>CM053585.1:391591276-391630794 GCA_028646515.1 Pseudochirops corinnae
TGAGTTAATCTATTTTTTAAGGTGTTATTTTTTTCAGTCAGGTTTTTGACTCTCTTTTCGTTATTTTCTTGCAGCATTCTTATTTCTCTTCCCAATTTTTCCTCCACTTCTCTCATTTGGTTTTCAAAATCCTTCTTAAGCTGATCTATGGCTTTTAAGCCATCTTCATGTTTCTTGGAAGCTTTTGGTGCAGGAGTTCTGTCTGTGTTGTCTTCCTCCCATTCCATGCTTTGATCCTTCTTGTCCCCAAAGAAGGAATCTAGAGTTTGGTTGCTGTTCTTACTTTGCTTCCTTTGCCTGCTCATGGTTGGCCAGTCAATAATGTTTTAGCTCTGTGGAACTCTGCTTCCAGAGGGGAAAGCTCTGTCCCAAACCACTGGGATTTTCCCAGCTGCTGTAGCTATTAGTGGGCTGTCATTTTTTTTGCAGCCCCCACCAGCTTTGGCTCACTGAAAATGCACCCCCGGACCACCACCCAAGACCATGATCCTGATCCAGGCCGCTCAATGCAAGAGCATTTGGCCTCTGAACGATCTCTTGCCCCCCCTACTGTCTGCAGGCTGGGAGCTCTGAAGCAGCTATGTAGAGGTGGCTGCAGGGGCTCTGCTTCTGCTGCTTCCTTGCCCTGCAGGCAGTTTGGCTGGACCCACTTTTCTCCCCCAGTTTTAGCCGAGATCCGCTGACCTTTTACTTAGTCCTTTTTTCTTATGGCTTGATAAGTCTGGAAACTGCCACGGCTGCCACTGATCCGCTCTCCTGAAGCTCCAGTTGCGGCTTGTACTGGCCATCCCCGGGGTCCACACAGAGGTTTCAGGCTGGGCTGGTTTTAGTTCCCAGAGCTGTGGTGATCTCTTCCTGCTGAGCTGCCTTCAGCAAAAGGTGTATTTGTGCGAGCTTTAGAGCCCTAAAATTTGTTTGGAGTCATATTTTATGGGTATTTGAGGTGGCTATGTGGGATCTGCGGTACCTTGCTGCTCCTATGCCACCATCTTGGCTCTGCCCCCCCCTTATTTCTTCTTATTAAATTTTCAGCATGAGCATTTTCACCTCAGAAATCAGTAAACACTACAAATCATGGCTTGATGAATTATTTTGTTGATTGTCTCAATTTAAGAATGTGATAGAGAAAATGTGGATAATTTTAATCAAACTTTTAAATGTGTTGTAGGGAGATAATTGTTAAGTATTTACCAATATTCCCTACATATTACCTACAGTGGAAAGTCTACCAAATATCTTAGGGGAACTCCAGAACATTGGGCAGATTTACATGATTTACAGGAAAATGTGGACAAGAGTTGGCACAAATTATGTCATATTTATCAATAAATCGATATAAATTTACCGATTGCTTGCTATGTGACAGGCATTGCACTCCGTGATGCTGATACAAAGAAAAAGCAAAACCAATCCCTGTTTTCAAGGAACTTACACTCTAATGGGAAAAACAACATACATAAATTATGTGCACAATCAATACAAAGTTGATGGTGGATAGCCTTAATGGGAAAGGTACCAGCATTTGGGGATGGTGATGGGTGGCTCAGAAAGGCCTCATGAAGAAGGGAGCACTTGCACAGAGCTCCAAGAGTCAGAAGTGAACAGGGAGAGAATTCCAGGCATGGGGCACAGCCAGTGCAAAGGCAGAGAGATAGGGAATAGAGCATCAATGTGTGAAGAGGGTTTATTCACTAAGAGTTCACTTCACCAATGATTTGGACCAGGTTTGGGCCAGATATGGACAAATTAGCTCCATAAATAGAAAGTAACTTTCTGGTGAATGTATAAACTCTCTCCACCCATGATGCAGATGAACAAATCATAGATTTGGAACTGGAAGAAGATCTTAGAGGTCATTTAGTCTAACCATCATGTTTCGTAGATGAGGAAAATGTTTCCCAGAGAAAGGAAATTATTTTCCTGAGGTCACACACATAGTAAATTACAAAACAGGGATTCCAACTCATGTCTTCTGACTCCAACTTCAATGTTCTACACCAGGTCCTTTTCCATTGAGAGCTGGTTAAATTAATTGTTCAGGACCCAACAGGAAGTATGTTTCAGATACAGGATTTGGACCCAGGTGTTCCTGATTGTAAGTCAGTTTCTGTATCAAGTACATTAGGTTGTATCAGAATAAATGTTAGCATTGGGATGAGGACAAGACCTATGACTTCATTGACATAGGGAACCCCCAGGTGAGGAAACGCCTTCTTCTATCAATGAAGGCTGGCACATTCTTAGACTTAAAGAGTTGACTAGAGCACTAACGTGAGATTACTTGCCCAGGATCATAAAACTAATGACAATGAATGGATTAGAACTAGACTCAGAGATGTTGTCAGATTCAAATGAGATCATGAATGTAAAGAACTTTGCAAACCTTGAAGTGCTGTATAAATCCCAGTCATCCTTCTCCTGTTCCTCCTCCTCCTCCTCCTCCTCAGTAGTAATAGTAGTATAGTATTAGTAGCAGCAGCAGCAACAGCAGCAGTAGTAGTGATGGTAGTGGTAGCAGTAGTAGTAGTAGCAGAGAAAGTGGTGGTGGTAGTGCTAGTAGCAGTAGTAAAAGCAGTAGTAGTGGTAGTAGTAGCATGGTGGCAAATGGTAGTAGCTGTAATCTAGACCAGATGTGCCAAAGTAAAATAATAACAGCCACTAAGCCATACATAAGGATCCCTGCTGACTGTATATTAACTTAGAAAACCATATGGTAATATTATCTGTGTTCTACTGTATTTTTCTTTATTTTGTTAAATATTTCACAATTGCGTTTTAATCCTGTATTAATCTAGGCTGTCTTTAGGAGAGGACCCCCATGTTTGACACTTCTGGTCCACTTTTCCCAAGCCTCTAGTCTGGAGATGACTTCTTTCTCTGAGCCTCTCTCCTGCTGAGTTTAAAAAACGTTGGAACAGTATAGTATTGTAGAATGTTAATTTATAAGGAGGTCTGTAGGTAAATGTTTAGCAACTGGGCAGGGCATGGAGCTTACATATATGTAAACATACTTTTAAGTTCAGTATGTATTATCAATATTTTCTTAAGTCTAGACAACCAACAAAAAATAAATCAAGCTCTGATTTGTAGTGAATTTCTTAGGTATAAATGCCAATACTGAAAATTTAACAACAGGCTCTGGACAATTTAACAACAGGATCTGAAAAACTTAACAACAGAACTGGCTCTAGCACATCCTTGTGATTCCATTGAACATCCCAGATGAGAAAAGCCCCTCTGTTATTGCAGTTTGGCACCTTTTCTGTAACTTAAAATCTTAGTAAAAGAATTCTTAAGTAGGGTCCACAAATCTTATTTCCAAGGCCTTATTTCCTTAAATGGGAAAATATTGAATCTTTTATTTTCACTAACCTGTAACTGAAATTTAGCATTTCTTTCAGTTATGAGTAAAAAAACAAGAATGTTATTCTTATAAAGGGTCCATAGGCTTGCCAAATCTACCAAATGGGTCCATCTCACACACACACACACACACACACACACACACACACACACACACACACACATTAAGAACCTGCCTTTGGGAGTTTCCTAGAGCACTGAGAAGTGACATAGCCAACACATGTCAGAAGCAGGATTTGAATCCAGACTCTCAAGGCATTACACCATCCTACCATGTTAGTAATTATTAACAGCTATAAAATGGCACATAAAGGTAAATCTAAAGTGCTACTATTTTCCATGGAGAAAATCTCCTCAGTTTAGCCATAGCCCCAGGATTTCAGAAGTTTTGAAAAATAAACGAAAATTTAAAAAAAAAAAAGAAACATGGGAGATTGTTTAATACTAAAGCCCAGAGAAAAATATATGTAGGCTGAGTGCTGAGGATGTCTGGAGTGATCTCACCTATTCCCCATCTCAGAGCAGGTGGCCCTCTGAGCTCCTCTGTAGTGTTTGGGGAAAAGAAAGCCAACAACTCAAGGGCCGCTGGGGAACAAGTGGTCTCTTTGTTTGGCTCAGTGTGGAGACTTAGCTTCCAGCCAGCACAATTCATGTCCTAATGTGGGGAGGTGCATCGATCTCTGAGCGTCACTAAGGAAGCATGGAGAGAAAGAGACCTCCTCGATAGGGGCATGGTCAAAATGTTTCCCTGTAACTTAACTGCTTTTTCTCTGGTGTACTTATTCCCTAGGAGGGCTTTCTGAGTTCTTTAGGATTCAGCAAGGAGTTCAAGCAACTGTGTTGGTAGCAAACATGAAGGTGTTGGGCTATCAGAATTGGAGAGGCAGAAGAATACTTTCATAGAATCCTAGAACAAGAAGGACCCTTAAAGACCATTTCACCTGAGTTCTTCCATTCATTTTACATACGAGGAAATTGCGGCCCACAGAGGTTAAATGACTTAGGGTCATAGGCTCACACATTTAGAGCTAGAAGGGACCTTAGAGGGGAAATTGAGGCTCAGGGAGGTTAAAGGAAGTTACCCAAGGTCATAAGGATTGTAAGCATAGCACACAATGAAATATCCAGAGAGAGTATCTTTTTTAAATTTTGTTTTTAATTTGTGGAGTAAAGCAAGCATTTCCATGATATAGTAAAAAAAAAAGATCCTTGCACGTGAAACTGCAAAACTACAACACACGACTTGCCATTCCCTTCAAATATACAACAAAATTATCATGTAATTTTTTTCTTATGGAATATCCAGATCCAGTTTTCTTTATATTGTACTTATGTCTACTGGGTACTCTTTTTAAAAAAAAGGAATTTATTTATTTATTTTTAGTTTTCAACATTCATCTCCACAGGATTTTGAGTTCCAGATTTTCTCTTCTCTTCTCCCCACCCCAAAATGGTAAGCATACTTATTGCCCCTTCCACCATGCAACCCTCTCTTACATCCCCCATCCCTCCCTTAGCACCTTCCCCCTTACTTTCTTGTAGGCCAAGATGGATTTTTATCCCCCCTTGCCATCGGGCACTCCTAAAACAAGATTGGATACAAATAGACACTTCTCAGTTTTTTCACATATTCTATAAACAAGCAATTTCAGTATTGAAAAGGGTCTTAGAAATCATTTGACCCAAACCTTTCATTTTATAGGTGAAGAAACAAAGACCTTGGGAGGTCAAATTATTTTATTAAAGCAATACAACTAAGAGCTGGTCCCAGAACTCAACTCAATTTCTGGTCCATTGCTCCTTCTATACTCATTTGAGAATATAAATAGAGGGATTTGTGAGATTTTTTTTCCTTTTCCAATCACCTGTGGAAAGTTGTTCTGAATGACAGGTGCAGCCTCAGTGCCCAGCTACCTGATCTGCTCATTTGTATTTACCTTACTATATATTTGCCTTCTGAACAAGAGGGACAAATCTCCATTAGGAGAATGACTAATCCACTCCAAAAAAAAAAAAAAGCCCAAAGCAATGGAGGGGCATCTATCTCAGGGCTGTCAAACGAGGAGAAGATGTTCAGAGAAAAGGGAATTAGAGTAATTTCCCCCCGTTGCTCCCCATCAAAGACTGCATAAATCACATTGAGAGTTACATTTAAGGTAGGAAAGATGCTTACAGATCAACTAATGCAGCCTCTCAATTTCCAGATGAGCAAGCTGAGACTCAGGTCACAAAGCTAGTTAGTTAGAATAAGAGGATGAAACCACCTTCCTTTGTATTCAATGCTCTCTCCATTGTACTGCTCTGCCTCTTATACCAAATGATATCTTTATATATGTTACATGTTCAAAAATGGAATATCATGTATACATATGTGTGTATGGAATATTGAATCAAAATCACAGAATTTCAGAGTCAGACAGGACCTTAGTGTTAATCTATTCCATCCCACGCTTGAAAACAAATATCTACTACAATATGCCTGACAAGTGGGCATCTACCGTCTGCTTGAAAACCTCTGTTGATGGGAATTTCCCACTTTCTGAAGCAGCCCACTCCATTTTGGTGCAGCTCTAATTATTGGAAAGTTTTTCATGACATCAAACCCAGTTTGGTCTTTTATATCCTCTACCCATTGTTCCTAGTTCTGACTTCTAGGGCAAATCAGAACAAGTGTGATCCCTCTTTCACTTGGCTGCCTTTCAAATACTTTATAACTGGTCTCATTCATGAATCAATTAATAGTAACTTACATTTAAAATTTTTTATTGATAAATTTTGTTTTTATGTCACTTTCAAACATGGCCCTCCTTCTCCCCTTCATCAGCAAGTCACTCCTTGTGAAATAGCTTTAAAATCTATAATGTCATAGTATTAGTTTATTGGCTTTATCATAATAACAGGTAACATTTATATAGTTCTTGCTGTGTACAAGGCACTATACTAAACACTTTGCAATTGTTATCTCCTTACAGCAAATTTGGGAGATAGGTACTATTGTTACCTCCATTTTACAGTTGAGAAGAGTGAGGCAAGCTGAGGTTAAGTGACTTGCCCAGGGTCACACAGTTAGTAAGTGTCTAGGGTTGGATTTGAACTCAGGTCTTCCTGTTACACTGTGCCAATTAGCTGGCCCTGGGTAATATGTTTGTCATATTAGTTATTCAAAATAGCTTATGCCTTTTAGTGAGGCTAGATAATCTGCTGATTATCTCTGAATTATCTTGTATACTTCTTGGTTGCACATAGGTGTTTGCACGTTGTCTCTCCTGTTAGGCTGTGAGCAACTTGAGGACAGGAATGTTTTTTGCCTTTCTTTAGCCACAAAACTAAGAACAGTGATTGGTACATCACAGATGCTTAATAAATGCTCATTGCCTTGACTGAACTTGACAGGAATACAATGGCCCTGATCTTTAAAAAAGAGCCCAGATCATAACATTTTAATACTTAGAGTAGTAGCCTTATGGATCCTCTAATGCAACCTCTTCATTCAACATGGGAAGATAACAGGGCTCACAAAGGTTAAATGACTTATCCAAATCATACAGAGCTAATCAGTGGTAGAAACAGACTCCTAACTTGGGATTTCTGGATTTTCCATGCCACAATAGAAAGTAAGGGTTCACTAAGGAAGGAGATTGTGATTCATAGTGACCATCCTGTCCTTCTAGCCATCAAGGATGCTAGCCAGTGCTTTGCAGATTGGGTGGGAGAAAGGGGAAAGAAGGAAATAGAAAAAAAGAAAAAAGAAAGAAAAAGAGAAAAGAAGAAGGAAGGGCAAAAAGATAACAATAAGGAAAGAGAAATAAGAAAGGGAATGACAGAAGGAGGGAAGGAAGGGAGAAAAGAGAAGGAAAAGAAGAAATAGAGAAAGAAACAATTAAACAAAAGAGAAAATGGAAGGAATAAAGGAAAGAAGAAGGAAAGGAAGAAATAGAGAAAGAAAAGACAAGGGAGGGAGAAAGAAAGGAAGAAGAAAAGGAAGAAACAGAGAAAGCAATAATAAACAAAAAGAGAAGAAAAGGCAGTAAGGGAGAGAAAGGAAAGAAGGAAAGGAAGAAATAGAAAAAGAAATAAAGAGAAGACTAAAGGTAGAGAAGGGGGATGAAGAAAGGAAAAATGAAAGGAGGAACTAGAAAAAGAAATAATGAAAAGAGAAGGGAGGGAAGGAGAGAGAAAAAGGGAAGGAAAAGAAAGGAAACAAAATGAAAGAGACAATGGAAGGACTGACAGAGGGAGATTCTAGAAGAGAGACATGAAAAGAAAGAGTAAGAAGAAAGAGAAAGACAGAAGTATCACAAAAGCAAGTTCATCCCTGGAATTAGTTAGGTCTTTTTTATTTTGTTCGGGCCATAGAACTTCACTAATTCTCACTAATGATGGAGGAGGGCCATTGTCAATAGATCAGTTTTACAGATTACTGAATCATATAAAATATTCTGAGAAAGAAATGAAATCTTGGTTACTTAGGATTGCACTGCTGCCCCGTGTCTCTTGCTGAGAAGTAGTTGACTGCTGCTGTTTTAATTGAGAGAATAATCTGGTTTTCAGTTCAACGAGCTGAGATAATCACAAATGCTGTCCCAGAGCAGCTCTGTATTTCAGCCACGGTTAAGGAAAATGGACTCAGGTGATGAAAACATCAGCCTAGATCCCACTAGGTAAGTAAGCCATTCCCCAGGCTTACAATGGGCATTTCCAGAACTGGAGATATCTTTTATAATTATTTGCGTACTGTAAGTACTTTGAATCAATCAATTCTTAAATAGTTTACTAATGGCCTGAAAGAATTAACTCGGCTGGCAGGACCTGGTCAAGTAACTTCTCATTTCATCACCTGAATAGTATCACAACATCAAAGTAATATTTAGAAAACAATACTAGATCAATTGCTCTTAAAAAAAATTTAGACCTTGATTTCATTTGTGTAAGAGGTTTCTGATGGAGAAAACCCATCTGTCAATAATGGTCCTCGATTATTTTGTAGTTAGTGATTGTTAGCAATTCCCTAGAAGAGGGAGAGGTTGAGTCCAGGGCAAAAAAAAAAGAGAGAAGGGAGAGAAAAGAAAGAAGAAGAAAGAAAGGAAGAAATAGAGAAATAACACAAGAAAAGACAAGGGAGGGAGGGAGAAAGACAGGAAGGAAGAAAAAGGAAGAAATAGATAAAGAAATAATAAAAAAGAAGAAAAGGAGGAAGGGAGAGAAAGGAAGGAAGAAGGATGTGCTAGAATGACTTAGAGGTGGAATTTGAATCTTTGTTTTCAGGATACTGAAGCCAGCTCCCTATCCACTATCCCACATTGCCTCTGTTTCTCATTTATTCTTCATGACTTGCTCTTATGTTACACCATCCTAACCCCAAAACTTAAGGAATTTTCAAGGCTAGATATTAATTTAGAGTATTGTTAGTTTATCAGGAGAAAGCTGTGGAAGATTCAATATTCAATTGAATATAAGACTAAATGTGTACTAAATATTATCCATATTTGTTTTTTAGATTCAGAATTTTTTCAAAAATCTCCAGCCTATAATAGTTCCCTTTGGAAACATCACTTTAGCAAATTGCAATAAACAATTCTGTTTCAAAATTGACAGTCACAGCTGGTTTTTGTCTATTATTAATATTCTTAGGAGATGAGTATTTATGGTAAAGAAGAGAACCAATTAGAAAGATTCAGATGAAAATGAGTTTATTAACAAACGGTGCAGGCAATAGGATAAATGATTGATTTGAAATTAGAAGCTATCTGTTCACCTTTTAGCTCTGCTACTTATTATCTTGGATAAGTCACTTTCTTTTTCTGGGTCTCAGTTTCCTCATATGTGAGGAAGAGATTTAACTATAGGACCACTAAAGCTCCTTCCAGTGCTAAATATATGATTCTAATACTGTCCTGTAGGACAGTATTAGCATGTTTTGAAGAAATCTCTTTGCAATATTGGTGTCGAGGAACAGAGGTAACGCTACTCCTAAGTATAGACCGACATAATAGCTTTTCTGTATAGAATTTATAGATCCAAACTTTAAAAGCAGAAGGGACTTTAGTGACCCAACACTAATTTTACAAATGAGTGAACAGAGCTGGGATACTCACGTTCATTGAATCCAAATCTGGCATTCTGCCTCTTACACCAAACTTACACCCTTAATAATTAAAGGGAGGAGGCATTAGGAAGGTTGAGAACCACTGCCCTAAATGGATGGAACCATCTGATAATCCCTCATTGTGGTATGGAGATGAGTTTGGATTCTCTGCTATGCTGGTAGGGAATATGGTCTTCTAGGAATTGGAATGTTTTAAGGGAGTGGTCCTTAAAATACACTCCAAGGACCCCTGAGGGTCCTCAAAATCCTTTCAGAGGATGCTTGAGGTCAAACCTATTTTCATAATAATACTAAGACATTATTTCCTTAATGAAATATTCTTCCATTTTCTAACTCCGTATCTTTTGATGGTTTATACCCTTTCCTGATGGAAAATAAGGTATGTTTTAACTTTGCATATCTGAAATCAGCACTCACTATTGTACTGGATTTTAGTTTGGTCATCTTCAGTTACATTATTGTAGTCATTGTGTATATTATTCTTTTGTTTCTGGTTTCTTGGCTCTACATTAATTCATATGAATCTTCCACTTTTTCTTTTTCTTTATTTGTTTAAATTAAATTTTATGTTTATTTTTAGTTTACAACATTCATTTCCACAAGATTTTGAGTTACAAATTTTCTCCCCATCTTTCCCCTGCCCACCACCCCAAAACAGTGATCCCACTGAATACCTCCTCCCACAATCTGCTATCTCCTATATCCTCCCCCATTCCCCTCCAACTTTCAGGTAGGGCAAGATGGATCTCCATACCCCAGTGCCGGTATATCTTATATCCCAGCTGCATGTAAAAAAAAAAAAATACTAATTTTTTTTAAAAAAATCATTTAATTTTAAAACTTTGAATTCCAGATTCTTTCCCTTCTTCCCTCATCACCTACCCTTACTGGGAAGATAAGCAATTCAATATAGGTTGTACATGTGTAGCTATGCAAAATATTTCCATAGTGGATATACTGTGAAAGACCAACTACATTTCCCTTCATCCTATCCCACCCCCACTTGTTCTATTTTCTACTTTGACCCTTTTCAAAAGCATTTGCTTCTAACTACCCTCCCCTACTAATCTACCATCCTTTCTATTATCTCTCCTCTTATCCCCTTCCCCCCTACTTTCCTATAGGGTAAGATAACCAAATGAATGTGTATGTTATTCCCTCCTTAAGCCTAATTCAATGAGAGTAAGCTTGACCCATTCCCTTTTGCCTTTCTGTTCTTCCCCTCCATTGTAACAGTTTTCCCTTGCCTCTTTTATACTAATTTACCCTATTTTGTCTCTCCCTCTCTCCTCTCCCTATATTCTTCTCTTGCCTTTTAATTTTATTTTTTAAGTACCATCCCTTCCTATTTAATTGATCCTGTGCCCACTGTCTATATATACATACACATACACACATTTATATCCCTTCAACTATCCTCATATTGAGAAAAGTTTCATAAGTTACAATTATTGTTTTTCCATTTAGGAATGTAAATAGTTCAACTTTGATAAGTTCCTCATGCTTTCTTTCCCTGTTTACCTTCTCATGCTTCTCTTGCTTCTTGTATTTGAATGTCAAATTTTCTATTCAACTCTGGTTTTTTCATCAAGAATGCTTGAAAGTCCCCTATTTCATTGAATGACCATATTTCCCCCGGAAACATTATACTCAGTTTTGCTGGGTAAGTGATTCTTGGTTTTAATCCTAGCTCCTTTGATATCTGGAATATCATATTTCAAGCCCTTCAATCCCTCAATGTAGAAGGTTCTAGATCCTGTCTTATCCTGATTGTGTTTCCACAATATTCAAAATGTTTCTTCTTGGCTGCTTGTAATATTTTCTCCTTGATCTGGGAACTACAGAACCTGGCTTTAATATTCTTAGGAGTTTTCTTTCAGGGATCTTTTTCAAGAGGTGATTGGTGAATTCTTTCAATTTCTATTTTGTCCTCTGGTTCTAAAATATCAGGGCACTTTTCCTTAAGAATTTCTTGAAGGATGATTTCTAGGATCTTTTTTTAATCATGGCTTTCAGGTAGTTCAATAATTTTTAAATGATCTCTCCTGGATCTGTTTTCCAGGTCAGTAGTTTTTCCAATGAGATATCTCACATTGCTTTCTATTGTTCCATTTTTTGGATCTGTTTAATAGTATCTTGATTTCTCATAAAGTCATTAGTTTTCATCTGCTCCAATCTAATTCTGAAGAAATTATTCTCTTCAGTGAGCTTTTGAAGTTCTTTTTCCATCTGGCAAATTCGGCTTTTTAAGGCATTCTTCTCCTCATTGGCTTTTTGGGCCTCTTTTGCCATTTGAGTTAATCTATTTTTAAATGTTATTTTCTTCAGTCAGGTTGTTGACTCTCTTTTCATGATTTTTCTTGCATCATTCTTGTTTCTCTTCCTGATTTTTCCTCCGCTTCTCTTAATTGATTTTCAAAGTCCTTCTTGAGTTCTTCCAGGGCCCGTAACCAATTCATATTTTTCTTGGAAGCTTTTGGTGCAGGAGTTCTGACTTCATTGTCTTTCTCCCTTTCCGTACTTTGATCCTTTTTGTCCCCCCAAAAGGAATCTAATGTTTAATTGTTGTGCTTGCTTTGCTTCCTCTGCTTGCTCATGTTGCCAGTCAATTGCTTGACTTTTGAGCTCTTTGCCACAGTAGAACTCTGTTTTCGGAGAAGAGAGCTTTGTCCCAAATTGCTGGGATTTTCACAGCTGCCAGAGCTGTTAGTTGGGTGCCCTCTCTTCTGCCCCCAGAAGCTCTGGCTCACTGGTTGCACACCTCAGGACTACCACCTAAGACCACAATCTGGATCCAGGCGGGTTTTTAACCTCTGAATGGTCGCTTGGTTCCTCTACAATCTGCAAGCCAGGAGCCCTGAAGCAACCATGTTGAGGTGGCTGCATGGCTGCCCGCAGGCTGTAGCGCCTCTGCCACTTCTCGTTCTGGGGGCAGAGGCCAGACCACACTCCTAGTTCCCCTTGGATCCAACAGAGTTCCACTGACCTTTTACTTTGTCTTTGCATTTATGGGTTGATATTTCTGGAAACTGCCAAAGCTGGTGGTGATCCATTCTCTAGAAGTCCACTCTAGCCGCTGCTGGTCAGGGCTGCCCTGGAGCTAAAATCGTGGCCTCAGGTGGGGCTGGGCATGGCTCCCAGAGTGCTATGATGGACCCTTCCTGTCTCCCTGCTGGGCTGCCTTCAGTGGGAGATTTGTTTCTCTCTGTCACTTTGTGGGTTCTGTAGCTCTAAAATTTGTTTAGAGTCATATTTTATAGGTATTTGAGATGGTTATGGGAGGAACTATGGAGTTTTCCTGCTTCTACGCTGCCATCTTGGCTCTGCCCCCATTCTCTCTAGTTTTTCTTTTCTGAATTCTGTATAGTTGTTGTTTCTTACAAAGAAGTGATATCCATCATTTTCATATGCTACCATGTATTCTGCTGTTCCCCAATCATTGGAGACATAATTAGTTTTCAAGTTTTTGATATTTCATATAGTGCTGCAGTGAATATATTTTTTACTTTTCTTTTTGTTAATTACTTCCTTCAGTGACAAATATTGGGATTAATGAATGGTATGATCAGTTTAATAACATTTTCACATATTTATAAATTGTTCTCCAGAACAATAAAAAGCCTTGCTTTCTAAAGCCCATACAGTATTATCTCCATCTTTTATCATCTTTGACAATTTGATGAATATGAAGAGTTATTTAAATTTGAATTCTCAGAGGTGGATTGCAAAAGGAGTTAAGACAGGCTTTCTTCTCTTTTTTGTTTTACAAAATATAGTAAGATGACCTATCCATTTGGGATTTGTTACAGTATCTGGTTTAAGATACTGGCCTAAGCAGATTTACCACCAAACTGCTTTCCAATGATCCTGATAGTCCTTGTGCATTAACACCTTCTTCTTCCAATTATTTGTGTCTTTTCATTTATCTAATACTACTAAGTAGTCATAGTAGTTTGCTTCTGGTTCTAGATTATCTGGTCTATTCCACTTTTCTATTTTTAACCAGTATCAAATAGCTTTGATAATTACAGCTTTATAATATGAGTTAATAATGGAAAGTACATCTTTCTTCTTTTTAAAAATTATTTCCCTTAAAATTCTTGATCTTTTATTTCTTCAAATTAATTTTCTTATCATTTTATCCAATCTTATAAAATAACTTCTTGGTAGTTTGAAGGCCACAGCCCCAAATCTGTTCTCCAGTTTAGGTAGTATTGTCATTTGTTTTATATCAGCATTATCTAGTCATGAAAGTGGAATACAAACCAGGTTTTCAGGTGCCAAAACCCTTTTGTGCACCATGGTGCCCTGTTGCTTGCTCAGCCCTCCCTATTTAGCCTGTATTTCTTTACCAATTGCTAATTAAGATTTGAACACTGCTAGAATGTTTTAATCAAGTCCAGTTAAAGGAAATAGGACCTGACTTGTCATGATGTTTGCCCCTGAATCTGAATTGAGCTTCTGAATGTACTGAAGTTTCAGGACAACGAAGCTGGAACAGCTGGATCTGAATTTTGAATTGCATAACAATTAGAGTGAAAATGTCAGCTGTCTTTGTGGGAGATATTTTTTTCTACAATTAGTTTATGAGGTACAGGTTAGCAGGTAATTCTCAAAGGTCCTTTCTAGCCCTTCAATTTTATAAAGAGAGGCAGTATAGCATAGTGAATAGTATTAGGCTTGGAGTTAAATCCTACCTTAGATAATTTAGATAATTTGATAAATTAGATAATTTCTAACTGTGTGATGCTGAGCAAGTCCCTTAACTCCAGTGAGTCTCAGTTTTCTTTACACTGCAAGGTGTAAATAAAACTGGTACTTCCCTCGCAGGGCTGTTGTGAGAAAGAAATTAGAAAAAAATTAAAAGGTAGAGCATATAAACACAAGCTTTTATCACTACACATCATTGTGATAAGCAGTGTTGCATTGTGAGTAGAGTGCAAGCTTGAAGTCAGGAACATCTATGTTCAAGTTTTACATCATGCACATATGGACTGTGGAACCCTGGGCAAATCATTTCACCTCTTAATGTCCCAGGTAGCTCTCTGTTGGCAAGAAGATCAATAGACCTTCCGGAATAAAGGGAGTTTTCTCCTTTGGGAGTTTCCTATATAAATGAAATTCACAGGTCTTTTCCCAGTGCTTAAGAGGAAATGACCAATCAAAGGAGGGGGCTAAAGGGGAAGAGGAAACTTCCAGAGTGAGAAAGCTATGGTGACATGTTGTAAATAGATCCATAGTGCCCATAAGATGGAACTTGTTTTCCTAGACTTGTTATATTTAAAGATCCCTTCCTAGACTCATATGAACAAAGTATATACTGTATATGTAACTGTGTCCTGTAACATTATTTTACCTGACATCATGTTTTCATGGAACTAATCAATGATGTTAAGGGCAGGGAGAAGGATGCCTGTATAATATAATAGCTAGCATTTAAGGTCTGCAAAGCACTTTTACAAATATTGTGTCATATGATGCTCAAAATAACCTTGGGAAGTAGATTCTATCATTATTCCCACTTTAGAGATAAGAAAACTGAGACAGATAGAGGGTAAGTCACTTGCCTAGGGTCATACAATAGCATCTGAGGCCAAATTTGAATTGAGATCTTCCTGACTGCATGTTGATTACTTCAAACTTATTTTAGGGATCCAAGATTTCATCAGCATGGGTACAACCTCACTGATATAAATTGCAAGTTGCTTTATACTTCAGAGATAACTTTCAAGAATTGTTGTTGCTAGAAAAAACATCATACCAGGTGGCTAACCTTCTGATGACAAACCTCTCCAAATATATTTTGGTTGGTCCTTGGACAAGAGACATAGTCAATTTCCAGGTGCATATTCAAAAGCTTTCCAGTTGGCTTTTATCCCACTTCAGTAACATAGAATAAATCTCTTTCCTAAAATATCTGAAGACAGTTGAGTCTTCCCTTCTTCAGACTGCCCTAGGTCCTTGGTTTCTTATATAGACATGGTTTTGACTTCTGTCTCTATCTTGTTTGTTTTTCTCTGGGTGAACTCTAAATTGTCAATATGACATCTGGAACTGTACATAAAATTCCAGATATGGTCTGAGTAACATAGAGAACTGTTAGATGGTAATTCCTTGTTTTGCACGATAGACCTCTAATAATATATCCAAATTCCAAATTAGATTTTTTCTTGGGGGAGGAGGAGGGGAAGGCACATTATTATATTGTTGACTCAAATTAAGCTTGCTGTTAATTATAAGACATACTGTCTCCTCCAAATTGTATTTGGCAAATTGATTTTTGAACCTAAAGATAGGATTTTGCATTAATCTCTAATTGTATTTTTGGTTGTTGTTCAGGCGTTTCAGTCATGTCCAACTCTTCATGACCCCATTTAGGGTTTTCTTCACAAAGATACTAGTGTGGTTTGTCTTATCCTTCTCCAGCTCATTTTATGGTTGAGGAAACTGAGGCAAAAAAGAGTAAAGTGACTTGTCAAGGATCATGTAGTTAGCAAGTGTCTGAGGCCAAATTTGAACTCAGGTCCTTCTGACTCAATGCCTGGCACTTTATTAGGCTATTGGTGCCACTTAGCTTCTCCTCTCTACTGTATCTCTTGTCCCATTCGGTTCCCTGTTGCAGATTTTTAAGATAATGTGGGATCTTGAATCTGTCGTGCTAGGTATTAACTATCCTTATTAGCTTTGTGACATCCAATATTAGATAATAATAATAATCAATAAATGATGACATTGATATAGCACTTTAAGGTATACAGGGCAGTTTACATATATCCCTCTCATCTGAGTATCACTGGGACATTTTAAAATAGGTGCCATTATTATCATCACCATTTAAAGATAAAAAAAACCTAGACAGAGATCAAGTGACTCACCCATGTTCATACAGCTAGTAAATGTCTGAGTCAGGATTTGAACTTTTATCTTATTGATTACAAGTTAGACACTCTCTCCACTATGTCACCTAGCTGCCCAGGTATGCTATATGTCTTCATTTTTTAAAAGAGGAAAGTTTAATATAACCTTTGGCTATTTGGATGGTGAAATCCAACAGTTCAATTGGGGAGTAGGAAAACTGGTCTAATGTGACAAGTATTTGAGGTTCCAGAAGAAATAGACAGCTTATTACTATTTCCTATGAAAAGAATCAGCTACTGATTCTCCTGCCTGTCCTCTTCATCTTATATAAGTAACTCTCATTGACTGTTTTCTCTTATAAGGTCCAAACTTCCCATACTGTGATTATTGTTCCAGTCCTTAAGTAGACATCTCTTTGCCTGGTCTTCCTAATACTTCTGTTGCTCAGGCAACCTTGGGTTCTTGACCACTGCTGCCTACCTAGCCAACAGACCCAGATTTCAGATCAGCAAGTTCTCTGATCCTTCCTGGTTCATCCATATACATTAAAGTCCTCTCTCTACCTTGTGATGTCTGCTTTAACTGGCCAGCCTTGTCTAAAGATCTGACTTCTCATATCTCTTCCTTTCTCTCTACTCACATAGCCACCTGTCTAGTTCATGCCTTCATCACCTCTTGCCTGAAATATTCCAATAGTTACCTGATTGGCCTCTCTTCATTAGGAGAAGTTAATTAACATGTGCAGTGTTAAATAACAACTAAATTCTCAGGGCAGGATATGAACTCAGTTCTTCTTGATGCCACGTACAGCACTTGATGCACTACAAAATGCTACCTCTCAATTAATTCACATTTCCAAATGGGCTTGGAGTTGAGCAGGCATGCCTCAAGTTAAAGGCAATGCTAAATAATTAAGTGAGTGAACAAACAAACGAGTGAATGAGTACATCAATAGACAGATGAATGAATGGAATGAATGAAATTGAACATTGGAAAATGTTGAGGAAATCCTTTTCCAGATTGAAAAGCATTTAAAAATATCCTAACTGTCTGGACAGCTCCAGAATTAGATGCAAGCAGCTGATTTTCCTTGCTTTACCCCAGCTCCTCCCATGGTCTTGGACTAAAAGAGACAAGCTTGGTGTGGCCCATTTGACATTCAGCTGTTGCTGAAGATGTTAAAGTCTGAGATAATGTAGCAATCGTTGGGGGACAAAGCCGTTTAATCCATCGCTGACCCACAATTTGTCTGGGATCCTCTGGAGCAGCAGAGAGATTAAAGTGTATAAAAAAGAAGTAAACAGTAGGTCAGAGATTAGGAGCAAAAAAGGAAAACCTTGTCCCCCCTCCCCCACCCCAGACCACACACTGATAGTAGCTCTTCTTTCCTTCAGGGATTGTCAGGGGACGGTTCACATCTCTTTCCCCCTCCCTCCCCAAGACTCTCCCCATTGCTTCTCCACCCCCAAGCCTGGGGAACAGAAGGTTTGATTGGCACTTGTCCCTACTTATAGAGAAATGGAGAGGCATCAAGAGAAAGGGGGTGGCTCTGGGGGCGGTGGGGAACTCAGGTCCGTGTCAAAAGCAGCACTAGTCAAAAGATGAGTCTTTCTTTCTGCCTGTGTTTTATCTCTCTCTGAATTATTCAGATCTGGGTGGCATCTGAGCATAACTGGCATTTTGACACAGTTTAAAGGATTGTCTCCCTAACACTATTGAACTGAGGCTGCCATCCCTTTTTAAAAAATGGATAAAGAGGCAGATCTGTATAATCTGATATGCCTCCCTATGAAAGGCAGTTAGATGCAAAAAACCTTCAATATTTGGGGACAATTATATCCATTTCTGGCCTATTGTTTTGTTCTAGCCATCTATAAGAATGCCCTTTATTGGTTTGAAAACCTTTTTCCTAGGGGTTTCTTTAGGATATGCACACTAGTTCAGAGTGAGCATTCCTTGGTTACTAATGGGAGTCTAGCCAGCTGGGTGAGAAGGAAGACAAGGAGTTATCTGAACACAACAAGATTCTTGTTGTTGGAAAGAACGTCTTGAGCCTAGAGTAGGAAATGTGACTTCTTTCTCTGGTTCTGCCATTTTCTTTTTGTGTGATCTTGGATGCTTCACTTCTCTTCTTTTGGCCTCAGGTTCTTTGCCTGTAAAAGACAGGGTTAAATCAGACGGCCTCTGAGTTCCCTTCTGGCTCTAAATCAATCATTCATTCTTTGGTTCACATTTATCGTTTACCAAGGACTTTCTTTATAATAATCCTTTGAAGCAGATGGTGGTATCCCCATTTTACAGATGAAGAAGCAGAGATTCAGAGATTCTTAGAAGCTTCTCCTGAGTGGTACATGGTACAGTATGCTGCATCTGGAGTCATGGGGCCCTGGATTCAAACTCGAGTCATGCTATTTATTAACTATCTATGTAACCTTGGTCAAGTCACTTTGTTTCTCTTTGCCTCAGTTTCCTTATATGCCCAAATGGAGAGTTTGGATGCAAAGACCTCTGAAATCCATTTCAACTGCCATTCAGAGCTCCCATGGTTGCTTGGCTTGTTTTTTTAAGTTTTATATATCTTAGTGATATTATGGCTCTCCTGACCCAATGTAGGTGAAACCTAGATGGTCTTAGTAGGATTCTTGGTAGATGCTGAATGTTCTTTCCTCTTGCTTACTGATTTCTGTCCTTCATCAGGCCATGAGAGCTATGGATAAACCATGATACAATAAGAAAGCTTGGGAATTGAAGTCCAAAAAGTACTGGATTTCAATTCTTGACAGTCTACTTTACTCTACTGTTTACTACCTCTGTGTCCAGGCATGACCTCTGTCATTCACCCCTTTGGCCCTCAGTTTCATCATTTATAAGATTTTAAGAGGTTGGAGTAGATGGCCTCTGAGGTCTCTTTCAGGTCTGAATTCCCATGATACAATGAGTCCTCTCTTCCACTCCCATCTTCTGCCTTAGAGCACTGTTTCAAGGAAGAGACTTTGGCATAGGGGAGGGAGTGTGGGTCCAAGAGTTAGGTGACATCTGGGTTCAAATCCTACCTTATTCAATCAAACAAATATTTATTTGTTAATTGTTTGCTATATGTGAGGCACTATGGATAAATTAGCAAAATAAAACCATCTCTGTCCTCAAGGAGCTTCTATTCCATTGGGAGAGATAAAACTGTATGTACAAAAATTCAGAGGTAGAACCTGGACCTTCGACCTCATTAGTCTGGGGAACTACCTCTCTTGAAGCAGGTTGGCACCTTTTTTGCAATTTATAATAATAGGAGTTTGTTTAGTGCCCATGGAGGTTAAATAATTTTCCCAAGGTCACACAGCTATTAAAGGACAGAGGTAGGGGTTGAGTTTACTTCTTCCTGGCTCCAAGATGAGCTCTCTATTCATTATGCTGTGCTCTTTTCTATAAAATTAAGTATATAATGGATTAATACAAAGTAATGTGGAAGTGAAATTGAAATCAGTAGTTGGGGAGATGAGGAAAAGCCTTGTGTAGAAATTGATATTTGAGCTGAGATTTGAAGGAAATTAGGGCTTCTATGAGTGGGAGATGGTGATTAGGGCCAGATCGGGAAGGGTATTGAAAGCTAAGCAATGGAATTTGAACTTGCTCCTAGAAGCAATAGGGAGCCATTGGAATTTGTTGAGTAGGGGAATGACTAAGATATTTCTTATCTCTGTGACCATGGGAGAGCCTCAGTTTCTCCATCTATCAAACAGAGATTATAACTGCACCTATCTTACAGTGCCATTGTGAAACTCAATGTGATGACTAAAATCTTTTGTAAACCCAAGTGCCCTAGAAGGGTTATCTTCATAAACTCTAAATAGCAATATAAATGCAGATTATGAATCTGTTGGCTATTTCTCTTTCAATTCAGTTGTCTGTATCCTTGGGAAAGGATAACTTTATTTGACCTTTAGTTCTCTCGCTGGCAGAGTAGAGACAGTAATATTGTACCCTCCTCCCCAACCTTCCAACGCAGCTATAAGCAAAGCATTCTGATAATTGCAAAACCCTATAGAAATGTGCTATATTTTTCTTCATTAAAATTCAAAGAACATTCCATTGTCATTAAGATGACTTTTCCTGGTATTCATTAACCATGTAGCTAATGCAACATAGATGACTTGGAGTCAAGCATGCCCTGTGCTTCCTGACAGAATAGAACTATTAAATGTTGACAGGGACATTAGACAATACCTGTCATCCAACCTCTTCCTGTATATGAACAAAAAAACTGGAGTCAAAGAAGTAATGGGATTTAACTAAAGTCAAATTGCCAGAACTTAGACTCCAATGTGAGTTTCCTAGGCGGCAGAAAAAGTATGCTACAATGGACAGAAGCCTGCAGCTGGACTACAAAATGAAGTTCTACTGTTGAATACCCACATGACATTGACCTTGGGCAAGTCAATTCACAATTCTTGGCTTCAGTTTCTCTGTCGTAGAAGTGAGTTGGAGTTGATTGATGATTCTAGCCCCAATTTCCATGAGCTGAAGGTCATGGTAATGTTCAATACATATTATTACCAAAGAACAGACTTGTCCAATTGTAGATGGTTTTTCATTTGGTAGGATGATGCTTGACAAATAGTAGATGCTTAATAAATGCTTGTTGACTTGACTGATGGATTAAAGAATGGATTGATTCTGAGAGGAATGGGAAGTATAATGAGAGCTTCTCAGGCAATAGGGTATAATAGATAAAGGGTCAGTCTTGAAGAAAGGAAGAGGGAGTTTTAATTTTTACCTTTGACTCATTGGTTGTGTGATCACAGGCAAGTCACCTCACCTCTGTGTGCTAAGGCTGAGCAAAGAAAGGCTGAGAGGGAAAGAAGTGAGGTTGAGTAGAAAGAGTGCTGGGCTTACAGCCAGAGGATCTGGCTTTAAATCCTGATTCTCCTACTTACTGTGACCTCAGGCAAGTCATTGTACTTTCCTAGGTCTCAAGTTCTTCAAGTACAAAAATGAGAGGGTTGTATTAAATGATGCTTAAGGTCTCTTTCATCCTAATCTGCACTGAGAGAGACAATTAAGTATGGTGATGAAATCCAACTGGTCCACTGAAGCACAAACTCCACTATCCCCCAAAGGATTATAGATTTCACAGAAGAAGAAACTGAGGCAGAGACATTAAGTGATTAGGCTAGGTTCATATATTTAGTCAGTGTCTGAGTGGGATGTCAGTCCTGGTCTTCTTGATTCCTGGCATCAGGCCTTATCCATTGTACTACTCTTCCTCTTGAAGAACCCTATGAGGTAAATACCTTAAGTATTGTTTATCCCCATTTTATAGATGTGGAAACTGAAACTCAGAAAATCTAAGTGCCTTATGCACAGTTACCCAGTTAGTAAATATAAGAGCCAGCTGGATGACAGGGAAATAAGGATGCCAGGTTTTCTCCAACTCCACTGGATTTTCGTTTTCCATCAAGAAGGGGTGGTTGTTAGATGTATTTTAAGCCTGAGAACTAGGAATAAGCAGTAGAAGCCATGTGATATCCCAACTTTTATACTTTATCTGAATAACTAATATTGACAATTTTCTATGGTAGTTTCATTTGAAGGTATGTGAGGAGCATTATGAGTTATTTACAGGTTATGGAGATCTACATCCCATAGGTTATAGATTATAGGTCTAGAGCTGGAAGGGACCTCAGGGGCTAACTAGGGAAACCTCTTCATTGTATAGAAGAGGAAATGGAAGCCCAGGGAGATCAAGGGTCTTGTGCAAGGTCAAACATGTAGCAAAGATGCGTAGTGGGATTTTCTGACTCCAGCTATAATGCCACACTTGGAACTGCAGCCCAGAGATAAGTAACATGCCTCAGGTCACACAGGTAACAAGTGATAAAGCATAACATTCTGGATCAAACTCAGGACTGAAGTTGAAATCCTGGCCCTGATGCTTATTTGCTGTGTATCCTTGAGTAGATCACAATCTAAGCTTCAATTTCTTCATCTATAAAATTAAGAGATTGCACAAGGTGACCCTTCAGGTTGCTTCCAGCCATATATCCATAATCCTGTGCATACCAGAGTCTGGATTTGAACCTAGGTCTTCTAACTCAAAATCTAGGAGAGTTAGGAGCTATGGGGGGAAATGGCTGGTACAAACTGAAGTTTAATATAAGGTAAACATTTCTAACAATGAGAACTTACAAAAGAAGAAATGGGCTGAATCAAAGACGTTGTGGGTTCACAGTCCATTATTGTTCTTCTGGGCAGCATCAGGGTGGTTTCATCTGAAAGTCAGGGCTCTCTTCAGGGGCTGCTCTATGTACATCTGCTCCTAGGAATCATGGAAACAAAGCCTAATCAAAATGTCTCAACTTAGGAAGGGGGATCTGTACTAAGAGAAGTCAATCAGGAAAATGCTGAGGGGTAGCAAATCACTTGGATTTTGCAATAGGATACTATTCAGAAAGCATCTGGCATCACATCATGAATTGTTGCAGAGGAGGCATTCCATATTAAAATATGTCCTATAACAATCTGAAATCTGATTTCCTACATGGAGTTGATCTCTCTATAAAAATATCTTTCATGTCAGGGTTCTGACATCTCATGAACGTGTTCAATGTCTACATCATAACTGTTGGGAAGGTTGTGACATTCTGGTGTATTAAATATGGACTCCTACTCAGCAAGGTTGGATCAGATCTCTTCATGGTAAGTCCTAAGCTGTCATCTCTGAGTTGGCGAATATTCATCCTGGAAAATTTCATTATGTGGTTTCTGGGATGGCTAATTCCTTGCTCTGTGAACCATTTTGTTTATCATCAAAAATTAACGTCAATAGTATTCATTAAGATCTACCCTATGTCTTCCCTCATCACTAAAATGCTAGTGTCTATTTTCCTTATCACAGACACTGTGGAGAGTAATGCTGGGGTCTGTGAAAGACCTCTGGAGCTCCTTGGGAAACAACAGTGGACAATCGTAAACATCCAACATAATGTGGTAGGGAGAAGCATTGAACTGAAGGTATTTGAGTTGGAGACCTACCTTAGTTTCTCCATTTGTCCAATGAAAATATTTGATTATTTTATTTCTAAGTTCCCTTCCAAATGAAAGGTAATGATGATGGTGGTAACTAACATTTATACATAGCACTTTAAGGTTTGTAAAGCTCGTCACGAATATTATGTCGTTTGATCATCACAGCAGCCCCGGGAGGTGAGTGTTATTGTGATTATTACCATTTTACAGATGAGGAAACTGAGTCCAATAGAGGTTAAGTAACTTGCCTAGAATTACATTGCTAATTCGTATCTGAGGTTGGATTGAAATGTAGCTCTTCTTGATTCCAAATTCAGGACTCCTATCCACTGTGCCTAGGGGCAGCTAGGTGATGCAGTGGTCAGAGTGCCAGGCCTGACGTTAGGAAGACCTGAATTCAAATTTGGCCTCAGATATTTACTAGCTGGGTGACCCTGGGAAAGTCTCTTCCCTGTTCGCCTCAGTTTCCTCATCTGTAAAATGAACTGGAGAAGGAAATGACAAACCACTCCAGTATCTTTGCCAAGAAAACCCCAGGTGGGGTCATGAAAAGTTGGACATGACTGAAAAACCAAGAAGGAACATTTGTATTTATAGATTGGTTCAAAAGTGGGTGCCTATGTGCTTTCTTTTTTCCCCAAGGAGTTTAAACAGTTAAAGTTAGCCAAAGGCCCTCCTGGGGACAGCATTTCTCACAGTCAAAGCATAAGGACAGAAACTCTATGGGGAAGAAATAATCTTGAAAACAAAAATGCTATAATATTAACTCGTACTTATATAATCACTTTAAGGTTTACAAAGCCCTTGTAAAATAAGGAAGAGAGATATTCTCAGCCCCATTTTGCAGATGATTCAATTGAGTCTCACTATTATGCTGACTCTGTCCAGTAAGGAGCCAATATTCTTGATTAAATCTTAGACTTAAACCTCTGAGATCATACTGACTCTATGCTACCTTATATTTTACTTTAAGACCTCGGATGGAAATTATCTGGTTAACTCAGTATTAATCTTGAAAACTGGCTCTTGGCATGCAAGAGAAAGAACATGAAACTAAGCTATTCTTTCAAGGGCAGTGTTTCATGAGAGCTCGGGTGCACTGTGGGAAGAAGCGCTCAGAGAGGCTGGGCTCTTGTCCAGCTATGTTAAGCCAGACCACTCTTGGATGAAGAGAACTCCAGTCAGATCAAAGACACCCCTGGCCAATGTTGGAGCCCTGTTTCTGAATGATCACCAATTGTCCTATTCTTTTTTTCCTTCTTATTTTACTTTTCACTTTCTAAATTAGAAGATAGGAGCCTGGCAGGCCTTGGATGAAATATCCCTGGCTTTAGCTAAAACGTGTCCCAAGTTTCTGCATATTTATTTTAAGCACCTGTTCAGGTTCCATGGTACAATGGGGGGGGGGGGCACTTTTTCTAGAATCAGGAAATCTGGCTTTAAACTCTGTCTTTGAAACTTCTTACCTGTGTGACCTTTGGCAAAATGCTTAACCTCTCTGGATGTCAGTTTTTTCAAATGTGAAATGAGGGATTGGTTTAGGTTGCCTCTGAGGTTCTTCCCAGCTCTAGATCCAGGACCCCTAGGATCTTTGTTCTGTGTTAAGAGAGATCCGAAGACAAATTAACATGAGACAGTCACACCCAGTTATGTTTTCAGTTGTTGTGTTTGTTGACTGGGATTTGAAGAGAATTCTCAAGAAATAATGGATTATTTTTTAAATGTAAGACAGATTTGTGGGTTGTCCAAATGTGCAGATGATGTGTGGCTTTTGGATAGAATATGGAAATGAATAGATATAAATAGATGTAATCTTTGCCTTCCTTTGCAGAAAGCAGGCAGAGGTCCATGCTGAGCCACCAGCAGCCTGCCTGGGGGAAGGAGGAAGGAACTAGGAAGATCCACCATCGACAGTGTATCTTCTCTAGATAGACAGAGGCTATCTACTCTGTCTCCAAGATAGAATTATATTTATCTGTCACCCTTCAGGTATTCCTAGTCTAGGGCTATAAGTCCGGGTTCAGAACACAAGCTACTTTCCTGGTTGCTCTGAAGGGAGACAGTAGTCCTTATGTTATAGTCACCAGCTTCACTCTTTCCTAACAAAATGCTGTCCACATAAACAACTATTAGGACTAACAGATAGTAAGTGAACTCATTTTTAAGTTTTTACAAAAAGATGTTAACTGAGAAGAGATGGTAATAACAGAATTTCAAACATTTCCTCCAATATCTAAGGGCATGCCATCCCAGGCCCTAGGGAGAGTGGAATCAAACAATATAGTTTCCATGTAGTATTCTCCTTCCACTTGCTTCCAAATATAGCCTAGCAAGTTGATGATTCCTCCTTTTAGCTACCTGTGGGGTGAGTCCCAAAGGTTATTTCATAGGGCCTTGATGCTAGACTGACTTGCTGCAGACTAAACCTCAAACCAAGAAAAATAGTAGACAAAAATCTGTTCTGCCAGCTTAGGTAGAATATACCCAAAATTACACAATATTGCCATCTGGTAGTGAAATAAGATCTCAGCTTAAACCAGGAGAGAATGATCTCACCAAGGATAGTCCACTAACAACAGTCTCTATTGTTGTAAGCACAGGAAACCAATTGATCAGCTTGCCTACAAGTCTGGGTCTTTAGGTCTCCTGGCAGTCATTCAAAAGCTCAAGCTTATATCTTGTGATCCCCTCTCTCCAGGTCCTCTCTCAAAGTCTATCAGAAGTAGAGTATTGCACCCATCATTTTCAGTCCATTAGGAGTCATATCTCCCCTTGAATTAGCACACGGCTCTTCCTCCTCTGGAGTAGGTATTATATTCGCTCAGATTTCTGTAGTTCCTTGAACTCTGCAAAGCACTTTCCTGATAAATTTGCAGAGAAGGGAATAAACTTATTCTCACTCCCATTTTCATGGACGAGAAATGTTAAGAGAATCTAAATGACTTGTCCAAGGCCAAGGTGCTCATAAGGGTTAGAGCAGAGAATTGAGTTCAGGTCTTCTCTTTCTATTTCCCTTGAGTTTATGTTCATACCACTTTCTACTTTGCTTCATAATATAACAATACCCTTCAGTTCTTCAATGGATTCGTGGTCTCTTCAATGCAATTACCACCTCTGTGATGAAAGATCACAACCAATCCAGGCTTTCTTCTCCTAGGGAAGTGGTGTGTTGTTCTGACAAGGGCCTTGGCGTTGATTCAGAGGCTCTGGGACTGAAGCCGGGCCTCACCACTTATCACTTGTGGGATCTCAGAGCAGTCATTTCATCCCCTCAGCTCCTCCATCAAAATGGCAGGGCGGGGGGAGGGACTGGATGCCCTCAAAGGTTCCTTCTGGCACTATGTCTACAAACAATACTTTAAGAATATCAGAAGCTCTCTAGTCCAGCTTACACATGGAAAATTATTCTCTGAAAAAGATCCTTGACAAGTAGTTATCTGGTCTTTGATTGTAATCCTCCAAAGACCCAAATTCAATTCTCTGCTCTAACCCTTATGAGCTTCTACCAATCCAGTGAGTTAATAAGGTATCCCATTCTATATTAAAGTAACTCTAATTTGTGGGAATTTCTAGGAAACCCAAATACCATCAAAGATAAGTCCAATGTCTACTGCCTCAAGATTAACAGCTCAGGGACTACCTGCCACTTTACCACATAAAAATCTAGTTTGAGTTGATGAGACGCATCCTGTATTTAGGACCACTTGCTCAACTAGCTATTACATATACAGTCATGATAAATCAGAAGCCTAATGTAAAAAAACCAAACATATTTGTGTACAGATCAAATCTACGTAGCAAATGGTGAGTTCACATTGTTCACAGGACAAGTTTTAATATGGAATGTTCCACACTGAGATAATCAGTGAGGCAAGGATAGTCATTCTGCGAAGAGCACTGTACTGCAAAATTTAACTGATTTGCTCCTAGTTGGCCAGGACTTGCTCCTGATTGGCTCTTCCTGTTTCTGATGCTCCATCAAAAGACACATCTTGACTTGTGTGATAAGGAGTCATTCACTGGGCAGGTACCTGAAGAGAGATGGATGTGTGTGGAAGTGGGGAGGTGTTTGCCTCTCCTCCTCCTCTAGTCAAAAACTACATTTGAGTCATATAACAGCTAGTGTTTTATACAGCACTTTAGGTTTGCAAAGTGCTCTTCCTTACTCTTACAATTCTGGGAAGTAAGTGCCATTATTACCCTTATTTTGCAGATAAGGAAACTAAGGTGGATAGAAGACATGTGACTTGCCCTTAGTAACCCAGCTAGTAAATGTCTAAGGCTGCATTCGAACTCATGTCTTCCTGATTCGAGATGCAATACTCTAGATTCTAGATCCAACACCACCCAGCTGCCTAATCCCTGAACTTCCAGAAATAATGATAATGCATGTTGGCTTCTAGACAAATGACAAACATTCCTCAGTGATCCATTTAATCCATCAACATCCTTTGGTATTGAGAATCTGAAGACAGAATTGTAAAGGGTCTTGGGCCACCTTCTTCAGTCCTTATCTGGAATTAGAAGTCCCTTCACAAATATTTCTGCCAAGAAAGTCTCCAAATTTTTCTTAATGACCTTCAGGGACAAAGGAACCCACTCAATACTTTCCTAGCCCAGCTTATTCTATCTGGGGACAGTTCAATGGGCTAAGATGTTTTTCCTTATACCAAGCCTTTTACTCCTACTGTTTCTAGGTTTTGTGCTCTGGGAATGATTAGAATCAATCTACAACCTGTTTCATGTGGCAAATCCTTAAATGAATGAAGACAGACTTCATATCCCCCATTTCCTTTCTCATCCAAGTTAAAGAGTCCCTTTTTTTCCTCAACACACTCTTCTACCACATAAAAATCTAGTTTGAGTTGATGAGAAGCATCCTGTATTTAGGACCACTTGCTCAACTAGCTATTACATATACGGTCATGATAAATCAGAAGCCTAATGTAAAAAACCAAACATATTTGCATACAGATCAAATTCATGTAGCAAATGGTGAGTTCACATTGTTCATAGGACAAGTTTTAATATGGAATGTTCCACATGGAGATAATCAGGCAAGAATCAAACACACTCTTCTAGGTGTGGTCTGACAATTGGAGAAGACAATGGAACTTTCATTCCACCATGCTCAATACTATATTCCATGGAATTCAGCATAAGATTTCATTTGCTTGGGTGGGGAAGAAGGTTGAAGGGAGAGTAATAGGGATAGGGCAGGAGTATGTTGGAGCCAGTTCAGGGGTGGGACAGCAGATCCTTACATTTTTAGTGCAAGCATTTATACTTTGGATATGGAAAATGCTATGTAACCAGGCTTTGATTTACGGTTTTGTTGATTATCTAAATTTAAGAAAGTGATGGAGAAAAATGTTAATATTGCAGATTAAACTTTAAAATGTGTTATGAGTTCCTTCCCCCTGTTCCAAAATCAAGATGTTAAACAGTTATCACCACTGAGATAGAGGCTATCCCTAGTCCTGCCCCTTGTCCCCCCGAAAAGAGAGAACAGAGCAGAAGGAATCTTAGCCAAGCAGGGCAGCTTCAGAAATTCCATAGTGAATTTATTCTATACTCTGAAAGAAAAGCAAGTCCTCTGTAATAGAGATATATACATATATTCATGCACAATTTTCTCCTGCTCTACAATATACATGGAAATGCTCACTGTATTTGTTGTTTGTTAAGTAAAGAATAATAATTTTGGCTGCCCTATAGCACTCTTGACTCTCACTCTGTTTGCTGTCCTCTTGTATACTCTCCCTCCCCATCGCTCCAGTCTTTTTCAGATGAATTATTCTTATAATTTCTTAACCAAAGTTTAAGATTGTACATATTATCTTATGAGATGTAAGTCAATAACCCATCGATCAATTAATGAACATTTATTAAGCACCCACCACATACTAGGCAGGGCAGCTAAGTGGTGCAGTAGATAGAGCACTAGGCCTGAAGTCAGAAAGACTCATCTTCCTGAGTTCGAACTTGGCTTCAGATACTTATAGGTGTATGATCCTGGGCATGTCGCTCAATCCTGTTTATCTCAGTTTCCTCATCTGTAAAATGAGCTGGAGAAGGAAATAGCAAAGCACTCCAGTATCTTTGCCAAGAAAACCCAAATAGGGTTATCAAATGACTGAATGACAACAAAGTAGAATGGGGTGCCTTCGTAGGGAGTGAGTTCACTTTCACTGGGGGTTTTCAAAGCAAAGGTTGGATGGCTACTTGTTAAAGATGTTCTCCTCAGCCTTCCTCCCCCTACCCACCCCCCAGCCTGGAGTAGGTAGCTTGTTGTAGAGTTGGCTATCCATCATATTCAAATCCCTCATTTTACAGAGAAGGAGCCTGAGGCATGGAAAAGCTAAGAGAAAGGACTGTAGCTGTCATCTTCATTTTCATCTTCCTCTCTCACGAATAATGGATTTTGCCTCTGCTCTGACTAGTGAATTTTTGGACCCTTCTCTTTTCCAGCTCCTCTTCATTTGTCGTTTTCCCCTTAGGATATTAGTTCCTTGAGGGCAAGGGTGACCTTGCTTCTGGGTTATTGTAGCTCCAGAGCTTAGCACAGCGCCTGGTATATAGTAAGTGCTCCATAATTGCTCTCCTTAGATATCCTGCCCATGCTCACAAAGATAGGAGGTATCTGTGTTAAATGCAAACCCAAGGCCTTCTGACTGTTGATCTAGTGCTTTGTTTACCATGCTATGCTGCATGTCCATTTCTGTGGTTCTGTTATGAGTGGACAGCTCTTACACAGCATATTCTGATGGTTGGTTTCTCTGATTTGGATTCTTTGAAGTCTTGAGAAACCACAATGCTCAGCAACAAACTAAACCACAAGCAAACTTTGATAGCTCAGTTATTATTCTAAAAGCTGTCTGTGGGGTAAGTTTTGAAATGCACACTGTCCTTCAGGAGGATTTTTCCAAATGCCTACGGAAAAGAGATGGAAAGGATTGGTTTGTGGGGTTTGAAAGAGTCTGAAGAGTTACCAGTTCCTTTGGAACTTACAGAAATGCACACACACAACAACAACAATTCATCTTTGTTCTTGTGAAAATGAGGGTGCCTAGGAAAAAAAAGAAACTCTGTCCCTGAATTGGGGGATAATTCTTTGACACTCTTGCAGCGGAGGGCACTCAGAATGTCGACGACTAAGCCCACTTTACATCACACAGACCTCAGCATCACCACCTGCTTGGAGAGGGAGAAAACTAAACAGGCAGGACCCAAAATGAATGCAAGAAGTTACTCCCCCCTCTCAACTCCCCCACCCCACACACAAGGAGAACATTTCAAGATCAAATATTACAAATGCAAACTGCATTTTCTCCTTCAAAAAAAGAATCAGGACAAGGGAGGAAATCATGGTTGTTCCAAGTATTTTCCTGGATTGGATTGGAGAGAAAATCCAAAAGAATATATAGTTCCTAAAAGGAAGGAATCACAATCTATTCTCAATGAGAATTCATCCTTTTTTTCTTTTGTCTTTTTTGAGATGAAAAAGAAGAAAGAAAAGAAGAGAGAGAAAGAGAGAAAAAAGAAAGAGAAAGGAAGGAAGAAGAAAGGAGAGAAAGAGGAGAAAGCAGTATAAGAAGGAAAGAAAAAGGAAGAAAAAGAAAGGAAAGAAAAGATCATTTATTGCTCTGCTATAACTGGTCACTTTGGTCAACAACTTAAAAAGGAAATTGTTGGAGATCTGAAAATTGCTTTTGTTAGGGAGCAAAATCATTTGTGTGTGTGTGTGTGTGTGCGTGTGTGTTTTAATGTCGTAATTCTGTAGATTACCATTTCATGCTACATTGCACTCCAAAGAAAGCAACCTGTGTCCTTTAAGCAAAAGTGTGTGGGTGGGGGATGTCTGGGAGGGGCTGTGGGGAGCATCAAGCCCCAGAATGCAATCAGATAAAGCAGAGCCACCGGGTATTAGGATGCTTGCTTTGTCCCAGTCTCAGCATCCTCAATGGGCCAAAGCGCTCCCTTCATTTGTCACCCCAGCGCACCTTTTGTACAAATCATTTCCCCTCGGTATTATTAGGAGCTAGGAGTCGATAGCCAGCTAGCCTCTTTGCTTGTACTATTATTTCCAGCAAGCTTGCCACGGCTGCAATAAATCCAGGAGGATTTCTGGGTGGACTAGGGCGGGCTGAGTGACATACTGAGCTGATAAGACCTGGGTTCTACAGAAACAAAAGCTGTTCCTTTTGGGCCTGATGAGGCCCAAGTCACTGCTTTTGAATTGGGGGTGATTTGATCAAGTTTTCCACCAGATGTCTTAGGGAGCTGAAGCAAATGAGGAATTAATCCAGCTAAACTAGAGCTTTTCTCTCCCTCTCTAATAAGGCTGTGGATCAGGACCTGGGATGGAAATATTCATCCCAGTGTGTCCCCTTTCTGTTGTTGTTCAGATAGGGCATTCAAGGAGGAGGTTCAGGTGTACCAAGTGGCCTTTTCAAGTGATACAATCAGATGGAAAAGTAGGCATTGGCATTAGACCAAAACCTCACCCTAAGCGGGTTACGAAGTCACAGCTAGGACATTGGAAAAGAGTGGAATAATAAGGTTATTTTAAGCTTGGCATTACTGAGCATGGAGTCCCTCAATCATAAGTCACTGGTAGGCTAGGTCAACATCCAGGACCATCTATGAGTTTCTAATTCCCCTTGGTGTTTTCCTTTTTTTTTTTTTTTTTTAATATATATTCAACTTCAGAAGCAGTTCTTGCCAATATAACAATCCAATCTACCAAATACTTATTAAGTTCTGTCTATTTATCTCTCTTTCCTTCTTTCTTTCTTCCTTCCTTCCTTCCTTCTTCCCTTCCACATAGAGAAGGAAGAGGGGAACCCAGAGAACCAAGACTGGAAGTCAAGGAGTCAAGCAAATCACAGAAGAGTGAATCCCATGGGAAATCAGGCTTCAGGCTTTAACACTGTTCAGAGTCCCAGCTTCTTCTGGCTGTCTTGGGTCTTCAAAGCCTACTGCTGATCCCTGGCACCTGTACTGACTGTGGGTACAACCTTGTTAATAGAGAGATAGAAACCTGAAAAGGTTTAGAAAATTCATTCAAGGCTGACTAAGCCTGTTAAAGGTTGAACTCCTTTCCTGGAGATTAAACAGGTGTTTGGGGCCATTATTATTGGAAAGGTTAAAAGAAAAAAAAGATTAGTCCTTTGGGCATAGCTGGTGAGTTTTGTTTTTCACTTAAGCACTGCAAAATTGAACAGAGATAATGGTAAATTTAGAGTTACAAACAAACAAAAGAGAAACTAAAGTCTAGAAAAAGGAAGAGATATGCTCAAATGTTGTTCAGTTGTTGAGTTGTGTCCAACTCTTTGTGACCCTATGGACCAACTGTCCATTGGGTTTTCTTGGCAAAGATACTAAACCTGATTTGCCATTTCCTTCTCCAGTTTGATGCCAGCAGGAGTTAAGTGACTTGCCTAGGGTCACACAGCTGGTATACTCAAGGGTATATAATAACTAAATGACAGAGATAAGCCATGATAACCAGGTTTCCTGTCTTGCAGGGGAGTGATCCTTCCACTATACCAAGCTGCCTTCTGTGATGATTCTAGAGAACTTCAACAACCCTCATTTTGATATACCTATCCCTTAATGGTACTGCCAGAGCCAAAACATTGAAGTTTATGGGGTAATGAATTGAGCTTGAGGTTGAATCCTGCCTTGGACACTAGATATGTAACCCACAAAAAGTCACATAACTTCTCTGAGCCTCAGTTTACTCATCTGTAAAAGGGGAATGCTAATAGTGTCTAACTCACAGGGCTGTATTGAGGGTCAAATGAGCTAGCATGTGCAAAGGGCTTGCAAATCTGAAAACACTAAATTAAATAAAGCTAGCTGTTCTTATTATCATTATTGAGACACTCTGATAATTCTTACACTCTCCTATTTGGGATTCTGGGTTAATCAGCCAGAGAATTTTAGCCTAAAAGTTAAAACTTCACATTAGGTTTGTTATAAAAAGTATAATATCAGTGAAGTCAAGATATTTTAGGAAAAGAAATGAAAAACAGATCTCCCAATCCAATATTTTGACTTGAGCTTTTTTTCTTTTACTTCATTGTGAAAAAAACAACAACAAACAACTTATTAAAATGCTAAAGGATTCTGGTAATAGAATCACAGGATTTGGGGCTAGCAGGAAGCATAGAGCCAGTATAGTCCAACACCTTCATTATATAGATGGGTACAATGAGACCAATAGAGGTTTAGTAATTTGACTGAGGTTATATAGATAGCGTATATCAAAACCAGGATTCAGGTTCCAGGCTCTGAAAAAGTACTGGATTTGAAAACAGAAGACTTGTGTTCAAATCCTGTCTCTTTCACTTACTTACTAGATGTATGACCTTGGACAAGTCAATCACTCTAGACCTTAATGGCATCATTTCTAAAATAAGGGGATTGAAATAGATAAATTCAAGGGAACTTGCAATTCTAATTCCATGATCTTTTGACATCAAGACTAGCATAGTTTCAACATACTCAATGCCTCTGCAAGGTTGATACTTAACAATTCTAAGCCTTGGTTAACTCTAGCTAATCCTTGGTACACACCGACATGGACATGGACAGTAGCACAGACATAAACACAGACACCAACAACACATGTATGCTCATATCCATAGCCATACTTACATATTCTAGACCTAGTCCTAGATATATTATGCACTTGTATGTTTTACATATGTAAATATATGTTCATATATACATATCTATGATATCTATACTGTGATTTACATATACTACCTCAGACTCACTACTTAACCTACACAATTTGCAGAATTCACAGTAGGAAAAGAGGACTGGGTCTAGATTTGCTCCTATACACACACATCACACACACACGTACACACACACACACACACACACACATACACACTGTACCCAGAGCCAACATTTACTGTCTCTATGACCACCATAGGCATGTCCCTGAGCCTCAATTTCCTAATCTTTAAAATGGGATAATTATGCTTGAATCCTTACCTCAAATGGGTGGTTGTAAGAATGAAAAAAAGAGAACATAAGCAAAGCATATTTAAGGTTTATACAGTTTTTTCTTCCCAGTTATCCTGTGTGGACTTGAGGTCTCCTTTGCCTATGACTCCAACTTTCTTTCCCTTGTGTCAGATTATCTTACAAGTATAGTATATGTACATGTGGCTAGCTGCTGCACCAGGATGTTCAGTAATTGCTTACAGAGTCACCATGTTGGCACAACCTTTGGGGCCACTATTTACTTCTTGGTTTCTCAAAAGTCTCCTCGGGATCCACAGGGACTCAAATGTAAAATAAAGAGCATCATCCATCTCAACTTCGTTTCTTTCCTCACACACCAAGAGGCTGTTTGTAGGCAAAATGCAAACAAACTAAAAGCGTAAGTTTGATAGGAGAAAGGGAATCTGTGACCTTTCCAGGTACCTCTTCATATTCAAACTAGGAAGAATGCCTCTTTGGCCTTGAAGTGAGTGACCAGCACCTCTGCTCTGGAGCAGTTAGGAAACTTGTTAGCCACTACTTAGTATTTTTTTTTTTTTTAGCTAAATAAGCTTGCCAATTTTAATGGCTCATATTTCTATGGAGTTTAGGTAAAGGTTTACATATATTATTTCATTTTGACTTCATAAGAACCCTGATTGAAGTAGGTACTAAATGTATTATTGACCCCATTTGACATAAAAGGAAACTGAGGCACACTAAGGTGAATTATTTACCCAACAGAAAACATGGGGTTTATAAGTCTAATGCTAGAAGGGATCCTTGGGTTTATCTAGTCCAATCTGCTCATTTTACAGAGAAGTAAATAAAGCGAGAGAAAAACAAAGGGATTCACTCAAGTGCACTCAAGTAAATAATGTGAATACTAGCCCTCCATCCATTACTTCAGGGAGTGATAGAGCTGAGATTTGAACTCAGATCTTCTAATTCTCCACCTAGTACTATTTTCACTGCCCAGACTGCTGTTTGTCTTTCATTCTGGAAGAGGACCATGACATCAGGGAGATGATGCCATGACTTGCAAGTGATTTGGATTTAAGTGAGGCAGGGCTGTGCAAAGTCACCAGCCTCACTTTCTCTTCTGGTGTCATCTGGGTCCAGAAGCAAGATATAAAGCAGGATGACTAGAGATGGCCTCACCCCACACTGAGTTCATGTCTCAAGTGGATTTTAAACAATGTATTCCTGAAGCTAAAACCAGCACTCTAGTGACCAGCCCTAGACAAGATGATAATTTAGAGAAAGGTGGTTTTTGTATCCTACAGATAGGTTACATGACTTGCCCAAGGTCACATCAGCAGTAATGATGGAGAATTTGAACTCAGGGTCAGAGATAGCAACTCTGGAATTCTTTCCACACTGTTGGGGATGGGTATGAGAGAGAAGAGAGTCATGGCCAAGGAAAGGGGCATCAGGCCAGTCATCCAACAGTAGAGAAGCCCAAGTAAGTAGTCCTGGATTCAAGTTTTACTTCTGACACATCCTGGGGGTTGTATGACCCTGGACAAATCATCTCCACCCCAACTCCTCAGTGCCCTCTAGCAACTACCTAAGATTCAAGCCCTAACCAAAATCTCATCTGCCTGAAATCTTTCCTGTTCTTTCTGATGGCTAGTACTTTTTCTTTGTAATTAGGACCCAGATGGCTCTGGAGGAGAGTCAGGCTGGTGACTTTGCACAGTGCTGCCTCACTTAAATCCAATTCACTTGCAAGTCATGACCTCCCCTTCCTGATGTCATTGATTCTTTTTAAGAATGAAGGACTGACAACATTCCCCAGTCAAACTCCTACTTCTACCCTAACATGCCCACTATCTGATTTTCCATAGATAAAAACTTTGTTCCCTACCCTTGATCCTCAAAGAAAACCATCACTTTCCTGAAGAAACTTTTTGCTACAGGACAATAGATAGGCCTTAATGAGTTAATCAGATAAACTAATCCCTACTTGAGTATTACTCCCAAATAACAAAATGCCTTAACTCTTAGTAAAAAAAAGAAAAGAAAAGAAAAGAACCAAAACTTGTTTACTTAAGAAGGCTCACTTGTGTCTGAGATTTCAGGTATCTTGGTGACCGATATGGAAGATATTTAGGCACAAAGTCATGGTTGTATATGATTAGGGAACAAAAATACCTGCTGGGTATGAGGCAAACTTGATTGTTTGTTGTAGGAGAAAATTTCTTTCAAATATAGCTTTGGTTCTACATGATTTTTTCTCACCAGCTCCAAATGGTCTAAGCACATAAACTCTTTTAAAAATGCATTATATTGATTTTTTCCCTTTTTTGGTTATTATTCTTCAGTAGTTTCAGCCATGTCTGACTCTTTGATATCCCATTTTGTATTTTCTTGGCAGAGATACTGGAGTGGTTTGCCATTTCCTTCTCCAGCTCATTTTACAGATGAGGAAACTGAGGCAAATAGCCTTAAGTGACTTGCCCAGAGTCACACAGCTAGAAAGTGACTGAGGTTGTATTTGAACCCAAATCTTCCTGATTTCAAGACAGATGCTCTATGACTATACCACCTAGCTGTCCCCCCTCCACCATCCTTTTGTGTCTTTATATCATAATCATGTCTAGGAAAAACAAAACTAATATTCCCTTCAGGCTGAATCTTTCTCTGCAACAAAGACAATAAAGTAAAAAGACTCTTTATAGTGACCACGAAATGCAAATGACACTCTACCCTACTAATCAAGTCTTTTATGAGGAGGGAATGGGGTTTCATTATCTATTTTGCAAGACCATCAAAAGCTTTTCAATTGCTTATGGTTTGGTTTCTTTTTAATATACGTTGCTGTAGTCTATTTATTTATAGATTGTACCCTATGTTTCATGAGATCATTAGATCATAGTTGTAGAAAGGACCTCAGAGACATCCAGTTCAGCTCCCTCATTTTAAAGATGAGAATGCTGAGATCTAGGGGCAGTAAGTAACTTCCTCATGGTCACACAGGTGGCATCAGAGATGAGATTGGAACCCAAGACCTCTCTGACTCCAGAATCAGTGCTTTTTCTAAGTTTGTCTGAATTCCTTGTAATTGTCATTTCTTACAGTACAGGAATATTCATGTACATTCATATGCCACTGTTTTTTCCCCAGGCCATTCCCTGAGCAACAGACACTGGATTTGGTTTCAGGTTTTTTCAGTACAAAGAGTACTTCTGGAAATTTTTTTGGTTGCATATTTAACCTTTTCCTCCCCTCTTTTGCTTTTTTCAGGTATATTCCCAGTAATGGGATCACTGGGTCTAGTCAACGTGGTCACTTTTTTGGGGTAATTGCAAATTGATATTCAGAATGTCTGGACCAGACCCCACCCATAATGTATAAGCATGCTTATCTTCCCACACTGCCTACAACATTTACTGTTTCTGGTGGTTTTTGTTTGATTTGTTTTGCTAATATATACAGTATAAAGTTGTTTTCATTTTATAGTTGTTTTAATTTGTATTTCTCTTACTGTTAGTAGGAGACATCGACTATGACACCTTAGATCAGCACTGTCCAAACAAATCCTTCCAAGTTCAGGTGTTTCAGCAAGTCAAGTCAGTATTGTACTCATCTTCCATTTTGATGGTTCTTTTCTTTTCCAAAAAGTTCTATAGCAGATTCAGAGAAAAACTGACTGAGGAGTCAGGATCTTCCAACCCCTAAAATCACAAGACTGCCTTAAAGCCTGGACATGTCCAAGTTGATATTACTCTTTGGTCCCGTATGCTCAACAAGGCTTCCTAAAGAGGCAGCAAGAATTCTGAGACCTGGTCTCAGGTTCGCCTAGGCAGGATATATGCTCTAACTTCTATGTGCTCACAGTAGCCATGTGACCGCAGTAGGAAAAGGTACCAGTCACTTCCCCAACCCTCCACGGAGAGGCTTAAATAGTTCTGACATTGTCTGTAGGGGGAAAAAGAAGAGAGATTGAGGATGATGTGACTTCCTTTTTTTAAGGTCCACTGAATTCGCTGCTTAGTAGTCAACAGGGGGGACTGCCTCATTATTTCAAAGTACCAAGCCTTGAGTCACCTATATCCCTGGAGGCATCAGAGGAACTCTAGTACATGGTCCATGGGACAACACCTGCTCCTTCCCAATATGCTCCTTTGGCTACAAACTTTGCTAGGCTCATATTATAGAAGAGGAAACTGAGGTTCAGAGATTTGGCAATGGTGACATTATTAGTAAGTGTTTAAGATCAGATTTAAACCCAGATCTCTTCTGAATTCATTGCCCTACTAAGAGCATTGTAAATATTATCTCATTTGATCCTCATAACAACCTGCTGATAACATTATTATCCCCATATTATAGTTGAGAAAACTGTGGCAAACAGAAGTTAAGTGACTTGCTCAGAGTCACACAGCTGCTAAGTGTCTGGAACCAGATTCAGACTCAGGTCTTCCTGACTCTAGGCCAATTGCTTTATCCACTGCACCATCTAGCTGCCTAAGGTGCTATAGAATTGCTTCCAAAGGAACCAAGATCAGAGATTACATCTTTTAATAGCACCAATATACTCCCCTGTCTTTGCAGCACTTAGAACAATGCTTTCCATGAAATCAGGAAAAATTAAATTACCTTTGAGGAGCACAGTGAGGGTTTCCATCTTACCTAGTTTTATATTTTTTAAAACTATTGTTCCTAGGTTCATAAGATCATAACATTTAGAGCTTCAAGGATAGTTTTGGTGGACATCATCTCCTTCAGCCTCCTTTCCCCTCTGCTTGGAGGGTAAGTACAAAACTTCCCAATGTTTTCCTGCATCTTTCTGTGTATTTTCTCCCCTTTTAGATTGTAAGGCTCCTGAGGACAATCTTTTTTGTTATTTGTATCTCCAGTGCTTAGGATAGTGCCTCAAACATAGTGTGTGCTTAATAAATCCTTGTTAGTTTGGATCAAATATCAGAGCTGCGACTCAGAAGTCTGACTTGGAATCCACCTTTCTTTCCACTTCACCAAGATGCCCCTCTAATTTAATTTCTCTTTTCATCAATTTTTTTAAATTTTTTAAATTTTTTTTATTTACTCATTTACTTTTAATTTACAAGATTCAGTTCCACAATCACTTGAGTTTCAGATTTTCTCCCCTCCCTTCCCCCGCCCCCCCATGGTGGCATGCAATCATGTATAGGATCTG
>CM053585.1:391638497-391664939 GCA_028646515.1 Pseudochirops corinnae
TTTTCTCTTCAACTATCCTCGTATTGAGAAAAGTATCATGAGTTATGATGATCATTTTTCCATGTAGGAATGTAAATAGTTCAACATTAATAAGTTCCTTATGATATCTTTTTCCTGTTTACTTTCTCATGCTTCTCTTGGGCTTCTATTTGATAGTCAAATTTTCTGTTCAGCTCTGTTTTTTTCATCAAGAATACTCGAAAGTCCTCTGTTTCATTGAGTGACCATATTTTCCCCTGAAGCATTAAACTCTGGGTTTTTCTGAGTAGGTGATTCTTGCTTTTTATCCTAGCTCCTTTGACCTCCAGAATATCATTTTCCAAGCCCTTTGATCCTTTAATGTAGAAGCTGCTAGGTCTTCTGTAATCCTGATTGTATTTCTACTATACCCAAATTGTTTCTTCCGGAGTGCTTGCAGTATTTTCTCCTTGACCTGGGAACTCTGGAATTTGGCTATAATATTCCTAGGAGCTTTCTTTTTTGGGATCTTTTGCAAAAGGCGATTGGTGAATTCTTTCAATTTCTATTTTGGCCTCTGGTTCTAGAATATCAGGGCAATTTTCCTTGATAATTTCTTGAAAGATGGTGCCTAGGCTCTTTTTTGGTCATGGCTTTCAGGTAGTCCAATAATTTTTAAATTATCTCTGCTGGATCTATTTTCCAGGTTTTTCCAATGAGATATTTTGCATTGCCTTCTATTTTTTCATTTGTTTGGATTTGTTTTATAGCATCTTGATTTCTCATAATGTCATTAGCTTCCATTTGCTCTAATCTAATTTTAATTATTTTCTTCAGTGACTTTTGAAATTCCTTTTCCATCTGGGCAATTTGGCTTTTTAAGGCATTCTTCTCCTCATTGGCTTTTTGGGCCTCTTTTGCCATTTGAGTTAGTCTATTTTTTTTAAGGCGTTATTTTCTTCAGTATTTTTTGGATCTCTTTTAGCAGGCTATTGACTTGCTTTTCATGATTTTTTTGCATCATTTTCATTTCTCATCCCAATTTTTCCTCCACTTCTCTTATTTGATTTTCAAAATCCTTCTTGAGCTTCTTCATGGCCTGTAACCAGTTCATATTTTTCTTGGGAGCTTTTGATGCAGGAATTTTGACTTTGTTGTCTTCTTCTGGTTCCATGCTTTCATCCTTTTTGTCCCCACAAAAGGATTATGTGGTCTGATTGTGCTTCCTCTGCTTGCTCATCTTGCCACTCAGTTACTTGACTTTTGATCTCTTTGCTGCAGTAGAATTCTGCTTCCAGAGTAGAGAGAGCTGTGTCTCAAATTGCTGGGGTTTTCACAGTTGTTGTCAGAGCTGTGGACCAAGCCCTCTACAGCCACCACAAGCTCTGGCACACTGTCCACATACTCCAGGACCACCACCAAAACTATGACCCAGCTCCAAGCCAGTCAAAGCAAGAGCAATTACCCTCTGAATGGTTGCTTGGTTCCCCTATGATCTGTAGGCCAGGAGCTCTGGAGGCAGCCATGTGGCAGTAACTGCAACTGCTGTGCCTCCTCCACCTCTTGCCCTGGGGGCAGGGGCTGGACCTTGCTGTTCCATCACCCAGTTCCAACAGAGTTCTCCACTGACCTTTTACTTTCTCTTTGGCATTTATGGGTTGAGAAGTCTGGAAAGCACTACAGCTGCTGGTGATTCACTCTCCTGATGCCTGCTCAGGCCAATCTGGGCCACGGGTCAGGGCCATTCTGGGTCTGGGCTCACACAGCTCGTGCAGGATTGCACTTGGCTCCCAGCTCGGTGTGACAGACCCTTCCTGTCTGCCTGCCTGGCTGCCTTCAGCAGGAGATTTGTTTCTCTTTGTCACTTTGTGGGCTCTGTAGCTCTAAAATTTGTTTAGAATCATATTTTACAGGTATTGGAGGTGGTTGGAGCCAATAACTGCAATTATTTAATCATGATGCATAATTTGGTCTTTTTGAGGTTCAGTGATTGAAGATGTTTGCTGAAAGCAGGCCACATTGGAGGGTCATGTGTTGGGAAATTTTGCAGAGGAGATTTCTCTGCATGAATTGCTTGGACTAGATGTCTCTGAGGTTCCTTCCAGTCCTGAGATTCTCTGATTGTGGTTTATAAAGTGTTTCTTCACAGTAACACTATGGTAGATAAAAATAATAAGCCAGTGGCACCTTCCTTAAAATGATGTACAAAATCCAGTGTTTGGAGAATGGTGATGCTGTGTTTGACTTGTTTGATTCTGCAAAATAGAAATTTAAAGTACACCTGTAGGTTATGTGCAAGACTAATATTTAGAGTAAAGACAGGTGCTAGATCACAGAAAAAAATAACTCTTCATCTTTATACAATCTTATTGTATTCCATAAAACCTCAGAATTTCAGGGTGAGAAAGAACCTTATGAGGAATTTCCCATAGAGAGAAGACAGAAAAAATACATGCACTTATAACCTCACAAAACAACTGTGATTGAATTCATAAAGTGAGTATGTGATCTGTGTTCATTTCCCATCTCTGATGCCTATTACTTGTATGACCTCAGTCTGGTGCATTGCATGGGGAATTCCTGGTCTGGCAAGATTTGGCTCCAGGAGGATTCTGAGAAGTTCAAAAGAACATAAGGTTTGAACTCAGAGAACCCAGGCTCAAATCTTGTCTCTGCCATACCAATAAGACCTGCAGAAAGACACATCCCTGCTCTGGGTCTCAGTTTCCTCTCTTATAAAATTTGGAGGTTAAGCTTGTTGGCCCTGAAGGCCTATTCCAGCTCTAAATCCCATGACCTCAGATGTTATGTTGTATAAACATAGCCAGTAGCTAGGGCAGCTTTTCACTGTCTAATTATACTCCCTGGCAATTTCCTTTTCATTTTTCTTGCATCAGTTAGGAAGTACTTGCCAACTTCTCCCTGAACCCCTATTTCAGGGCCTAAACTGTCATTAGCTCCTTTCCAGAACTGGGTCAGGAAAAAAAAACAAAAACATTTGAAGAGTATGAGTGCCCTCCCTAATTCCTCTGCCCTCTGCCCTCCTGCTGTTAGTGTCACAGTCTTCCATGGGCTTGTCCACTCAGTTTCACAGCACCATAGAGGACTAGATTTAGACCTAGAAAAAACATTGACGACATCTGGACAAACCTCTCATTTTACTCATGGGGAAACTGAGGCATAGATATTTGGAGTGACTTCCTTCTGTCAAACTACATACCCTGTTTCTCACATATCCCAAAGAGAGAATGCTTTACAATAAAAGAAAGGTGGCTTATCAGAGGAGCTGGATTCATAACCTGTCTACATCATTTGTGTAATTCCTGGCAAGTCCCCTAAACTCTCTGGATCTGTTTCTTCCTCTGCAAAATGAGGGTGTTAGAGTCCATTTTAGAGTTTGATCCTATTTATTTAGCCTTAGAGATGCCTTCCTCCTATGCCTCTGTCATCTTAGGAACCCCTGTGGGACTCAGTTTCTTCATCTGTAAAACAAGGGCACTGGACTAGATGGCCTCTACGGTCCCACATAGTTCTATATCTATGATACAATTAACTTCCAGGGGGCAGCTGGTTGGCAAGTGGATAGAGTGCTGGACCTGGAGTCAGGAAGCCCTGAGTTCAAATCCAATCTCAGACACTTATTAGCTGATGACCCTGTGCTAGTCACTTAACCATGTTTGTCTCAGTTTCCTCATCTGTAAAATGAACTGGAGAGGGAAATGGCAAGTCACTCCAGTATCTTTGCCAAGAAACCCCGTGGATAGCATTGGTCCATGGGTTCACAAAGAGTCAGACACAACTCAGTGATTGAATGACGATGTGCTAGGGAATAAAAACAAAAAACAAAAAAAAAAACAGTCCACACTCTCAAGAAACTTTTACTTGGTATCAGGATAAACAATCTGTATGCATATAAGTATTGTTATTGATAATAATAACTGACATTTATATTAGCACATTAAGGTTTACAGAGTGTTTTACACATATTTTCTCATTTGATCTTCACAACCCTGTGAGGTATGTATTATTATCATTCCCATTATACAGATGAGGAAATTGAGGCTGAGAAAAATTAAATTACTTCCTCAGGGTCACACAGCTAGGAATGGTACAAGGCAGGATTCAAACTTGTGTCTCCCTCATTTCAAATTCAATGCTATACCCATTGTGCCAACCACCTGTCCATATGAAAAACATATGCAAAGGAAATATAAAATAATTGGAGGGTAATGGCAGCTGAGGAGAAAAGAGAAAGACCTCCTGCATTAGGGTGACTTGAGCTGACTCATCCTCCTGTGAAGGAAGCTAGTGATTCTTCTAAGCAATTGTGAGTAGGGATTATCTTCCAGTAATGGGAGAGAGAAGATTTCCAAGACTCCAGAAATAGAATGTCGTATAGAGTTTGGCAGAGCTGTTGAATATGTGAAGGGAAGTCATAGTAGACTAGAGTCATATTATGAAGGGATTTAAATGCCCAACTAAGAAAGATGTATTTTTTCCTAGAGGTAATAGGGAGCCATTGGAGGTTTTTGAGCTGGGAAGGAACATGGTGAGATACTTACGAGAAGAGGATACATCATACAAAACTTATTTAAAGGAAGTGGTCTCCCTTGACTGGCAACATGTGGGTCACACAAGCTAGCATTGGCATGGAGATTGTGTGGGAGAAACTTTAATTATTAACTCATGTGGTACAAGTCCAAAAGGTGTCTTCAGTCACATTCTGATCCCAGGAAGGAAGGATTTGGAGGTTAACTTTAGGACTCTATAAGTACACAATGCTTTCAAGGCAAAATTCTGAACGTGGAAGGTTAGAGGCAGCTATATTAAAAGGCTCTATGATGTATTCTGTGCTATCATGGCATAGGGAAAATATTAAAATGCATATTTGCTTAGGAAAGGCTGTACTAGACATTAAATTGTAGTTGCAATATAATAATTTACCCACAAGCAAGATCATGGCTACCTTTGGAATTCCTTAAGTGGACTGGGGATTTGATTTGGAGTCATTTGGCATGGGTTCAAATCTTGGTTCTGTACTTATTATATGTGTGACCTTAGAGAAGTCACTTCAATTTCATGGGCCTCAGTTTCCTCATCTGAAAAATGAAGAAATTGGATGACATCTCCTTTTGAGGTCCCTTCTAGCTCTAAATGCATGGTATCCCTAAAGTCTGTCTGGACACAAAAGAAATCTCATTAACTATGCATATTTTCAAGAAATGAAATGAATGACATTTTCAACAACATTTTATTTAATTAGTATAATTTTAGCCATGACAATTTCATATGGAATAAAAGCTTTTGTTAGTTATTAGGGACTATTTTTCATATTAATGAGATTAATTTAATTAATGAATGAGATTACCTATGTGTCTCCTATGTCTTCCTATGAAATCTCATTTATTAAATAAAATGTTAAAAATTTAATTCATTTCATTTCTTGAAAATACACATAGTTAATGAAATTTCCTATGTGTCCAGACTTTAGGGACACCATGTATATACTCTGTTGGTCCTAGCTCTGTGACTTTCAGTAGGCATTTTCTGATCTGTGTAGTAATAATGTGGCAGTGAATCAATGTCCCTTTCAACCCTAGATCTGTGGTCTAATGACTCACCATATGAGAGAGTTTAAAGGAATCTGCCTGTGGCAGGTTTTCTCCCCCTTTTTGTGGGGTGTGAGTAATTCTTTAAGAAATTATTTCTAAACTAAATACATGCTCATCAGTTGGGTCAACACATCAACTACAGTATATGGTTGAGGTATAGTATGATTACTGTGTAAGAAATTTTGAAAGGACTGGACATAGAAACCTGGGAAGACTTGTATAAACTAATGCAAAGTGAAGTGAGAAGAACCAGGAGAACAACTTACAAGGACTATAATAAGGGAAATGAAAATAACTTTAAGAGGTTTCAGAACTCTGATAGTTTCAACAACCAGCAAACTTTACTATCTCAAAGCTAATTAATGGTGGGAAAATTTTGAAAATGTCATTTAGATTTGATAAGCGTAAAATTGTTAATGGATAGCAGGGGGAGATAGAGACCAACCACTTCAAAATAGAATCTAGATGTCACATTGAACCAATGGATGAGAGTGATCCTTGCAAACACTTTGATCTATTGTAGCAAGACACGTTGAAATAAAATCAACAAGGAGAACACTATGTCTGCAAATGGTAAGAGACTAATTAGCATCCTGAAATCAATATGGATTGCAAAATGGGAATATCCTCATCCCTGGTTTTCCACCTGCATCATCCTCACTGTCTCTTTCTCATACAGAACATCAGCATCTGCATTGAATTTTCTACTATCATTCTCCCCAAATTCCAATTAGAAGGGCAAACCTGAAGAGATTATATTGCTTTGGAGCCCAATGCCTGTTTTACTTATTCAGTTCTATTCAACAAAGTCTTATTTAGTGCCCACCATGTGTTAATTACCACATAAGAATCTAGTGCTATGAAGAGAAAAAAATAATTCCTACCTTCAAAGAGCTCACATTTTACTGGGCATGAGGAGTAAAGGGAAAGAACATGGACCCAGATAAGCAAATGCAAGATATGTATAAAGTAATTAGAAGAGAGAGAAGATGCTAATGGAGAGAAGAGTGAGTTCATGAAAGGTCTTCTCTAGGACATGTCACTTTACGGAAACTGGAATTCTTTAGGGCCATCTTGATTTATTTGACCCATACAACATGATGTGTAGCAAAAACATCAGACTTGGAATCAGAAATGACCACTTTTTAAGTTCTGTCTCTGATATTCCATATGGGTGTGTGTGTGTGTGTGTGTGTGTGTGTGTGTGTATGAATGTGTGATAGATACATGTGTAAGTGTGTGTGTGATGTGCCTGCAGATGTGTATTTGAATGTGTATGAGTGTGTGTATGTTGTGTGCACATGGATCTTTCTATGTGTGTATGAGTCTTTCACTTCTTTAAGGCTGCCTTTACTCTTCTGTAAAATGGAGATGACAACACTTGAAATGCCCCCCTCTTCCTCCTCCTCTCAGGAATCGATTGGGTATATCTTAAAGCCTGGGAGAAATCAGAGTTCTCACCATGGAGTCAAAAGAAACCTGGATTTTACTGCTGACTTCAACACTGAGCAGCTGTGTGACTCTGGGCAAGTCATGGTGGCTCTCAAAGCCTCAGTTTCCACATCTGAAAAAAATGGAGATAATAATACTACTTAATACTAATACTTACATCATCAAATGTATCTCATGGAGTTGGTGAAAAGCAAACACTTTCCAGGAAGTATTTCATGATGAAAAGAGACCTGGGGTCTAAGTCAGAAGATCCAGATTTGAGTCTTGGTTCTGCTGTTTGCTACCTATGTGACTTTGGACAAGTCATTTATCCTCAGGTTCCCAATCTGAAAAATGAGAGAATTGGACCAGAAGCTGCTGAGCTCTCTTCTACCTCAATATTTGTGACTCTATGAATCTTAAAATGTTATTGAAGTTTGACTTATTATAAAAAGATAGGTTATTTTCCTTGCTTTTGATCCACTCTAATTTCTTTACACAATTCATCATATGGCTGTTTATCCAGTAAAGAGTGTGACTTTGAAGATTGAATCTCATCTTGACGCCTAATGCAATGGCTAGACCAAGTTCCATTCTCCTGCCCAACCCTTTTTCTTGCAATCTGTGAAACCTCAGATCCACTTCTCTAAGATAGATAAGGTTCAGTAATCCTTGAACCAGTACCTTGGTTCAGTAATCCTACTTCATCATCATCCCTGGAGCAGGTCAAGCAAATCAGCTCATTTCCTTCACACATTAAGGCACACACACACATATGTACCAGGACTACAGATTACAAAGTACAACCCTCCATGCAGCCTCTAGCTCCATACAGATACAAGACGGCTAGGCTGCAGTGGCCAGAAGAAGAGAGACGCTTGCCTATCTCAGACCAAAATCAGATGAAAGTATAAACAGTTTGGAGTTAGTAACTCAGTTCCTTGCTTCTTGAATAGAGAAATATCACTCACAGTTTACTCGTTAAACCTTCAAACATACAGAAAAAAATGTATTGTTTCTGTTGGAGTTGCCTTCAGTCCCTAATGCTTTATTTTCCCTGCTTGTCCCTGGTCTGATGATTAAACACTTTACTCTTTAGTTGAGTTCTGGGTTTTGTTGGAGGATGTACATGGCATAGATAAAACATTCAAATTGGAAATGTTAAGCTGCCTTTTTTGTGGAATAAATATGGATAACCATTGGCTTGGATTCTGGATTCAGTGTCCTTCCAGATTAGCTTGGCAAGCTCAGAGAAGAGATTTTGGAAAGTTAAACCATGTAATATTTTCTCCGTTAAAAACAAAACAAAACAAAACAACAACTAGTATTAGAGCTCTCAAAGAGAGCTGTCCACAGCTACAAGAGCTGTGTGGTATAGGAAGAAAGGGACCTAGATTTGAAATCAGAGGATCTGGGTGTTTGAAATCTACCATATTCTAATTCACGGATTTCCTAATGTTGGAGGTATTCAAAAGGAGGTTAGGCAGGAGTATTGAAGAAGAAAGGCACCATCAGCTGGGGATCAAGCCAGATGATCTCTGAAGTCCTTTATATTGCTGAGATTCTTTGAGCTAAAATAAAGTGTGTGTGTGTGTGTGTGTGTATCTGTGTACTGCATGCACACACACATGTGAGTGTGGAGAGAGGAAAAAGAAAAGACTAAACATATTTACTCATTAATTTCATTAATTTACATAAATTTCAGACCAAGTAAAATTCTTTAAAATAATTAATAAAAAAAATAGGGATTAAGGAGGAATAATATCTGACTCCACTTTCTGTGTCCTATCCCAATACTCGATATTTCTTCTGTTGTAATCCAAATGATTCACTTTTACCAATGACTTCCTAGAATCCCCATCCTTCGAGGATCTACTAAAGTGCCACATCCTATGTGAAGCCTTTCCTGATGTTCCATTTGGGAATGCACTGGCCTGTCCTCTCTTTACTTAAATTTGAATATATTTTGAATTGATTTATATGTGTACATACTGTTCACACCCCCAGCCTACAAGTAGGATGCAAGTTTCTTGAGGGCAGGAAGAGTTTGATTTTTTTGTCTGGTCCATAGTAGAACTCAATTAATGTTGAACTTATTGCCGAATGAATGTATGTATATGGATGTATGTACATATGTATGTATGGAAAACCTGAGATCATAGTCAGAGGTTTTGGCTTCAAAATCCAGCTCTGCTCTTTATTACATGCATGACCTTGGAACAGACAACAGAATATAGTGCAAGGAACTGTACAACTTGGAGTCACTGGACCCGAGTCCAAATCCTAGCTCTGTCACTGACTGCCTGTGTGACCCTGGTTAAGTCACTTAACTCTGATGGCTTCAGTTTCTTCATCGGTGCAATGAGGGGACTGGGCTAAGTGATTTCTAAGGACTTCTTCTCTCCTAAATTTGTGATCCTAAGACCTCTCTGAGCCTTAGTTTTCTCCTCTTTAAGAGAATCAGACTAGATGGCCTCTAAATTTCCTTCTAGCTCTACATTTCCCCTTCCTGTGTCTCAGTTCCCTATCTGTACAATGAAAAAATTGGACTAGATGGCCTTTACGGTCCCTTTCAGCCTTGATTGTATGGTACTGCAATCCCACAAACTTTGGGCTTCCTCCCATCTCTCAATCCTATGGCCATCCCCAACAGCTAAGTCCTAGGCACTCACCAGATGCCCAATAAATACTTTTGAATTGGCTTATTGGCAGAAGTGGACGGAATGCAGGTTTGAAAGACTTTTCACTGCACCAGTGCCATTTTATCTCTCAATAACTTCCCCCTTTCTTTCCCCTCCTTCTCTCTTCCCATTCTGCTCAATGCCAGATCCCAGTCATGTTTCCAGGGAGCATGATACCAGCACAAAAATCATGTTTTTCAAAGTGGTTTGGTGGAGGCTAGTTTTGGGGTGCCATAAGCCCCACTGATCTCTGTGATTTCTTTCCCTGATGTCAAGTCACACTTCAATTTGCCACTTATTAAACATACAAGATGCTTTCCTCCTTAAGTGGCTAGGGTTCTCTTAGGTAGTTTGTGGGACTTAGGTGCTACTGAAATCTGTTTCTAAGGCCTCTGGTGAGCTTAGGGTAAATAGATAGACTATTTGTATTCAATTAGTCAAGCTCTTTCCTTGGCTATCCAACTTAGAATGAGAGGGAAGCAAGAGGCCCTGGGTCTTACAGAATATTCATGTCAAAAATACCAGCTACAAGACTGCCAGGGAGAGATTTTGTGAATATTAATTTTTTTTAACCCACTTGGAAAAAAAAAGAATGGATTTCAAATATAATTTACTGTTTTCTACCTGGTGAAAAGGGCATCTCTCCACATGAACTCTGCGGCTGCTGAGCTGAGCAGCGTTTCTTTTGAGAAGGCCGTGTTCCCAAATTAACTTGTTCGGATTCAAAGCAGAATTGTGATGATGTGTCCTCCAGGCAGGACAATCGGCCCCTCGCTTCAGTGGCCTGCCCGCTGCTCAGCTCAGCCCACTTTGGTTCCAAGTCCTGGCTGGGCCTGGCAAGCTGGCTCCATACTGTGGGTCTCTGGGTCTCAACTCTGGCCAAACCTGTGACAAAAAAAAAAAAAAAATGGGAGCAGGCCGGGGAAGCTTTTCTCATGCCAGGTTTGTATAATTCATCTTTGGAGGCCCAGAGCCAACCTCTGGGAGTGAAAGCAAAGAATCATGGGGCAAATTTTGATTGGTTTACCTTTAAGAGAGAGACAGATTAAACAGAAAGAGAAAGAAGAAAGGAGATTGGAAATGAATGCATCTCCCACCCTTCAAAATGTCTAGCTGTTTCAGCATACCTTGGACTTCCAACTGAATGAAAATGCATTTGAACAGTCATTTCAGATATGCCCTGGGATTTCCTTTGGCCTTGAGAAGCGGGTACAGTGTGAGACTTGGGTGCCCACAGCTTTTGTTTGGTTAATCCTAGTGGGTCTGAAGTGGGCAGTAGAAAATGACAAGGGGCCTCTGGGTGGTATAGCAGCACACTCAGACCATCCTGTTGCTGTCACTTCTGACAGCCCCCGAAAGATGTGGCCTCTGGATGGAGTGCTTCCTGATGCCAATCCCCCTCTCAGGGGACCCAGGACAAAGGCACACGCTGGATCTTCACATTTTAGAATGAGGATAATCAATCTTGCTCCCTGTATAGAACAGACCTAATGTTCAAGAAGAGCAATAAACATGACCAGCTGCTCTGGGGCACTTGAAAGGGGTCGGGGAGGAGGGGTGGGAGGGAGTGTTGCTTTTTTTTAACCTGTGGGAAAAAGATTCCACACTAGATTACTGCACAAAGAGACTAGGAAAGGGGAAAATTTTCTAAGCACACAATGGAGTTTAGGGACAAAATAAATAAAACAACTTTGTTCCTTGAAATGGAAGCAAAACCAAACATGTTTGTGCTTCCTAAAAGCCAGACATGTTCCTGGACAAATAGAGTATCCTTGTGTACATGACCCTTGTGACGTGGCCCATCAAGCAGGCTGGAATTGCTTGCCAAGATCAGATAGGTTTACCTGTGGGTCATGATAACTGGACAGCAGAGGGCTTTGGGAATGTCTTGGCAAGAGGAAATGCCACTTATTACCAGCTCTATCATTTCAATTTATTTTTAATTCTCTGTTGCAAGTTGCTGCTTCATACTCCATCTCTCCATCTCATTCTGCTTTCCTGGGAGAACTCTTTTTGGTTTATGAGTTTATTTAGTTTGGTTTTTGCTGCTAATCTGTGATTACTTTGTGCTGTTCTGTGGTGCAGATCAACAATTCATTTGTAACTTTTTGTATAGGATAGCAGTTACTTGAGGCACTGAGAGCTGTGGTGGTGATGTTCAGTTTTTTTTTTTCAGTTGTATTTGAATCTTTGTGACCCCATTTGGGGTTTTCTTGGCAAAGATACTAGTATAGTTTGCCATTTCCTTCTCCAGCTCATTTTACAGATGAGGAAACTGAGGCAAGGAGGGTCAAATGGCTTGCCAAGAATCACACAGCTGGTTAAGTGTCTGGGGCCAGATTTGAACTCAAGAAGATGAATTCTATACACTGAGCCATAGTTGTCCCACTAAGAATTGACCATGGCCAAATAGCTATGTCAGAGGCAAGGACCCTTTATCAGGCTGCTTGTCATAGTACAGAGTGTAACAAAAAATAGTCTTTCCCAATGACTGCATATCTGCTCAGGGTTAGTATGTTTCATTTTAACTTTGACTGGGAGCTGGGAAGAGCATGGTACAGCTTGGGGCACAGAGATTCCAAACCAGTGGCAACTGTTAATCTCCATCATAGTTCTGGGCTCACTCCAGAGCTTCAAAGGCTTGAGGCAAGATGAGAATAGTTTCAGTAGTCTCAAGGCACTCCAAGTTGGATGAGACCTCAGAGGACAATTAGTTCAACCCAGACAAAATGAAGAATCCACTGTATGGTTTCTCCCCAAGACCATTAAAATCCATTGGAAGATCTCAAGGGAGAAGGAACTCAATTATTGCCTCAGGCAGCCTATTCCATTTTTTTATAGGGCAGCTAGTTGATAGAGTTCCTGCTGCGGAGTCAGGAAGACCCATCTTCCTGAGTTCAAATCTGGCCTCAGGCTCTTACTAGCTGTGTGACTCTGGGCAAGTCACTTAACCTTGTTTACCTCAGTTTCCACATCTGTTAAATGAGTTGGAAAAGGAAATGCCAAACAACTCTAGGATCTTTGCCAAAAAAACCCTAAACAGGGTAAAAAAAAGTCATACATGACTGAAAACAACTGAATAACAAATGGTTGGTGTGTATGTGTATGTCTATTTTCTGTCAAGCAGAAAAATTTCTTTCTGTAAATTCTAGTTTCTCCCTTTGTGTCTAAGCAGAATAAGTTTGACCCAGCTTTCATGGGAAAGCACTTTAACACATCTGAAGTGAGCCAGCATCCCTCCTGCCTACCCTGAATCTTTTTTTTTCTATGTTTAAATATCCCCAGGTTTTACAACCAATTCTCTTATAGCATGGTCTCCAGCCTCTCACCATTTTGGAGGCGGGCCACAATAGTTGCCACAGTTTCTCTATGTCTTTCCTAAAATATGGGGACCAGGATGGAACAAAATACTTCAGTAAAGTCTTAGCATAGGACTGGAACAATGATCACTTACCTTATTCTGAATGCCATCCTTTGATTTCTTCAGCCTAACAGTCCATTCATTTGCACAGATACCATATCATACTTTTGACTCCCATTCAACTTACAGTCCCCTACAATTCCCCCTTTTCATACAGAATACTGCCTAACAAACAATGATTAAGAATCTTAAAGCCTTGTGGAAATTGACATTTATTATAGCCTAGTCTTCCCCATCTTGTACTTCATAAATTGACTTTTTGAACCTGGATATAGGACTTTATATCTGTTGCATTTTATCCCATTAGATATGGCCCATTGTTCCATCCTAGACTGAGATCAGGGGAGATTTGGTTATCTCTACAAATCTGATCTGGAGAATGGCATGATAAAATTCCATTTCAATTGAGCCAATACACCTTGTTCTCTTGCAGAGGTAAAAGATTTTCCTTCAAAGTCCAAGGACTGCCTAGTAGGAGGCAGACCACCTTTGGGAGGCTATGGGCTGATCAGATCCCCAGATACCCATAAATGGCCCTAATTTACTTAAGAAGATCTGGGATTCAGAAAGTCAAGGAGACTTTGAATGGCCTAAGATTACCAAACATAAAGTCTCTTTACCATAGAACCTTGTTTTTGGCCATAGACCATAGCCTAGTGGCACATAGGCACTTAATAAATGCTCATTCATAGGATTACAGATTTGTGGCTGGAAGGGACCTTTAAGGTCATTGGATTCAAAGCCTTTTTACAGATAAGGAAACTGGGGACAAGGAATTACCCAGAGTCATCCAGTTAGTAAGTGTCTGGAGCAGGATTTGAACTCAGAGGTCACAGTGAGTCAGACCCAACTGAAAAAACGACTTTACAAACAACTTACTGAGTCCAAATACAGTCCCTTATCCATTATGCCACCTGCATGCTGCTAGCTTGCTTATTTGCTTGGTTTCTATTTTAGGTTTGTTTGTGAGGCCCCAGATTAACAAAACACTCTGTTTTAAATATGTAACAACTGATGGCTTGATCATCTAAGACTGTTTTATTTTGTTTGGATGGAAAGAAAAGAGAGCTTGCTTTTCGTAGGATTATATTTGATGTCATTGAGTACAACTCCCCTCATTTTATACATGAGGAAACTGAGTCCTAGAGAGGTTGTGACTTGCCTAAAGTCACCCAGCTAGTGAGTGTCTGAAATGGGATTCAAATACAGGTCTTCCTGTCCAAGTCCATTATCCCCTACCCGTTATACCATGGTGCTTCTCCAGGGCTGAGCCTATAGGGGACCAATGAGGCATTTGGTTAGTAGAGTATAGGATGCCTACATATTATGAATCATAGGATTTTGATATTTCAAGGAACTTTAGGGGTAATATTGCAAAACCTTTATCATTTTACAGATGAGAAACTGAAGCCCAGAGAGTTGAAATCACCTATCATCTCATAAGGAAAAACACCATCCATAGAGCAATCTCAAGGATAAATTATTAAATACCACAAAAAAAAGTGGCCTGTTCCCTCACCCCAGTGTCCAACCTGGTTTGGGTCCATTCCCAAAGGTGTAGTTGGGAGGCTTATTCCTTTTTCAATGTGGTAAACCGAAGTTCATTAATTGATCACTCAACCTTTAGTGAGCCTGACTATGTGCAGATCATCAATCTCCACTAGGAGCCCTTCAAGGAGCAGAAAGAGAAGGGCCAAAGGTCCGTGAGAGGCAGTCAAGAATACAGTCAAACAGTATGATGTCAATTCTAATTGACCATGGTCCCCTCTCCCCTAGTCTTCTGTGTTTATCTATTCTATGTAAGAAGCTGGCACGGGCCTCTATATTTCTTGTGTACTTCTCTCTTAGCTTGACTGATTCAGAACCCTACTCCTCCCATAGGCTAGAATGCCCTCCCACTTCACCCTTTCCAGATGTTTTAAACACTTTTTTTTTCTGGTCTTTTTTCCTTAGTACCCCGACCCCAGGGTTCCAGTCACCTGGCTCTCTGCCGCCCTCTTGTATCATTGGAAAAACCACTAGTTTCTGTCCTGTTCTGGATATTGGTTCAAGGCTCTTGGTTGGTTACCACATTGGGCTATGAGAAAGTTTTCCTAGGTAGAAAGCATGGCCCCTGCCCTCAGAATCTGGCCATCTAGCTGGAGAGAAAGAATACATTCATCACTATAAAAGAACTGAAGCATCATCTGATGCTTCACTGAAACATCGCTGAAACATCAAATACAAAATCAGTGAAAATCAAATACAAAATAATCACTGAAACATCAAATACAAAATAATAATGTGCTAAAATTTTTAAAAAGCCACATTTAACTCCTGCATTAAGTCTTGCAATAGTCCAAACTGGTTATATTAAACGTAAGTGAGATGCCAAGTGAAGTGAATACTTAGATCTTCCTGCTTATGGTCTCTCCCCTCTCTAGTCCATTCCTGAAATAGCTATCAAAACAATCATCTGAAAGCAAAAGTCTGATCATATCACTGCCTTCCTGAAGGATCTTTAGTGGCTCCCAGCTTCAACTAAAACAGAACACTTTTCTATGGGAAACCGTTTAAACCTAGCTCCAGCCTCCATTTCCAGACATTTCACATAAGCCCACGTTCATTTGCTCAACAGTCTAGCCAGACTGTTCTCCCTCTCTCTGGAACTTGACATTCCAGCTTTTGCCTCTGCATATGGTAGCCTAGAACACATTTTCTTATCACTTCCACCTTTTCAAATTCTTAGTTTTCTTCAAGGTTCAGCTCAGGTATCCCTGAATCTTTGTCCTTTGTTCTTATTGGATGAACTCTCCTCCAAAGGCAACATTTCTTCACTACTCTCTCCTGGCATGTCCGAAGTAATTGATAAACTGTTAAATACCATGAGGTGAACACCACATAAAAAAGTTCCCTGTTCTTTCACCCTGTTGGCCAACTTGGTTTGGGCTCATTCCCAAAGGTGCTGCTGGGAGGCTTATTCCTTTATCAGGACGGTCCTAGGGTCAGTCTTTCTTGATCCCTTCATTTGTTAGTGAGCGCTCCCTCCTCAAAATAGCTTATATTGACTTATTTCTTTTCTTGTTGAATTTGCTAAGTAGACTGGATACCCTTTGAAGACAGGTGCTATTTTGTGTCATTGTCTTGTTATCTCCAGTGCCTAGAATTTTTCTTGATGCTTAAAAAAAATCAATGCCAAATTGTTAAATGAGAAAGAAGAACAGAACAAGCATTCATTAAACATCTACTATGTGATTTAGTCTTTGCAACAGCCCTGGGAGGTAGGTCCTATTATTGCCTCCATTTTTTACAGATGGGGAAACCGAGGCAGATTGAGGTTAAGTGACTTGCCCAGGGTCACACACCTGGTAAGTGCCTGAGATTAGATTTGAACTCAGGTCTTATAAACTCTGAGTACAGTGCTCTCTATCCACTGGGTCACCCAGAAATGAAGTTTGGGGAAATGTCTCATGATAAATAGTTTCTGAGAGGGTGTCAGTTTGGACGATCATAGGATTCAGAGCTAGAAGTATCTTTAGAGATAGACTACCTACTTCAGCCTTCCCATTTCACAGATGAGCAAACTGAGACAAAGAGATAAGGTGACTTGCCCAAAGTCATACAGATAGTATAAATTGTAGGGCCAGGAACAAAACCCAGGTCCTCTGACTCTGAGTCTAGTGCTAATATTTGGAATGCCAAGTCTACTCAGGGGCTGATTTGATATGGGCCTTATGTTTAAACGAAATTGTTTATGCTTCCCTAGGTTAGCTCCTGAACCAGCCTTCACTCCCAAACCCACTGGAGCTATGAAAGTTTGTGTTCTTTGCCTAAGCTCACACAGGTAAGAATAGGTAAGAATAGATGTGTTACATCTCAAAATCCTTAACCTGGTATTCAAGCATCTCCATAATCTGGCTTTGAATGACCTTTCTAGGTATTACTACTATCTTCCTTGCATGCCATAGTCCTGCCAGGCTGGCCTTACTATTTCCTATACCCAGCCCACCAGCCCCTTCCTTTGCTCACACTGTTGCCAAGCCTCCACCTCTGCCTGGTAAAATTCCACTGAACCCAAAAAGTCATTCTTAGATCTCTCATAACCAAACTTCAGACTCATTGAGTCAAGTTAGAAGGGACCTAGTCCACTGAGTCCAATACTAATCCAAAAAAAGAAATTCCCCAGAAGGCTACCCAACAAGTAGTCCATTAGAAAGAGCCTTTGAGAAAAATAGCTTTGAAAGACTTAAAATGTCTAATCAGCACAATAAACTATACATAGATAGTATATAATTATCTAATTATAAATTTGACATGTATCTTTCATAACTGCTTGTCTAAATTTCTTCTTGATCTTTATTTTCTTCTTCTAAGCATTAAAAAAGTACTTCAATGACTTTCTTTTCTTTCCCCTTTTCAGGGGCAACTTTATCACTATCTCATCTCTCCCTCCCCTAAATTGGAAAAAGAAAAACAAAATCCTTGGAACAAAGATGCATCATCAAGCCAAAAAAAAAAAAAAAGCCCCACATTGGCCATGTTCAAAAAATGGGTAGGTAATAGAGTTCTTCATCATTCTTTTGTAAATATGGTTGGTGTTGATCAGACAGCTTAAGTCTTTCAAATTATTTTTCTTAACGGCCCTTTCTAGTTCCTAACCAATGATCATAGTGTCCTACAAATACTGGTAATCCACTGAGTTTCCCATTGGAAAAGTCATTCAAAAGCATAACCAAGCCTTTGTAGGCTAAATTCAGAATGAATCTTTGAATTATTTGTCTTATCAAACTCTTCATTGATTATTTAAAAATTACTAAATGTGCAGATCATTTGTATACTACTTGGCACCTTTCCCCACTTTTTTTGCAAGAATCAAAGTGTAGGCTAACATGCCAGATTGCTTCCACAATTAGGGAGACAGAGCAGTTGAGCTGGAGGAGCAGGGAGGCAGCCACTGATGCCAATAGTCTTAATAAAGGTTCCAGTCTCTCTCAAAGGCTGCCTGCAGGCAAGCAGATAAAAATGGCAATACGACCAACTGCATTGGAAAGAAGAGGGGATGGGAGCCTGATATGACCTCTTCTTACCAGAAAAGGATGGTTCTCGGAAGTCTGGATGGTTTTCTCTCTGTAGCTGTGTTTGTTTGTTGACCTGAGAGTCTTATGCAATAAATTGCCTGAGATCTCAGAAACAGAATGCATTAAAGGACTTGGTGATGATCCCTTGCCATGAGATGAGGGACACCCACATTCTGAGCCACACCTTTTAAACCCTTCTTTTTTCCTCAGGCATTCATGGGACTATGTCCGTCAGCAGCCAGGGACAATTCAGCACAAATATCCAAGTGCAAGGTCATGACAAGTAAAAAAAAAAACAACAATAAAAAAAACCAAAAACAAATCAAATCTGATCTATGTACCAGCAATAAGAGGTTGGAACATCCTGTCTATGATAACAAGCTTAACGAGTAAGGATTACGTTGAAGATTTCAAACACTGATAAAAAATTAAGAAGCAATTATGGGGGGAAAATCACCAAAATGAAAAACTAAAAATAAAATGGAATTTACTGACAACTTCCACCTTTGTGTCTTAGACTAAAGAGTATAGGCACTAATTAGAGCTTCAGAGCATTGTAGAATCATGGTTTTAGATCCGGAAGAGACCTCAGAGGCCATGTAGACTGCCCTTCTTATTTTACCCATGAGAAAAGTAAGGCTGAAGAGGTTAAATTATTTGCCCAAGGTTATACAGGTAGTAAGAATTGGAGATGGGATTTGAATCTAGGACCTTTGACTATAGGAGCAGTGTTCTTTCCACTATGACATACTGCCACATGAAATATGAAAGGTTTGAGGAAGGGCTAGTCTAATTGTAATGTCATCATTAAACAATTCGGGCAGTGTGGTGTGATGGGCATACTATTGGATATGGTGTCAGAAGAAGTGTGGTCAAAGCTGAACTTAACTGTAGTAATACATATGACAGTGGCATGGTACAGAATCCAGTGTATTTATGTCAGGAGAAAACCAGGTTTGAATCCCCTCTCTTCCTCTCACTATATGACTCTCCCTCAAGATACTGTCATTGATATGCCTTACATTCTTCATTTGTAAATGAAAGTGAAAGGTTCCATGGTCTGATGAGGAAAGCATTGAATCTGGGGGTCGGAGAATTTTGGTTCACGTTATGGCTCTGGATCCACCTGTGTAACCTGTGGCCAATCTGGGACTCAGTTTCCTCACCTGTAAAATTTAGGGAATTGAAAGAGATGGCTCTGAAGCCCTTTCTAGCTTTAGATTAATAAAACAATAAAGACTGTGGCATCTACAATTATGGTTGTAACTTCATGAGGTTATAATGAATAATTCGTTAACATCTATAAGGTTTATTTTTTATTTTAAAGCACTGTATAGAAATCAGTACCTTTTCACTGGCTGTTCCCCCATGCCTTGAATGCTTCCTCTCTTAACTCCCTGGCCCCCTTCAAGCCTCGTCTGAAGTCCTACCTTCTATAATAAGCTTGTTGATGTCCTCCTTATTCTTAGTGCTTCCCCTCTGGGACTACCCCTAAGTTAGTCTGACTCTATCCTGTTCACATATAGTTATTTGCATGTTATCTTCCTTCATTAGATGGTTAACTCCTTGTGGGCAGGGACTATTCTTTGCATCCCCAAGGGCTTAGCACTTAATAGATGCTAGCTGACTAATTTATATAGCACCTTAAGCAAAGCACTTTACAGATATTTTCTCATTTGATTCTCACAGCAACCCTGGTGCTATTATTATCTCTATTTTATTAATGAAGAAACCAAGGCTGAGGGAGGTAAAATGACTTACCTAGGTTCATGTGGCAAATAAGTGTCTGAGGCAAGACTTGGACTTTGGTCATCTGACTCCAAATTCACCCTATCCTCTCTGTCATCTAGCTGTCTAATTATTTTAAATAGGTCTCATTCAAGTACTAACCAGGTTGGAATCTGATTAATTTTTGAGATCAGGTAAGATTGGGTATATTCAAAGTATATTCAAGGTATAAGGCTGCAATTATTTTAGACAAGTCTCTCTATCCTCAGTTCCTTCCCTCATGCAAAATTGGAATAATTGCACCTGGCCTGCCTATCCCATAGGGTAGAATAGCTTAGTGTCTTGACAATGCATGGAGGGCTGTATCTGTAAACATTTTCATTATTAGTGTTGTAGAAGTGAAATGTCCATTGAACTGAAATCGACAAAGCAAGCCCAAGCTGAATTCATGTTAGCCACAGCATTCAGAAGGGAACCCTAAATACCATTTCATCCAACCTCCTCATTTTATAGTCAGTCAAGAAGCATTTATTAAGCTCCTACTATGGACTGGATTCTGTACTAAGGGCTGGAGATACAATGAAAGGCAAAAGACGGTCCCTGCCCTGGAGAAACTTTTGCAATCAAGTAATTTTTTGCAGATTAGTTTTAAAGAAGCGGAAACTGAGACCCAGCATGATGAAGTAACTTTCCTAAGCTTGTGAGGATAGTTAAATAAGGACCAGAATGTGATTTGAACTCAGGTTCATTAACTCCAAACCTGGCCCTCTTTCCAGGGCTCCAAACCTCTCTCTCCCATGGCAAGTACAACAGCAAGTACAACGTCCCATGAGTATTCAAAGCCAAGGCCCTTTCCTTGTAGATTTCTAAAGTAATTGGGCCTTATCAGGTCCTCTCACCACTCCCCTATGCCCTTTGTACCCCACAAAGATGGGATGGAAAGGAAGTGCACATGGCTTTTAAAAAAATGCAGTCTAGGAAATTCATTTCCACCTGTCGGTATTGTTGTGTATGATAATTAATAAACAACAACAAAGAGGGCCGCCCCACAGTCTACGGCTGGGCCTTATTTAACTGACTGCCCATCTTTTGTGTGGTCAATGATCATTTTAAAGGGAGGATTCCTGACATTTATTTATTTCTCTCATTATTCCCCACGGCCTTTGTCTGAGTTCCTGCTCGGCAGAACGTGAATCGCCGAGGTCCGTCAGGCTGTTTGGGCTGCCTGCCTGGGTGCCTTGAGTAAACAGGCCTTTTACACTCCCTTCCTCCCGATACCCCCTCCCTTACCCACCCCCGTGCATTTTTTGTTCTTTCTCCATTGTAGCATCTGAACAGGGGTTTTGAAAGCAAAGACAGAGAAAGGAGCCGGGGAGCTAAACACGGTGACATGTACCGTACCAACAGTGGGAACAAGCACCAGCCACTCACAATTGGGGCTTTTACCGGGCGCACTTGGTGCCCTTGGGACTGTTGTGCAAAGCAGACAAGGGAGGGGCCGCCAGTGAGTCGGGTGGGCTACATTCAGCACCGGAGACACACAAAGACAATTGGCCAAAAGAAGGGGAGTGGGGGGAAGGGGATGGGGGCGTCGCTTCGGGAACGAGCTGCTTTAGAAAAACAAAGCTGCGCCAACCTCAAGGTCACAGCCATAGGTTTTCTCCAGAGAAATGGTCCATTCACAGTAAGAGCCTATCAAAGGATGCATACTCAGACTCAGCAAAATGCTAGTTCTTCATTTGAGGGGAGCGCCTTTCACGCACTGACCTGCGGGTTCTTTGGAGAAGCCCGTATTAGAAGATAATTGCCCCAAATGAGCCGGGGAAATCAGGAGAGGGCTGGAGAGGTGGGCAGTTTGTCTTCTTCCCTTCCAACTTCATTTTAACCAGTACGCTAGGCCCCCCCATTCTCAGGATCTAGTGTCTTTTGGGCCCTTTCTTGTTCAATGAAACCACCACGAAGCTTGGATTTAACAACAAGAAACCTTTAGCAGGCACCTACTGTGTGCCATGTACTGGGCTAGCGGATTGAAAGACAAAAGTGAATCGTTCCTACCCACAAGGAGCTTCAGTCAATCAAGAGTTAGGAAGTGCCTACTATGGGTCAGGAACTGTTCTAGGTGAATGGTGAATGAGGTTACAAATATAAACAATGAAACAATTCCCTACTCTCAGGAAGGTTACATTCTAACAGAGGAAATAAAGAGGTAAGGAGATGTCTGCACAGAGACAGAGATATACATATGAAAATGTAAGCATATATTTATACATTTGTATATGCATTCGAAGTGTATATATATTATAGCTCTCCACATACACACATATATTTCCATATATATGTATGTGAATGTGATGTGTACATATACATGTGTATGTATATAAAAGTATACACACGTGTGTATATACACATATAGATGTGTGTATATATGTACGTGTGTGTGTATATATATGTATGTATGCCCACTTACACATGTGCTACCTTAGTTCAGGCCCTCACTACTTCTTGCCTAGATTATTTCAATAATCTCCTAATTTCTCTCCCTGTATCGTCTCCCCATTCCAATTCCTCTTCCACTCTGTTTCCAAAGTAATTCGGAAGTTCCTGGAATATACCATGTATACACACACAAATGCATACATACATATACACCCAAAGGAAAAGAAGAAGTGGGGAAGGGAGAGGGGAAAGGATAAGAAGTGGGGGGCGGGGGGGAAGAAAGAGATAGAGGAAAAGGGCCCGGGACAGAATGTTGGGACATGCTGAAAGTCTGAGGGCGTGACAGGCTGGTGATCCAGCAAAGGAAACTGAGCAGGAATGGTCAGACAGGTAGCAGAAGAACCAGGACAGAGTATGCAAGAAGACTTAGATTCAAGCCACATCCTGACTGTGTGACCCTGGGCAAGTCATTAACCTTTCAATATCCCAAGTAACTTTCTGAACTTCCCAATTTTTCCTCTCCTCCTTGCCTTAAGTCTAGCTCCACTCCATCATCCCTCCATCCAACAAAGTGATTTCATCAGTATAAGGAACTCCCAGGGGGCAACACTTCCCCCCATACATATTGGCACCCCCTCTGCAAATCACTGTTCTAGCTAAATAAATTTGTTAAGTGCCAACTGTATACCAAGTCTTCTGCTAGGCTCGGGGGCTCCAAAGAAAAAGTAAAAACAGTCTCTCATTTCAAGGAGCTAAAATGCTAATGTGCATAAATGTATGTACATGTACATAAATGTGAACCTACATGATACATACAGAGTAGAGAGAGACTAGCCTTAGAGGGAATGGCAGCTGTATGGTGAGGATGTAGTATGGAGGCCTGTATGTAGTATGGAGGCCTGGGCCCTGGCAAGATAAGGCAGAATCTCACTTATCACAACTGGCAGACCCAGGGATGGAGTCCAAGGTTATGGTGCGAGGGAGATGGGGATGATGGAGGGAGGGCAGACTACATGGTGGGAAGACAGCCAGGAAGGGGCATTTAGTTATGATCTATTAATCAGGCCTCTAGTCAACTCTCAGTTATGATCTATTAATCAGGCCTCTAGTCAGACTATAAATTGCAGATAAAATGTCGACTTGAGTTGATAGAGGGAGTTTTCTCACCAGGGAGTTCCCTATGCCAGTGAAATCATGGGTCTGGTCCCTCTCCCCATTAAAGGCATTATTGTGGAAGGGCCTTCTTTGGAGCAACATTGTATGCCTGGAAAAGTGTTTGGAGGTGCTCTGAATGCTGATGAGGTACAGGGCTAGGCTATCTCCTCTCAAGTGGGTTGGGAGACCAGGAAAGATGAAAGAGGGGCAGGGGTCATGATGGTGAGGGAAGGCTGGCATCGAATGTTTTCCCTTCATTCTCCCCAGGAATCACCGGCTTTATTCCAAACTGTAAATTGCATACATTCCTACCTGACCATTTTCAAACCCCCACATTCCAAACCAGCTATTTCCCAAGCACCTAAAGGACGATGTCTACTTTCATGGGTCAAGGACCTTGAAAACTCCACTGCAGGCTTGAAAATAATGACATCCCACAGAGCTCACTATTAGGGACTTGTTTCTTCAAAGATGTAAAGTTGCTCCAATATATTCTCTCTGGTTTCTTCTTCTTGGGGGTGGGAAACGGGGAGGGAAAGAGAAGGCTTGAAGACAATGACTTTGTGCCCTGTCACGTCCAGTTGCAAAAATGTGTGATTTATAAGTAGAGATGTCTAAAACCCCTCAAGGGCAGCAGGGACGCCAGCCTAACTCTTCTACTGGTCTTTCATGTTCTAATGTTCTATAATGTGCTTTTGTAGATCCAGCCAAATCCCAAAGAATTGCCACTTGGAATTTCATTGACTTGGAGTTGAAAACTTTAGAGACTCAAAATGTCTAGAAGGGGTTCTTAGCCTGGTTCATGAACTTAAAAAAATATGTTGATAAGTATATTTCAATATAATAGGGTTCATTTGTAACCCAATGTATTTTATTTTGTGCATTTAAAAATATGATTCTGAGAATGGGTCAATAGGCTTCATCAGACTCATAAAAGAGGCTATCTCACATACACACACACAGACACACAGACACACACACACACACGCACACACACACTCAGAATCCCTGGTCCAGTTGGAGTCTAGGGAAAGTATTTGTTTTTAATGGCCAGTTCCTGAAAATGTCAGTTTGTAGTGAAGTTGGTTCTAGACACAAGGTTATAGAGAGTGCACTTGTTATAATTTGAGGTTCGTCCAGATCTTTTACTGTCAGGAAATAAAGAATTAAACAATTAAGACAAGAACTAAATAAAAAGACATAAAGAACTCCCAGTGTGAAAACTCCCTTTACCAATTCAAGTTGACTTTTTTCTTTCTGACAATTTATATTCTTAGAAAGTTGTCTGCAATACCGAGTTAAGTGACTTGTCCAGGGTCACAGCCTGTATGTGTGAGAGGAAGGACTTGAATATAGGACTTCCTGGCTTTGAAACTGTTTCCCTAGGCATTATATGCCTTACTGCCTCTAGGCAGTGCAGTGGAGAAAGAGAGCCTGTGATCAAGAAGAACCAAGTTCAAAGCTGGTGTTAGACACTAGCTAAGTAACCCTGGGTAAGTCACTTATTCTCTGGTGGCCTCAATTTCCTGGTCTATAAGATGGCGATAATACCTCCAGGGTTGTTGTTAGGATTGAATGAGATAATATTTGTAAAGCATGAAGCATAGTGACTGGCATATGGTAAGAGCCATGTAAATATTAGTTTCTTTATTTCTATCTATATCACTCCCTCTGCCAATACTGACCAATGCCTGCTCTGGACCTTCCTGTCTTAGAGTCACTGGGGGTGCAGAAGGGCTGTAACTCCCCAGGGTCCCACAGGCTGTTTGGACCCCAGCAGGGACCAAGCCCAGGGCCTCTTGACTCTCACATGAACTCTTTATTTACTAAGCCATGCTGTTTCCCTTTAAGTTAATCAATACAAAGAAAGTTATCCATGAAATTTTAAAAAGTCACTTTAGTAGCAGTTAATAATTGTTTCCTGTCTACAGTAATAAAACTTTTCTGATTCAGGTTATATTTTAAGTGAAAATTGGATTCAATTTTTACAAAGCATTGCCTGCATGAAAAACTGACAATCACTGATTTTACAAAGATTAAAACTAATACAATTTCTGCTCTCAAGCAGATTACAATGTAGTAAATGGAAGGAGATATGGACACATGTATGTACAAATCCTGCTTATAATAGTTACTGTCTTTGTGACCTTAGGCAACCCATTTATCCTCTGTGAACCTCAGTTTCCTCATCTGTTGGATGAGACGACCTCTGAGGTCCCTTTCAGCTCTCTATCTGTGAGCCTGTGATCCAAGATAGAATATGATTGGAGTAAAGAGGAGATCTAGAAAGGTTATCTTGGAAAATTTTTTGGGTAGGTAGAGAGCAATTGGTCTGGGTCTTGAAAAATGATAAAAATTTCAAAAATTATCGATGAAGAGGGAGTGTTCTCTAGCTTTGGGGAAGGGGTGGTACCTGTAAATTTGTGGAAGGGCAAGAAGAAAGGACAGAAATGGAGAACAATCACTCCACTTGACTGGAATACAGAATATATAAAGGGGGCAAGTGTCAGACAAGGCCAGAAAGATAGATTGGAGCCGGATTGTGGAGGGTCCTATATATGCAAGGAAAAAGAATTGGTTTTATCAAATGGGCAATGGGGACCCAATGAAGGTATTTGAGCAAAGGAATGGCATGCTTAGATTTCTTCATTTGGAAATTTATTAAGGCAGCCATGAAATAACACTCCACTGGTAAATGTTTAACAACTGGCTCTCCCCCCAAAATGTCTGTGTGACACCCTTTTTAAGTTTAATCTGCATTACTGACATTTTACCTATCACTTTCTTTTTTTTTGGTCTTTTTTATTCATTTATTTATTTTCTTGTTTACATCATTCATTTCCACGAGATTTTGAGTTACAAATTTTCTCCCCATCTTTCCCCTACCCACCACCCCAAAATGGCTATCCTACTGTATAACCCCTCCCTCAATCTGCTCTCTCCTATGTCCTCCCCCTCGCCCC
>CM053585.1:391665439-391687635 GCA_028646515.1 Pseudochirops corinnae
TTTTTTTCATTAATTCCTTTGATATTTTTGATCTTTTGTTCTTCCAAATAGATTTTACTATTTTTTCTAGCTTAATATTTTTTTGGTGATTTAATTGGGATGGCATTGAATTAGTAGATTGGTTTAGGTAGAATTGTCATTTTTATTATATTGGCTCTGCCCATCTATGAGTAATTAATATTTTCCCAGTTATTTCAGTCTGATTTTGTTTGTATAAAGTGTTTTATAATTATGTTTATCTAATTTCTGGGTTTGTCTTGGCAGATATAGTCCCAGGTATTTTATATTGTCTATAGTTATCTTCCATGGGATATCTCTTAAAATCTCTTCTGGCGGGTTTTGTTGGTGACATGTAGAAATATTGATGATTTATGTGATATTATTTGACATCCTGCTACTTTGCTAAAATGATTTATTGTTTCAACTAATTTTAGGTTGAATCTCTGCAATTTTACAAGTGTATCTTCATATCATGTATAAAAAGAGATATCAATCTTATTCTTTCACTTTTTCCTGTCTTATTTCTATTATATCATTTCTAATACAATATTGAATAATATTGGTGGTAATGGGCATCCTTGTTCCACTCCTGATCTGGTTGAGAAGGCTTCTAGCTTATCCCTATTACAAATAATAATTTCTGATGATTTTAGGCAGATGCTTCTCATTTTAAGGAAAAAATTCATTTATACCTATGCTTTCAAGTGTTTTTTTTTTTTTTAAATAGGAATGTTATGTTTTGTCAAAAACTTTTTCTGGAGGCCCCACAAAAATATTTATAGCAGCTCTTTTTGTGGTGACAAAGAATTGGAAATGGGATGCCCTGTTCTCAGCAATGCAATGATCTAAGGCAATTCCAAAAGACTCTTGATGAAAAATGCTATCAACAGCCAGAGAAAAACCTATGAAATCTGAATATAGATTGAAGCATACTATTTTCTCTCTTTCTTCTTCCTGTTTTGTAGTGTTTCTTTCTGGTTCTGATTCTTCTTTACAACATGACTAATATGGACATATGTTTAATATGATTGTACATGTATAGCTTATATCAGATTGTGTGCCTTCTTAGGGAGGGGAAAGGAGGAGTTGGAAGGGGAGAAAATTTAGAATTAAAAATCTTATAAAAGTGAATGTTGAAAACTAAAAAATAAATGGACAATTTTTAAAAGTTTTTTTCTTTATATAGTCATATCATTTTTGATACTTTTGTTATAGATATAATCAATTATGTTAACAGTTTTCCTCACATTAAACCATCTCAGCATTTCTGTGAGAAATACCACTTGATCACAATATATAATCTTTGTGATATATTGTCGTGGTCTCCTGGCTGTGTTTTACTTAGGGTTTTTTCATCCATATTAATTGATGAAATTGCTCTGTAATTTTCTATCTCTGTTTTTGCTCTTTTTGATTTAAGTATCAGTACCCTATTTATTTCATAAAAGAAATTTAGAAGGATTCCTTTGCCTATTTTTCCAAATAATTTATTTAATATTGGAATTAGTTGATCTTTAAATGCTTGATAGAATTCACTTATAAATCCATCTGGTCCTGATGTTTTCTTTCTTAGGCAACTCATTTATGGTCTGTTAAATTTCTTTTTTCTAAAATAGGCTTATTTAGATATTCTTTTTCCTCTTCTGTTAATACAGGAAGCTTAAACTTTTGCAAACATTCTTCCATTTCACTTAAATTATTAAATGTATTGGCATACAATTAGGAAAAAATAACTTTTAATAATTTCTTTGATTTCTCTTCGTTAGTGGTATATTCACCCTTCTCATGCTCAATACTAGTGATTTGGTTTTCTTCTGTCTTTTTGTTGTTATTGTTGTTTTTATTGTTTGCTTTTTGGAGGGGGGAAGGCAGGGCAATTGGGGTTAAGCGACTGTTCCAATGTCATAGGGCTAGTAAGTGTTAAGTGTCTGAGACTGAATTAGATCCTCCTGACTCCAGGGCTGGTGCTCTATTCACTGCATCACCTAGCCACCCCTCTTCTGTCTTTTAAAAAAAATCATATTAACCAATGGTTTATCTATTTGATTACTGTTTTCATAAAAAATAACTCCTAGTTTTATCTATTAATTCAATGGTTTTCTTGCACTCTGTTTTTATTAACTTCACTTTTAATTTTTTAGGATTTCCAATTTGGCGTTTAATTGGAAATTTTAAATTTGTTATTTTTCTAGTTTTTTAAAAAAATTGTATACCCAATTCACTGGTATACTTTTTCTTTCTTTTATTGATATAAGCATTTAAATATATAAATTTTCCTGTAATTACTGCTTTTGCTGTATCCCATAGATTTTGGTATGTTGTCTCAATATTGTCATTCTCTCTAATAAAATTATTTATTGTTTCTATAGCTTGTTCTTTAACCTACTCATTCTTTAAGATTAGGTTATTTAGTCTCCAATTAATTTTGAATCTATATTTCCATGGTCCCTTATTAAACATAATTTTATTACATAATGATCTGAAAAGGATGCATTTAATATTTTTGCTTTTCTGCATTTAACTTTAAAGTTCTTGTATCCTTATATGTGGCAATTTTTGTAAAGGTACCATGTACCACTGAGACAAAAGGTATATTCTTTTATACTTCCATTCAATTCTCTCAAGATATCTATCGTATCTAACTTACCTAAGACTCTATTCTTCTCCTTGGCACCTTTCTTATTTATTTATAGTTAGATTTATTTAGTTTGACAGGGGAAGGTTGAAGTTCTCCATTATTATAGTTTTGCTATTTGTTTCTACCTATAATTCATATAGCTATTCCTTTAAAAATTTTGATGCTATAGCATTTGGTGCATATAGGTTAAGTATTGATATTACATCATTATTTATGGTATCTCATATCATAATGTAGTTTTCCTATTTATCTCTTTTAATTAAATCTTTTCTAGCTTTAACTTTGTCTGAGATCATGATTGCTATCTATGCTTCTTTGCATCAGCTAAGCATAATCAATTCTTCTTCAACTCCTTATTTTTCCTCTATGTATATCTCCCTAATTTTTAAATGTGTTTCTTGTAAACAACATATTGTTGCATTTTAGTTTTTAATCCATTCTGTTGTTTCCATTTCATGGGTGAATTCATCCCATTTATAGTCAAAGTTATAATTACTAGTTATGTAGTTCCTCCATCCTATTTTTCCTCATTGTTTATCCTTCTTTCCCTCTCTTTTTGCCTTATTTCTCATGAGAGATCTAATTTACTTCCAACCACTACCTCCCTAATCCATGGCCTTTCTAAGACTCCCTCCCTATCTTCTCCCTTTATTCTCCTATTCCTCAATCTTTCTACCCTTTTAAGAGTCCTCTCCTAATCCTTTCCCTTTACCCTCCTATTTCTTAATCTACACAACTTTCTAAAAGTTCCTCCCCTTTGCTATCCCCTCACCCTCTTATTTCTTTGTCAGTTAAGAAGACTTTTATCCCTGTGTAGTTATATATGTCATTCCATCTTTAACCCAGTTCTGATGAGAATAAGATTCTAGTACTACTAACCTTCCATCCCTTCTGCTTCTACTGCAACAGATTTTCAATTCATGCCTCATTTGTGTGAGATAATTGCTCCATTTTACCTCTCTCTACCCAGTTTTATTTTTTAGGATCATCCCATCAGAATCAACTCAACCCCAAGCCTTCTATCTATGTATGCGCTTTCAAACTACCCAAGTAATAATGGCTGGTTGGTTATTGTCCTTCATTCTCCAAGAGGACCAAAATGACATCACTATGCTAGAGTCAAGTTTCAGTGTGCCCGACTGTGGCAGATCAGACCAATATGAGCTCAGAATGCTCTACCACAGGTTGGGCACAAGTAATCTGCATGAACATTTGGGGTGGATTCTCTAAATTTGTGTATCCAAGAGAGACCTTGAGAGTATCCTTATATCACTTCTCCTGACCACCATGTGAGTACTTGACCTGTATGAGTTCTCCATGAAATAGTCTTTTTGGCAAGCATAGGTTTTGCATTAGAACAATGTAGTCAGTCTATTGGAGTTTAAAGTCTCTCTTAAGAACTCTGGAATTGATTATGTGACATGGGAGACACTGGCACAGGACCTCTCAGCATAACATTCCCACATCAAAGAAGGTGCTGTGCTCTGTAAACAAAGCAGAATTGAAACAAATCAAAGGAAACACAGGGTATGCAAATTTGGAGTATCCACCCCAAAAGTTCACACAGACTATTTGTGCCTAACCTGTGGTAGAACATTCCAAGCTCCTATCAGTCTGATCAGTCACAGCCAGATGAATTGAAACTTGACTCTAGCATAATGATGCCATTTTGGTCCTCTTTGAGAATGAAGAACAACAACCAATCAACTACTTACAAAAGGAGGAGAACAAAGGCTATTAGGGGACAGCTTTCATTGCCCTTATCCAAGAAAATATCAATGAAACTACATGGGGTAAAAGAGTTAATTGTCTCAGGTTGGATTTTTTTATGATAGAATAAATAAGTAGGGAAGTGAAAAATTCTGGCCCACAAGCCCCAAGATATCTTGTGAGGTTTCAGTGAACAAAACTTATATTCCTTTGGGCAAAGCACCCTCAGATAAAGGTATAATTCCTTATATGCATGGATGGAGGGAGAAAGGAAGGAAGGAAAGAAGGAAGGAAGGAAAGAAGGAAGGAAGGAAGGACCATAGGGGATTAAGGTTTGTGTGTAGTGGGGAGGAGCTTCCTACTACTGGCCATATGTGACTTACTACTGTAGGGCTTGCCTGAGCTGCAACATGATAAAGAATCCCCTTATCAACTGAAGAGTCAAAAGAACTGATAACTCACTCAGTGGCTGTGGAGAAGAAAGCAGCTTCCCCACTTCCCTATCTCTTTCCTCTCTTCCCATCTCTGTCTGTCTTCTCTATCTGTTTGTCTCTGTCTGTCTCTTTTATCTCTGTGTCTATCTGTATCTATATATCTCTGTCCCTCTCCAGTCTCTCTTCCCCTACCTTTCAAATTCCAGACTTGTTTACCCTGAGGTGAAATTATCATCTTTCAGATCAAAACTGCAATGGTCTAATCGCTTCCTGATGTGATAAACCTATAAATCTGAGTACTCCTAGCAAGCATTTGGACCCTGAACCTGCCTGTGGGACCACCACACAGAGTCCCAGTTAAACAAAACATGGATGTACTCCAATTACCATCATGAATCATGATCTTTTTCTTTGAAATGTGGGGGTAGTATTCAGACACAGCATCATATAGTGAAAAAGAAGATCTGCATAAATGAGGTCCATATCACTGAAAGGAAGATAGACAACTACACACACAAGAAAAACCTAGTGGATAGAGGAGACCAATTGGTTAGATCGTGATGTGCAGTTGAATGGACCAACATCATCTCAATATCTGGGACAGAAACTGATGGTAGATAATGAGCTACCTTCAGCAAATTACAGTTCTTCTAATAACCCTAAGCTTCCTGAAACAAAGATCTATCTTTTTTAAAGCAATCATTGAACAAGAATTTATTAATTCTTTCACATACCAAGGATTGTACTAGAAGCAGGACATGCAAATACAAAATTAGGATATCCCCTGCCCTAAAGGAACTTATACTCTAATGGGGCCCTAATGTCTCACAAGAAATGTGGATTGCTTTACAATAAGAGTGAAAATTTCCTGAGTTCACATTTGAGCATCTATCTGCAATTAGATGCTCCTCCCAGAAGCATCAAGCTCACCACTTGCTTTTTTATAATTTATTTTTAACATTCTATTTTTTAAATTTTGAGTTCCAAATTCTCTCTTTTCCTCCCTCTTGCTCTTCTCCTACCCAATGAGAAGGCAAACAATTTGATGTCAATTATACATGTGAAGTCATGCAAAACCTATTTCCATGTTTGCCCTTGTAATGTTAGTGGAATCTGAAGACCTTCAATGCCCCTTTGTATTGGCAAGTAATCAGGTACTTAGCTCCTTGTTTCAAGTTAACACCTTGTTTAAGCTGTTTAATTAACACAGAAATAGTTGAAACCTTGGGAGGAAGTTGCTGATGTAACAGGAAGAGGCAAAAGAGGGAAGTGATGAGGCATATATAAGGAAAAGACCCAGCTGGGAATGGCAGAATTTCCTGGGGTAAGCATCTGGAGGCTGGAGCTTCTGCTGAGACCTTTCCTTTGGGAATTTCTGCTGACCACTTCCAAGAACCAGGCTGAGGAACTACTGTGAGTGAGAGAGGAGGATCCCTGATTGAAGGAGCCTGTTCTGTTGTGAAGGGTTGGGAATGTGTTTTAACCATGTGTACCAACTTCATGGCTACTGTAATGACTTTGGCTTTCTGATTCTGGGACTTGGTTTTCTGGTATTTGAATAAAGGATTTGGTTCTGCCCTCCATGTGGAGAGTCTGCTACATTTTGTGATTCACAACTATACCAGCATATTCATAACTACTGGCTGTGAGTATTGCACTATTGTTACAGCCATATAGAAAAACAACACCACAGTAGATAGAGCACTGGCCCTGGAGTCAGGAGAATCTGAGTTCAAATCCAACCTCAGACATTTAGTAGCTGTGTGATCCTGGGCAAGTCACTTAACCCCAATTGTCTCTCTCCCCTCCTCAAAAAAACAAAAAACAACAAAAAATCCCTCAAAAATAAAGTGAAAAAAGTATGCTTCAATATGCATTCAGATTTTATTAGTTTTTTCTCTAGAGGTGGATAAGCATCCTTCATCATGCATCCTTTGGAAGTGTTTTGGATCATTTTCTTGACCAAAGTCACTAAATCTTTCTCAACTGATCATCATGACAATATTGCTATTACTATGTACAATGAGCTCCTAGTTCTGCTAACTTTACTTTGCACGAGTTCATATAAGACTCTCTAGGTTCTTCTGAAACCATCCTGCTCATCATGTCTTATAGTACAGTAATATGCCATCACAATCACATACTACAACTTGTTCAGCCATTCCCCAACCTATGGGCATCCTCTCAATTTCCAATTCTTTGCCACTACAAAAAGAACTGCTATTAGTATTTATGTACAATAGGTTCTTTTCTCTTTTCTTTGACCTCTTTGGGAAATAGACTTAGTAGTGGTATTGCTGGGTCACAGGGTAGGCACAGTTTTATAGCACTTTGGACATGGTCTCAAATTTTTCTCTGGAATGGTTGGATCAATTCACAACTCTACCAACAATGCATTAGGGTACTTATTTTTCCACATGTTCTTCAGTATTTGTAATTTTCCTTTCCTGTCAAATTAATCTGATTCCTTTAAGGGTTTTTTAAAAATTTGCCATGTTATTGTCCCTGTAGAGATTATTCAGCTAGTTCTGCTTCCTTTGCTCTGTACAGAAAATTCTCCTCATGTTTCCTTGAATTCCTTGTAATCCAGAGCCCTCCTTATGTCATGATATCCAGAGCACGAACACTGTACAGTGCATCCTGCCAAAAAATAAGAACCTTCCAGAGTTCCCAGAATCTACAATTCCATGATCTTCCCCCCTCTCCATGTATGCACTCATAGGCTGAGACTTCCTATCATTCCATTCAATCCCTTTGGGCTAACTGAGTGTCTCAGAAATAAAATAAAGTGACAGCTTTCACTGACTTGGGGCTAACTCTACGCATTCAGGAAGGAGAAAATCCCTGGAACTGTCTAGACAATGTAAGAAAATAAAGCCCCACAATTTGGCTCTAGTTATCAGAATATTTCACTTGAAAGTGTTTTTTTTTTTAACCCGAATTTTCTAGAAAATAACCTCCATTTCCTGTGAAACATAGCTCTTCCCCAAAAACTTAAATGAAATTACAGCCTTTTCTCACAAGTACTGCAGCCACGCTTCTAATCAGCAATATTTTAAAATATTTCTCCATCTCTTTTCCCAGCTTGACAAGCAGGATGCAGTATTTAGCTGCCTGGCCTTCCAGTCTTTCGTTGCTCAGTGTCCTCATAGGACTAGAGGGAAGCCTTGGCCTGCCCCTTCGCATGTTCTGAATTTGAAAAACACAAAAGACTTTGAAATGCCACTCAGAATCTCTGCTCGTTGGTTTCCCTGTGATTCAAATTGTGAGGCACCAGGACAAGCAGATCTGTAACACAGGGGTTATCCTGATAAGGCTTCACACCAGAGAACTACCTGAGGGCAAATCTGTGTAAGTATCAGATTCTTGGATGGCTGGGCTAAAAATAGTGTGGTCACTGGGGACAGTCTGTTAGTGTGCCCGGTGGGTCAGATAACAATCCAGCCTCTCTCTCATTCTTCCTAGCACTTCTGACCCAGTCCATCTGCTCCTCCCCAGCCAGATGGTACAGAAGAGGAGTGGAGACTGAAGACATTTCAGCTCGATGCATCTGAATGTTCTTCAGTTTCATGAAACCCTGGAGAAGTGACATTCCTGAGAAGGATGGCTGTCCGCAATTGAAAATAAAAAGGGATCCTTTTCTTTGTGTACCAGGGAAGGACAAGGGAGCCATGCTCTTTTCACTCAGTTATCTCCTGGTTTTTTATTGGAATCATAATTAAGCTAATTGTACTAGAGGCTATTTTCTCCCTGCAAAGAAAGGGAATTGAAGGGAACGAGCATTTATTAAGCTCCTACTAAATGCCAGGCACTGTGCTAAATACTTTACAAATCTGGTCTCAAATTTGATCCTCATAACAACCCTAGGTTTTTATAGTTGAAGAGATTGAGACAAATGGATGTTAAGTGATTTGCCCAGGGTCACATAGCTAGTAAATGTCTGAGGACAGATTTGAAAACAGATCTTCCTGACTGGAAGAGCCTGGTTTTCTGTTCACTATACCACCTACATGTCCCTCTAATAGCAGGGCAACAATTTGTCCCAGGACCCTTTCGGTCTGAACCTCTTTGTAAAATGTGAGAATGAGATGATAGCAGAATGTTGGTTGTTTGTTTGCTTTGAACAGATATCACCATCCTGAATTCTCATGTAACACATAGGCCATGGGTTGTTTTCCTCACATACATTGCAAACAGGAGGTTGGGTCTCCAGAGCAAGGGTGATACTCCTTTTGGGATTCTGGAGTGACTTTGAGGAATCAGGGATGACTTCATAATGTTATTTTTCATGAGCCTCCAACTGGTTTATTCCCACTCCATTTTTTTTTTTTTTTGTTGCTCAGTCATGTCTGACTCTCCATGACACCACTTGGGTTTTCTTGGCAGAAATACTGGAGTGGTTTACTATTTCCTTCTCCAGCTCATTTTATAGATGAGGAAAGTGAGGCAAACAGGGTTAAGTGACTTGCCCAGGGTCACACAGCTAGTAAGTGTCTGGAGTCCTAATTTGAACTTAAGGCCTCCTGGCTCCAGGCCCAGAGTTCTATCCACTGTGCCACCTACCTTCCCCTAGGTTTGTTCCTGCCCCATATTGATTACCAATTATCTCCCTAATATCATTAAACAAATAAAAGTCAGCTAGTTTTTATAAAGGGATATTTCCTGAAAAGGTATAGCAAGGATCAAAGTACAACCACCTCCTAAACCAGGAACAAGTTATCTTACCTTTATATGTATACCAGCACTTAACCCAGTATTTCATACATTGTAGACACTTAATAAATGTTGGCTGGTAATGATGGAGGTAAATGAGATCTGCAGAGTTATTTGTGTACACTCTGCCAAGGATGGATTTTATACTAAAAAGGACAAAATAAAAATGAGTAAGAGGAAATTGTGGACAGAAGAGGAGGGAGGGAGATGGAAAGATGGAGAGGGGGTAAGAAAAGGGAGAGAGACACAAAGAGAGAGACAAAGAGAGGGGAATTTTCAATAATAAATAATAAAAAATAATTTAAAACACCCCCAAAACTTATTGAAAGGGAGCTTAGAAATAACACAATCAATCCTTATCCAAACCATGAATCTCAGCTAATTAACTAGCATAGTAGACAGAGAACAGATTTGGAGTCAGGAAGACCTGAATACGACTCCTGCCTCAGATACTTACCAGCTATGTGACCATGGACAAATTATTTCACCATTCTGTGCCTCAGTTTCCTCAACTGTAAAATGCAGGGTTTGGACTCAGTGGCCATTAAGATCCCCTCCCAGCTCTAGATCTGTGATCCTGGACCCATCTATAGCATTCCTGTAAAAGCATCAGCCAGCCTCAGTGAAACACTTCCCCAGGGTCAATAAAGTCATTACTTTGCTTTTGGAGGGAGCTGTTCATTTTCAATGTCCAATACAACTATTAAGTATGATACTGATCGGGAATCTTTCTCATTCACTATATGTTTTATTCCTATTTCCTCTGAATAAATAGATGCAGTCTAATTTATCTTCAATATGAAAATCCTTCAACTATTTCAAGAATGGATTTCTAAACATTACTATAATGCAATGCAGTTTGTGATTCTTGAGATAAAGGGATTTTTTGGATTTATGTTTGTATACTCCAGCTTCTAACACAATACTCCAGCATTCTAATACTTCAGCTTCTAAAAGTTTGACAGAGAGAAAGCACTGGAAAATAATTTGTATTGGTTATATATTGATAGGTTATGGAACAAATTGTTCTTAATGAATTCATGCTGGCTTTTAGTGATCACTTCCTTTCTAAGTACTCATAAATTCCTTTTAATAATGGGTTCTATAATTTTATTATAAATGAACATCAGGCTTATCAGTCAATAGTTTGAAAATTCCATGTTTTATCTTCTATGAAGTGGAGACATGTGTCTCCAATCCTGAAATACCTCTCCCATTCCTCTTAATTTTTTTTAAAAGATAACCTATAGTGACAGTCAAACTTATTAGAGTATTTCCCCCCACTATCCTGGGATATAATTCATCTAGGTATCATATATTGAATTAATTGAAGCAAATTATGTACTCAATTACCATCTTCTCAATTATCTTTGATCTCAACTCCCCATTAACCATTTCCCCCTGTATCTTCCTAGTTTAATGATTATTTTCCTTAGTAGGGAAAACAGGAGCAAAATGGGAGTTGTTCTGCCTTCTCTTTGTTGTTTGTTTTTCATCTTTGTGTCCATGTCAAGCAATGGCCCTATGTCTTCCTTCATTTTCCTCTTGTTCTCAGCATAGGCAAATTAGTTTTTTAAATTATCTTCAATGCTTGTTATGAGTTCCACATCAGACTAGGCTCGTTTTCCTGGAACTTTCATCCCAGAACCCTATTAACTCTTTTCTATTCATTGACAACAACCTACACACATCCCCTCCCCTTTTATCTCTTGTACACAACCTTTGGAAACCTGACTTGTTGGTCTATGGTATTGCTTAATATTGACAGAGGTACAGCCCTTCCTATCATCCTTCTGAAAAGCAGTGATACTCCTGAAGTGGAATAAACCATCTGAAATGTAATATTTCTCTTTCCATGCTGAAATATCCCTTCTTTTGCATCTCACCTCAAAGAGAGTGTTCTTTGTCATGAAAGTTACTTGAATTACTCAATTGGCATAGATCAATCAACAAACCAACTATAGCTAGTCACAACCCTAATCAATGATATAGGGGAGAAATGGTTATAACTGATAGTTGATGCTGGAAAGAATATACCTGACTGGGGATTTAAACTGGCAGTGGATTTTTTCTAATGCCCACAGTCATTAGTGTCTCATTATGATTTTATTTTACAAAGGAATGTTTCATAAGGTACTGCAAAAACCTAAGTACAAATACATTCCCCAAAGCCAGACACATTCTCTTCTCTGCCACCTTCAGTCCCGTGGCACAGTGGGCTCAAACTTAAAATTGTTGCTGTGTTATTTTTTATTTGAGTGTTTATTTGGCCCACCAAGTTTACGTCCAAATGTGGTACAGTCAGCGGAAGGAGTCAGTCCCTTGCTTGCAGGGCTGGTTGCCCAGAGTCTTAGCTCAACAACAAACATTTATCAAGTCCCTACTATACATGACAACCAGTGTATAAGACATTGGGATGCAAAGACAAAGAGTGAAACAATCTCTACTCTAAATAAGCTTGAATTTGGTCCATCAAGTATGATCAAATATTTTGTGATTTCCATCTGAATTTTAGAAGTACTATTAATATTTTAGGGCTTTGCCTAAGTTATAACTTGAAACTTAAAATTAATATTTGCATGTAACTCATTTTAGAGGAATAGAATGTATTGAGAATTTTGAGGATGATTTGTTTGAAAAGAAAGCTACTTTGGGGAATATGAAATAAACCTAGTTGACAATATCTGGATGCATGAACTAGGGAGAGGCTTCATTTTGATTTCTTTATTTGTTTTGAGAGGATGCTGTACCTTAAAACTCTGGGAACTGTAAATATTTGGTGGTTGCTGGGTGAGTTTGCTTCACTTTGTTCAATACCTGACTGAGGGGTAAGAAGGGGGTGGAATGATGGGTGGTGAGTTTGTTGTCATACCTGTGGGCAGGATCAAGATTATGAAGGCAGCTGATGACTGATTGTGCCAGCAAATACAGCATCCAACTTTGGGGTGTTCGGAGGCATATGGCCATATATGTGTTTGCAATGGCTTCACAAGTAAAAGGAATTGGCATTGAGGTTTCAAGTTTCTGCACACAAATGTCAGGAAATGAAAGTGGAGTGGGCTACTTGGGAGGTAATAGATTCTTCCAGTGAAGGAGGTCTTGAAGCACAAGCTGGATTCCCTCTTGATCCGGTACATGATGGTGGACTAGATGGTCTCCCCAATCCCTTCGAATTCTAAGAGTCTATGATTCTGTGCCATGAAAATTGTTCACTTTGCTTGGCTCCAGGAGACTGTATTACTGCTAAACTGATTCCTTCCCCCCAGGCAGAGAATAGTCTCATAAGGTCACAAGCTCAACTAACCTTGATATCTTAACCAAATCATTCTCCAAGCATCAGATTGAGCAGAAGGCAAAACCACTGTCAAATAGCCTTCTTTATTTATTTTTCTTTTTATGCTGGAGAAGGGAAGACTTAGGAGCATGACAACTGTCTTCAGCTATTTGATGGATTGTCATGTGGAATGGGGATTAGATTCATTCCATGTAGTTAAAGAAAATATAAAAAAGAAGCATTGGGTCTAAGTCAGAAGTCAGATTTGGGCTCATATAAAGGAGCCTTCCCCTTTTCTCTTAATGCTAATACCTTTCCTCTGAGATGAGCTCCAATTTATCCTGTATATAGTCTGTTTGCATATGGTTGTTCCCTCCCCTTCATACTACAAAGAATTTTGGCTTGTTTTTTGTATCCCAGGACTTAGCACAGTACTTGGCACATAGTAGGTGCTTAATAAATCATTGTTATCTGATTGATTTCAGTTATAGTGAGAATATAACTGTTGGCTTCTCCAGTTAATGGGTGTTAGACAAAGAGTTGGTATCCTTAGAGTACCAACAATTAACAATTGTTAAATGATTCTTAGGAGACAGGCTTGAAATATAAAAAATTATATAAGATTAAGGAGCACAGATAAATTATAATCTATACCATTTTGGAGGGACTACTTGCTGTCATGTGATCACAAAATCTTTGAAATACTGACATAGAAAGGAAGACTGTCCTAAGAACTAGAAATGTACAAAAATAGGATGGTTTATTTATTAAGAAATTGCGTGATCAAATTTCAGGGCATGTTGTGGAAACATTTTAATTACTTTTCTAAGGAACTTGAAGGTTTAGAAATCATTTTCCTCACAACCCTGTGAGAAAAATTCTATAGGTATTGTTCATCCCCATTTTAGAAATGAGGAAACTGAGGTTCAGAGAGGTTAAGCAAATTACATGTAGTAACTTTTAGAGTTAAGAATAGAATCCAGGTCTCTTGACTCTATGATCAGCCTTCTCATTATATCAAGGGATGGAAGCTGCAGTTAGGGGTCTAGATAGCATTAATAATTGCCTTCCATTCTGAGATTCAATGATTCCCTCCAAGGAGAACTTGAGGTAGGCTCCTTTTAACCAGTAGGCAATATCAAAATTTGATATACTTTTTGCATTGCTCTACATGGAAAAACCAGGGAAGAGAACTCCATTTTTACATGTTCTTCATTCTTGGACTTTATCAGCGGGATTGAAGTTCAGTGTACAATGTTATCGGTAGGACTGGTTAATTTGGAAGAGAATTATGCCAAGATGCAAACATTCCCTTCTTTTTGTCATTATTTTTTTTGCACAACTTGCAAGTTTTCTTGTTTTTCCTGGTAAATAATAAACTGCTTCTACAAATCTGCTATCTAAAGGACAGGGCTAAATAAATGTCACCATGACCCAAATCATCCCAGATCATAGAATGCTGGCCTTCTCACAGTGGGCGATGGAGAAAAAGGGTTAGGGCAGCATTATAAAATGAGCGGTCTACACTGAGAACATTAGCTGCACTTGATGACCTTAACTGCTCATTCATAGAAAATGTGAAGAAAACTTTATTTTTTTTTTCAAAACAGCTCATATTAGAGCATTTTAATAACTCCATTGAACGAGCTACATTTTAATGTTAATTTCAATTACGAATTCTCAATTTAGGAAAAATTTTTTAAAATCCTACCTCTGAAAAACAGAAATCTCTCTAATCTTGGTGAAAAGGTTGTTTTGAGAAAGAATAATTATGTTCCTTAGCATGATCTCAATTGAGAATATTGGAACACTGATGTTAAATTTGCCAAATTGCATAGTCTCATTGATTAAAATGATTGTATGGGCTTATTTATGCAAATGCATCCATATTCCAGTATCTGTGAATTAAGCAAAAGAGTCCCAAAGTTGCCTCAGCCAAGAAACATTAGATTTCCTTGCTAAGCAAAGAAATGAATGTTGTCCAAGGAAACAATGCACAAGTAGCTGCACAAGTTCATTTGCAAAACATCATAGGAGAGGAGAGCAAATATTTTGAGCACTCTTTTTTTTCTCACCCAGTGAATAGTAACAATGGAGAAAACGAACCCACAAAAAGCTATGACTAGATATGACTAGATGGCTAAGATAGATCATACCAAGAGAAGACACAATTGGAACCGATAGGACCATAAATAGAAGTGAAAAGGGAACAGACCTCTTGGCATTTCTATAGCTAGTCTCATCAGTGATGACAATGGAACTATCATGTTTGAGTTCAACACCCCAGGGCCCGAAATATCACTTAAGAAAATAAGATAAGGGGGCAGCTAGGTGGCACAGTGAATAGAGTATTGGCCCTGGAGTCAGGAGGACCGGAGTTCAAATCTGGCCTCAAACACTTGACATACTTACTAGCTGTATGACCTTGGGCAAGGCACTTAACCCCAATTGCCTTGCCTTGCTCCCTCCAAAAGAAAAAGATTAAATAGAAAAGAAAAGAAAGAAGAGTAGACAGTACTAACAATTGTCACCTAAGAAGAAACTCATGCTGGAGATGATAGAATTTTAAACATACTCAGAAACTGATTTTCAAAGTTTTTCAGAGGGGAAAATTCCCCTCAAATGGAAGTGATCATGGATGGTATTATTACAGAAGAATGTCACTATTAACTCCACTATTGCTGAACTCAACAAATTATTATCTTACACACATACACACACACACACACAAACACACACAAACACACACGCACACATACACACACACACACACCTCTTCAGAAATTCCCAGTTACTATTACTCAATTCCTCTCCATTGATCACTCCAATCAGTTGCCAAATCTTGTTATTTCCTGTTCCACGTCTCTGACATAAATGTCCTTCCTTCTATTCACATGGCTACCATCTTAGCTCATCACTTCTCATATGGACTATTGCAAGAATCTCCACATCGTTCCCTTTGCCTTGTCTCTTCCTACTCCACTCCATCCTCCAAAGAGCTGCCAAAGTGATTTTCCTAAGTAGTGTAGATCTGATCTGGCCACCTTTTCCCTCTGTCTTGTGTAATAAACTCTAAGGCTTCCTATTGCGTCTAGGGCACATACACATATCTTGTGTACATATACATGTGTATATATATACATATATATAATACTTATATATATAAATATGTATACACACAAGATGCATATAAAGTAGCTGGAAAGGGCAAAAGCCTAGAGTCTCACAGCTGTTGTGTGACACAAGGAGGACTGAACCTGGATCTGACGCATTATGAGGTCAGCTCTCTGTTTGCTGTAATGCTGCTGCTTCTACCAAAGAAAAGCATGTATACTTAAAAAAAAAAGTAGATAAAAGATATGGGGCAGCTAGGTGGCACCATAGTGGATAGAATTCCAGGCCCGGAATTAGAAAGACTCATCTTTGTGAGTTCAAATCTAGCCACAAATATCTACTAGCTATGTGACCCTGGGCATGTCACTTCACCCTGTTTGACTCAGTTTCCTCATCCGTAAAATGAAGTGGAGAAGGAAATGACAAACCATCCCAGTATTTCTGCCAGGAAAATCCCAAATGAGGTCACAGAGTTGGACATGACTGAAACGTTACTGAACAACTACGTAGATGGAAGATGGCCTTGGCAGGAAAATACACACACACACACACACACACACACACACACACACACACACACGTACTTACTAAATGATTGCAAATTGATCAATATGCCCACTTATTTTCAATCAAAATTGTTCAGGAATATTGTCTTAGCACACCTCAAGGGTATCCTTGACATAAATATTAGAAGACAACAGGTTGGCACAAACAGATGATTTTATGTAATATACTATATTCTCACATTATGTGACTACACAGTTTCCTAAGAGGTAGAGAGACTATATGATCCTACTATAGTTTGTGGCTGTATTTTTAGGGGGAAAAAGTATTTGACTAAGTAGGGCAAAACGTAGTCTTAGAAAATCTGCTCAAGCAAGATGCTTCTCATGTGTATATACGTATAGAAATACATATGCATATTATATATATGTGTGGGTATATACATATATATTCATATAAATACATACACATATACATATATACCACAGAGATTATTTTACTCAATGAACCTCTGAGAACCTGCATTAAGCAAGTCGTAAAACAAAGATATATTTATTTGCCAAAGAAATTCCCTAGGGTCATTAGAGAGTTACCTCTGCCAAGTTGAAACAGAAGAGGGATTCCTTATAGACATCCATTTTCTGCAGATATCCCTCAAGGCATTGGTTGCATCAGGGCCTGGATTCTACAGAACATTACCAGTGAGAGGAATGTGGTCCAACGGAACAGATGCTGAATTTGGAGTCACAGAATCTAAGTTCAAATTCTGGTTCTGTCTCTCACCAGCTGGGTGGCCTCCAGTGATCATTTAACCTGTCAGCTTCAATTTCATCCAAAATAAGAAAGGTAGACTAGATGTCCCTTCCAGCTCTAAATGTACAATCTTGCGATTCTCGAGACCCCTCAGAAGAGATCGGACCAATAACCCACTCAAAAAATGCATATAGTTTGAAACACATTAATCAGATTATAGCTATAGTGAGATGGGAAGCCCATTGAATTGGCCCATTGATATAAATGAATATATCTTAAATAGGCACAGTTGATGGACAAGAATTTGGACCTTGAATTAATTAAAGGGGAGGACAAGAGCAGCCAAGAACACATTTAGAGCAGCTAGGTGGTGCAATTGATAGGGCACTGAATTCAAATCCAGCCTCAGACGCTTACTAGCTGTGTGACCCTGGGCAAGTCACTTAACCCTGTTTGCCTCAGTTTCCTTATCTGTAAAATGAACTGGAGAAGGAAATGCAAAACCACTCCAGTATCTTTGCCAAGAAAACCCCAAGTGGGGTCATGAAGAATTAGACATGACAGAAATGATTAAACTGGAAAAAATCACAGAATCCTAGTCTAAAAGCTGAAAGGGACTTCTGCCCTCGTTATTTATAGATGAGGAAACTGAGGCACGAAGCTGTTTTGTGACTGCTGACACAGATAGTAAGGTTATAAAGCATGATTTGACCCTAGGTCTCCTTGAATCCCAGGCCACTGCCTAATCCGTTCCTCCATGTTATGTTTTCAATGAGTCCAAACTTCTCCCGGCAACAAAGGCTCATCTTTCTCACACCAGAAGTCTCTTGGTGATTTTGTATAGTAGCACATCATGAAACACCACGCTCTAGTTTTTATTTTGTTTTGTTTTAATAGATTCCCCAAAGGATTATATATATAATTTTAAAAGACACTTGTGTGCAAAAGAAAATTGAGGCTGGTCATGTAGTAAAAGCAATAACATACAATGAAGCAGAGTGCTATACCAGAATCCTTAGAATATTTTACAGATTCAACTTTATCGATAGCTTTTGTTTTTACATCATTGACATTTTTGCAATGTATGCTTCCCTTTTCCCTCATCCAGATAGCAATACCCCATAGCAAAGGATAAAAAGAGAAAGAGGGAAAACCAATTCAGAAAAACTAACCACCACATTGGAAAAGCTTGACATTTTCTGCTGAATTCCACGCCCGTAGTCCCCCACCCCTAGAGAAAGAAAAGGCATCTTCTCCTGTCTCTACTAGGGGATAAACTTGGTCATTCTAATTTCATAGAATTATGTATTTTTTTATTTCAATTTATTTTAAATTTAATTTTAAATTTCATAATTAAATTAATTAATATTTAATTTTGTTATTTCAATTTATCCCATAGAATATTAGAAACAAAAACAGAGGTTTCTGGTGTGTTGGATGGATTATCTATGTCCAGTTTACAGAAGCACATGGAGAAGAATCAAACAGGAGGAGTCTGGTTTCAATCTGTAGTGATGAAGAGAGTACTCACATAAGCAAGAGACCATATATTTACCAAAGAAATTAAATGGGCTTCTCTTTGTTTTTCTGCTAGATTCCAAATCCTTAAGGACAGCGACCACGTCTGTTTTCATCTCTGAACTTCCCCTAGCTTTCAGACCAGCATACAGAATGCATTTAGTAAATGAGTTGAATTGAATTTTATTCACTAACACCTTAGCATGAATTAGTTTTAGCAATAGCGCAGCTTAGTCAGTGGTATCATTGAGAATGATGAAAGTAGTTTGGGGGATAGATGATACAGAAATGACCAAGATGTATGAGAAAAGCAAATAGAAGAAAGTCAAGAAATACCACCTACTTTATGACTTTTTTTTTCTCTGAAGGACATACTTTGTTAAAAGGGCATGACTTTTCTTTTAGAAACATTTTATAGATTTCTTTTTTATCATGTTCATGTCACAATTACTTCCTCCATCCTAAAATTATTCCCTTGGTTTTTCAATTAGCACCTCTTTGCATGTGACTCATTTTAATTTTGTCCTGATTTTTATTGATATCTTTTTATATTATATTCATTTCCAAATAGATCCTTCTCCTGCCTCTTCCCAAAGATGCCTCCTTTACAATAAAGAATAAAAAAGAATGAGAAAAGAGTACCTCAGCAAACAAATCAACACATCAAAAGAGTCTGTCAGCATATTAAATGAAATCTTCTCTCATAATGAATAAATATCCGAGGAAAAAACATCAGCACATTTTACATATCTAAAGATGCATTCCTTATTCCATGCCAGTTGCACTGCTTATCTGTTGGGAATCAGGAGATATGTTGCAATGTCAGTTATAGGTCATAGATCTAGAGTCAGAAGGGACCTTAGATACCATGCAGTCTAACCCTCTCATCTTACAGGTGAGGAAACTGAGGCTCACAAAGGATAAATTATTTGGCCGATGTCACACAAATATGATGGACAGAATGGATGTGGAATGTGTGGTAGAATTTAAAACCAGGTCATCTGATTCCAAAACCAGTATTCCTTCCACATTACAGCTGAAGAGAAAGAACAAGACCGATTCTATCCTGGAGCAATTTTGAAAATTAGAATTCGCCTATCAAATATGTTCTTAGGAAATCACAAGGATGCTCATGAAGCAAGATAGTTTAGCATGTAAAATACAGATATCAAAGTTTGAGAATGTCAGTATAGAAAACACATAATGTTACTGCATCCTTGACGTTTCTCCATTATTGCTTAATCTATTCTCCCTTTAAATTTACAAAAATGTAAAGTAATTCCATGTGAAATTGTAGCTATGCTCACAGAAATCTGACCTGGTTTCCTTTTGTTTAAGCTAGTAAAACCTCTTGACTTATGTGACAGTGATTCAGTTTATTTTTTGTACAGTCCACCAAAATTGTGATTGATCACTTCATTGGTCAGTGTTAAAGTCTTTGATACATTCCTCCAGTCAGATTGGTTACATGTTTCAGATTGTCTCCTTCTTTAATTTGCCTCATGTACTGTCAAACTGGACTGAGACCAACCTTACAACTTTCCTTTCTTATTCACTATCTATAAGGGAAGGGGATGAAGGGTGAGATAGAAAAGCAAAGATTTATTTTGCCTCCCACTAAATTTAAGTACTAGTGATCAGGAACAGCTAGACTTTCAACTAGATCCAACAATACTTCCCGTTAGTGGAAAGTGTGTTGGATTTGGATCCAATGGACCTAGATGTGAATCCTGTTTCCCCAATTAACTATGAATTTACTACTTGGGCAAGATATTTAGCTCTCTGGGCCTCAGTTTCTCATCTTTAACCTGAAAGGATGGGGCTATGAATTGGCTTCCACTTCTAAAATAATGACTCTATCACTTCTGATATCCTTTCATTTATATTCCAAGACTATAAACTTCCTCAAAAATTTTTCAGTTGGCTCAAGACATCTAATCAAGTGATAGGCTCTTAGAGTTAGAAGAAATCTCAAAAATTGTTGGCTGCAATCCTACACCTTTCTCTTACTTAATTACTTCTCCCTACACTAGGGAGGCAGGCTTTATCATGCTTCCACTCTGGAATCAAAAATATGCCGGGTTAATTTTTAACAAAAGTAAATTTGGAGTCATTTGGAATGGAATGGTGATGAGTTGGTTTCAGGTGGGTTGATGGACCAATAAAAGTCTAGGAATTTGTTTTCTTCTTAATTCTTGTCTAAACTTTATGACTCGTTAATTAGAAATTGAAGCCCACCTGAAATCTTCACAACTTTCCAAGAAGTCCCAGGCCAGAAATGGAACAGAATGGATTTTCTTTGTATTTTTTTTGATTCTATAAGGCTAATTGATAGATTAAAAAATATGCTCAAGTATACACAAAGCATTGTAACAGCTAACTCATCATGTTCTGTCTCTTGAAATAATGTAGGCTACTCTTTATAGAGCTTTGGAAGGATAGAGCCATAATTCTGGAAATTCTGCTTGAATTTTTGCTTGATGGAATCAAATCTCTGGTAAGTTCATGAGTTGTTTAAAAATTGTCCTATTTTGTAAGATATTCCCTTTAATGTAAAGACTAGAAGAGACAGACCTGGGGGGATGGAGCCAAGATGGTGGCATAGGAGCAGCAAGGTATGGCAGCTCCCACACAGCCACATCAAATACCCATAAAATGTGACCCTAAACAAATATTAGGGCTCTAACACACACAAATATACCTCCTGCTGAAGGCGGCTCAGCTCGAAGGGACCATCTCAGTGCTGGGAGCTGAAACCAGCCCAGCCTGAAACTGTGGCATTGCCCCCGGGGGTGGCCGGACAAGCCCAGCCGAGGTGCAGCTGGAGCTTCAGGAGAGCAAATCTGCAGTAGCTGTGGCAGTTTCCAGAATTATCAAGCCATAAGAAAAAAGGACTAAGTGAAAGGTCAGTGGAACTCGTCTAAAATTGGGGGAGGAAAGCAGGTCTGGCTAAATTGCATCCAGGGCAAGGAAGTGGCAGAAGCGAAGGCCCTGCAGCCACCTCCATGTTGCTGCTTCAAAGCTCCCAGCCTGCAGACTGCAGGGGGGCCAAGCAATCATTCAGAGGCCAAGTGCTCTTGCATTGAGCGGCCTGGATTCAGATAGTGATCTTGGGTGGTGGTTCTGGGGTGCATTTTCAGTGAGCCAAAGCTGGTGGGGGCTGCAGCAGCATCCTAAAAGCTCCAGTAGCTGGGAAAACCCCAGAGATTTGAGACAGAGCTTTCCTCTCTGGAAGCAGAGTTCCACAGAGCTAAAAAATCATTGACTGGCCATCATGAGCAGGCAAAGGAAGCAAAGTAAGAATAGTAACCAAACTCTAGATTCCTTCTTTGGAGACAAGAAGGATCAAAGCAGGGAACTGGAGGAAGACAACACAGTCAGAACTCTCATACCAAAAGTTTCCAAGAAAAATGTAGACTTGTTACAAGCCATAGATCAGCTTAAGAAGGATTTTGAAAACCAAATGAGAGAAGTGGAGGAAAAATTGGGAAGAGAAATAAGAATGATGCAAGAAAATCATGAAAAGAGAGTCAACAAC
>CM053585.1:391688135-391707858 GCA_028646515.1 Pseudochirops corinnae
GGGAGGAAGAGAAAGAATCTAGAATTTAAAGTTCTATAATCAAATGTTAAAAATATATATGTATACAATTATTATTATTACTAACTACATCCAACTGGGACTTAAGATACACAGGCACTGTGGTAGGGAGATGCATCTTGCCCTACCAGAAAGTCAGAGGGGTGATGGGAGAGGACATAGGAGGGAATAGATTGGGGGGAGGCTGTTTTGAGGTGGTGGGTAGGGGAAAGTTGGGGAGAAAATTTGTAACTCAAAATCTCGTGGAAATGAATGATATAAACTAAAAGAAATAAAAGTTAAAATTATCAAAAAAAAAAAAAAGGAGAAGAGACAGACCTTCTCTCAAAGGAAATACGATGCTTATGAAACTTTGTTAAACTTCCCCAAATGAGTTAGACACGGTGAAGAGATGAGGCTTGGAAGATAGCATAGTGAACTGGATTTAGAAATTCTTGAATGATGGAATCCCAAGAGTGAATTGATGATGAACCTCATTGAACACTACTCCCCCTCTCACCCTCTTCAGTCTAGCTAAACTGGCCTTTTCTCTTTTCCTCACACATTACAATTCATCCCCTTCATCTCTATAGTTTCGCCATCCATCCCATGTACCTCCAAGGATCCCTCCCAAACCTGGTACCATCTTCTTCATAAAGCCTTTGCTGATTCTCCCCAAAGTTAGTGCCTTCCCTCCCGAATTACCTTGTATTGAACTACTACTGAAATATTTGTATTTATTCATTTTATATTTATGCTGGACATATTTATACATTTCAGTGTTGTCTTTCCCATGACAATGTAAACTACTCGAGAGTAGAGAGCATTTCATCCTTTGTGCTTGTATCCGGAATGTGCATCATAGTGCCTACTACATTTAGTAGGTACTTACTAAGTCCTGCTTTGTTCAATGTGGGATTATAGATTTAGACCTGGAATGGATTTTGGAGGTCATCAACTCCAACTCTCACTTTCTAGGAGAGCAAAGTGAACAATGAGATTTAGTGACTTGCCCAGGATCACACAGGTAATAAATTTCTGAGTTCAACCCAGGCATCCCTGATTCAAGTCTCAAAGTCCAATGCACTATCTATTATACCATACTGTATCTCACAGCTCTCAGTTCTTACTCCTATAAGCTAGGCATGTGCCCCTAAGATGCCTTGCTTTCCCCATGTGCTCTCTTCTCCAACTACCCAGCATAAGCCCACCAACCAATCCAAGATGAAGAAAGAGGAATTCACCAGTCAATTCTAGACTTCTGTGTTATGTAAACAAAATAATGACAGACTAGACATTTTTTCTAATCCTAAAATAGAAATAATACACCAAAGATAAAGCAATTTCAGTTATTTCCATGATCTAGGGTTTCAAGAATCTAAAACAAGATTGAAAAACCTAGTCCCAGCAGCTGCTGCTCACTAGCCCAGAATTCACTCAACACTCTTCCCCCTACCTCCTACACTAACATCAAAATTATACTAGAAGACCCAAGGACAAGGCACAGGCTTACATCAAATCTCAACCCTATACCATAGTCCCACCTCCCTCTTTCCAGTACTATAGAGACATCAGGTATAGCCTCTGGAACTTTTCTTGGATACCAACAGCCAACTTGGCCATGGTCCTCCTGGAACAAAAGCTCTGCACTTCTGATAGTTCCATACTGCTGATACCACAGTGAGACAAAGAACTAAGAACAGAAGAAATGGAAGAGGTCACCAAGACAAGACACTATGCAAGTGAGGGGCTGTGCAGCACTCCATAACACCTGAGAGAAGAGCATAGCATACAGCTGGGGCCAGTTCTGACCACCCAAAAGTCACTTGGGACAGAGACCTATAATGGTGAACTATGAATTGCCCCATGTGGATGGAAGCTGAAATCCTTTGAGATCCAGTCCCTCAAGAAACCACAAACAAAAGGGAGGGAGTCAGAAGTGAACAATTGGGAAAATAAGGGAGGAAAAAAAAACTGAAAAGTACCAAAAATTCCAGAAAGAAAAAAAAAAACCCAAACCTCAAATATACTAACTCTCAAATTTTTGTCAGAGACTTAGATGAAGGAGTAAATGGTCATCAGTGGTATAAAACTCTAAATCACTATTGATTAGAAAAAGGCAAATTAAAACAACTCTGACTTACCACCTCACATCTAACAGAAATAACAAATTCTAGTGGGTATGGGTGAAGATAGGCACACTAATGAACTGTTGGGGGAATTGTCTAACCATTCTAAAGAACAATTTGGAGCTATGTCTAAAGGACTATAAAACTGTGCATGCCCTTTGACCCCGAAAAACCATGACTAGGCATGTATCCCAAAGAGATCAAAGAAAAAGGATGTACCAAAAATATTTCTAGTAGCTCTTTTTGTGGTGGCAAAGAATTAGAAATCAGAGGGATGCCCACCAGTTGCGGAATGGCTGAACAAGTTGTGACATATGATTGTGATGGAGTACTACTGTGCTATAAGAAATGAGAGCGGAGGCAGGGTGGGTTCAGGAAAACATGACAAGACCTCTATGAACTGTTGCAAAGTGAAGTGAGAACTGGGAAATCATTACACACAGTAACAGCAATATTGTAACAATGACCAACTATGAAAGACTTGATGACTGACCAGTGGTCAGATCTAAGACAAATACAGAGACTCGTGTTGAAAAACACTCTCCCCCTGCAGGGAGAGAACTGATGAACTGAGTGCAAATTGAAGCATAACTCTCACTTTCTTTATTTTTATTGCTTTTTGTTATATGCCTAATATGGAAATATATTTTGCGTGATTTCACATGTATAATTGTTTCTTATCATTTGCATTTCAGTGGGTGGGAGAGGGTATGGGATGGAGGAAGAAAAATTGGAATTCAATTTAAAAAGAAAAAATGTTAAAATTAATAATTTCTTTTTTAAAATGACATGAAACTGGGTGGGCATATAGGATGATGAAGTAAAGATGCAAAAAAGCAGGCCAATTGGCCATGCCAAGTAGTGTAGGAAAGGCAGTGGTGCATAATTAAGTCCAAACCATTCATTTTACAGATGAATTTCAGACAGGTGAGATTGCCTAGGGTTACACAGCTAGTAAAGGTCTGAAGTGGTATTCGGATCTCGATTTTCCTGACTCTAAGACTAAGGCTTTTTCCCTTACACCACAGGGCTTCTATCATGCTAAGGCAATGATGCTACCTAACCCGGATCTCTAAGCTGATCTAAATTGAGAAAGTGACATGGAGAAAATAGCTTTTCACTTGTGGATCAGATCATTTGCCTCCTAGAGATTCAATTTCAGCCTTGGTTTGGTATAGACAGATATTAGGTAATTCATATGACTTGTGGGATGCTCCCTTTGATCTTTCAGACCATTCTTCATGGTCTCCTGGATCATGGAGGTGGTGATGAGCAAAAAGTCAGATGGGATGGTTACATGGCAAGAGTAAGTTCCATTGGTTTCTCAAAAGCAAGGAAGAGTAAGCAAGAAAAATTTTGAATACTTGGAATGATAAACTCATAGAAAGACATGGACAAGAATCATGAAGGATGAGCATGCCTGGATGGGTTAAGAATGGCATCATTAGAAGTAATGCCCACTCTGACGGGATCACAGATAGGCTGGAGTAATTCTGTATTCTCAGGTCCTCCTGATAGCCTACCCAACATATGAAAGTTGTCCAGACCTTCTCCCAGAACCCAAATCAACAGCAGCTATTTGCCAAGTTGGGAGAGTCAATTCAAAAAGGAGAAAATGAATCCCTGGAACATATAATAGGTTAGTGGGAAGAATGTATACATCTATGAAAAGTGGAGACTGTACAACAGAGGGTAGAGTTTATAAATCACAAAAAAAAATTTAAAAATCAGAGTGGTTCTCTGGTTTGGGGAAAGACTTTAGTAATTTCCTTCCAGGCTTTGCATTATTACAGTGATTTTAACAAATCTCCCAGTAAGAAATGGGGTTCAGTCACAGGCTGAAGCATTCCAAGACATTGTGGGGAGTGCCATAAAAGAAGGACACATTCTATTAGCTCAAGCAAAACTCTACCCCACCTCCATCTTGATATCCATAGACCTTCATGAAAAATTCATTGTAGAGACTATTGCATCTACTGCTACCATGGTAACCATCTACCAGCCACATCATGGCCCTGGGTATACTTGTCCCACAAGGTGACCTTGGCAGGAAAGATATACCCTATTGGGAAAAAGAAACTACTTATGGTAAAGGCGACATTTAAGACATGAAGACACTATACAGAGCAGGGTTCTTAACCTGGAGTGCATAAACTTTATTGTTTTTAAAAGTGTGGTATTATTTTGATAAGTATATTTCAATATAGTTGGTTTTCTTTGCAAGTCTATGTATTTCAGTCATTTAAAAGTAATTATAAGGAGTCTATAGAATTCACCAGATTTCCCAGGGGAAGTCTGACACAAACAAGCTTAAGAATTCCTGCTCTGGAAGGATCTTCTTACTCTATCCTTGTCCATATTGCCCCTTAGAAGGTAGAGCACATTTAGTCAACATCAGATCCATTGAGCATTATTTTGTAGGCAGCTAAGTGATATAGTGGAGAGAGTAATGGACTTCTAGTTAGGAAGAACTGAATTTAAATCCTGTCTCTGATGATCACTGACTGTGTGACTCGGGGAAACCTCCATCAGTCTCAGTTCCTAATCTGTAAAATGGGGATAATAATTGTGCTTATCACACAGGGTTCTTGTAAGGATTAAATGAGATCATATGTGTGAAGTGCTTTGCAAACCTCATAATGCTATATAAATACCAGATGTCATTAGAAGACCTCATTTTAACGTGTATATTGATAGTCAAGAGCAAAAGCAGACAGGTAGGTGCTATAGGAGATAGAGTGTTTAATGTTCAGTTGAGGAGACTCAAATGCTTACCAACTATGGGGTCTTGAACTAATCAATTGAATTATCTGAGCTTGTTTGCTCATCAGTAAAATGGGGATGATAATAGTACCTACCTCCCAGGGAGAGGGCAAGTGACTTGCTTAGTGTCACACAGCTAGTGTTTGAGGTTGGATTTGAACTGAGATCTTCCTGACTCCAGGTCAGGCACTCTTTCTACTTCACTATCTAGCTGCCCACATATAGTTTAGTGGCCCTCATTTCTATTTGAAATCAATACTACTGGACTAGATGACCTCTAGGGTCTTTTTCAGCTCTGAATCTTGGGCAGGTCATTCTCCCTCCATGGAAGTCAATTTTCTTCTCCATAAAATGATGGACTATATGGCCCCTGAGGGCACTTCTAATTCCCCGAAGCTATGAAAAAGCTCCATGTGCTGTGAGTCTTAAATCCATGTTTGACAATAGGTACTAGTTACATCTGCAATAATAATGCTAGCCTTTATTTTGATGATTCAATACTTTTTTCAAAAGAAGGTACATACATTTTACAAGAATCCTCTCAGTTTCTAGTTATCCAATTTACTACATATGAAGAGAGAAATAGGACAGGACAGAAACATAGGCTAGCTCCGGAGTGATAATGGTACCCTGCTATCTTGTCATGAGAGATGGCTTTCAGTCTTTATCTGTCCATGAACTCTAATTAGTGATCATTGAACTATACTGTCAGTCTCGTTTAAATTTGAGCATTGCCAGTTGCTTCCTCCTTGGACCAACCAATAGCAATGGGGAAAGTCATTCATGCATACCATTGTCCTGGTGGCTCTGGGCCTATAGCATCCCAGTTTAATAGGGCATTCAGAGCTCATTAGCAAGGAAACACATCAGGAGTGACCGCTCTGGTGCCACACGTTGCAGCTAATAGCCCCGTGGAACAGAATCGTTTCTGTTTTTGCTCACTTGTTGTGAAATCCTTTCAATGTCAACAAGTAGTAATGCCGGCAGGAGCCCGCCATCCTGCCCAGCAGTTTTATCCGTTGCTCTCCTGAGCCAGACTTGTGTCTTCCTCCATTGTCTGACCCCACAAAGGGGCCTGAGCAATTACAAAGGCTTCACAGCCATTCATCATCAGCTCACAGATTCTGAGGGCCATGTTGCCCGCCAAAGCTTGGGCCATCCTGCGGGCAGAGCATGTGTGAATACCAAGGCAAGGCTCGGGCGTTCACCACTGGCTTGGGGGCTTTCACAACACAAAGTCTTCTAAGAGATCTTTTCTGGCTCTTTTTTTCTTTTTGGGCAGGGAGGAGTTAGGAGTGGTTGTGGACAAAGTCAACATTGGGAAAGGATATAAAGAAATGAAGAGGAAGGAAAATGATAAGTGGGGTGAATTATTTCATTAAAGAAAAATAAATATTCTGCAAAGAAAGGAAATAGAGGCAAAGATATGCACAAAGTAAAGGCATGCAATCTTTGCTTTTTAAAGTATTTTTTCCTAATTAATGAAAATCTGCCTTTGCTCTCCTACTTTCCCACCCCATTTAAAAAGGAAAAATAAATCCTTGTAATAAATATTACACTCAAGCAAACAAATTTCCACCTTGGTCATATCCAAAAATATATACATCTCAATCTGTACTTTTTGTTTATCATTTATCTCTTAAGGGGTGAATAGCATATTTCATCATCAGTCCCCTGGAATTGTATTTGGTTACTGTTGGTCAATCAGAGCTCTTAAGTCTTTCAAAGTTGATTATCTTTACAATATTGCTGTTATTGTAAAAATTGTTCTCCTGGTTCTGCTCACTTCACTCTGCATCAATTCATACAAGTCTTCCCAGGTTTCTCTGAAACTGTTGCCACCACCATTTCTTACAATACAATGATACCCCATCACATCCACATTGTAAAATTTATTCAGCCATTCCACAATTGATGGCCTTCTTCCCTCAGTTTCTAGTTCTTTGTAAGAAAGCTGCAATCGCTAGGACTATCCAATCCTAGAAGTAAGGATGAAAATGGTTATAAAAATAAAGGTTAGTGGGTGAAAAGATGCTCAGGTCTGTCTTGTTGCCACTGGCAATGGTCTCTCACTCTCCTGCGGTCTCTATCTGCCCCATGGGAACTTGTATCTAGAGGAAGCCTCTCTCAAAGATTCCTTTCCAACTCTTTATTACCATTTTATGGATTTGGAAAGTGAGCCTCATAAAAGTGAAGTGACTTGCTCCTTGTTGCACAGTGAACAAGATGCACAAGCAAGATTTGAACCCCAACTTTCCAAAGTCCAAGTCCAAGATTCTATCCAGTATACCCTGCTGCCCTTGGATTATAAGAATCAAAGTGGTTTGTAACCTTTTAACTTAAAAAAAATGACAATTGAAAGGCAGTACCATGATGGATTGAGGGTCTTTGATTCAGGAAGGTGTCCATTCAATGCATAGTTCTGATACATATGGACTGTGCAAATTCAGGCAAGATACTCAAATGCCTCAGCGCCTCATGTGTGTTCAGTTACTTGGTTGTATCTGACTCTTTGTCCCCCCATAGAGTCACTTAGACCATACTGTCCATGGGATTTTCTTGGCAGAGGTATTGTAGGGGTTTACATATCCTTCTCCAGATGGATTTTTACAGATGAGGAAACTGAGGCAAGCAGGATGAAGTGACTTTCCCAGAGTCACACAGCTGGTAAGTATCTGAGGCTAGATTTGAATCCAGGAAGAAATGTCTTCTTGAAGATGAGCCTGGCTTCAGGCCTGGCCCTTTATCACTATGTTACCTAACTGCCCATAGCAGATAACACGTAGTAGGTGCTCAATAGGTACACAAAGATGGTGTGGTGGGTGACCAATCCCCTATAGATATCTGATAGAAAAGCCTTCTTACAACTCATTGATATTTTCCAAATAATGTATGCCCCTACACACACCCACACACACACACCTACCCCTATGGTTTGTTGTGTTCTATCCTATATTTGCCCAGGGATACCACAACACGTCCCAGAGGAAGTGATCCTGGATAGTTATTAAGCAGCTTTTGTCTCCTGTCAGCTTGGGTGGGGAGGGGAAGGCATTGTAACAGATTTCTTTGGGGAACTTTAAAAAGGGTAATTGAATTGTTGAAATCAAATTTGGGGCCCCCTGTCACAAATCATTACCTTGTCTTTTCTCCATCTATCTCCTTGTTCTTTGAAATTAATGGTATGTCCCCCCATACTGACCTCCATTAGCTTAATTTGGCTTAGATGTTTTCCAGCCCCTACCAGCAAAAGAAGAGCGAAAATTGGCTTGTGAGGGACTGTCTCTGGATTGCAAATTGGAGAAGGAATGGGGATTTTTCTCTAGTTATTCTTCTGCTGTTGTTTTTAGCCAATTGCAGACCACAGGAAATGTCATCTTTGCCAACTCAGGATATCTTGAAGACCTTTGACTCATATTTGGTGACTAAAGCAGGTAATCATATTATCTTCGATTATTTCTAGGTTATCTTGACATCTTGTAGCAATGTCTTTGCACCAACGCAACATCTTTCCACCAATGCAGATCTGCAACAATGAGTAATTTGTAGCTTTTGAGAGGTGCCTATGACCCTGAGAGATTGCATGACTGGCCCAGAGTCATGTAGTCACAATGGGTCAGAGGTAGTTTATCCTGATTCAAAAGCTAATCATCTAGTTTCTAAGCCAGGATTCTTCCACTTTTGATATATAACCCTTTAAAGGTATTGGAGTGACTGAAACATGATGGGGGGTAGGGAGGGGAGGAATATTGGATTGGAATCCAGAGGACCTAGGTCCAAAGCTTGTCTATGTCACTTACTAGCTCTATGAATTTCTCCAAATTTCTGAGCCTCAGTGCCCTTATCTGTAAAACGGGTATAATAATATCTGGAGAAAATGCTTTGTAAATCTTAAAGTACTCTAGAAATGGTAATTATTCTTCTAAGGAGAAAAATGATTTATGGCTACTCCATCTAGTATCTCTTATTGTCATATCATCATTTCTTCCTCATCACATATATCACATCTCTTCCCTCCCCTCTACCTACACAAGTCTTCATCACCTCCCCAAACTATTCCAATGACCTTCTCATTGGTCTCCCTGCTTCACATTTCCCCTCTTCAATCCATCCACCACTGAGTTACCAAATTTATATTCCTAGAGTCCTAGGTCTGACTATGTCCCTCCTCTGCTCCAAGTCTCCACGGGCTCCCTCTTACCTCTAGAATGGAATGTGAACTCTCCCAATCACAATAGGTCTCCAGTCTACCTTTCCCAAATTGTTACACAGAACATCACCTCCACACATTCAATATTCCATCTAAACTGGCCATCTCCCATCTCTATTCCTTTGTACAGACTGTTCTGGAGGCCCACTAAACATGCCATCCAAACAAGCTTCATTTAAAGTTCAGCTCAAATGTCACCTCCAACATGAAGCCTCCCCTGATGGCCTCCACTTAACCTCCACCAAGAGCTTTGTCCATCTTTTATATTTATTTAGATTCATATCACTTGTTGCTTCAGTAGAATAGAAGCTCCCTGAGGGCAGAGACTTTTTCTTTTTTACTTCTGGTATCCTCAGTATCCAGTACAGCACAAGAAACAGAACAGGAGCTTAATAGATGTTTGTTGATTGAACGACTGATTGATGAACAATAATAATCAAGCGTGTTTTTCTTATCATGTGAAGATTTGCAAAGTACTTTTGACACAACAAAAGGAAGCATAAGTACTATTATTTTTGAGGTGAGGAATCTGGAGTTCTGAGTTATGAAGCAGTGAGCCAATGGGCCCCCAGAGAGTGAGGGTCTGAGGCAGATTAAATACAGCTCTCTTGGCTCCCAGTCCAGAGGGCAAGCTTTGGGAGGCGATGGGTACAGTCTGAACTTCAGGTTATAAAGGTTTGGATTCACATCTTACCTCTGAATAACCCTGGGCAAATCACTTAATTTCTCTGGGCCTCACTTTACTCCATTGTAAAGTAAAGGTATTGGACCTCTGGTGTGCCTTCCAACTCTAAGATGTTATGATTCTATGAATAGAAGAAGACAGGTGGAATATTTTAGAAATTTGAGGAGAGGGGCGGCTAGGTGGTGCAATGATAGAGCACCAGCTCTGGAGTCAGGAGGACCTGACTTCAAATCCAGCCTCAGACACTTAACACTTACTAGCTGTGTGACCTTGGGCAAGTCACTTAACCCCAATTGCCCTGCCTTCCCCCTTCCAAAAAAAAAAAAGCAAAAAAAAAAAATCTGAGGAGAGAGAGAGATCACTTCCATTCTGAGGATATGAGTTTATGGTGGGGGAAGGAGAGGAGCAGAGAGGGCCCCTATGGTAGCAGGAAAGCTTCATGGAGAAGATTGCACCAAAGTTGTGCTTTAAAGGCAAGGAGGGGATCAACAGTCAAGATTGGAGGTAGAAGGATGAACGTGATCCATGAAGAATTCTCTCCAGTATACAATCCATTTGAGCCTGTCTAGGTTTTTGGAAAAGCCATCTTCTGACCTATCACTGTACCACCCTGGAGAGTGAAAGGTGTTTTCATCAAATGGAGAGGTTATGTTTTTAATCTTTCAAATACTTTTCTCAGAACTAAGTCTATCTCTCATACATTCTGATAATGCATATTCCATGTTAAGTGAATTGATCCAAATCTTGAAGATTTAAACCAAAGTGGCATGTGCTTCTCTAAATGAAAGTCTGAAGGGGGTATCTCAGGCTAGGAGAAGTAAAGACTGACTATGTACAAAGAGTTTTTTTCCTCTTTTATATTATCTTTTCTCAATTACATGTAAAAGGTCCATAGCTTTTAATAAGCTGTAGTTCTCAACAAAGCTATAAGTAAGGTGGGATAACTGGGGCTTTGTCCAAGGGAGTCCAATTCCAGGGGTGCCGAATGGAAATGAAGCTCATGACACATGAATTCCCTCAATAGAGCTTAGCACCTGGTTGGCTGTGATGAATGAGTTACTATAGGGAACTATTGGTTGGTACGTTGGGTAAACCTCTTCATCCTCCCTGTCCTCCATTCTCTCTAGCAACTCAAGGTCTGTCTCCCAGCATAGGATGATGTTGTGTCCCCCTGCCACTCAACTCAGGGTGCCTTTCATGCCCCTTGTCCCACATGCAAAAACTCCCAAGATACTTTTCTAGTTCACTAATATTTCCCCCATTTGGATTACTTTCTCCCAGAGCTGTCCACAAACTACCTATAAATATGCTGGCTTTGAGCCTCCATCAATTATTCTGAATAATTCAATTTAGTAATAAATTTAAAGATGGCTTTCAAAGTGGTTCTATTCAGGTCCCTGGTTAGTAATGGTGGCCCAGGGGATAGAGTGCCAGGGCCTGGAGTTGGGAAGACTCATCTTCCTGAGTTCAAATCTGGCCTCAGACACTTACTAGCTGTGTGACCCTGAGCAAGTTGCTTAACCCCATTTGCTTCAGTTTCCTCATCTGTAAAATGAGCTGGAGAAGAAAATGGCAAACCAATCCAGTATATCTGCCAAGAAAACCCCAATGAGGTCAAGAAGAATCAGACATGACTGAAACAACTGAATTGATTTTTTTGCCTAGGTAAAAAGACCATTTTCTGCCCTATTTCTTACGTAGGCATTGCCTAAGTCATACTGAAACCTATTAAAACCTTAGCTTAAAAAGACTACAGTCTCTCATTGTATCCAGGGCCATCTCCAATCTGATTTAAATCTTTCTCCAGAGGAGAAAGTGAGGCTGATGACTTTGCACAGTTCTCCCTCACTTAAATCCAATTCACTTGCAAGTCATGGCATCACCTTCCTGATGTCATGGTCCTCTTTGAGAATGAAGGACAAATAGCAACAGCAACAAATAATGGTAAAAGACATGTAGCATGGGTGTGTTGGGAAAAAAGTCCTGGACTCGTGGGCTGGTTTTTACCCCTTCTCTGCCTCTTCGACCAATGACCTTGGCCAAATTGAAAAAACTCTCTAACAATCATTTACTTTATCTGTGAAACAGGATATTTGGGCAAGATAAAGTCCCTTCCTTCTCAAAATCTATGATCCCATGGTCCCTTCTTAGAGGGTCTTCAGATAAAATCTAGCTGACCACTTCTTGAGTACTACCTTTGAGATCCCTTTATGCTCTCAACCCAATGGTCCAACATATTGGATTTGCTAATATAACTACATACAGTTTGGAGATCTTTTGCTTTTCATATAATGCTGAATATTTCCATGTGACTCTGGGCCAGTCACTTAACTTTAGTTAGCCTCAGTCTCCTCAACTATAAGATGGAGCTAAAAGAGAGCATCTACTTCCCAGGGTTGCTGTGAGGATCTAACGAGATAATTAATATATGTGAAGTGCGTTACAAACCTTAGAACACTATATAAATGCTAGCTATTATTATCATTATTCAAAGAGTAATACTGAAATGACTGGTAAGCAGAGGTTATGTTCTGTTGGGAGCTTATCATGAAATTTTAAACTTCTTGCCAACTTTTTTCTTCTTCTACTAAATGGCTATGACAAATCTAAAATATAATGTTGTCTGGCTTAAGTTGACTGCATCTTTCCAACCTTATTACTACCTTCTTGCTTTTATAATCTACTTATACTGTCCTTGTAACCATGCCTCAAACAATATACCCCAGCTCCCCCACCTTGCCTTGCAAGTGGCTGTTCCCTATGCCTGGAATTCAGACCTTCCTCAATTCAACCTCCTTTGTTTCCCTCAAAATTCTACACAAGTGAAATCTTAAGGAAGCCTTTTCTGATCCCTCCGGTTTCTAATGCTCTCTTTCTCAAATTAACTTGTATTTACTTAGTATGTATACATATGCACTTATATAAAACATGCTTATTTATGTGCAAGTTTTCTCTCCTGTTAGAATGAAAGTTCCTTGAGGGCAGGGATTGTTGGTTTAATTATTTGTATTCTCAGCATCTAATACAGGACAAGCCCCTTCACATTCCCTATAGGAAGGGAACATGCCAGTATCTTCCATCAGAAGAGCTTGAATCAGCTTTTCAAGCCCAAGGGCTCTCTCCAAGTCCCAGGCTCCTATTAGGTTTCTCTCAAGGCTTTTCTCATGATTATCTGAACTTTCCACCTTCAGGCCAGCAGACTTCTCACCTGAGAGATGTCTGAACCTCTGACGCCTCTTCTGATTGTTGATTTTCTTGCCCAGGACTGCCATTTCCTATGGCGCCCTTGTCATTCATGCTAACATCTCTCCTGCCTTTGCTCCTGACCCTCTGGACTGTTTCACCTTCTTACACCCCTTTTACAATTTGTATTCCCTCATTACAGTATAAGCTCCATGAGAGTAAGAACCTTTTTTTTTTTAATATTGACTTGTATTTGTATTCCCAGTTCTTGGCACAATGAACATGATAAATGTTCTCTCTGTCTCTGTTTCTGTCTCTCTCTGTCTTTATCTCTGTCTCTCTCTCTCAGTGAACACTGCCTGATAGATAGTAGGTGCTTGAATTCTTATCTATTGCTATCTTGGTCAAGGGTCTTCTTCTCCAGATCCTTTGAGAATAAATTCTACTTAGGGTAATACACATAAAAATTATCTCCTCTTTCTCCTTCTCTCTTTCCCTCCAGTCCCCTTTTTCTCTCTCTCTCAACCTGACTCCATTGTGTATGGAAACACCCTCCTTACATTTATTTTTAACTTACAGTTTTAGGGAATTGCCTGGGGCTATTGAGAGATTAAGTGGCTTGTGCTTGGTCACAGCTAGTATATGTCACAAACAGGACTTGAACTCAGGTTTCCCTGCCTCCTTCTATCTACTAATCTGTGCTAGAAATATGGCCTTGGACCACTTATTGGGGATGGCCTCTGATGTCCTTTTCTGTTTAAAAATCCTATGATCCTTTCTATTACATTTTCCCAACATACTAGCACCTTCTCCCACAAATCCTGCATTTCCTGTGATTGCTGGTGTTTCCATACACTCTGGATGAGAGACATCTCTTCTGTCTAACAGATACTATGCATGACAAACCACCTTCCTTTGAGATAGCCCCCAAGAAATTCCAGGAATCCCAGAATGCTATTCTTTTCCCAACAAAAACAAACAAAAAAATCTGTTCTTCTTTTAAGGATGAAGCATCCCTCAGTCTCTGCAAGTGTTTCAATCCCTCCCAGGACATAGCATCTGTCATCAATGCCACTGATGGCTTCCAACCTCCCAGAGCCCCTCCAGAGGCTTTCTTTTGTAGTGTGGTCTCTGACAAACTCATAGATGAAATCATTTAAGAGAGAGTTTTCATACTAGGATAGGAGCTGGGTTCTCTGTTCTACATGGGATTTGGCCATTTTAGGGAAACTCCAGCTAATTATTATCTATAATACTTCTAAACAAAAACTCATCTTCATCTTTAAACCCAAATTCAGAGAGGCTGTAAGATGAGTGCATCCCCACATTCTCTTTCTCCAGATTGGAGAGGGGGGTAATAGAACTGCAGAACTCCATTTAAACCAGGGATTCTTAACCTTTTTGTGTTGTAACCCCCCTCTGGCAGTCTGGGGAAGCCTAGGAGCCCTTTTTCAAAATGTTCCTTTTAAAGGCATAAAATACCTAGAATTACAAAAAAAAAAAAAAAGCAAACCCAATTATATTAAAATATCCCCCTCCCCCCCCCTTTTTTTTTAAAGTTCCTGGACTCCCAGTTAAGAACTCCCTACTGTAAAGCCCAGGGGCTATCATTGCCCTGTTAACAAGAATGTATTTCTTTGGCCCTTCTGCATACATTCTGTCTATAGCATAATCCCAAATTACTAGATGAATGATGGATTTGCATTTCCTTTATTCAATCTATTAGAAGTAGAGAATTGGCTGCTGTTTTCCTTTTAGAGGGAAAATTTACTTTTCCTTCCCATCTCTCTCCTCATCCCATCCAAACCCAGAGATATTCTGTCCCACAGCTCCCCTGACCCTGCCAAACCCCCCAAACCAAAAATGGGCAGAAGATATAGTAAATAAAGCAGAGAAAGTGGTCACTGACCTCCAAAGGATCTGTTTGTTCTTGTATCTTTTCTTGTTTAAGCAAAGAAAGAGAATGAGGGAGGTGGGGTAAAAAAAAAACAAACAAACCGCAACTTCACAGAGAAGTAAACCTGAGACTGATTCAAGAGGCAGACATTTGAATGAACAGTTATCGGGCGAGTTTTTGACAGGTGCGGCTGCCTCCCTATATCTGGCATATAATCATTACCATTTTAATAAGGCTCTAATAGGGGGCTGATCATTCAATGGGGTGTGAGGATCCTAATTCAGCTCCCAATCCCACATGAATGTGCTAGAATTTGCTTGCTTTGTTTTCCTCTTTTGTAGCCCTGAATGCCAATAATTACTGGCTATAGATTCAAAAATTCTTAGAACTAGAAGCTAAATTAGCTCCCCTAATGCAGCACAAGAATGTCAACACTTATATAAAAAAGGGGGGGAAGCAAGTGGTTTTTTTGTATTTTTTTCTTACGCTTGGGGGTATTGTGAAGACTGGCTGCTGAAGTGGGCCGGCTTCTAGCATGAATAAGGACATTACTGTCTGTCTCACATGAAGATCTCCCTCCACCATCTCCCCAGCCCTCCCCCACTCCAATCTCCTCCACCGCCTTTCCCCAGGAGGAAAAAAAAAGTTGCTTGCTGGTCTGAATGAAGCCAGTCTTTCTCAAATCATAAACTGCTTTGGGCTGTCATTGTTGGGGAGGCCTCCGGCTTCCTTTCCCCCTCCCTGCTCTGTCATAATGGATTGGCTCAGCTTTTGAAGCTCTCCTGGTAGGCATTAAGAAATGTTAAAAGGGGAACTTGGATTTGGGGAAAGATGGCCCCTGATTTGGTTCACTATTCCTCTGCCACTATTCAATGTGTCAGCTGGGGCAAGTTGTTCTCCTTTTTGGATTTCAGTTTGCTACTCTGTAAAATGAAGGCAGATGGTTGAGACAGCCTCTTAAGGTCCCTTGAAGCTCGAAATTTCTGATCCTGGTACTCTGGAGAAGTCTGGAGAAGTTACCTCATCTGTCTGAGGCTCAGTTTCCTTCTCCATAAAATGAAGTATCGAATGAAATAACTTCTGAGGTCCCTTAGAACTCTAAATCTGTGGCAAATTGGAGTGAGCAGAAGCAGAAAAATGTACACAGTAATAGCAGTATTGGACTATGACCGGCCATGAAAGACTTAGCTACTCTGGTCAGTACAAACATCCAAGACGATTCCAAAGGACCCATGATGAAAAATGCTACCCACCTCCAGAGAGAGAACACATGAACTCTGAGTGCAGATTGAAGCAGACTTTTTTTCACTTTTCTTTATTTTTCTTGCCTTTTTTTTGGCAACATGGCTAACATGGAAATATGTTTTGCATGATTTCACATGTATAATTGATGTCATATTGCTTGCCTTCTCATGGGGTGAGGGAGGGGCTGGAAGGAGGGAAAGAATTTGTTACTCAATTTTTAAAAAAATGACTGTTTTAAATAGTTTTTTATAAAGGAACTCTAAATCTATGCTCTTTCTTCCGCCTTCTCTCTTCCTTCTCCTCAATTCAGTCCTAAAGTCAAATTTCACAGTAAGACCACATTTCTTTGCAGGGGAACACTGCAGTAGTCGACCTCTGCCTGGGTCTTAGGGCATATCCTAGGTGCATAGATCTGAGCTAGGAGAGAGCTTAGAAAGTCAGTGCTTTCATTTTCTCTCAGAGGGAGCTGATGCCAAGAGAGTTCAAGGCACTTCCCTAAAGTCATACAGTTGGTAGGGAACAGAAGGGGGATTCAGACCAACGCTCCCCAACTCTAGATCTGACACTGTTTTCATAACTTATTCTGGAAAGCTATACTATCAGTCAAAATTGGGCACTGGGTGGTCCTTCCATCAGAGATGAAAAGTGTAAGAGTGAATAGAATGCTGGAATTGGAGTCTAAAAAGCCTGTGGTGTTAGCCACATCATTTCCTCTCTCTGAGATGGAGTTAATGATACCCGTAGTACCATAAATTTCTGTCTTGGTAACTTCATGTTCCATCAGTAGCTGTGACTAGATGGAGCTGCAAGGATAACTCCATAAACATCACTGCTCCCTACCAGGTACCCTCTGGAGCTCCCCTGGCCCTTTCAGCTTCCTCTTAGGAATTATCTTAACCCGTTAAATCGTAAGCTTCTTCAGGACAGGGACTGTCTTTGTTCCTATTTGTTTTTTTGTCCCCAGAACTTATTACACCGTCCTGTACACAGTAGGAACTCAATAAATGTTTATTGTCTATTGGCCATAACATCAGGTAAAGAAAAATTTTGCAAAGCTAAGTCCCATAATAATTCATCAGGAAGCCCCATTGTCTTATGGGCAATTTCATATACAAGGAAGACATGTTTTCCCCAAGGTGGGAGGAAACTTGAGGAGAAGTGACCTGAGCCACTCTGTTGAGACTATCACCTAAAGCCAGGAATGGAATCTACTTCTGTTAGACAGTGTGGTTCGGTGGAAAGAGTCCAGGATTTGAAGCCAGGTGACCTGTGTCCATAGGATGCCAGGGTCCTAGGTCCAGAGATAGAAAAGGCCCTCAGAGTTCAGGGAGTCCAACCCCCTCATCTTGCAGAGGAGGAACGGAGACCCAGAGAGGGCAAGGGATTTGTCTGAGGTAGCTCAGGTCGTTTGACATCAGGTTCTACCTTTGATGTTTGCTGTTGGTGTGACCTTGGGCAAAGTGCGTACCCTAGCTCAGTGTCAGTTTCCTCATCTGTAAAATTAAAGGGTTGGACTCCATGGCCTCTGAGGCCCTTTCCAACTCAAAGTCAATGATTGACTTTCTGAAGCTTCTACATTTGTACGTATGTATCTGGGTTCATGATGAAGCTGACCCTGGGAAATTCTTCCCCTGGAGGGTTTGCTGGATGTTAGTTTCCTTCTTTGTAAAATATGGCTTTCTAGGTCATTTCCACCTCTGTCTATGACATGGGTTCAGATCATGGCTCAGCTGTGTGACTTTGGGTAAGACATTCCAATACACCGAAAATGTAGAGATTCAACTAGATGGCCTTTGAGGTTCCATCCAGCTTTAAAGCTGTGATGTGGGTTCAAATCCTAACTCTACTGTGTAAACTTGGGTAAGTCATTTGCCCCTGGGCCTGAGTTTTCTCAACCATAAAATAGAATGTTGGAACTAAAAAGTGTCTGAAGTTTCACCCAACTGTAGACATATGATCTTATGATGTTTTACCTAGAATTTGTATCCTTCAGTTATTAGCCCAAATGTCCTCCATTACAATCCAGAAGAATCAGAGTCTTGGGGAGGAAAAATGCCATTGGTGATTTTTGTTGTGGTTGTTGTTGTTCGCTTGTTTCAGTCCTGTCTGATTCTTCATGACCCCATTGGGGTTTTCCAGGCAAAGATTTTGGAGGGGTTTTCCATTTGCTTCTTCAGCTCATTTTATACATAAGGAAACTGAGGCAAACAGGACTGAGTGACTTGTCCAGGGTCACACAGCTAGTGACTGTGGTCAGATTTGAATTGGGATCTTCTTGACTCCATGCCCAGTGCTCTCTCCACTGTACCACCCAGCTTCCCCTTGGTGACCAGCTAATCCCAAATATCATTTGTCTTTTCTGAGGATTTACTATATTACTGTAATTTGGGGTTTATGCCATAAGATCATGCACTTTCAAACTGAAAGGGACTTTAGAGTATATCTAGCCCAACATATTCTCCCTCCCAATAAGGAAAAAAATAATTGTCGACATTATTGTTTCATCTCACTAATGACTTGAAGATATGCTTAATGCATTTTACACGTGTTATCTCAATTCATCCTCAAAAGAACCCTATTAGTAACTGGTATTATTATTCCCATTTCACAGATGAAGAAAACTGAGTCTCAGAAGAGGTTAAGTGGTAATAGATTAAGCCCAGGCTCATAGAACTAATAGATATCTCAGATCTTCCTTACATCCAGCTCTCCCTCTCCTAGTTCAGCACTCTGTGAACTAGATTGCTTCTCAGAAAACTAAAGACCAAGACTTGTGCTAACAGGTAAGGCTGTCTTTTTTGGTTTTGTTTTTTGAGTGGTGGAGTACTTCTGCACTATTAGATTATAAACTTCAGGAGGGCAGGAACTTCTCTCTTTATCTCCCCCTTCACCAAGATGAACATAGAGGCTTAAGAACTCTTTGAGTTAAATTGAATTCTGTAACTAAACCCTACCTTAAGGAGGGCCTGGAAGCCTGTTACGCCAAATTCTATTTCACATCATTCCTGCCCTGGTAGAGTTCCAGGGCTGGTTTAGATTTTATCCCAAGACTATTGATGAACCCCATATTTTTCAGATCCTTAGGAGATAATGGCAGGAAACATCTTGTTCAATCTCCTCAACTAACAGACAAGGAAGCTCTGGGCTAGAGAAGGCAAGTGATGTTCCCAAGGTCATACAATCATAGCTTTAAAAGTGGAAGAAACTGTAAAAAAATCATCTGGCCAAACCTCATTTCAGAGCTCCGAGGTTTATACACCTAGTGTTGGAAAGGAGCTAGGGGGCCATTTCGCCTGATCCTCGCATTTTTATAGTTAAAAAAAACTGAGGCTCAGAAAACCAACCAGGAAACTAAAGCAAAGAAAGGTGAAGAGATGTTTCAAGTTCGAAAGTAGTAAGTGGCAGAGTCAGGGCTTGAGTCACTTGACCTCAAGTCTTTCACCTATACCATGACTTGAGGCAATCCATTCCTAGAATGAGTCAGAAACCCTTCTACATAGAAAGTTTCTTCCTATCTTGGGCACTGAGCACATATATTTTGTCTTTAAGAAACCCCAGGATTCTCTGGGAAACACGTTTACCCATTTTGTGCTAGGTCTTGCTTTTCAAACACC
>CM053585.1:391707958-391732189 GCA_028646515.1 Pseudochirops corinnae
TTCCTCAACTGTAAAATGGTGGGGGGGGGGGGGGGGGAGGTGATAAAAAAAGCACTAACCTCACAGGGCTGTTATTAAGATCAGATGAAATCATGTTTGTAATACACTTAGTACCATACCTGGCACATAGTAGTCACTCAATAAATGCTTGTTCTCTTCCCCCTATCTAAAAGAGACCTTTCATCTCTGGCTCTTTGAGTAAATCAGGAGGATTCAATTTAGAAACATTTGTAGACTGAGAGAGGGAGTGAGAGCATGGCCTGATGCAAGTGAGCAAAAGAATCTCATTGAATCTCCCAGTATCAGTCTCCACTGTTGTTCCTGACCAGTCAGTGTTTTGAAGACAGTAAGTGATCAATAACTGGATTTTTGTTTTGCATTGAATGAATAATCTATATGATTCTGTACCCCTTTTTTAAAAATTCAAAGACTTGGAGAGTCTCAAGGCCACTTGGGAGAATTTTTTTAAATGTAGTAGGACCATTGAGCTGGAGCTAAAACATGGAAATGAGCAATAGACTTAATGCTTTTGTTGCTGTTAAGTTGTTTTTGTGACCCCCGTTTGGGATTTTCTTGGCAAAAATACTGGAGTGGTTTGCCATTTGCTTCTCCAACTCATTTTAAAGATGAGGAAACTGAAGCAAACAGGGTAAAGTGACTTGCCTGGGGTCTAGTAAGTGTTTGAGGCTAGATTTGAACTCACAAAGAAGAGTCTTCCTGATTTTAAGCCCAGGGCTCTATACACTGTGCCACCTACAGTTAATACTACTCTAGTATATTTGAGCAAAAGTCAGTTTCCCCATTTGCAAAGTGAGATGAAAGTAAGTATCTGGACTTGAAATAAGAGAACTTGGGTTTGTGGGATCTCGGGCAAGTCCCTTCCAGCTCTAGAGTTTTGATCTAGTCTAAGCTCCCATTTCAGAGAGGAACAAACTGATGCCTAGAGAGAAATAACTCACTATACCTAGCTTACTCTAAAAGTAAGGAGCCAGGCTTGGATTGAACCAACGACAGATGACTCCCAATCCAGGACTCTTTCCCATTATACCATGATGCTCCCTACAAAGAATTAGATGTCGGTATTACTGGGGTCATCAGCTGGTATTCTAACCAGATGTAGTGCTTTTTGGTGACAGTGACAGTGTCAGAAATTAATCATTAACTACTTCAGGATCAGAATTGCTTAGACCCTTGCTATAATAGGATACTTGTGGTAGGACTTGTTTATAGGGAAAAGTATTTATAACATGGTCCTCTGCAGAAATATAACAATCATACATACATATAAACATAACCTTTTCCCAGAATGTTCTCTCTCCTCACCTCTACCTCATAGAATCCCTAGTTTTCCTAAAGGCATAGATCAGAAGATCATCTGTGCCAAGAGACCTTCCCTGATGGCCCCAGTGCTCGCTTATGTTCATATTCTCCCCCCCCCCCCCTCATATTTACTTCCGTGGGGACATGGTCTCTCCCCAGCCTCAGTGCAATGTAAATTCTTTGAAGATTAGCATTCAGTTTTGTCTTGATGTCCCCAGTACCTAGCCTAATATCTGGTTAGATTAAGTGTTTAATGAAATAAAATGGAAACCATGGCACCCTAAAGGAAAAGGGAGACAAACATGGATAGGTCACTATATGGGGAGTTAAGGTGACTTGAACTCATAGCCTGCCTTGGGCGCTTACTGGCTCTTTGATCCTGGACAAATCACTTCCTCCATCTGCTTCAGTTTACTCATCTGTCAAATGGGGAGGGGGGACTTGATGGTCTCTAAGGTCCCTTCCAGGCCTAAATCTATAAACCTATGATCTAATTGTGTTGTTATTGTTGTTGTTCGGTCATTTTTCAGTCACATCTGACTCTTTGTGACCCCACTGGGGCTTGTTTTTCATTTTGTTTTTGTTTTTGCAAAAATACTGGAGTGGCTTTCCATTATGAGGAACTGAAGCAAAAAGAATTAAGTGACTTGCCTGCCGGGGTCATAAATGTCTGAGGCTGGATTTGAACTTAGGTCTTCCTGACCCCAGGCCCAGCACTCTATCCCCTGCATCACCTAGTACCCCATATTATGTGTGGCATAACAGAAAAAGGACTGGGTTTGGAGTCAGAGGACTCCTGAATTCAAAATCTATCCCTGCTCCTTCTTACTTGTGTGTTCCTTTCCATAGTCCCTTTCACCTCTAAAGTTGGACAAGCCCCTTTCACTTTCTGGATCTATTTTGGGGCTTATTATGGAAATAGTCATTAAATCATCACTAAGCCATTAATTGTCACCTCTAGAAACTATCATTGTTTTTGTGACTTGCAAAAAGCAAAAGTTCCGTTCCATTCCATCAACTCAGAACTTTGTTCCTAGACTAATGATGATCTCCTAACCTGAGAATAAGCCCAAATCAGATAGCAGACAACTGCTCCTCTCTGTCACTTTTCTCCTCTTCCTCAGAGGGAAGAATTAAGAAGAATGGGTATAAATCACAACAAAGTAAATTTTAGCTCAAAGGAGGAAGATTGTAGAGATTTTCTGAAGCAGAATGTGCTGCCTTGGAAGATAATGAGTTCCCTGTCCCTAGGGGTTTTCAAGGGGAAGGTGGATGATCACTCACTGAGGATTTTCTCAAGGGGGTTCCCTTTAAGGTATGAGTCAGAATAAATGGCCATTGAGCTACCTTCCAATTCAGGAATTTTGTGATTCCATGTTTCTGGAGTTGAAATGTGGAAATGACCTATGAGGTTGATCCATTTTTGTTGATTATATGATGGCCTACTTAGAGAACTTTGGAGAGTCAACTAAAAATTAACTGAAACTTAATAACTTTAGGAAAGTTTCAGGATATAAAATAAATCCCCAAATATTATGACTATTTCTATGTAATACCAACAGAGTCCACCAGGAACGAATAGAAAAAAGAATCCCATTTAAAATAACTATAGAATATAACAGTAATTGGGAGTCTACCTACTAAGATACACAGAAACTATGAATAGAGCTACAAAATATTCCTCATAGGAATAATGGGAGGCTAAAATAATTGGAAGGAGAAGAATAACACTCTTGACCTCCAGTCAAAGTGGAAAGAACACTGAAAGCATACTGCCTGGAGTCAGAGCACTTGGATTCAGATCATGCCTCAGATACCTACTATATGCATGACCTTGAGCAAGTCATAAGCTCTATGGGCCTTCATTTCTTGAAATAGCCTTTGTGCTCTCCTCTACCTCTAGATTGGTACCTAATAAATGCTTGTGGATAGATTGATTCTCTGACCAAGGGTCTAGTGCCATTGACAAGGGTGGGAAGTGACAAATAAGTCACTTCACTTCCCTGAGCCTGTTTTCTCATCTACCAAATGGGCACAATTTTGCTTTCAAAGGGTTACTAATGAAACAATATATGTGAAAGTTTTGAGCTAATTAGAAAGTACTGTACTCATTTGTGAAACTGTTTTTTTCTTCAGTTTGGGCCTGAGATTTCAGTGGTATAGGGAAAGTTCATCTAAAATAGTGCGATGTGGGCACCTGCTCTGCAATTTAGTCTCAGAAAGTTGCCTGGTAGCATTGGAAGTACAGTGACTTGCCCAGGATAACAAAGTCATCATACAGAAATGGCACTAAAACTCAAGTCTTCCCAATACCAAGGCTACCTCTCTATCTATCAGGTTATAGTTCCATTATTTTTATATCCATTCAACCCAAAAACATTTTTAGGCACCTGCTATGAACCCAAGATGTCCATCATCATTGCTATTGTTTGAAATAGTGCTAGAAATGGTCGCTATGGCAAGAAGACAAGAAAAGGAAATTGAAGGAATAAGCGCGGGCAAAGAAGAAAGGAAACCCTCCCTTTGATGATATGATGTTTTACTTAGAAAACTAAAAAGCAAATTCATACTAGTTATTGGAGGGAAAGAGTGAAGCATAAAAAGTCTCCTGGCCTCAAGGAGTTTCCACTCTCCTGGGCTCATCAGTGATGCTAAGCTCATCACTTTCTCTCTTGGAGTATGCCTTAAGACAGGCATTACTGAGGCTTTCCTCAGAGTTAGAATTAGAACAGATGGCAATGGGAAAGGGGGGAAAAGATGTTTTTGCCAGTTTTAGGCCTTGTCTTGACTTTGATAGTGTGACCTTTAGAACTAAAATTAAGCTTTCCTGGTCTCAAACTCTGCTGAGCTCTCAGAAGAAAAAAAGAAAAAGTGATTCCATGATGCAAAAATAAAAGGCTTAGAGAGAGAAGACTCAGAAGGCATCTTGGATATCAAATCACTCTTACAAAACACCGTTTTGGATGAAGGCAGGCGTAAGGGAATCAGAAACATATGTATTAAGTTTCTCTCTAAATACCCCCCAGGTTCCAAGCTCAAGGAGAAAAGAATTGGGAACAACATGGCATGGAGGTTTCCCAGGACTGTCTGAACCTCCCCCTGCACCTCCAGCTCCCCCAAATACACTAGAGAGATGCTGTTCATTCCCCTCCCCATCAGGAAGTACCAGAGCATTCACAAGATTTTCTCTTGGTGCCAGAAATCCAGATTTCTAGATCAAAGGGGTTCAGTTAAGTCCTCAGACAGAGGGAGGCTTATCTGTACTGAGGCAATGTCCCCAGTGAGGCCTGCCACCAATTAGAACTAAGCCCCTTGCTTGCCCATCTGAAGCCAGCAGAATCAGTCAAGCTTGTTTTTCTTTGCTCATACCCAATCAATCAAATGTATTTCTCCCATTGACCCCTCAAGAAGTTTCCAAGTTTGACAATCTTCAGTTTACTTACACAATGATGGTAGAGTCATTATCCGGCATCCCCGGCATGGTTTAGCTTTGCTCTGAAAAAGATCACAGGATTGCAGGCAGTTAGGTAACATAGTGGCTAAGAGTTCTGGATTTGGAATTAGGAAAACTTAAATTCAAATCCCACTTCAGATTCTTTAGTGACCTTTGCCCAGGGTTAAGGTTGGCATGGATTAGGGTTGGCTGTTAGTGACTATCTGAGGCAGGATTGAGCTAGGGTGCCCCTGACTCTAATCCAGCAGTCTGTCCTCTATATCAAGCAAAGGTGAGGGATTTCTAATGCTCTTAAGGGGTTGGGAAGGGAGAGTGTGTTCAGACCTGTGACCTCATGAATGTAGAGGATCCAAAGAAATTCCCTTCAATAATGGAAATTGGCATCTGCTCTGCTACCCATAGTCTTAGAAGAGTTTCCTGGGGGCACTGTGGGGTTCAGTAACTTGCTGGAATAGCATAGACAATATATGTCAAAATGAGGACTTGAACCCAGATCTGCCTAATTCAGTGATTAATTCTATCCATAACACCAAGTTGCCTCTTCTTGTAACTTATTTCATTCAACAAATATTTATAATCAATCAAACAGAAATTCCAAAGGACACAGTGAAAGGATAAGGGAAGGGAAAGAAAAAGAATAATCTTTTATATAGAGCCTACTGTATGCCAGGCACCATGATAAGATTTTTTTTACAAATATTTCAATTGATCCTTACAAGAACCCTTCAAAGTAAATATTATTATTTTTATTCCCATTCACAGTTGAGAAACTGAGGCAAAAAGATGTTAAGTGATTTACTCATGGTCACACAGCAAGCAAATATGTAAGCCCAGACTTGAAATCAAGGCTTCCTGATTTCAGGTTTATCTCTCTATCAACTTTGCCACTAAGTAGAGAAGAGTGAGATAGTTTCAAGTTATAAAGGGCACCAAAAAGTTAATCCACTTAGCAAGGTTGCTCTAGCTAATATATGAGTGGATCAAGTCTTCCTGACTCCTAGGCAGGATCCTCTACCCACAGTGTAATGCTTCTTCTCATTTATGATTCAATTTAATTCAACAAGCATTTATTAAGTTGGGTGTTGAGGGGAGTTGAGTTCAAATCCCACTTCTCTCAGTGCATCTTCCACTTTGGGCAACCCTTTCACTGTGCCCTTTGGAATTAACCTCACTGAATCCCTGTTTCTGTCTCTATAACAAGAAGGCATTATGTTAAATGCCTCTGAGACCCCTTCCAACTTTAGACCTATGATCCCAAGGACATATCCCCAGAGTACTGTTTATTAAATAAATAACTTTACTTTCAAAATATTCTTGTTTTAATTCACTGTGATCAAAAAAAGTAAATAGATGGTAAGTGGCATTTTCAGGAAAGGGAGGGGTAGTGAAGGAGAAAGGAACGTGGCATCCATCCCAGAGAACTAATCAACAAAAGAGCTCGCTCTAAGGCCCCGGAGTTTTGTGTCGTTGGACAAATTAAGATTAGTTTTAAGTCCAGCAAGTTTTGGAGAATGTTCACCTAGGATCTTGGCAAAATTGGCCAGTGGGCCCTTAAAAAAATGGGGACTGAAATGTTCTATCTGTGTTGTCCTTTGTAATTAGGCTGCTGAATAAGCCACGTATTATCACACCAGGGTTAGTGCCAGAGGATTACCCAAAGTTTTACAGATGGGATGCTAAAGGGGTCTGAGCAGGTGCACACACAAAGAGTGAGCGAGGGGGGAAAGTAGGAGAATGAAAGCTGAGGCCGTCTACTTTCAGCCACATAGGAAAATTAATGGTTTCTGTAAATGAATGGCATGCTTAGATTACCATTGAACTTGTAAAATTAGAGGAAGGAGTCAGAGTCTTCATTACACTGCTTTTTTTTTTCTTTAATTTGAGCAAAGGATGTCGACCTTAATTGTCCTTCCTTCCCCCCCCTCCAAAAAAAATCTTTTCATTAGAATAATTTTGCTGCAGGCAAAAGAATTGTGCTTTCTGAAATCTTTTTTTAATTTTTTTTTCCCCCCAGTACTTGCCCTTGTGACCTGTGTATTGGAGCAATAAAGGAGAGTACAAGTTTGAATGAGCTCATATGCAGGGAGTTGAGCTGGGGGGAGAAGAGAAATCACTTCTTTTCTAATAAAAGGTGAAAAAGAAAAGGCGAATTGATTTCATTTAGACAAAATCAAAAGCTAATGACTGTTTTAAGTGGGCACCCTTGTCTAGAATTAATCACAAAGGACTTGGAAGTAGAACTCCTGAATTCAAAAACAGGATGATGGTGGGGTACCCTCAGGTGGCCTGGAGTTAGCTGTGATCTGTTTGTGTGTATGGGGGGGGGGGGGCAGACTGGAGACTGTGCTTTTAGGTTTGAAAAATGTTTCCTCATCCTTTGCTAAAGGTGCTAATATGCACATGAGCAATTATTATTGTTACCATTCATCACATAAACTGAGTTCCCATGAGACATCAGTAAAGTTCTCTACAAACCTTAAGGCATCTTGTAAATTTCAACTGAGAAATAGTCCAATGCATCTGTAAAGGGACTTTCTATTCCTTCACTGAAATGCACTCTTAAGTATTCAACTGGCTTTTACTACTGTTTAAAAATACCAAAAAATTAGGTTCAAGGAGGTTTTGGTAAAGTGTTCTGCATGCCTTAAAGCCGTATGTAATACTATAATTCTCCAATGCATCTGTGAAAGTACCTTATGACTCTTCATTGAAAGTCAGGACTGGAAGTCCAATTTTTTTTTTTTTTTTTTGCTTCTTGGAGCAGGGAATGCTGGGCAATTGTGGTTATGTGACTTGCCCAAGGTCACATGGCTAGTAAGTGTTAAGTGTCTGAGACCAGATTTGAACCCAAGTCCTCCTGACTCCAGGACTGATTCTCTATTCACTGTGCCACCTAGCCACCCCATCCACTTGGTTTTTGTCATTAATTAATACTAAAAGTTAGGTTCTGTTGAGATAACATCTCTAGGATACTCTGAAAACCTTAATGCAAAATGTAAATGTTAGCTACTGGATACTCACTGTTCCAACGGACAGCTCAAAGATTCACTGGAGCATTTGAGTACTGGGGAGAATGACCTACATTGTTCATAGAAAGTACACCTTAAGTTGGATGGAGCTCAAAGGGCTGGTACGTTGGATGGAGTTCATCTTACTTGCTCATTTTCTTTTTTGTCTCTGTAGTACCAATACTGAAGAGTATCTGATACTTGAAAAAACAACAACAACAACAGCTAGATCTGTGATTTCATCAGTGAAGAGAATTACTAGTGAGAAAACCTCCTGTACCAGTGTAGATTAGCATCTGACAGTGCTTATGGTTTTAGAGAATTGTCTGGGAGCATTAAGAGGTTGAATGACTTGATATATGTTGTTGTTATTGTTCATTTGTTTCAGTTTTGGTCTGGTCTGACTCTTTATGACAGCATTTGGGGTTTTCTCAGCAAAGATACTGGACTGGTTTTGCCATTTCCTTCTCCAGCTCATTTTACAGATGAGGAAACTGAGGCAGACAAGGTTAAGGGACTTGTCTGGGATCACATAGCTAGTAAGTATCTGAGACCAGATTTGAATTCAGGTCATCCTGTCTCCAGTACTCTATCCACTACATCAAACTGCAGGTAGATAGGTAGATAGACAGATAGATAGATAGATAGATAGATAGATAGATAGATAGATAGATAGGTAGATAGGTATTTTGTATCTTCCCATATATGCAAATGAGAGGTAGTGTGGTACAGTGGGTGAGAACAAACTTTGGAGTGAGGAAGACCCTCCTTCAAGCCCCTGCCTCTTATACCTCCTTCTGGCTAGATTAGTGAATAGATCAATAGATCTGGAGCCAGGAACATCTGAGTTCAAATTCAGTCTCTTAGCAGCTGTGTGACCCTGGGTGAGTCATTTAACCATTGCCTACCTCAGTTTCCTTATCTATAATACAGGGATGATAATACCACTACTTCCCACTCAAATCCTCCTTCTGAGATTTACTATGTTGCTCTTAACTCTTATTCTCCCTATGCCTCAGTTATCTCATTTGTAAAATTAAGGAGCTGGACTAGATGGTTCTTGAGGATACAATGAGATATTTTAGCATAGAGTAGGCACTGTGTACAAGCTAGCTATCATCCTCATCCTTCCCCACCCCCCCCACTTATATGATAAGCCCCCGAGGGCAGGAATTACTTTCACTCTGGTCTCTTGTCACCAAGCATAATGCCTGTTGATAGTGGAGAGGAGGATCAGGAGTAGGCCAGCAATTTCATGAGGAAACTCCCTCTACCAATGTAGGTCAGCATCTTCTTTGCAATGTCTCCTCGTAATAGAGGTGCCCACATCACTGCCAAGTTAAGTGAACTGCTCAGGGTCAGCCAACAAACCAACAAACATCTATTAACCATTGACTGTGTTTCAAAGGGAAAGACTTCAACTCCAATTCTCCTGAAACTAAGTCCAGGTCTTTAACACAGAAATTGCTTAATAAATGCTTGCTGGCTGATTCATTGATTGATTGATCCAGATGACTTTGTACCTTGAATCTGCAAATAGCTGTCACTTGGCACCAGAAGGGATGCTCTTGGAAGGGCATGCCCACATCTTATGCCAACATTCAGAGGAAAAAAATGTCATTAGTCAAAGGCCCCTAGTGGTCATACTTCAAACTAGTGGAGACCATCTTTGGACTTCCATTGAATCAATGAATTCTCTTGGCCTTGTGCTATGCTCTTCCTAGGAAGTTATGTTTTAACTCATGTGGTCAAAAGCAAAACTGAGGTTTTAAATAAATAACATATAACAATATATTTGTAAATAATGATATAAATAGAATCAAATAATAATAATAAATAATCAAACTGAAGGCTGTTCTTTGACCTTGTTTTCCTCTTTTGGGAAGTCTACATGTTACCCTCATCTAACTTCTGCATTCCACCTTCCACTGAGAAATCAAGCATGTTCCACATGACTCTGGGAGGTGTGTGTGCCCAGAAGTTCACACCTAAAATGCAATAAGTCTACTTTCTTCCTTTGGGTTTCTAGCTAACATTATAATTCATTCAGGATCCAGCTGAAATGAGATGATAAGAACAATGACTCTGAATTCAGAGAACCTGGGTTCAAATCCTCCCTCTGATATTGACTATCTATGTTGCTCTTAACTCTTAACCTCCTAATGCCTCAGTTATCTCATCTGTAAAATGAAGGAGTGGGACTAGATGGTTCTTGAGGTTCATCCTAGCTCTAAATCAATGATTCCATGACACTACTTCATGACCTTTTCTTGACCTATGTGTTTCCCATAGGAGATGACCCATGAACTAAGCCTGGGAAACAGTCAGTGCAACATCATAAAAGGTGATAGTTGGAGTGTCAAAGATAAGGAAGAGCAAGCAAGACAATTTGATTTTACAATAGATGGTGCATGAAGGTAGTCATGGTCAATAAGCTGGAACCAGATTGTGAAGGTAAAAGGTGATAAGGACCTGACCTAGAGTGGGAGACATATGTGAACGTGCAAAAGGGAGACTTGAGAATTGTTGTGGAGGTAGAATTCATGAAATGTAGCATACGATTAGATAGAGGTATTCTAGTATTCCTGTATTGAATATAAGTATTCCTGTCTTTTCTAAGCTCTCTGTAGTTAGTTAATTGTTTCCCTCAAAATGCCATGTTAGACAAACCAACGTTCAAGAGGGCATTTGTTCAAAGTATTATATATTCTAATGTTCTAAGACCAAAGTTAGTAGTCAGAATGAAGTTGTAATGTGGTTTCACAACTTCATAGTAAAGTTTGATTATAGTATTTTATAACTGTTTAAAGCAACTATATATATGTATATACATATACACATACATGTATATATATATATATATGTGTACCCAAACATACACAAATATATACATATACACATATGTATGTATTGTTTATAATCAAAACTTCAACCTTGGCTACAATATTTGGAAACAGATTAAAAAGTAATTGGGAAATACTTAACAAAATAAATAAAAGTACAATAAGACACAGATAATGTTAATGTGTGTTTTTCTGAGTCAATATGCAGCCTACGGGAATCTTTCTGTACAGTTTAGTGGCTCCCTTCCTATTTGAGCTTGATACCACTGGTTTATAGGATCACGAGCGTATAGACTGAGGGCTAGAAGAGACTGGAGAGGTCACGTAGTCTAAATCCCTCATATGTAAGATAAGAAAACCGAGTCTTGGAGGAGATAAGGGATTTGTTCCAGAAGACACAAATATTGAGGAGGGCTGGAATTTGAAACTAGGTTCTCTAGTTCTAGGGGTAGTTAGGTGGCACATGGATAGAGTCAAGAAATCTCATCTTCATGAGTTCAAATTTGACTTCAAATACTTCCTAGCTGTGTGACCCTGGGCAAGTCACTTAACCCTGTTCACTTCAGTTCCTCATCTGTAAAATGGGCTAGAGAAGGAAAAGGCAAATCCCTCCAGTATCTCTGCCAAGAAAACCCTAAATGAGGTCATGAAGCATTGGATACAACTGAAACAACTGAACAAGCAATAACGACTTCTAACTCCCAAACCAGAGCTGCTGCCTATGATGCTATTGTAAAACAATACTGGTCAAAGGAACCCTTCCCCAGTGTTTTGTGGGTGATAACACTGTCTTTAGGAGTCTGTGAAGAAGATGTCAACACTCTCTATCAGAGCGAAAGTAGCAAATAGCAACCAGCTTCTTGCCTGACTGGTTAGCTGGCTATGGGCATTCATACTAAAGACTGGTGTGTGGGGCTGTCATGAATATTCAGTGACGGAACACTTGAGTGTTCTTAATTCTATTTTGTCTAGACAGCAAAAGTGATAAAGAAAGTAGGAGTGAAAAAGCTACGTGCTACAGATAACACGAATTACTCCTTGGGGAAAGGAATCTCTTTCCCTGTTCAGTGATTGCAAACATGAGTGCTACCTGTAGGAAGGCGCTCTTTGCATCACTCTGAGGGTATATTAAATACCTATTATGTTTCCCGTTTGTATTCACAATTTTAGCTTCTATTAATATCTTTGGTGGGTTTGGTTTGGTTGTTTACATTTGTAGGCTGATTGGAGAGAGCACTTGACTATACATAAGAAGGCCAGAGTCCGAGATCTCTGTTACATGCCTACTGGTATGTCTTTGGACTAATCTCTCTGGTCCTTAGTTACATCACTTATAAAATAATGCGACCAGACTGGACACTCTCCAGGTTAGTATTTTATGTTTCTATCTTTCTAACTAGGAGGGAGGTTTTCCTTCTGCCACTCCCAACCCCAACAAGACCCTGGGACAACATTGTGTCCATAGTTCCATTTTGAATGAAACACTTGCCTATTTGAATCCCAGGGACTGGTCCTGGGCTAGACACATCCATGAAACTGACTTCATGTTGGTTCCTTTTTGGAAGTCTGCAGTTGTAACACCACAGGACATATAACCTGTTTTGAGAATGATGAAATCTGGTTTGTAATGGAGGATGAAATTCTGTTACAGATATTGTCTTAGGGAAGGAAGAAAGGAAGGAAGGAAGGAAGGAAGGAAGGAAGGAAGGGAGGGAAGGAGGGAGGGAGGGAGAGAAGGAGGGAGGGAGAAAGGGAGAGGGAGAAAGGGAGAGAGAGAGAGTGGGAGAGAGGGAGAGAGAGAGAGAGAGAGAGAGAGAGAGAGAGAGAGATGAACAAGATGTACTAACAGACATTTTCATTCCCTTTAAATAAACATAACCACACAAAGAAGCAGGCCCAGGTTGACCATAGTTTTCAAACCAGATCTACATTCCTATAGCTGAATTGTTTGAAGTTCACCCACAGAGGTTTAATGTATGGTGTAAGATGTCAAATAAAGCCCCGTATAGGATGTCATTGTCCCTTTTGGATAAAGCTCATGCCTGAACTTTTCAACAGCAACGAAATCACATTGGTAAGAAAGAAGAATACCTCTGGATGAAAGCTAGCCACTGGTTAGGGATGACCCATCTTATGCCAATCTAAAATCACACAACACACAATTAAACAAAATATCCTGCTTGACACATAAATAACTCCCAAGGAGTCAGTTCAAGGTAAAAACAACCATACCTTCTTGGCCACCAGGCTGCCCTAAATGTATTCTATCAGACTCAATCCTGGATGCTTTGGCTTAAGGAACATACTAGGATCCAAGTCATTAACAGGCGTTCTTTCACCTGGGGATCAGACAGTTGAGCAGTGGGGTTTGTGACAGTCTGAACAGAGGTGTAATTGCAATTGGGAGAGAGCTGGGGTTCCTCTCCAGAGTGCAACCTGAAGCCGTTAGACAGCGAGCTTCTGGAGAGCAGGGACTTGGTTGGCTTTGCCTCTATATTCCTACTACTTTGCCTCTATATTCCTACTATTTTGCCTCCATATTCCTACTACTTAGTGCCTGGCAGTTAATAAATGTTTGTTGTGTTGACTTGACTTGCATTCCCATGGTAGCTACAGGGCAGAGAGGGAAAAGTAGGCCCTGGAAGAGGATCCCCATGCCTCCAGACCCTGGTGGTATTAGATAGGTACAGCACGAAGACAGTAGGCATTGAAGAGAGGGACCACGCCCACTGTCAAACCTTCGGAGATTACCTTAGGTATTTATGCCACTGGTTATAGGGTAATAGGATACAGAAAACTTACCTGGGACCCAAATTTTTTCTGACAAGAATATAAATCTTTCATGACTTCAAGTTTCAAAATGGAGTTTTGGAAGAAAAATAATCTCCCAAGAGATTGAATTTAATCTTTTGGGGAAGAAAGGGTGAAGTTGGTAGCTGATAATGGATGGGAATGTCCATGCTGGGCATGGGTGTACATACAGCAGCATTACTAGGTCTGTTTGGAATTATGATCCTCCCCTGACCCCATGGAGTTAGAAGAAAGTCATGTAATTATAGAACATAAGAGTTGGAAGGCATCCTAGAGACAGATCGTTTTCAGCTGAGAGAAGAGACTAGGGGGTCAGGTGACCTGTCCAAGGGGATCTAGCCAGTTAATGGGAGAGTTGGAATTGGAGCTCAGGACTTCAGATCCTCATTCCATAGTCTTTCCACTATACTGTGGGACTATCTACCATTGTTTCAAGCTGTCCCTTCATTTTTTGTTCCATGGGAAGGGGTAAGACTGAGAATAATACTTTCTTGCAAACTATCATACCTTAGCGTGAAGACTAAGAATGTTAAATATTAGTATTATAAATACAAGATTTAATTTTCTACTGTTCACTGTAGTAGAGAAGTTATAAAAACTGAAGAATCATTTCCTTTCTGCCAACTTAAAAAAGAGCACTCACAAAGAGAGAGCAATGCTGTAGTACTGACCTTCCCCCAAATCTCTTCAGGAATTACCTGGAATTGATTCCATACATTCAGGAGTTTCATGGAGAATTTTTCCTTCCCCATTGGCTGCCCAACCCCACTCCTCGGTTACCAGAATTATTCCCACATCCAGATATCCCCTGGCTTTGTATTCTTAGTTGTCAAAACTTTATTCTCTTCTTTTTCCTTAAGCTCATTACTTATTTCTAATCACAATTCCAAGGGCAGTTAGGTGGCATAGTGGATATAGTTCAGGGCCTGGAGTCAGGAGGACTTGGGTTCAAATCTGACCTCAGACACGTACTAACTGTGTGACCCTGGGCAAGGCACTTAACCCTGTTTGCCTCAGTTTTATCAACTGTAAAATAAGCTGGAGAAATAAGTGGTAAAGCCCTTCAGCATCTTTGTCAAGAAAACCCCAAATGGGGTCACAGAGAATTGGACAAGATTGAAAAATGACCCAATAATAATGACAAAAATTCTAATTGTACAAATATATATATATATATATATATATATATATATATATATATATACATCTAGATATATACTGTATATAATTTTAACACACATACACACACAGGCACACACATATACTGAGACAGAAAGAACAAGAGAGAAAATAGATACAAAGTGATATACACATAGCTATAATAATAAATACAATAGCTGTCAGGGCACTAGGCAGCTAGGGAGATTGGGGAAAGTCATCAAAGTACAGTCAAATTCAAATAGGAAGGAGGAGGGGAGCCATAAAACCAAATTTAAGGATGCCTGTGGGCAGCGCATTGCCTTAGAAAAACACAAATTAGCATTATCCACGTTTTATTCTATTTTTATTTGTTATTTATATTTTAATAAACATTTATTAAATATTAAATTATATCATAATTAAAGCTAATAATTAATATTTAATTTAAAATTACATTTTCATCTGGTTGGAGGGGGCTTACTTGGGAGGTTGCTGTGACACCTCTGGTATAGAAGATCATAGAGCCAGAGCCATAGATTTCAGAGGCCATGTAGCCTTTACATTACAGATGAGGAAACTGAGGCTGGGGGGTTTAATGCATCAGTGATTATAATTTTTTCTGACCACCAGAAAATTAAACAAATAACAAACCAAGCTGTAAGGAAACAAAAATGTTTCATTTTGGTTTTTGTTTTTGCTTTTTGGAGGGCAATTTGGCAATTTTTGGAGGGGTTAAGTGACTTGCCCAAAGTCACATGGCTAGTAAGTATTAAGTGTCTGAGACCAGATTTAAACTCAGGTCCTCCTGACTCCAGGGCCAGAGCTCTATTCACTGTGCCACCTAGCCACCCCCAAAAAAATGTTTTTAAAGATCTAAGCACACATGTAAGTTCCCTGAGCTGCAGGGACTGTTTTCCATCATTATTATGTTGTGTCTCGAGCCCCTAACATGGTCCTTGACATATAGTAGGTACTTAACAAAAGTTTCTGGTTTCTCTTCTTACCTAAACTGCAGAGTGGGAATATATGCAGCCCCAAACCATGAGTCAACCAACTAGGGTCCTAGCCAGTTGCCTCTCCTACAAGCTTGCCTCAGTTTCTTTTCCTGTAACCTGAACCCTTCTAAGTGAACTCACAGATGGAAACTTAGGCACTTTTTTAGGACAAGAAAACAGGCCCCCTGGAAACGTTCCCTCATTTTCTGCCATGGTCTCTGGGCTTTCTCGAGTTGAACACCTTTCAGCTAGCCCAGCTCACTGTTGGTGCCCCTGGGTCCTCCCCTTCCCCCTCCATCTCCACAGTCACCTAATATCTGTTGAAGCCTGGCTGCCCCTGGCATTGTGTGAGGCAGAGTTAATCAAAGGAGACACAGTCCCCACCCCAAGTGATCAGTTTAGAAAGAGTGACAGCCTTTATTGTGGTCCACCCCCCTCCATATGATAAAAGCAGACATTTTTCTTCCCCATTTAAAGATCTAATCTTCGTATTTAACATTTATCAAGCTGACACTGAGATCATTAAATATTCGAAACACTAACTGGTGTTGTGCTGTGCTCCTTGGAGGCTCAAAGCCAGATCTTAGCTTCTCCTTTGGAGAGAGCGCTTCTCCTCCCCCACTCCCCTCTTTTAAAGCCATTGGGAAAGTTGCAGCTGGAAGAAGGGGGGAGGAGGAAGGAGGTCCCTAATTGGTCCCTCTGTCTCCAATCTTCCCCCTCTCCAAACCATTCTCCACACAGCTGCCAAAGTGATAGGCTTGCAATACAGATCTGACCAAGGCACACTTTGTCCCCTCCCCCTCAAAAATCCTCAGTGGCTCCCTATTACCTTTAACATAAAATAAAAATACTTCAGCCTGGCCTTTTCATCCCCTATAATCAGGTTTCCTACCTACTTCTCCAGGCTTGTGAAATATGATTCCCCTTCCTAGCAAACTAGCCTTCTGTTGCTTAACCCATATGCAACATTATTGCTACCACTGCAATGAATCACTCCAGGATTCTGCACCAGTGGTCTCCCATGTAGAAATCTCTTTCCTCACTTTTCCCTCCTAAGTCACTTCTCAGTTTCCTTCCTAGCATGACTTAAGGTCACCTCCTACATGAACCCCTTCCTGATCCCCACAGTTATTCCTCTTGAAATTAATTTGAATACCTTTTACATGTGTTTTATATTTAATTACTCGTGTGCCCAGATTGTTGACTCCTTGAGAACAGGAACTATTACATTTCCGTCATTGGATCCACAGTGTAATAATGTCCTCTGTTTGGCACATAGTAGGTGCTTAAATATATTTATTGATTTGAATTGAACTGATATCCCAGTTTTCTGAAAAGTGACCAGTTTCTAGTCAAGGAAATTTGAAAACACCAATGGAACTGATAACTAATATGTGACATAAATGTAGAAAAAGAAAAAGGCAAGTAAATTGGAAAGTGACCTGGGTTCAAAGGCGAGAGGCCTTGGGGTGGAATCCCACCTCTTTGGCTTATGTGAACTTGGCCAAGTCATCTAACTTCTCTCAGTGTCCTCACCTATAAATAAGTCAGTTGGACTAAATGGCCTCTGAGGACCTTTCCAGACTTAAGCTAATAATAAAAATAGTAATGATAGCAGCTAACATTTATATGACAAATTAAGGTTTACAGAATATATTACCTCATTTAATACTCAACAACACTGCGAAATTAACCTGATGATATTGTGAGACAGATGGAGAGATAGAGAAACAATGAGTAAGAGAGTATGAGAGACAAAAAGACAGAGATTGATTGTGTGTATAAGAGAGAGCCAGAGAGAGGGACAGACAGACAGACAGAGACAGAGAGAGACAGAGAGAGACAGAGAGAATGAGAGAGACAGAGAGACAGGGAGAGAGAGAGACAGGGAGGGGGAGGGAGAGAGACAGAGACAGAGACAGAGAGACAGAGACAGAGAGAGACAGACAGAGAGAGAGAGAGAGCGAGAGAGCACACATTTGTTAAGCCAGATCAGTCATTGGAGTTACAAGTACGAGGAAACAAGACAGTCACAGGAGTTTACATTCTAGAGGAAGAAGACAGCGTATAAAGGGGATATGGAATTAAGATTGGAATGTGAGTCACAGCTGGATGGGAAGTGTGGTAGAGATCTCTAAGTAAGATCACACACACACACACACCCCTACCAGAGCCCAAGATTTCCAATGGGAAGGGACTGTAGAAGGAGATAAATATGGTGGCTGGAGCAAAGGCAGAATGATGAAGAGATCTCTATGCTGGGAAAAATGCTAGTGCATTCTCTCCTGGATCTCTCCCCCTAAAGGAGCAACTTCCTTGCAGGTTCTGGTTATTTGGAGGCTTGCTGACCACGTCCTGAGAACTAAATTCTTTAGCGATTGACCTACTGTCAAAAGACCTGGAGGCAGAAATGTGTTCACCATTTATCTAGATCACAGCAATGAGGTAACTCACCAGGGCCTATAAGCAGATAGGTGAAGGATGGGAATGTATGAATTGGTCCACAGGTGAAATTTATAGAAAGCTTCCTCAAACCTCAGCTATCTGGAATTCAATTCCATTCAATTCAACAGCCACAGGTGAGGTTTTCGTCTGCAGGAAGGATGAGTTAGGCCATTCCTTGTTATGATACTGATGTTCTCCTCTACCTACTGGCCTGGTAGGGGCCCTAATTATCATGGTTGTGGTCTACTCTAAACCAGAACAAGAGTCTGATGCCCTTAATCTCCCAGGGTTGGGTTCAAATGACGACAGAGTGGCTACAAGTGTGGGGTTTAGGATCCATATCCTACTTCCGTACTCACTGTTTTTGTGATCAGGGACAAGACATTTGACATCTCTGACCTCAAGAACCACTTCTTCTAGGAAGCCTTTCCTCATCTCCAGCTTCCAGGTTCATTCCCTCCAAAGTCACCTTCCATTTACTCTTTATTTATCTTCTATGACTGATTTCTATATGGTATCTCCTCTATTTTATTGAAAACTGCTTAAGGACAATAATAAATGCTTGTTGACTCACTGATTGATAGTTTCTATCCCAAAGGTTGTTGTGAAACTCAAATGAAACCATTTACGTAATGTGCTTTGCAAACCTGAAAGTGATATTATGTGGGTGCACCTGTCATTTAGAATCAGTTAGTGTTTGAAGAGATGTCAGAGGCTGTCTTGTGAAAGCTCTTCATTTTACAGAGAAGAAAAACTGAGGGGGGGACATGTAGTGATTGGTCCAAGGTCACATAAGTGTCAGATTAAGACCTCTTAAAGATCTTAGCTTAAAAAGACAAAGAACATCCCTTTGTTCTGGGCCATCTCCAATCATCTTGATCTAAATCTTGCCACTGGACCCAGATGGCTCCAGTGGTATCCTCTGTGGTATCATGGTCTTCTTTGAGAACAAAGGACAAACAACAACAGAAGTGGGACTTGAACCCAGGTCCTGTGCCTCCCAAGCCAGGGCTCTTTCCACTACAACATGCTATCACATTTTTTGTCAGCTATTATTTTTTTCTGGGGTATGGGGTATTGAAGATCTTTAAAAAGAATTTTCCCACTTAAAGATTATCTTTTTTTTAAAACAAGATCATAGATTTTTTTTTTTAAAAAGATTATCATTTTTCCCCCAGTGGCCATTTTGGAAATATCTTGAAGGTTTCTGTGGAGTTCATTCATAGGTGGACTGGTACACTAAATGGCAGGAGAGCCTGGGAGAGGCTGGTTTTTATTGGTTTTTATTTGTGATTAGGACCGCCAAGAAATAGATCAAAAAAGCAAGACAAGCAGCTCTATTTAAAACTTCATTTATGATAAAGAAGAGTTATGCTTTCATACTATGGGGAGCCATAGAATTATCTCTTGCTGTAAACCTTTTTTGAGAAGGCAGACTAAGGACATCATTGTTGTTTGAAGGCTCCTTCATGGATAACCATAAGGAAAAAAAAATTAATTGCCCCAAATGTCTCAGCCACAAAAAAAAAAAAAAATCCCTTACGTTTCACACCTTTGAAAACTGTCATGTTAGCAACCTGTTCTAACTCCCTGTCTACCAGGTGGCTTTCTATTTTGAACATCACATCTTCAACTGCTCCAACCAATAATAATATGGGCGGAAAGAAAGGCTATCCTGGAGGAGCAAACCCAAGTGTGGATCCAACCACAGATAAAGATTGCCTGTATCGTCCAGTATGGCAGTATGTGAAAGACTTGTACAAATTACACCATTGGATCATATGGTCTAAGACCTTCATTTTACAAAAGAGAAACTGAGGTCCAATGAGCTTATAAGATCAAACAATTTATTAAGTGCCTACTATGTTCCAGGCCCTGTGCTAAGCTCTAGGGATGCAAAAAGAGGCAAAAAACAGTCCCTGCCCTCAAGGAGATTACAATCTAACAGGAGAGGTAATATGCAAACAAATATATACACAACAAGAGTTTCGATCTGAAAGAGACATCAGAGGCCATCTGTTTAACCTCACTTTACAGATGAGGAACCCCGGGCCCCAGGGAGGTGAAGCGATGCATGCCTCCTTTGCACGTTGCTGGTAATAGAGATGGGATGTCAAGTCCAGACCAAGATTTCTTTCCATTACATTGTGTTGCCTCTGGCTTGTCTGAGCTTCCTTCTGACCCTTCATTTTGAACACACTGAACCCCATAGATAGAGAATAAAAAGGAAATGAAAGTATGAAGGCAAATATCAGTGATTATAAAAATTCATAAAACCCGTCTCTGAGGCCCCTTTTTTGTGATCTTGACTTTGTGATCTTGATTTTATTGGAAAGAATTTTGTGAACTTTTTACATCAAATATGTTTTAATGTTCTAGATGCATTTTTTTCTTTGTAAGTAGTTTTCATGGGCAGGGTGTGTGTTTTCAAAGTGAATTTGCTCCCTTTCTGCAAGTCAATCTTCTCTCACCTGCAGTTTGCTCCTGTTAAATGGGGGTAGGGGGGTTTACACTAGATGGTCTCGAATGTCTCCTCCTATAATGTAATTTGGGAATTATCATTATTCAGAACATTATAGGATATAAACACATGGGAAGTAGATAAATATTTAACTTATTCCACTCATTGTTGTTGAGTTGTTTCAGTTGTGTACAACTCTTCATGACCCCATTTTGAGTTTTCTTGTAAAAAATAATGGAGCGGTTTGCCATTTGTTTCTCCAGCTCATTTTACAGATGAGGAAACCGAGGCAAACAGGGTTATGTGACTTACAGTCACGGGGTCACTTACAGTCACTTACAGTCACGGGGTCACAGTAAATGTCTGAGGTCAGAGTTGATTCAGTGGATGCCCTAACTTAGTCCATTGTTCTATCTCTAACATGGATACCAAGAGTGAGTCTAGATCAGTGGTTCTCAACCTTCCTAATGCCGTGACCCTTTAATACTCATATGTGGTCGTACCTGCATGTGGGTGGACCTACCTGGAGATGGATAGAGGAGCAGTGTCTCGGTTCCTAAGACCATTGGAAATATGTGTTTTCCGATGGTCTTAGGTGACCCCCAAATGGGTCACGACCCACAGGTTGAGAACCACTGGTCTAGAAGAAGCTCAGAACAGTGAAAAGAGCACAGATTTGGAATCAGAGGACCTGAGTTCAAATTTTGGCTCTGATCCTTCCTGCGCATGTGACCTTGGACCAGTTTTTTTTAACCTCTCTGGGGCTTCAGTTCTCTCATGCAACAAATAAAGGCTAATGGTGTCTCAGGTTCCATTCAGCTCCAAGTCTGTTGTTGTGCAGGCATGTAAGCCTCTTGAGGACAGAGACTTTCCTAGCAGTGTGCCTACCCCATGGTAAATGCTAAATAAATGCTAATTGAATTGAATTGAATCTTATGAATTTCTCCACTCTTATATCCCCAAATTGCCAATAAATTATTCCCTATATCATCTTAAATGAACAAAGCACCATCTCTTTGGGTGTCAATTTCCTTGACTCTATAATGAGAGGAAGGGATCAGATGACCCCTAGGCTTCCTTCTGGTTCCAGAGCTTGTCCTCCATCAAAAAGCCTCCCTTGACACACAACCTTAGTGACTTTGAGCAAATTACTTTACCTCCCTCTGCCTCAGTTTCCCCATCTATAAAACAAAGAGGTTGGACTAAATGGATGGCCTCTGAAGTCCTTTGTAGCTTTGATACTAAAATCCTATAAATCATATGATTAAATGAAATGTACTTTCATTAAAACTCTTCAAGTGATTTTTTTTTAAAGAGATAGAATCCATCTTCAAAAGTCAAAATCATATTTTTGTTCACCAAACAGAATGATACTTTAAGGCTGGGGATATAGTTGACCTGAGCTGTAAATATAACACTGTCATCTCTGGTTTCCAGGAGCCTGGAGTATTGACAACGGGGTTTCCTCATCTCACATTAGCCATCTGGAAGTTAGCCCATTGAATAGAGGATACCATATGGAGGCCAAGCTGCTTGGGATGGGGACAGAGCTGCCATGAGCAGGAAACACTGGGGAGATTTTTTGATGCTATGCTTTAGGGCTTGTTCCAATCCTGGGAAAGTGGTATGTATATTTTAGAGGGCAATTGTGAGATCGTCAGATTGAAGAAATAAAGGCAGACTAAAGAGTAGCAGCACAGAAATGAAGGATAGGGTTGGGTTCCATGATCTCTTCTGAGGAAATTTTCTAGGAGGTCAAAGCAGTTTGGTCCCAACTTGTGACTTCATCAGTGGAGGGAGATTTCCTGGATATACAGAATTCTTAGTGTGGGAACCTCTTCTTTCAAAGAAGATTGGCACCTATTTCTCAACTGAAGCGAAGTGATGCTGCAGAAACTGGATGTTAAGTGATTTACCCACAGCCACACAACCTGCCTGTGTGGGACCAGAAGCAGACTTGGATCCAGGTCGTTCTCACACTGAGTCAGATCTTTAAGCTACCATTTGCAGCTCTGCTTTCCTTGGCGTGATCCTGTAAACGGGGGAGGGGGCAATACAGATATTGCACCCCCATTTTACAGACGACAAAACTGAGAATCAGAGGTCAAAGTGACTTGTTCATGGTCATATAGCTAACAAGTTGCAGAGCTGGGACTCACCCACGAACCTTCTGAATCATTGTCCAAGGAATGGCCCACCAGACCATGCTACTCAGTAAGATTCTTAACTTTGGAGTCAGAGGACCTATGTACAAAAACTGTCTCTAAATTTTGCAACCTGTTGGATCAGGGCAAGTCCCTTACCTTTCTGAGCCTCAGTTTCCTCAAGTGTAAAATGAAGGACCAGATGACTCTTGCGGTCCCTTCCATTTCTATCTATGTAATTCTATGATGACAGGTTGAGCATAAAAGGAAAAGAACATTGCTTCTCACTTATCTAAGAGTCTTATGATTTTCCACGGAGCCTTCAAGTCAGGCTAAAAAGATATCATCTCAGAATAGTTTACATTAATATTCTATAGGAGCCTTTGACAACATGGCGTCATGGAAAGAACACTGGGCTTAGAGTGAGAAGACCTGGGTTGAATCTTGACTCTGCTATTTATTACCTGTGTGACTCTGGGCAAGTCCCTTCATCTCTCTGGGTGCATATAGGTGAAGGGACTTAAGATCATGGCTCTAGAGCTAAAGGGGAACACAGAGGCCATCTGATGCAATCCCTCATGTTACAGATAGTCAATAGTTAATAAGCATTTATTAAGTGCCTCCAGGGGCTGCTAAATAGTACAAGTAGATAGAGTGCTTAGACAGAAGTCAGAAAGACCTGATCTCAAATCTGGCCTCAGATACTTACTAGCTATGTGACCCTGGGCAAGTCACTTAACCTGATTTGCCTCAGTTTCCTCATCTGTAAAATGAGGTGGAGAAGGAAATGGCTGAAACACTCAAGTATCTGTGCCAAGAAACCCCCAATGGTATCATAAAGAGTTGGACACAACTGAAATGACTGAATGACACAAGTGGTTACTCTGTGCCAGGCACTGTGCTAAGCTCTGGACATACAAAGAAAGGCAAAAGACAGGCCCTGCCCTCGAGGAGCACACAGTCGAGTACTGGCAGTGACAGTGATGGTGGGAACAACATGTAAACAACTATGTACAAACAAAACACATACAGGATAAATTATATAGATACAGTACATATATATACATATATGAATACAGAATAATTAGTAGATGGAAGTCACTATCATTAAGTCCAATCAGGAAGGCTTCCTGCAGAAGGTGGGACTTGACAGAAGCCAAGAAGCAGAGAGGGGAAAAAATATTCCAGGTGTGGGATGACCAGTGAAAATACCTGGGGTGGGGAGACAGAGTGCTGTTTGAGGGATGGCATGGAGGCCGTTGGATGGCAGCGTGTACAATACTGGGAAGGCTGGTGGAGGGCCAAATTGAGAGGCCTTTGAATGACAAAGAATTTTGTATCTTGTCCAGGAGGTGATATGGAGCCACTGGCTAGGGGGTTATATGCTCAGATCTATGCTTTAGAAAGATGAATTTGATACTGGAGGGGAGGATGGGCTCAAGGGGGAGATCCTTGAGGCAGAGAGACCAAACAGCAGACTAATGCAATGTTCCAGGCACAAGATGATAAGGGCCTTCAGCAGGGTGAGAAAAGTGTGTTATGGGAATCTAAAGATCTTCCCTGCCCCTAGGCCCTTTGCTAATGTGGCTACGTGACTCTGAGGACCCTTG
>CM053585.1:391732689-391790133 GCA_028646515.1 Pseudochirops corinnae
ATGGAAGGAGATATCTACATTCAGAGAAAGATCTAGAAAGAACAGAGTTTAAATGGAGACTGAAGCAATCTACATGCTATCATTTTTTTTCATATTTAGTTCTCTTTCTTTTTTCCCACTGTTTACTCCATTGGTTGCAACCCTTCTATGCAACCAGACTAAAGTCCAATGTGAAAGTATTTGCAGATCCTATACTTGATTGCATGCTGCCATGGGGTGGGAGGGGGGAGAGGGGACAAAATTTGAAACTCAAGGGATTGTGGAACTGAATCTTGTGAACTAAAAGTAAATAAACAAATCAATTTAAAATAAATAATAAATGCTCACCCTGTAAAATGAACAATTAGCCCTCTTGTCAGTGTGAATTGGCTGAAGCACACCCCTATGTCCATCATTTGGTCAGGAAGAACGATCTGGGTTTGAATCCTGCCTCAAATACTTACTAGTATTGTCACCCTGTTTAAGTCTCTTAATGATTCCCAACTTCAGTCTTCCCCATCTGTAAAATGGGGATATTAACAACTATGTCAGAGAGTCGTTGTAATGATCAGCATAAAACAGTCTGCAAATCCTTATGTGCTAAATAAATGTTATTTTGATTCTTGTATCCAAATGCATCGTAACCCCTAAAGTGATATGTAAATATGAGTTATTTTTTTCTTCATTATTACTACCATGAACTTGATCAATATCAATACAAACATTTCTTTATGAAAAGAAGAGCAGAAAAGGAGGTTGGCATGTGATATACAATGGCCTCTGAAGTCCCTACTAGCTCTAAATTCTATCCCCCAAGAGAATGTGATATTCTTCTATGTGCAATTTTTTGGGGGGGAGGAATTAATTTTTTTTTAAGTACAACATGGTAGTTATACCATGACTCTGCCTGTCTGAGCAACTTAATTTCTTTCTCTCTTCTGTGTATTATTGTCTGTGTGGAACATTTCTCATTTACAAACTATAAGAAAATGACAAATTATATTTCCATAAGACTTCAAGGTTTACAAATTAATAGCTTGTGCTAATGCAGGGGTGGGGAACTGTTGACCTCGAAGGTCAAACTTGAGAACCTAGAGGATCACATGTGGTCTTGAGATTCTGCACCCCTAGAGTAATGGATTGACATCAGGGAAACCTGTGCTCAAATCTTGCCTCTGACACTAACTGTGGCACCCTGCACAAGTTTATTAGCATCTAAATGTCCTGGGCACAAAGGATCGATCATAGGACCTTCCTTCTAGAGATGGAAAGCAACCTTATAGGCCATCTCTTCGATCCTCTCATACTATAAATGAAAAAAAACTGAGGTCCAGGGAGATCAAGTGATTTGAGCCAGAGGCTTGGAGTCCCCAAGATCTAGGTTTAAATCCTGCCTCAGATACTATGTGTGACATTGCACAAGTTTTTTAAATGCTGTGTTCCACGGCCAGCTCTCCAGGTCTTTTCTACTAAAATGTGGGTGGTTGTTGATCTGTCTCAGTGGAAGGAATTCCCATACCATGAGTTTGCCTCCAAAAATCACAAAAGTCTTTAAATGATCACCTTAACACAAAGCAATATCCTGATGAGATAGGTAGTTCTAAGGGGATTCATCCAATTATACAGATAAGTGAAATTCAGAGAGGTTAAGTGACTAGAGGCGGGAGGATTCCAATACTAGTCAGGGTCAGAGCTGGAATGTAAATTCAAGTCGCCTGGGACCAATAGCAGCATTCTTTCTGCTCCATCAATCAATAAACGTTAAGTACCTACTGTGTGCCAGGCACCACCGTGCATATAAATTCACTAGGATAACCTCCACCTACCTACCAGGAAGTTTCTTGCCCAAACCTGAAGCAATGTTTTTGTGTGTTTCTTGACAAGCCAGAGGTGTGACACCCTGGAATAATAGCAATAAGGACTTTCTTTACAAGATTCATTAGAGAATTGGCCACTTCTTAAGAATGTGCGATCCCTGAGCTTACAGTATTAACGGTGAAGACAAGTTGCAGGACAGGGGAGGGAATGCTTAACTGTGAAGTCTTGTGGAATTGTAGACAGAAGCAGGCTAGTGCCCCAGATTTAGAATGAGAAGATTCTAGCCCTTAACTCTCATCATTCCACTCTCTCTCTCTTCACCTCTGCTTCATAAACGTCCAGCATTCTACTTCTCCTCCTCTGCCCCAACATCTACCTCCCATTCTCCCCAAAGCCGCTGCCCTCTTCTCCTGTCTCTGTCACCCTCACACTCTACCCTAACTCCCAGTTCCCCTCAGGTTTCTCCCCCATTTCCATTCCAGCAACTCCCTTGTCATTCATCCCGACATCGTGACTCCCATTCACTTTCTTCTTTTCTCCCATCCCCCTCTCCCTTACTTCTTTCCCTTGGTTTCCCATCTTCAGACGCCCCCACTCCTCCTTTCATCATTTGCCTGTCCCTCCGGACCCCTCCCCAGTCCCTTATCCCTTCTCTCCATCCTCCTTGCCCTCCACGTTCTCCTCCATTCTCCTCGAATTCTCTGCGCTAATCTCCTCTTCCCGTCACCCGGTCTCCACATGCTCCATAACTTTTCATTCCCAGATTCATTTTTACCGCTGCCTCTCCCTCACTTCCCCACCTCCCAGCTCTCCTTACTTTTCACCACGTACCCCCACATCCCTGCTATCATCCCCCACCCTGTTATTTCTTGCCCTCAGCCCCACTGCCATCCCTCAAGACCCCTCTCTCTCTCACCCTCCTCCCCTTAACTCCTTGCCCTCAGACTCCTACTTTCTCTTCACTTACTTCCCCCACCCCCCAGCCACTTCTCGCCCCTATTTCCAACCTTCCATCATCCTATGGTCCCTTTCATCCTCTCTCTCTCTCATTCCCCCCTTCACCCCTCCTTCGGCCCCCCCCTTCTATCCTCCGAGCCCATAGCCCCACTCCCCAGTCCTGCCCCTCCCCTCTCCCCTGTCCTTCGCTGCCTAGAAGTCTCCTCTATTTACAAGTGCCATTACTAATTGCTTTTTCGGGTTGCTTTTCTGCTCTCTGTTCAAAATTCACGGGGCGTTCCCCGGCCGCCTTTATGCCTCGTTTCTGAACCTTTTCGGTTTCTTCTTCTTCCTTTCTTTCTCTCTGTCTCTCTTCTCTCTCTTTTTACAAACAGCACTTTCTGGGCCTCTTTTCTAGTCTTTGCAAAAAGGGCCAGGGAAAAGAAAAGAAAAAAAGAAAACTTGAGGGTTGGGTGGTGTGGTTTTTGTGTTGGGTTTGGGGTTTTTTTTGGCAGCGACGCTCCCCACCCCCGCCTGCTTCCCCGCCCCCTCCTCCCTCCTTCCCCACCCCCCAAAAGCACACGCATGGGTCCTCCTCCCATTGAATGGGGCTTTGTGCGGGGAATTTCCGGAACATCGCGCAGTGCCCAGGGCTGCGCGGAGGAGGGGCCGTGCTAGCAGGCCCGGGGGCTCCCCGAAGCCCACCCCATTACCACGGTCACTGTTTGCCCTGGATTCTCCCAAAGGGCCTATTGTGGCCCGTTACCAGGTAGCCCCTAGCAACGCTGAAGCCCGGCCGCGGCCGCTGCGGCCTCCAACGCCTCTCCTTGGGGCGGCCGCTGTTCCCTGGGCTCCGCAAACGCGTGCTGCTGCTGGGCCTTGGGAGAACGAGGGGAGGCGGTGGTGGCCACAGCAGAGGCACGGGCTCGGAGGGAGGGACAGAGGGAGAGAGAGAAGGGAGTCTCTCGATTGCTGGCCATGTCCAGAGGCTCCGGGAGCCATCCACCTATCCAGCCGGGAACAGCACCCCCAAACCACGGCAACTGGGCCACTTCCCCTTCCCCAGTTATTTTGAACTTGGCTCCCCTTCACCCTCCATATACAAAAAACACATCTCATATCACTAGGTTTCCCATCTGCTTCCACGTTCAGACACTCCATCCCCCGACCCCATGACTTGAGTTACCTTCCCCACACATGTTCAGGTCCCCCACTGCATTCTAACTCTTTTCTCCACCTGCTAGTTCAGACCCTCTCTTCATAACTCTACTTATCGCCCCCCTTCCCATGCAGATCCTCTTCTATAACACCTTTCCCCTCCATCTTCAGACCCTCTTCCCTATATTCTCCTCCTCGTTCTGACCACCCCTAAAACTTGATTCATTCAGAACCCAAGTATAGATTGGTCCAAAGTCACTCTATACCGTAATTTGGTTCTCTTCACTAAGTGAAGACCCTTCCCAAAGCTTGGTTCCTTCTTCCTTTTTCAAACTCAGACTTCCATCTACAATTGAGTTCCCCTTCTGCTATCATCTCCTCTGTACAACTTGACTCTACCTCCACATTCACACCACCACCCCTCCACCACCTTTTACAAATAAAGAAACCGAGGCTCAGAAAGACTTGCTGAAAGTCAGTAGGAAATGGCAAGAGTCGGGTTCAAACCCTCTTATTCCAGTATCATTATTCTTCCGCCTTCCATTCAAAGGTACGATGACGTTCCTACTCCTGAGATCATTCCAGCAGTAGGTAGTGCCTTTGGAATCACCCACTATTCACAAAGTGCTTATTTTGGGACAGGCTTCCGACCTCGGAGCCAATGCTTTTCCCATTGTATTGTGGAGATCGGGCCAGATGATCCAAGATCTAACTCCTCTGTGAGTTCCCAGATGGATGGCCAAATTCCTCTCAGGAATTCCTGTGTCCAAAAATGTCATCACTCAGGGACAGTTCTGGTGACGGGCACTCATAGGGAAATCAATCCAGCTCATTGCTGGGTCCAAACTTGGGGTCCTTCTAGTCCAGCAGCCACTCCTTTCTAGAGTTCCTCCCCTTCGTGTCACTTTCCCTATTTACTCTCTAGATGGCTTCTATGAGCCTAGTTGTTTACACGGCTCAGTTTACACTGCAAGCTCTCCAAGAACAAGAACTGGGTGTGCCTTACTTTGCATCTCCATTGCTTGGGACACTGCCTGGCACATAATAGGTGCTTAATACATGAGGCACATTGAAATTCTGATTTTTATTTGTATCCCTTGACCTCTTAGGTGGCAGCAAGTCTTATAAAAATACTTTTATTTTTATGCAAATGTACAATCTATACCTCTCACTGCTTCCATGGTAGGAAGGAAGGAAGGAAGGAAGAAAAAAAGAAAAAGAAAGAAAGAAAGAAGAAAGGAAGGAAGGAAGAAGGAAGGAAGGAAGGAAGAAGGAAGGAAAAGAAAAAAGGAAGGAAAAAGAAAGAATGAAAGAAAGGAAGAAAGAGACAGAAAGGAAGAGGGAGGAGACAAGGCAGGAAGGGTAAGGGTATGGAGGGAATGGAGCCATAACAAGACTTAAAGATCATGTACTAAAATGTTGCATTTTTATGAACTCTGTAGGTAGAGGGTCAAAATCATAGATCCTTGTTATATATTTTGTCAATATTCATCCCTGAATCTTAAACAAACCCATCTACTAAGGACTTCCTAGTATACTTCCTGCGTGATGCTCATCAAAGGTGACTGCTTCAAGCTGGGATCTAGGAATGGTAGTTCACACTAATATAGAATGGGTAACAGTCAATCACCAAGCATTTCCTTATTAGGCCCCTTCTGTGTGCCAAGCACTGCATTAGGCATTGAGGCTACAAAAGTCCTATATCTCCTGACTTCAAGGAGCTTCAGTCTATCAGGAGGAAGACAGAATGTGAATGTAGAAGTTTATACAAAAGAAATAAATATAAGGTAATTTTTTGTGGCAAGGCATTTAGAAGCTGTAGGTTTAAGGAAAACACCAGGTGAGAGGTTCTGAGCTTTGAAGGACACTAGGGATTCTAATAGGTAGAGAGGAGGAGGGAGAGCATTCCTGGCATTGGGAAGAGAGATGGAGCACTGAATATGAAGAAGAAGCAGTGAGAGGCCAGTTTGGCCAGAGCAGAGTGTGCATGGAGTGGAATAGAGAATAACAAGGATAGAAAGATAAGTGGGAGCCATCTTCAAAGGTCAAAAGGAGGCATTTGTACTTGACCCTGGAGGTAACACAGAACCAAGAGGGTTTATTGAGTAGGAAAATTATCTGATCAGACCCATGTTTTAGGAAAACCACTTAGCATTTGTGCTCTCCAGTGTACCTCTTCTCAGGCTGATGTCTATGAGAAGTTCAACATCTGATTTAAGAGTATGACAAAAAGACAAAACAAAACAAAAAAAACCCCAAAACAAAAAAAACAAAACCAGTCCATGAGTCTGGTTCTTTTTGTCTTGTTCAGTTTTGTTTTCCTTACACATCTAATCCAAAGACATGAGCTACAGTTTCCACACATATGTGTGTATATGTACAAGATGTACATATATACATACAAACTATATATGTGTGTAGATAATTATATGTCACTATAATTGGTTTCCTTCATAATTTATGTATATTTCACACATTTATAAATATTATTGAAAAAGGATCAGTAGGCTTCACTAGGCTGCCAAAGAAGTCCATGAACCAACCCTCACCAAAAAAAAGGTTAAGAACATGGAATCCTAGAATGTTAGAAGGGATCATATTATTAATATATAGTCCAAACTCCTCATTTTTACAAATGAAGAAGCAAAGACATTTTAAAAGTGAAATGAATTGTCCAAGGTCATGTTGATAGCTGGTAGAAGAACAGATACAAGCCCTCTTTCCCAGCCAAACATTCTTTCTCTTAGAGGTCTGTGGTCTATAACTGCATCTATTTAGGAGGTAGGTGGATGGCAGGATCACAGGATTTTGAGCTACAAAGTACTTTAAAGATCATCTATTCCAATCACCCTCAGTTAGAAATTTAAAAAAATGATGCCTAGGGTCAGAAATATAGTTGGGAGGGCCCTCAGAGGTCATTTAGTCTGGCTCCTAATTTTTACAAATGAAGAACTGAAATTACAATCACAAGGTCATAGGCCCAGGTCTAGAAGGAGGCCTTAGAGGCCATTGAGCGAATCTCCTCACCTTATATAAAAAGAAATCAAGAGCCAGAAAGTTAAGTAATAGACTTTGGAAGGGGGATTTAAACCAATGTTCTCCATCTCCAGCCATTGTTTTTTTCCATGGTTGCCTCCCATTTACACTTAAGTGTATGTTTGATCCTCTCTATGGAGCTATCCAGTGTGAACTGTTTTAATGTTTGGGAAGGAGGGGAGATCATAGAAGTGAGTCTTGCAACCTCTGAGTCATAAGAAAGCACACACACGCACACACACAAATCTGTCCCAGTACAAGAGATTGAGGACAAAAAGGAAACTTGAAGGGATATTCTTCAGTTTTTAGCTTGTATCATGGAGATGACACAAAAAGGGGAATGGTGAGCAGGGAAGGAAACTTTGGTAGTGAAAGAGGCATTTTGAGTGGAGCACAAGGCAATAGATTGACACATTGTATACAGGAACAGGGGCAGATTTGATTTGGTTATGTTCCATGGTTATAAGATTTTGAGACATGAGTGGGTAGGATGACTGGTGAGGGGGAGGTGGCTAGAGAGGTGAGGACGCATGGGTTTGGCTTTTTGGAAATAGTGGTCATAGAGGCATCACCAGTCAGGGAAACAAGATCCCAAGGCGGAAGCTGGGAGTGAGCACATGCTTGGGATACAGAGAATAGAGAATGGAGGAATGGAGGGAAACAAATGACTGTGATAGAGGATGGCAGGGTTCATTTCTAAATGAGCAGTCCCTGAGGTCTGACACTGTTTAGTCTCTCTTTACTCGCCCTTTCAGTGCTGGGCGGGAGCCATACAAATGTCTTAAAGGCCTATTAAACATGGACTGCCGAATGGGCACCTGAAAAAAAAAAGAGCATAAGGGAATGCTTTGAGAGACACTTTGCCTTTCACTCAGTAACTCCAGCCAGCCAGTAATAGGGACCCTGCACATGTGATGACTTGGAACAAATGCAGAATGGCAGGGCCTCTGCAGGTCAGACATTGTACTGGCTCATTCGGGGCTAATAAGCAGCATGTCAGAAGGCCTGCAGCTTCTCAGGCGGCCCTAGTCAGGGAGGAAAGCTTACTGAGAACTCCATCTGATGCAGAAGATGTTACACAAAGGTGGGCGCACATGTTTTCCCACAGTTGTGGGTGAACAATGGGTGATGGAAGCTGCAGAAGGATGTGTTTGTATGGGATGCCAAAGGTGTTTGGTTCAATTCAACCAATATTTCATAGTATTGTAGACTTCAGGCTGGAAGGTACCTCAGAGACCATCTGATTCAAGCCTTTCATTTTATAGATGAGGAAGCTAGGGCTTAGAGAGATTAAATGACTTGCAGGTCACAAGGGTAGGAAGCACCAGAGATGAGATCTAAGCTCAGGTACTCTTGCTCTAGACCCAATGCTCTTTCCAGTGTACAGCACCTGCTACGTGCAAGGTGTTGTAGTAACCCCAAGGACACAAAGAAAAGATAACACTGCCCCTGCCTTCGAGGACCTTATATTCTGTTTAATAATATACCATATATATAGGAGTTCCATATTCTCTTCATTGAAAGATTCCTGAAGTGAAAGATCCTGGGAACTTTGAAATAGGAAAACAAATCAAGAGAAAGCTAGAAAAGTAAAATTATTTCAGCAACTGGAAAGAGTTGTGAGATGATCTATTCATTGCATTTTAAGGGGGGGGGGACAGATTTCCCTTCAGAACCTCAATATCCCCAAAGGGCATTGAGAAAGTTAAATAAAAAAAACAGATGATATTGGGGTTGAACTGGTTTTATTCTGAAGTTTTGAAGAGGGAAAAAAAGAGAGGGCAAAAAGAATACACTAGGGTATAAGGGAAGAAGAGAATTGGACTTTCTATTCCTTGTAATTGAGATATGTGAAAAGTAAATATATATGCATCAGATGCACCTCATTCTTATCCAAAGCAAGCAAAGGAAAGTGAAATGTATATGCATGACACACCCTTACACACACACACACACACACACACACACACACACACAGAGTTAGTATGGTTTGGAACTACATCAAACTCAATGGGGAAGCAAACAGGATACAGAAGCAAGAGTAGAGTGATGGTAATTCCAGGGAGAGAAGAGTTACAATTGAAACAAAGTTCCTGATTGTGAAGCGAAGATAGAAAGGTTAAAAAAGAAAGAAAAGAAAAGGAAATCTAAGGGGAAGGTGCCTATCTGTTGAAGAATGGCTGATCCCATTGTAAAGTAATGAAATATTATTATGCCAAAATAATAGGAAGAACAACTTCAGAGGATTCTAGGTTGTATGACCTGGTACAAAGGGAAGTGAAAAGAACTAGGAAAACAATGTAGGCAAGAAGAATATTATAAAGAAGGAGAATTTGGAAAGATTTAAGAACTCTGGTTAATGCATTGACCAAGCATGAGTCCAACGGACCAGTGATGGAGTACACTGGCTATACCCGCTCCAAGGAACTTTTGATCCATTTGAAGGAGACAGTATGTGCACATAAGGATAAGATGAAGCAAGGAAGGATCAAAGAGTTCTAAGAACAATTGAAGAGTTTAGGGACCAGGGAAAGAAGGCAGCATCAATCCAGGTGGTAGACTTAAGGTTCAGAAAGTCACAGTTTTGGATAGAACCATTGTGGGGATGACTGTTGTTTGGCTGCTATATTTTTTATGTAATTCCTCCCCCTTCTCTCAGTTTTTAATTGGGGAGAGGGAGTAAGGAATGATAGGGGGAGTAAAAATAGTGATGCTAAAAAAAGGTCATTTAAATATTTTAACGCACAGAGTAGAGAGAAAGAGAGAAGAAGGGAACAAAGAAAGAGAAAGAGAGAGGAACAGACACACAGAGACAGAAAGAGAAAGAGAAAAAGAAAAAGAAATAGAGAGAAGAGAAAAAGATAGGACAGAGAGGAGACAGAAAATGTGTTCAGTGGTGAGGAGGTATGTCATTTAAGGGCAAACCTCATTGAATTTAGAAAGACCATCATAAAGTTAACCACAAGGTGATCCATTTATCTATCTATCCATCTATCTACTGTCTATCTATCACCTATCTTTCTTTTTCTGTCTGTCAGTCTGCTCATTCATTCATTTATTCATTTAGTCCACAGAACATTTAGTCCAAAGATCTTCAAAATCATAGAGAGGTTGAAATATGAGTTATCAGAAGCTACATCCATACTGATTAAATTTGAGATCTTTGAAGTTGTAAAGTGTTGATATTTACTCTATATGCAGATAAGGATATATGTGTGTTTGACAAAGAAACGAATATATATGTGTATGTATGTTTACACACATACACACAGAAAGAGGTAGATTGAAAATGAGGTAGACAGCTGGGATCAAGTCCTGCCTGTGACACAAGCTGGCTGTGTGAGCCTGGAGTCAGTCACTTAATTTCTCAGTACCCTAGGGAATTCTCTACCACTCTGAGTTATAGACATTTGCTAAGGAATTTCTGTACTGGGTGTGCCTCATCCAGATGAAATCACAAGTCCAGACAAATATAGAGATATATGTAGCAGGACCTTGGAGGCTAGCGTCTACTAAAGAATAAAAATTTCCCAGTGTTTATCTACCTTAGCCCATGTAGATCTATGAGACTGTAACTGACAGGTTGGTTTCTGTCCATCCTAAAGGAGATAGGTAAAGTCCTATGAAAGGAGTGAGATCAGAGAATGGGAGACTAAAATAATCATAGAAGAGAGGGAAGTGAAAGCACTGGGAAGCTAGGCATGCTATCATTTCAATCTCAGCAGAGTTCATTACCTACACCCTATAAAAATTTTAAGGGAGTACATGTTAGGGTACAATGAAAGATCACAGTCTGGCAATGCAAAACCACAGAGGATTAATGTAGATGCTAGAGTTGTTCAGGGTGCTGAGAAGAGAATTAACAAATCCCTACTTTCCCATCCTTTGCCTCTTTTCTCTCTATTGGGAGACAAATGAACTAGTTTCCCTATCCCTGTTTCTTATAGATCTTGTATTCTGTTTCAAAGTTTCTCTGAAATAATGTGGTTAGCTAATCAATTGCTGATATGTATGTGTGTGTCCTTAGTGCTGGTGGAGAGAGAGGTAAGAGAGGTAAAAACCCAGGAGAAAGAGAGAAAGATTTGTTTTTAGTAATTACCGGCAACACTTTGGTTGAGGGGTGGAAAGGGAGTTAGCCTATATGAAGTGGGTTTTTTTTTCAGACACCTAGTGGCAGATTTGAAAGGAAAATCCCTTCCCCAAAAGGCAAAGCCAAGAGAATAACTGTTAATAGGCCAGGATGAAGGACAATACAAAAGGAGAAGCTAAAGCAAAATAGCATGCTTCCAAAGGTGGGAACCAGAAAGAGGGAGTAGCTAGTCCCTTATTCACTTGCATGGTTCCTAAAGATGCACAAAACTACCAGTCACTTAATCTTTCAAAATGAGATAATTTGACCAAATCCTCTAAGGTCTATTCCAACTATATTTTATACACACACACACACACACACACACACACACACACACACACAGAAGTGTATATAAAATGTATATTATAAAATGGTAGATACATACATGTATGCATATATATCTATACACACATATATACATATACATATATGCCCATGTGTGTCCATAATTTTTTTAGGAAGGTGATATTTCTAAAACAAATGTTATTCATATGTATAGGTATTGCTGTTGCTTTACACAAAAATTAACCAACATTCTTTTTTTTCCATTTGTTGTATGCATTATGTATTCCATTCACTGTGTACATTATTAATCACAAATGGAGATCCTTCAGAGGCCATTGACTTCATCCCATAGCTGAAGAGGAATCCCCTCTCTAGCATACCTGACAAGTCCACATCCAGCCATTGCTTGGAGATCTCTACTCAAAGGGAATCGACTACCTGGGGAAGTAACCCGACTACCTGGGGAAGTAACCCGACTACCTGGGGAAGTAACCCGTTTCACTCTGGGATAATGATATTTGCTGAGAAGGATGCCTCAGGTTCCTCTTCTTAAGTGAGAGATTGGGGCTTAATGACCTCTAAGATCCTGTCCGACTTTAAACCTAAGATCCTATGATCCATTAAGCCTAAATTTCTTCCTTTCCAACTTCTGCCCACTGTTCTTGGGCCTACCCTCTGGGACCAAGAACAAGCTGAATGTATCTTCTGAAATAGATCTGTTCCTGTACTTAGCACCCCTCCAAATCTTTTTTTCTCAGAACTAGATCTTCAGTCTGGAACTAACAAAACAAAGGGATTGAGCTGGATAAGCTTAAAAGTCCCTCCCAGCTCTGCAGTTCTGCTCATTATTTCATCATCCACCCAGCCATATTTTCCCCAAAGCCTTTGTTAAAAATACTGAGTTTTTGAGGTTGGACCCAGGTGTTTCTGGAATCATTTATGATTGCCAACTACCAGGCTTATCTTTCTGATATTGTGCTACAAGTGTCTCCAGAAGTCTGTGCCATTTTAAGTTGCCTTAATACAGTACACTTGCCCTCTCTGTTGGGGGACCCATTTTATCAGCTGCCCCTTCTCTGAAGAACAGTTGCCTTTGGAATCCTAAGATTGCCCTGCTCTGATGAGAAGTTTATCATGGGCCTGTGAAAGATCTGATATGAAAAGGAGCTTAGCTTAGCTTGGTGGCCATCTAGTTTGTCCAACATCTTAAGAAGAACATCCTCCTTAAACAAGTAGCTGTGGTAGTACTTGGATCTCACCTAACAAAATAGTTGCTCCAACCTCCCCAGGAAAATATCAAGGGAATTCTACCTTCAGGGTCTGCCCAGTCAACATTGGGATAATTCTAATTGTGAAAGTCTCCCTTTGCAATTACCACCCATTGCTTCAGCTTCTCATCTGAGTGGATTCAAGTCAACTGGTCAATTGTTTGTGCTCTGAGATTTCAATGGCAATGATGACCTTCTCATATCTGAGTGGCACAACTAGATGATGCTGATGAAACTGCTGAAGAAAAGCTTCTCATCACACTCAGCTGGACACTTCACATCTCTGTCACCCTACATATTGATGGAACTCTCCAATACCTCACTCTTCACAGGATCATGGATTTGGAGCTGTCCAAGCCCATCTTTTCTAGAAATTATGGCTCAGTGAAAGTGAAGAGTCACATAGCTAGTGTCTAGAGTTGGATTTGAGTGTTACTGACTCTAAGCCCAGTGTTCTTTCTACTACTATACAATTGACTTTAATTACACCTCTTCTTCCTACTATTAACTCCTTTTTCACCCCCCAGGGCTTAGCATAACAGTTAATAAATACTCGATAAATACATTCTCAGTTTTTCACTCATTCATTCGCATCCCCATCACTTAACACATTTTCTGGCGCATAGTAAGTGCTTAATAAAATGTTTGTTCATTCATTTATTCATCTATATCACCAATGATTAGCAGGATGCCTGGCACTTAAATGTTTTTTGTCATTCATTCATTTATTCATTCATATGCCTGGCACCTAGTACATTGCATGGAACACACTTTACTACGTGCTTAATAAATGCTTTATCATTCATTTGCTTATTCTTTCAACGACCATTTATTTAGAAGCCACAACACGCAACAAACAATGCTAGACTCTGGATACAAAGATAAAATGGAAAATAAATTAGTTTCCATGCTTGGGCAGCTTGCAGTCTACAGGGATAGCTGTCACTTCTATATCACTTTAAGATTTTCAAAAGCTTTCTGTAGCTTATCTCGTTTGAGCCACAAAGAAGAGGAAGCATGGCATGTTGGCAAGACATAAGACATATAAGACAACACCTGGGCGATGTTAGGTGAATCACAGCCTCCATTTCCTCAACTCTGGAATGAAGGGATTGGAGTAGATGGATAGGAAGAGAGACAGACAGATGAGTGCTAGATAGATGGATAGACAGATGAATGGCTAGAACATTTTTTAAGTGCTTACATTGTGCCAGTAGCTAAAAAGAAAAGTGAGATGCACAAAGTTAGAGACATCTCCATTCCAAATGTTCATAAGGACTATTTGTGCCTGACCTGTGGCAAAACTTTGCAAACTCATACTGGTCTGATCAGCCACAATCAGACAATCAATACATTGATCTCAACGTTGTAATGTCATTTTGGTCCTCTGAGTATGAAATTCAAAACAATATTATGCCAAGGCCTGTGCTAGCCTCCAATCTGATCTAAAAAGCCCCTGCCCCAAAGGAATTTATATTCTAAAAGAGGAAGAAAATATGTAAAGAGAAGTTTGAAGGGGTGGAGGGAGAAGGGGAAGATTACTGGAAGTCTGAAACTCAGCAAGATAAAGCCAAAGTGGCCTCTTAGAGTCTGGGGTCATTCCAGGTATAGAGCCCAGGGGAGTGCTAGATGCAAACTAAGCTTCCTTCCAACTCAATCCATGTTCCTATGACCCATCTTCTATTCACTCAACTCCATGGGTGAACCTGAGCAGAGAGGTGGCCTTTGGAATGTTCTCCCCAATACAAAATGAGTGATGGAGGTGGGGAAGAGAAGGAAGAAGGAAGAAGCCTGTGGAGATTTAATATAAACATACCTCCTGCCAGCTTTGATGGCTGCTCTAAATCAATCAGTTGCTTCTGTGAAATTCATTTCTATGAGCATAAAAATCATCTGTTTTTTAAATGGAGTTTGCTTGGAGTACAAATCAATTCACAGTTAAAGTGGACCCTGCTGAGGAAGAAGAAAAGGAGGAGGAGGAGGAAGAGGAGGAGTCAGACTCTGACTGAGTATATTATACCAAATATATTATGACACTTTGATTTTTAAACCTTGATTTTGCCATGAACTAGTTGTGTGGGCCTGGACAAGTCACTTTTCCTTGCTAGGTCTTGGTTTCCTGGTTTTTAAATTGAGGCGGAACTAGGTGACCTCTAAACTCTCAACTTTCATAGTTTTGGGGTCTTAGTTCTACAGTCTTCTATCTGAAACTATCATTATAGATTTGCTTTTTATTTAGGGAGAGGGTGGGATAGACTTGTGATTTCATCAGTATGGGGGATTCCCAGCATGGAAACTCCCTTCACCAATGCAGATTGGCATCTTATTTCTAATTTATACTCTTATAGAGTTGCCTGGGACACTGAGAAGTCAAGTGACTTGCCTAGGGTCCTGTAGGATGCACACCCACCACACACCCATGCACACGCATTTATACACACACATACACACACACAAATACATATATATATATATGTATATATATATATATATATATATATATATATATATATATATACACACACATACACACAAAGGCATACAGGCATACTTGTTTTGTTGTGCTTCATTTTATCGTAGATATCTTTTTAAAAATTCAAGATTTGTGGCAACCCTGCACTATACAAGTCTATTGCTGCCACTTTTCCAGTAGCATGTGCTCATATTGTGTCTCTGGGTCACTTTTTAAAAAAAATTCTCACGATATTTCAAAGTTTTTCATTATTATTATACGTGTTATGGTGATCTGTGATCAGCGATCTTTGATGTTATTCTTGTAATTGTTTTGAGAGCCATGAACCACCATATAAAACATTGAACTTAAATATGTGTGCTCTGACTGATGACCAATCAGCTGTCCCTGTCTCTCTCATTTTCCTTGGGCCTCCCATTGCCTGAAACATAATATTGAAATTAAGCTAATTAATTACCTTACAATGGTCTCTAAGTGTTCAAGTGAAAGGAAGAGACAATAGATGTGGCAAATTTCATAGTCATCTTATTTTAAGAAATTGTTGCAGTCTCCCCAACCTTAAGCCACCATCATTCTGATCAGTCAGCAGCCATCAGCATCGAGGCAAGACCCTCTACCAGCAAAAAGATTACTACTTGCTGAAGGCTCAGATGATGTTAGCATTTTTTTAAGCAATAAGGTATTTTAAAATTAAGTTATGTATGTGTGTACTGTTTTCCATGATATAATACTATTGTACACGCAATAGCCTACAGTATAATGTAAACATAACATTTTATGCACTGAGAAACCAAAAATTTCATGTGACTCTATTGTGATGTTTGGTTGGTCTGGAACTGAAGCTAGAATATCTCTGAGGTATGCCTGTATACACACACATATAATATATATGTATATGTATATACTTGTATGTAGGCTGGTGACCTCATATATGTATATATCCTATATATTTCTATATCCATGTGACTCTCTCTATATAAACATATAACACATAAAATATGTATATATACATATACATATGTATGCACAAATACATATATTTGCATATAGCCACAATACATATTATAGAAATATATAAACACACATGTATATACAAAGCTCAGCCCTCCATTCTCTCTATCAGGTGTAGGGAACCTTGAACCTAGAGGCCATGTGTGCAGATTCCCCTCCCCTCCCAGGTCATGTCTCTTTTCAGTACAAGAGACTCCTGAAGTTTTCTAATATTCTGTAACCTGAAAGAATAAACAGTGTGGAAAAGAACTGGAGATTGAAGAGGTGTTTGGTTTGTTGGGAGGAGTTTCTAAGATGGAGAGCTGGATCTGACCGTGCTGCCAGGGAGAGTGGAGGCCATCTAACTCAATCTTATCATTTTACAGATGAAGGAACTGAAACCCAGAAAGGTTATCTGATTTGTTCAATGCCACACACCTATGCACCATTAGTGCATACTGTAATTCAGGTCTCCCAATTCCAAAGCCAATATTCATTCAGGGAAAAGGAAGGTGCCATACTGTAAAGGCTTAGTGACTGGAAGATGTCGATTTGCCCCCTGACTTTGACAATTCATGGCTGTGACCTCTCTGAGCCTCAGTTTCCTTATCTATATAAAGGGAATAATCCTATCTGTGGTACCTGTGTCCCTACTTCTGAGTCTGGCAAATGTTGTCCTGACTGACTGTTATGATCTGTGGCCTTGGGCCAGTCACTTACACTCTCTGAATCTCAGTTACTGTGAGATTCATCTATATAAAGCCCTTGTCAAGGCTTAAAGTGACTCCATGGATAGAGCACTGGACCTGGTCAGGAAGACTCATCTTCGTGAATTCAAATCTGGCCTCAGACACTCACTAATTATATGACCCTGGCCAAGTCATCTCACCCTGTTTGCTTCAGTTTCCTCATCTATAAAATGAGTTGGAGAAGGAAATGACAAACCACTTCAGTATCTTTGCTAAGAAAACTTCCAATGTGGTCAGAAAGATTTGGACATGACCAAAAAATGACTAAACAAGGCTTAAAGTGGTATATAAATATCATTGTTCTCATACTTCCCATTTATAGCCCCCAAATACACTCACACAGACTGCCTGTCCTCCCAGGTTGGGTTCCTTTCTTTCTCTAGTCACCATCAAAACGTACCTCACTCCCTCAGGGTCCTGCTAAATCGCTGGCCACAAATAACTACTAGGACCAGGTGTTCACGGTGATAAGGTGTTAATGGATGCTAATAGCTCGATGTGTGACATTAAGCCCCCCTCTGCCCTCTCCCCCCTTGCATTTCTACAGTCCTTGAAGGTCTGCCAACGTGGACTCCCAGAGATGCCCTGCTTCATTCCAGAAGAGTGGTTCTAATTTTGGAAATACACAGCGGATTTGTAGGCAAGGGGAGGGGGTGTTGGAGAAGTCAGACCTCTCAGGGATGTGCCAGGCAGTGTGCTGTGACAGAACGAGCACGGCTTGAGAATCAGAAGCCCAGGGGAAGGGGGGGGGGAGGGTGGAGGGAGAGAAGGCCCAGATACATTTTTTGCTTGCTATGTAACCCAGAGCAAATCTCTCCCCTCTCTGAGCTTCAGGTGAAGATCCAAATCCCTGATCTTTGGGGTCCCTCCTAACTCTAAAGCTACAATCTACTTCTACTGCTTAGCTGTGTGGCCTCAATAAATCATTTCCTTTCTAAGTTTCTTTATATGAAGAATGAAAGGGGTCTAAGGTCCTTTTCTCCTCTAACATTCTATGATTCTGAGGGGCTCAAGTTGGGGAGATGTGTATGGCTACATGAGGGGAGGGATGAAGACAGATGCAAGAGAGATTGGGAAGGCAGAATAGGCAAGATTTGGCAATTGTTTGGGTCTGTACCAGATGAGCAAACAAGAGGGAAGAGTCAAGTAAGAGGATAAGAGACGGTAAGCATGGGTGAACTGGAAAAATGGTGGTACTCTCCATCAAAATTCACCAGATGCATACTCTGTGCTAAGTGCTGGGGAAAGAAGTACCAAAAATGAAACAATTCCTATATCAAGGAATTTACATTCCACAGGCATACTTTGCAGATGTTGTGGGTTTGGTTCCAGACCACTGTGATAAAGTGAATATTGCCATACAGCGAGTCACATGATTTTTTTTGTTTCACACTGTACTGTAGTCTAGTAAGTGTGCAACAGTATGATGTCTAAGAAAACAATGTATATACCTTAATTAAAAATACTTTATTTCTAAAAAATAATGCTAAACATTATGTGCTTCTTTAATGAGTCATGATCTTTTTGCTGATGGAGGGTCTTGCCTCGATGTTGATGGTGCTGACCAATCAGGATGGTGGGTGCTGAAAGTTGGGGTGGCTGCGGCACCCAATAAAATAGGGGTAACAATGAATTTTGCTGTCTCTTCCTTTCAGCTGAACATTTAGAGGCCGTTGTAGGGTTATTAACTGGCCTGATTAATCATTAGTTATTAATAGGGTTGCCACAAACCATCAATTTGCTAAAAAAAATAAATGCAGTGTCTGCAAATGGCAGTGAAATGTGGTGTGCTTGTACCTTGTAAATTTATATTCACAGAGCTAAAGAAATATATAAGTATGTGCAGAATACATATAAATAAGCTTAGGTATTGGACCTATATGATATAATAATAATAGTAGCAATTAGCATTTATATAGTGGTTTAAGGCTTGCCAAGAAATTTTGATCTTCAAAACAATCCTAGGAGGTATAACAGTAATGAGATTTGAAATTCCTTTTGTATTGTTAAACTAAGAGGTACTTAGCACCTAGTTCAGATTAAGCCTCTGTTGAAGAAACAGAAGGTGTGAACTCTGTCTCCTGTTGCTGACATAACAGGAAGGGGTTGGCTGAAACAGGAAGTAATTCTGTGTGCATATAAGAAAAGCCCCAGAGAGGAACAGTCAGAATTTCCTGAGAATTTGTGGTGGCCAAGCTTCTTCTGAACTTCTAAACTTGCCTAGGAGGCAAGGAGGCCAGGAGGCCAGGAACCCAGGTGACAGAGGAGCCCAGGAGCTCAGGAAAAGACTGAGGAAGCAGAAGATTGAGGAAGTATGACCAGGATGCTGAGACTTTATTTTTTGTGGCTTAGTTGAGCCTCGAATTCTCAGCAACAGAAATTTCAAAGGATTTGAGATGGACTGGACCCTATAAACTCCAGTGTAGAATAGAACCACCAGGAGAGCTGGACAAGGAACTGGGAGCTGTCTGCCATTGAACCTGGTGAATCCAGGTATAATCTGGGACCATTGAAGGGGATCCAGGGAATCTGAGAACCGGCCCCAGGTCAAGATGAAGAAAAGGCCTCTCTTTCGGTATTAAATGCTATGATGATAATGTGGTTTACTAGTGACCTAGGGGTGGAGGGTTTGTGTATTTTCTAATGATTGTACTTAGTGATTAATGATACTTAGTAACTGATTGCTAAATAAGTGACTGATTGAGTTAACCTAGTTGCCCCATGAGTGGAAGACTGACTATTGTACTCTACTGACTATTGTACTCTGAGATGACTGAATGACTGAGTAAGAAGCCAAACCTCCTTAGGGATACCAGATGATTGTTCTTTGTTCAAAGCTATTGTGACCACTTTGGTGAAAACTATGTGGTCATTTTAATGATAAGCTGTTGTGAACACTGTATTGTGATTTTCTGTGATAAGTTGTAATATTGTGAATACTGTACCTTGATTTTCTGAGAATGTTTTGCTTTGATTTGTTACGGAATAAATGGAGTGTTCACTATACTGTATAATCAGAACCTTAAAAGCTGTTCACAGCAGCCATTTTTCTGGAAAGCTGCTCGTGCATGGCATTACAGGAGGTAGGTGCTATTATTAACCCCATTTTCCAGTTGGGGAAACTGAGTCAAGCAGCATTTAAGTGACTTGCCTAGGGTCACACAACAGATCTGAAACCAGACTTGAATTCAGATGTTCCTGACTCCAGGGTCATCTCTGAGATTTATAGTCTTCGAAAGTTGCTTAAAACACTGAGGAGCCCAGGATCACACAGTCTAGTATGTGTCTGAAGTGGAAATGAACCAAAGTCTTCCTGACTCCAAAGGCAGCTATCTATCCACAATGCCACACTGCCACACCCATAGACAGGATAAATAGAAAGAAAATAAATGTAAGTAAATACAGGGTGATTAAATACAAAGCAAATCAAAAGAATGTATAGATGGGCTTAATATATAAAGAATCAATCCAAGGTAGTTTGGAGGGAGGGCACTAGCTTCATATAGAAAGTAGTGCTTGAGTTGGGTCCTGAAGGAGGAGAGGAATTCTTTGAAGCTGAGATGAGGAGGGAGAACATTCCAGATATGGGGGATGGATAGCAATAAAGCATGGAGACAAGAAATGGAGTGTTGTGTGGGAGGAACAGGGAGGAACAGGGAGGAACAGGGAGGAGACCAATTTTACTTGTCCATACCACACAGGAAGAAGAATGTTGTATAAGGAGGCTGAAAAAGGTAGATCAGAGCCAGGTTGTGAAATACTTTCCAAGCCAGAGAGAGAAGTTTATAGTTTAGCTTAGATGCAGTAGAGAACAGGGAAGTTTAGAGGAGGGGAAACTTTAGGGGAGATCATAACTTCCATTTTGGGTGTTTTGGGTTTACAATGTCTATGGGGCACTCTATGTCAGATGCCCAACAGAGAATGATTGGGGTGCTTAAGAGAGACTCTAAGACTACGTATGTAAATCTGAGCATTGTCCACATAAAAATGACGTATTGAACCCTTGGCACCTGATGAATTCACTGAGAAAGACATAACCTTAGACCTCTAGTAAAAGAGGTGTTTTTTTTTTTTTTTTGTTTTTGTTTTGTCATGAGTCTGAGCAAGAAAGAGTCCTGGATTTAAAGTCAGGGGGCTTGGGTTTGAATCTTGCCTCTATCACTATGTGACCTTGTTCAATTTACTTCACTCTCTGGCTCTAAGTTTCCTCATCTGCAAAATGAAAGTTGAATTGGATGACCTTGGGAGTCCTTTCCAGCTATAAATCTGTGATCTTATGATCTTAACTGTATGACCTTGGGCAAGTCACTTAACTCTGCCTGCCTCAATTTCCTCATCTATAAAGTGAGGGCAGTGAACTCTGAGGTCCCTCTCTTCTCACTTTAAATCGAATCCAGTGTTATTCACAACATTTCTGAGCAAATCCTGTCTTGGGGGTCTTTCTCTATCACATCTGACTTTAGAGGTCCATGGTTCCTTAGATCACTTCAGTCGTTTTAGTTCAGCCTTACTCTGACCTTGTATGAATTGGCACATTGGAGCCAGGGCAAATGCAGGAGATTGTCATTACCTGGCTAGTACATTGGGCTGAAACTTCTGCCCAGAGTGGACTAGCTGTGAGATGGAAATCTGGAGACTGACAACTGATGAAAGCTTCAGGCAAACCTTCCTTTCTGTTGAGACAAATGGACATATCCTCTCCACCCTTTTCACTCTGTTCCCAATCCAATAATGCATGGGAGGATGACTCTTGGTTTCTAACAGCAGACCCAGAAAGGCAGCACATCCATCATTCCCTCCTTGGCCATGACCAATGGAGAGCCCTTGTTTCTGGCTTCCCCAATGCATTGAGGTTGACAAGACAGTCAAGGTGTACTTTGAGAGAGAAAGACAATGATTCTGCCCCCTGACCTTAACTCCAGGCAGCTATCCATACCAATTTAAATCAATGCCAACGTTAATGTGATTCCCTAAGAAATGTAATGAGGGTGCTTGGTGATCACATGAGGCAAAGGAATGTGTAGACTATCATTGAAGACTACATTGCCCCTCAGACATGCCAGGCCTCTGTCTATTCTAGCTGTCTGCTCCATCTTGTTATCTCTCTGTCTTGTGCCCTCAAACTGCCTTCTTCTCTTGGTTTGTAAACACAACTTTTCATTTCTGCATCAAAAGTGCCTCAGATAAAGGAAAGCACATTTGCTCAAACTATCATTTTTTATTAAAAACAACAACTTAGGATCAGTGATCCAGCCCTATAATGGACCTCGGACTTCATCTACTCCAATGTTTTCATTTTATATATGAGGAAACTCAGGTCCAGAGACTTGTCCAAATGACTTGTCCAAAGTCACACAGGTGATGAGTATCAGAGCTAGGATTTGAAGCCAGACTCTGGCCCTCCAAATCCAGCACTCTGGCCCTTGCTAACCATGAGAACAAATGTGATATTTCCATAAAGAGGCAAGAGAAGGATTTTTAAATAGGTGTAGTGATGAAATACTGTCTTGGTGTTATATGTTTCCTCAAAATAGACAATCATTTATTAAAGATCTTCCATGTGACTGGCAATGTGTTGGTACTGGTGACATAAAGACAAAAATGACAAAATCTTATCTCTCAAGATGCTTATGCTCTATTGGGGGAGACGATTATGTTATGTTATATCATGGCATGTTATGTTATGTTATATTACCTTAATTTATATTATGTCGTATTGTGTTATATTATGTTGTGATGTCATATTGTGTTATGTTATGTTATGTTACGTTACATTGTATTATATGTTATATTGTATTATTTCACATTATGTTATATTAAGTTGTATTATATTATATTACATTATGTTGTATTGTATTGTTATGTTATATTGTGATGTTATATTATATTATGCTGTGTTATGTTATGTTATGTTACATAATGTTACATTAAATTGCATTATATAATACATAAGTAATTACAAAATATAGGGAGAAGGACTGGACCTGGGATTTCTCCAAATAAGAGAACTGATTCCTGGATGAGTAAACTCACTCCATCAATGCAGGTCATCACCTCCTCTGAGACTTACACTCTTGGGGAGGTACTGAAAAGAATTGAGATTTTAAGTGACTTGTCCTGGGTCACACAGCCAGTATATGTCAAAGGTTGGACTTGTAGCAAGGCTTCCTTGCTAGAAGGCTAGTACTTCATACTATGCCATGCAGCCTCTTACATGAGAGAGAAGCTCTTACCTGACTGATCTGGGCTCTCCCCCCCCAATGGGGGTTAATATAAAACCAAATAAATACTGTTTAATTTGAGGGGGAAGCACTGGCAACTAAGGGTCCCAGGAAAGGGCAGGAGATAGGGCATCAGCTGAGGCTTTTAAAAGTTTATCTTTTCTATTAAAAAAAAGGGCTGGAAATGAAATCGTCAACTTCTGTTGCACATAATTTATTTTGGGTTTATATGAAATTGAGCGAAACAGTATCCCCGCTGCCCCTTCTGGTTGGTGTGCCCCCTCTGCTCTCCCTTCTGTCTCTTTCGCATGTAACAAAACGCATTGAGGCTCTTCTCTTTCTTGCTTCTTTTTGTATCATGATCGTTACTCACAATTTCCTCAAGAACCAATAGTATTTCCTGATCCCTAAACAGCTGAGCTTTGAAGGATTTCTAAGAAGCAGAGGTAAAGGGAGAACATTCTGGTTACCAGGGGAATGGCCTATATAGAACAGAGAGAAAAGATGGAATCTCCTGTGTCAGGAAGAGCAAGCAGTTTATCCTGGTTGACTATTGAGTTAGTGCAGAGGAGGATATTATAATAATTTTGGAAAAGTAAATTGGGGTCACATTTCAAAAGACTTTAAATGCCAAACAGAGGAAATTTGTATTTCACCTTAGAGGTAATAGGGAGCCAGTGAAATTTATTGAGTATGAGAGTAACTTGGTCATGACATTATCCTTTTCCTTGAGGAATATCAATTTGGCAGCTGTGTGGAAGACAGTTTATTGACAGGTTCAGACTTGAACCAAGGAAGCTACAGTATTAATTAACTATTTATTATTATATCATATAATTATTAACTAATTAATTTAATTAACCATAATTAATCACTTTTATTAATACTGTGAGTCCCACTATAGTCCACCCTGGTCACTACAGAGCAGTAGAAAGAGCACTGAATGTGGCACAGTCAGAGAAATGGGTTCACATCTGGCTTCTGACATTACTAGTGGAATGGCCTTGGGTAAGTCACTTAACTTCTCAGTAAATTGACAGGGTTATGCTGGATCACCTCCACCATCCAGAAGCAGGCATAGAAAGCAGGTTGGGAAGCATGGAGTTGGGTTAGAAATAGAATATGGAAAGGAACAAGCAGAGAATGAAAAAAAATTCTATCAATAACGACCTATGAAGAATAATGAAACAATGGTAGGCAACTTCACAGGTAAGAGAAATGAATAGCCAAAATATGATGTTTAAAAATCATATTGAAAAAACACTATTTTTAGGGCAGCTATGTGGCTCGGTGAATAGAGCACCAGCCCTGGAGTCAGAAGGACCTGAGTTCAAATTTGCCTTCAGACACTTGACACAGTCACTAGCCATGTGGCCTTGGGCAAGTCACTTAACCCCAATTGTGTTGCCTTTCCCCCCCCTCCAAAAACAAGAAAAGAAAAGAAAAAGAAATTTTCTTTTTTATTTTTTTCGAAGAGAATCTCTTTGATCTTATTATACTATATAAATAGTCACCCTAGGCTTTGAACATAATAAAATAAATACTACCTAACTTACGGAAAATAGATTTTTCTTTTCTTTTTTTTTAAAACTTCCTTTCACCTGTTTAATTTATTATTAATCTTAGTGAGCTTTTAAAAAATGCATAATGTCTTCTTTTTCCAGTTAACCCTGGGAAGTCTGTGTCCCAGATGTTGTTGTGCCCATTTTACAGGTGAGAAAGCGGGGGCTGAGTGTGGTTAAGTGACTTGTCTAAAGTCACACGGTTGAGAAGTAAATGTCAGAGACAGAATTCCAAATTAGATTTTTCTGAACCAAATTCTATGCTCTAGGAAGACAAATTTGGATGTTTTGGTGGGGTTTTTTTTTTGTTTGTTTATTTGCTTATTTTTGGAGAGGATCCAAGATTTCATTGGGATAGGAAGCTCCCTGTGAAGAACTTCCTTTACCAATACAGATCATCATTTTCTCTTAGTGTTAGAAAGTTGCCAGGGACACTGAGAGTTTAAATGACTTACCCAGAATCCCACAGATGTAACACATCATAGATGAGGGAAGAGACAAAAAGAAAGAGGGAAGGTATAGGAGGGAGGAAGGAGGGACAAAGGAAAAGAGAGACGGAAGAGAGGGGAGAGGAAAGGAGAGGAGAGGAAACCAAGAAGAAAAAGAGGGGGAAAAGAAGAGGAGAGAGAAAGGAGAAAGAGAAGAAGGAAGGCAAACAAGAGGAGGTAGAATAAGAAAGAGTGTAGAGGGACAGAGAGAGAGAAGAAGAAAGAAGAGGAAAAGGGAGAGGAGGTAGGAGAGAGACAGAGAGACAGAGATAGACAAAGAGACACAGAGAGAGAGAGATTGCTTTTTACAAATGGTTAGCCTTAGCTTATACTAGCACTTTACTGCTAAATCCAAATGAGACAGACAGATTTTAACCCAAGTTCACTTGAGATAAAATGTCTTTCACCTTTGTGTTCCTCTGTAGAGTATGGAGATTCTGCCATACTGCGACCTTGGCTTTAAAAAACTTTAACACAAAGGGTGAAAAAAAGACATGCAAATAGCATTGTCCAGCATTTGGAATTCCAGCCAAAGCATCCATCTGTTAATTGTCCACATGGTCTAGAATTGATTTATAGGTCACAGAGTTGCAATGCATTTTTGGAAACCTTTTGACTTTCATTTTATTTTTAAAAATCCAACCCAGACAATTTTATCTTATACAATAAAACAGAAATCAAAGGTCATTTGGAAATGCTATAGTTGCCTATTAGTAGAAATCTTTATGTTAACCTTTCCCTGAAGTTTGTAGCCATGTTGGCTCAGTAGCTGATACTAAAGAAAGCCACAGCCTCATCAAAGAAGAATGCGATTTTTTCATCTGGAAGGCAATTTAGAGATCATCTCGTCTGATTTCTTCATTTTCCAAAGCCTGATACCGAGGCCCACAGCAGGGAAGGGACTGCTCATGGCCCCACTTTCTTGTCCCTTAGCCCGGGACATTCCCACTAAGGCATGCAGGTACATTTTCTAAATGAATTCAAATCCACAGTCAAAAACAACATGCCCTGAAGGGCTCCCACTTTTCTTTATGCTAGAGTTATTTTTTTTCCTCCCTTTCGAAAATCACTCTCCCCTTTTGTGTCTCATCAATAGCATTAAGTCTCAATGAACCCGATTCAAAATTTAGAAACAAAGTATTTGGTCTACATAATTGCTCAGAGACCATGTAGCACAATCTTTTCTTTCTTTAAAAAAAATTCTTAAATTTTTAAAAAATAATCTGAGCTGAAATAAAGAGCCAGGGAAATCTGGGCTTGGGATTTAGTTATTACTGCTGCCCATCACACTTCTCGGCAAGATAAGGGCCCAGAACGGCATTTGTCGAAACGCACTGCTATCTCTCCAGCAATCCGGCTCAGGCTCGGGGCCCCTTGGTAACAGCTTGGCAAATCTGTAAAAGGAATGTGACTGTATAGTTTGTGTGTGGATTGGCGAGTCATTATGGTCTCCAAATTGCACAGCAGATCATTAATCATAGGCCAAGATAGGCAATCGCTGCAGAAACCTGATGAAAGACCCCTAACATAATGCCAGCTAAATCATGTTTAACATGCAGACCTTGCCTGTGTAGATATGGACTGGAGAGAGGAAAGAAAAAAAAAATCATTCCCCTTTTAGGAAAGAAAACTTCTCCTTATCTTTGATTTGCATTCAGTCCTCTCTCAATAGTCTTTAAGTCTGTTATTTAATTCATTTTGGTGCCCGGACCCATCACAAAGCAGAAATCCTAAGCGAGACCCATGCAGCCCGTGACCTCCCAAACCTTCTCTTTTCTTGTCAGTTCTATGTCATTTGTGAAGTTGAACCTTGCCAATTTGAAATGCTGACCTCTTCCATAGACAACCTTATTCTCCTTGAGTGAAAGAAAGGGCCAGGGCCTACAAACCACTCAAGCGAGAGATGGCAAGAAAAGAGAAAAGTGGATGACTGGTAAATCAATTTCCACAGCCCACCCAAAACCCACACACACACATTGAATTTGTATAAATTTTCTTTTTAAAAAAATAGTGAATGGATTTTCTTTAAAAGAGAGGTGGGGGTGGCTCCCAAGACAAAATAAAAAAAATTATGAATTGAATGAAAAAGAATAGGACACACAGCCTTCCAACAACTGTGCTTCAGGGGCTTTGGACTGCTCTTACACCTGTGGTACCCTGACACTTTTTCAAAGAAAGGGATTTCTCGAAATGCAGAAATATGCATTTTCATCCCTGTGGAAGATAACAAAGAGAATAAACAGAAAGGAGGCTGTCAGCACCCCAGGACTCATCCTACAGAGCGAATCCCTCAGATGCGATGTGCTAAGTCAAGAATGGCCCTACAGAAGGGACATGGACACATTTTACAAAGCATCTTGTGTATTGGCAGACTGTTGGAGGAACCTGCAACAGAATAAGGCTGGGCTCTTTAAACTTGTGCATAATCAAGGAGCCTTCCAAGCCACTTCATTCCCCAATCTTGTATTTTAAACCCTTTCCAAATGAAACCAATAACTAAATATGTAACAGTATGATAGTCGTTTCAACACAGTGATGAAATTAATGATATTTACAAGCTAAAATGTGATGCCCTATTTGTCAATGTGATGGGACTTCATCCAAGAGCCCCATACAGGAAGAAAAAGCTTTCTCTTTATGCACTCCGGAGTCAGGCTTTTGGGTTCATTTCAATTGGACAAACATTAATTAAACGCCTGCTATGTGCAGACCTCTGGGCTGCTTAGAATTCCCTCAAACAGGTACCCCCAAATTGTTCCTGTGTGAGCAGAACTCTAGGTGAAAGTGATTTGATTAAATGAGGAGGAATCAATTATACCAGTCCTATTCAACAAACATCTATTAAGAACCTACTGTGTACAGTAGAAGGGATGGAATAAGTCCCAGCTCTGGAGGACCCAGGTTTAAATCTTAGGTCTCTCACTTGCTATTTGTTTAAGTCTGGAAAGGAACTTTAGAGGTCAATGAGTCCAATTCCCTCATTTTAAGATATAGAAACTAAGGCTGAGTGAATTTAAATGACTTGCCTAGGGTCATACAGCTGGGGAGCATCTGAGGCTGGATTTGGTCAGTTAGCTAGCCAATAAGCATCTCTTAAGTGCTTGATTCATACTAGGCACTATGCTAAGTAGCGGAGATACAAAGAAAGGCAAAAATATCATCCCTACCCTCAAGAAGGTCACACTCTGTCCGAGAGAACAGCATTTTTTTAAAAAGGAAGTTCAAATACAGGGAGGATGAAAGGCCCCAAAGTATTGAGGGTATAGCAGTGGGCAGATGGTAAGACTCAGGGGTCTTCAGAGTGACTGTGGCTTCAAAATTCATTATTAACCTTCAGTCAGTCTGGTAACATGACTCTTCGAATATACCCAAATTGCTCTTTGTACTAATGGACACACACTTTTCTCACTTGAGGCGACCTACCAAAAACTTGTACTGTATTGGGCATAAGTCACTCACATGTTATGATGAGGCATCAAAGGAAGTCTATAGTGAAGGAGGGTCCATTGAGAAACTTGTACTGTCAATCAACAGGAGGCTAGGTGGTGCCATCATGCATAGAGCGCTGGTCCTGGTAAGGAAGACATCTTCATGAGATCAAATCTGGCCTCAGACATTTACCATCTGTGTGACCCTGGGTGAGTCACTTAACCCTATTTTCCTCAGTTTCCTCATCTGTAAAATGAGATGGAAAAGGAAATGGCAAACTATTCTAATACATTTGCTGAGAAAAGCCCAAATGGGAGTCACAAAGAGTGGGACGTGACTGAAAAATGGCTTAACAATAACAAGTCAATTAATCAATAAAAAATTGTTAATTGTCGAATATTTGCCAGATATTAAACTATGGGAGCTAAAGTAGAGAGATCCTGTATAAGTAGTATATCTTTTTTTTAAATGCTGAATCAAATAAACCTTTTTTTCTCCTTCATATGTCAATTACTCACATATATCATATACCATGTTTTCTGCTCTTATTTGTGGATTTTAAGTTAATTATATATAATGTGTGTATATATACATACATATATGTATGTATGTGTATATATACATGTGTGTATGTGTATATGATATAGCTCCATGCCTTATAGAACATTTTCCTCATAATAACTCTGTGAGGTAGAGTACAAGCATTATCAACCCCCCCCACTTTACTGATGAAAAAAACTGAGGCTAACAGTAATTAAGTAAATTTCCCAAATTCAAACAGCTGGTGCCTGTCAGAGCAGCAGATTTAGGTCTTCCAGGATTACATTCAATGTTCTTTCCATTTCTCTATGTTTTCCATACATTCTCATTGTCTCTATGTAGATGCCTCTGAAATGGAGGCAACCTGGAGAGCCTACAGGATGATACGTTTCCCAAATATGAATGATTCATCTTTGGAAAGGATCCTGAGAGGTCATCTAATTCAACTTCTAATTTTACCAATTAGAAAATGGAGACCCTGGGATGTAAAGTGTGTGGTTTGCAGGTTATATAATATCCTAGATTTAAAGCTGGAAGGGACATCAGAAGCCATCTAATCCAATTGAATTATTTTACAGATGAGTAAAACAGAGGTCAAGTAACTTACCCAAAGTCTCACAGACAATAAACATCAGAAGTAAGAATTGAACCCAGGTCCATTCTCTTTTCATTGTACCAAGTCTTGGAGGCTGGAATTGACTTAATGGCCTCAGGCATAGACTCCTTGGGACCTCACTTGGACTGGAGGCATAGAATCAGAATTGGGGAGTAAAATTTAAAAGGAGAGACATGGAATCTCAAAATCTGCTCTTTCTCTGTCTACCCTGCTATGACTTGTAATGCAAGACACTAGCCTCTGTCTTCTTCCTTCCATAGTCTTTTCCTCTGATCTGTCATTTGACATCCTCGGAGATGATCACAAACCCTGTTATTCCTGCATGAACCCTTTCATAGTAGTTGAGGCTAGGAAGACCTCAGAAACTTAATAGCTATGTGAACCTAGGCAAGTCACTTAAACTCCATTTTCTCATCTGTAAAAGGGAGAAAAAAAAAGTACTTACATGGGTTGTGGTAAGGTTCAGGTGAGATAACTCATTTACACATGAGATATGCAAAGCACTTTAAAATTGCTAGCTATTATGGGTATTGCAACTTGAAACTTAGAGGACTGGTGAGATTTTACCACTCAAATTATAGAGGCTCAATCCAAAAAGCATTTATTATGCTCCTGCTAAATACAAGGTGACAGAAAACATCTTTTCTGACTCTAAAACTCTTAGAGACTGACCTGAGGACACCGAGTGGTTAAGTGATTTGTCCACAGTCACATAGGCAGTACTTGAATGGAGGTCAAGGTCTCAGCCTCTGATAACCCCTACTTAACTTGGACAGGTAAGAGGACAATTTCACCTGCCTTCTTCTCAGGGAACAAAATTAATTTCTTTCCACTTTATTTGAAGGTTTTATAGGACCTGCCAGAACTTGTCTCTTGTTGATCTAGCTTATGAAAATGCAAGGTCAATTCCAAGCTAATATGAGATATCAGAAAAAAGGTGAAGTCTATACACAATGGGTGCTTAGCCAATGTCTGTAATTTAAACAACAACCCAATAAACAATTCTAAGATTCCATTGGTATAGCCAACAAGAGATAAGAAAACTACCAATTCAGAGCATCAGCTGCCCTCCAGCTAAGTCTTTGAAAGTAGCTTGGGGAGGTAAGAATTTAAGTAACATGCTCAAGAGTGCACAACCAGTATCTATCAGAAACAGAATTTGAATTCACATCATCCTGTCTGGGATAGGTCTTGATCCATTTGCTTAGAAACCCAGTCAATTGAGGAATGGCTGAACAAATAATGGTAGAGGGATGAAATGGAATACTACAGTGCCATAAGAAATGTGGAAAGGAAGAGCAGCTGGGTGGTGCAGTGGATAGAATACTGACCCTGGAGACAGAAGGACATGAGGTTCAAATCCAGCCTCAGACACTTGACACATTTACTAACTGTGTGACCTTGGTCAAGTCATTTGACCCCAATTGCCTTGCCTTCCCCCCCTCAAGAAAATAAAGAAATGATGAAAGGGACAGTTTCAAAGAAACCTGAGAAGAATGTATATTGTAACAACAACATTGTTAATGCTTCTCAACTTCTCTTTTTTGACTATCTTTATTTTCTGAACAGGTAGGCTTATTTTCCTTTTGGAAATTTCCCTGATTCTTAGCGATGCATTGTTACCTGAGAGTAGGAGGAAGCCTAGATGTGCCATATGTTAGTATTTAATTCATACCATAGCCAATACTGTAGGGGCATCTAGGTGGTGAAGTGGAGTCACTAAGACTCATCCTCCCAAGTTCAAATCCAGCCTCAGACACTTCCTAGCTGTGTGACCCTGGGTCAGTCATTTCACCCTGGTTGCCTCAGTTTCTCATTTGTAAAACAAGCTGGAGAAGAAAATGGCAAACCACTCCAGCATCTCTGCCAAGAAAACCCCAAGTCAGGGCTTGAAGAATTGGATACAACTGGACAACAACAGTCAGTATAGATTCCCTTTGAAATTACTTCTCTTTATAATCAAATTTCAAATTTCATCAAAATGGGCATTTCTCCTCATCTCTCTAGGGTAATGTCGATTATTATCATTGTTGTTATTGTTGTTGTTAATTACTGTCGTCATCACCCTCCTTATTACTGTTGTTTTTATGAAAAGCTAGGACATGAAAATTGGAACTGCTGGGAAAGGAAAGGAAGAAGCTCACAGTCCATTTTAGATAATGCTAATTATACAGACTCATGATCAAATTCAAATTTAGAACCATAGATCTGGAGCAGGATGGGACATCAAATCTCTCCAGTTTAGCTCTCTCATTTTATAAATGAGGGAGACCAAGGCTCAGAGAGGTTATGGGACTGTAGGAATATCATCTGGTTTGACCCCTTCATTTTAAGGATGGGGAAAATGAGGTCCAGAGAACTGAAATGATTTGGCCAAGGTCACACAGGTAAGAGGTAACAGAGACAGAATTGGAACCTAGGTTCTCTGATCCCAGCTTCCACTGGCCCAAGTTGCATTTAGGACTCATCTACCTAGAGGGCATTGGTAAAGACATGAGTATGAAGGAGATAGTCAAGGAAAAGCTTATCAAGGAAAAAGAGAAGGCCAAAGAGAGAACTTTGGGAAACTTAGACTTTAGGGGGTTAGGACAGGGAGCCAGTGAAGGAGAGAAAGGGGGACACCTAATGGGTTAAGAAGAGACATGATGTCTCAGAAGCCAAAGAAGGAGAGAATATGCAGGAGGAGGGGGCGTTCAACAGCGTCAAAAGCTGCAGAGAGGTCAAAGAAGATGAGGCCTGGAAAAAAAACCAAAGGACATTGAATTTGGCAATTAGGAGGTCATTGGTAACTTTGAGAGAGTAATTTCTATAGCACAGTGGAGACAGAAACCAGATTGCATGAGGCTTAGAAGAGAGTGGGTGGTGAAGAAAGGGAAGCATTTTTTGTAGAAAGCTTTTCTGGGAAATTTAGCAGTGACAGGGAGGAGAGATGAGATCACAGTCGCCAGAGATAGAAGGGTTAAGAGACCTTTGGCCTATTGATTCCACTCAGGCTTACATACCATTGAGATCAAAGACAGAAAGTAAGTCCTTATATATAATAAAATATTTGTAACAACACTTTTTATTAGCAGAAAACCAGAAATAAAGTGGATGTCTGTTGACTGGGGAAGGGCTAAACCAATTGCAGTAATAGGATATTGTTGTACTGTAAGAAATAATATGAAGGATTCAGAGAATCATAAGAAGACTTGGATGAACTGATAAAGTGAAGAAATTAGAAGCAAGAGGACAATATACACAGAGATGAGAGTAGTGTGAACAAAAACAATATCAAAAGGCATCCCAATTCCAGTACACTATAATAACTAATATTGGTCCCAGAAGAGCGATTATGAAATCTTCCTCTTGGTAGGGAGATGAGAGGTTAATGTTATAAAAGTTGCACACATTGACAGACAGGGAGGATATTTGTTAAGTTACTTTTCTTTGTTACTAGGGAGGCCTCTATAGAGATGTGAATACATAGATCTCAGGGAGTGGGGAAGAAGGGGAATAAGACATCAATATAATTTTTATTCAAAGGGTTGGAGAGACTTCACCTCATTTGTATGAAATGGGAAGGAGTTAGAATAGAGAAAAAGACTAAAGATCATAGGATACCAGAAGCAGAGAACCTCAAATATAAATCAACCCTTTCATTTTACAAATGAGGAAACAGAAAAATTTTAGTTGACTTGCTCAAAATTGAGAGAGAGAGAGACAGAGACAGAGACGGAGACAGAGAGAAAGACAGAGACAGACAGAGACAGAGAGAGGGAGGGAGGAAGGGAGAGAAAAAGAATATTATTTTAATCTAGAAAAGGTTCAAAAGGAACAGGACAAAGCAAGAAAGGATAAACTTAAGAGCAGAAGACGACCAGGACTTGGAATCAGGGAAACCTGAATTTAAATCCTGACTCAATTACTTGTTAACAGTGTGACTCCTAGCAATTCCATTAACTTCTCTGAGCCTCCATTTCTTAATCTGTAAAATGGGGACAGCAATAAATCTACTTTATAGGATTGTTATGAGAATCAAATTTTAGATAGGTAGACAGACAGATAGATAGATAGATAGACAGACAGATAGTTATACACCCCCCCAATGCTTTTCTACCCTTAAAGTGCTACATAAATGTTAATAAAATAATTAATAACCTTAGGTTTGTATATGAATAATAGCTAGCATTTATATAGTAGTCATAATGATGATAATCGCTAACATGTCCATAGCACTTAACTGTGCATCCGCCATTGTGTCAAACCATTTACAGTCATCCCATTTGATCCTCACAACCATCCTGGGAAGTAGGTACTATTATTATTATCCCTGTTTTATGGATGAGGAAACTGAGGCAAACAGAGGGACTTGTCCAGAGATCATACAGCTAGAAAGGGTCTAAAGCTGGATTTAAACTCAGGTCTGGTACTTGATTCACTAAAACAAATTTTGTCTTATTTTTATCCTCACCACAACCCCATTATCCCCACTTGTAAAGATAAGGCAGACTCAATTTGGTGATTTGTCAAGAATTATACAGATAGACTGTCTGAGGCAAGATTTGAACTCAGGTCTTCCTGATGCTAGATCTAACCTTCTACCCACTGCACAATCTAGTTGACTATATTTCAAGACGAAAGTCTAGCCCTCTCTGTACAAATGTAGAAAGTGAGGACTAAGATTTCATCCCTTCCTTTCCATCTGCATTTTCCTCATCATCATAACAATGATATAGGGCTTTAAGATTTGAAAAAACACTGTACAAATATTTGGCTCAGTTTATTCTCACAACAATCTGGGAGATAAGTACTATTATCATCTGCATTTTACAGGAGAGGAAACTGAAGCAGACCCAAGTTAGATGACTGACTTAATGTTATATCGCTATTAATCAGAATAGGTGAGGAGATTTTCCTTTATTTTGAATATTTTCTGACATGATCATGCTTTCATGAAAGAGCCAAAGGAAGCTTTAAGAAACCCTTTCTGTATCATAAAAGCCACCTCCCTGTTCTACTTGGAGTAAGCATGGAGAGTATACTTACAGTGTGCTAGGATTCTGGGAGAGGGCAGGAAAGGGCATAGGTGGGAGTAAAGAGTAAAAGAAAAGCAATGTAAAGACACAATCCCTACTCTGGAAGAGTTTCTCAAATGAGAAAGTCTGAAAACTCATGCATAAGAAAGCAAGCTTGCATGAAATAATAAAGAGCAAAATGAGCAGAACCAAGAGAATGGTGTATATAGTAAGAGCAATATTGTCCAAAGAAAAGTTGTGAATAATGAAGTTATTCTGAGTATTATAAATACTCAAATCAGCCACAAAGGATATGAAGGAGGAGGATATCTACCTCTGGAGAAAGAACTGGTGTATGGAGGTGTGTCTTGTATGGTGGTAGAGAAGTCAATGTCTAGAGATGTAGGTAGATAGACAGAGGTAAAACCGAGGGAGGGGTGTGTGTGTGTGTGTGTTGAGAGGGAAATATATACACATATCTAGGTATACACATATCATCGATATAGATGGCTATAGAGAGATATAGTACATGGGCATATCTATCTATGTCTGTGTGAAATTGTAGCCTTACCTAGTGCAGGGTGGGAAGAGGGGGAGGGAGATAGTTCAGAACTTAAAATGTAACAAAAAATAAAATTACATTTAAAAAAGAAACCAAGACCCAAAGCAACCTGTCAGCAAGTGTCGATTAATGCCACAGCTGAAAGGGTTTTAAAATGTCTTCAAAGTAGGGATTGAATTGTTGGAAACTTTGGGTGGTTTTGGGGGGAGGGATCAAAATGTCACACCCTGAGCTGGAGGAGTTCTTGTAGATTAAAATCATGCCAGTACCATCAGTCAGCAGGATAAGATTTGCATGTCTAATTTTTCTGAAGAATGGACTTCCCAACATGACTTTTTCTTTAAAACCCATTTCACAGATTGAAAAACTAGATGGTTCAGTGATGAGGGACCTCCTCTAACACTTTTCACCTGTGTGACTCCGGACAAGCTACATCACCTCTTTGAGCCTCAGTTTCCTCATCTGCCTAATGAGTGGGTTGAACTAGATGGATTCCTCAGACCTTTCCAGCTCTAACTGTATGATTCTTGGATTTTTCTCCCTGGATTTCCCCAACTGAAGGGGCCATTGCCAGTTGACCTTGAACTCGGGAGGAGAGAGTGAGGCTGATGACTTTTCACAGCTCTGTCTCACTTAAATCCAATTCACTTGCAAGTCAAGACATCGCCCGCATGATGTCATTGGTCCTCTTTCTGAAGGAAGGAAGGACAACAACAATCCCAACCCAAGGAATCTGATGTTTGCTTTAATCTTTACTTGCTCTAACTTCCCAATTCATCAGTTGTCTCCTGAATAAAGTGGGATCGTTCTCTGTTGCAAGATTATATGTCTAGAACTGGAAAGGACCCCAGAGGCCATCCAATCCAACCCCCTCATTTTACAGATGGGGAAACTGAGGCCCAGAAGAGTTAAATGGCTTGTTTAAGGTCATATAGATAGTTAAGTGGAAGAACAGGGATTTGAAGCCAAATCAAGTGCCTTTTTCCACTTTATCATACTTCACTACCCCCCACCCTGCTTATAAGTCAGCCACTTAAAAGTAACAACTAAATCATTAAAAGGTTGATCTCCCCAGGGATTAAGATGTCCATTTCTTCAAAGCACATTACACCTTTCAGGCCACAGATAGGTCATCTGCTAAACCATCGCCATGAACCAAATGACATCTTGGTGGCCCAGGGGTTCCTTTGCTTCCAAGATGAAGATTGCTTTGTTACTGATGAGCTCAGACCCACGACTTTTAAAAAGTTTTTTGTTCTACTCAGAAGAAAGGAGCTGTGTGAAATACTATTGTGATTTTCTGCTGGCAACTATTTCTCCCCATAGATACAGAGCCATTCATGTTCCCTTCCCCTTCTTTACCCCCCCCCCCCATATAAAACAGACAAGAAGGTGTCTTCTACAGCAGATAGGATGTTGGGTTTGGCCTCAGGAAGGCTTATTTTAGCATCCTCCCACTCTGACATTAGTAGCTCTGTGACCCTGGGTAAGTCATAGGATCCCAGAAGGCACCTTGGATTCCATCTAGTTCAAGCCCCCCATTTTACAGAAGAGGAAACTAAGACCTCGAAAAGTTAAGTGATTTGGCCAAAGTCACACCAGTAAATAAGCAAAACAGGTGGTATTTTATTCCAGATTCTCTGAGAGATCAGGAAGGGATAGAGGCATGATTGAAGAGGAAGAGAAACAAGTTAAAGACACAAAATGACATTTGATAAGTCAATACAAGAAGCAGGATGATTCCCTGGATCAACATGAAAATACTTAGAGTTGGAACAAGTCACTTCCTTCTCTGTGCCTCATTTTACTCAATTTATTCATCTGTGAAATGAGGGCGATTGGACCACATGGCCTCTGAGACTCCTTCCTGCTCTAGAGCTAAGCAACCCCCATCACATTATAGAAGTTTCTATAGGACAGGAATTAATTCATGGCTACCTTTCTGTCTCTAGCACTTAGAACGTTGCGCACATGTCACAAATATTTGTTGAATCAAATGTGAAGAAAGTCAAGAAGACAATACCCGTGAAAGCACAGATTTCAGAGGACAAAGAAACTATGATTTAGTGGCAAACTGAGTTATTTCATCAAAATTGTATCTATACCCATATTTATAAACTCTATCCAAAAGAGCAAAGGATCATGGATTTGGACCTGAAAAATCTCCCAGGCTACCTAATCCAAACCCTTCATTTTAAAGGTGAGGTGAAATGGCTTGCACTAGGTCACCCAAGTTCTAAAAGAATCATAAATCTAGACCTGGAAGGAGCCTCAGAACTCATTTAGTTTCAGTCCTTTATTAACAGAAGAGACTGTTGTCTAGGGGATTTAAAGGACTCTCCCAAGGTCACACGGTTAACAAGTACCTGAAATAGGATTTTAAACCAGGAAATGTGTCTCATTTTATTATTTTCACTGTACCAGGATAATGTACACAGAAGGAACTCTAGGTGTCTAGGAGTATTTTGGTCAGACCAGTCCTATGAAGCCCCTCTCTCCTAGAAACAGCTCACAAAACAATGATAGGGGCTGGAGAGGCCAGGGACCAAGGAGGAAGATCCTATCTTGAAGCTGCCCCTGAGTAAGCCTGCCTTCTCCCAAGATGGACCCGAGCAGTGTGGAGAGGAGACTTGCCTCCCTCCTCCCCCAGCATGTCAGAGGGTGGGGGTACAATTCGCCTTGGCAGTTTTTATTTTCAGTGAGCTTGACAGGCTGGGAGAGGAAGGCGTTAATGTTTTCTGACAGGCGACCCCTAATTGTGCACGCTTTTCTTCTAGGCCATTTCTGTGAAATTCTGACTTAGGCAAGGAGCATTACAAAGTAGTGGGGGCATTGAAATGTAGCTTATTCATGAAGACTTCAACTGGTTTTGTCTTTTAACTAACCTTTGAGTCTGATCAGAAGTCTAGCCTGGCTCCTTTTCTCAAAAGGCTCTGCTGGCAACTCTGCTAACAGGCTAACTGTTTTTTCCCCCTGTTAAAAGATAACTGGGTTTCAAGTCGTGCATAGGGGAAATTAAGAGGGAGGGGGGCTCACTGGCATAGGACTGATGAGTTCAGCTCTGCCTCCGGCCATTGGCATGGAGTGAGGGGTAGCATTCTGAAAATCGATGTGGGGGGAAAAATAGCAAACACGCAAAACAGGAGCCACCCTGCAAATTCAAGGCATGCAAAAGACCCCCTCCCTTTCCCTCAGTTTGCCTTTTGTAGGAGAAGGAGGTTTTGGAGCCCTTTGTATTGAAACACACACTGAAAAAAAGATGCCCTTCATTCAAACCTCCCACCCCACACCCTCATATGCACACACTTCCCCTTTTCCAAAGGACTCCGTGACGAGTTGAGATCTAACGGGACTGTATTTGGGGCTTATTGTAGTAATAGTAAAGAGAGGACAGGAAAAGGGAAAGGGAGAAAGTGCAGAGAGGAGGTAGAAGAAGGGAAGAAGAAAAGAGAGCGATAAGGGAGAAAGAAGAGGAAGGAGAGGGAGTAAAATGAGGAGAAGCAGGAGGGAGAACAGGGAAAGAAATAGGGAGGAAAGAGGGAAAAGGTTTAGAAGGAGATGGAGTGGAAGGGAGTGGGAATGTAAAAAGCAAAGGGTACCAAATGTGCTAAAATTGTAATTCAGAAATACATTGCTAAAGGCAGTGCAGCTCTCAGTAGTTTGGGTTTGGATCACTCTGCCAAGAGCGAGCTTTGAGCTTTTGGGCTCGAGTCAGTGTTACCTAAAGGATTCTGCTTTTGGCAGGTGGTAGCCTTTTGTCCTCATCAAACTGTCTGTCTGTCTCTGTCTCTCCTTTTCTTCCCCCCACCCCCTTCCTTCTCTCTCCCCTCCCTCTCTTCTCTGTCTGTCTCCATCTCTGTCTCTCTGCACTTCACCGAGAGTGATTCATTCACGGAGCAATGCTTGGACTCTTCTCCCAAGTTCCTGCTGCCTCCTCACATAAGCGGGCCCAGAGCCTCCTCAAAAGGAGCTTTGTGCGGTGCCGGGTGCCTGGGTGTGCGCTTTATTCGGACTCTTGTTTCAGTTGGTGATCTCACATTTTGCCTTCTGAGAGGGAGCGCCTACTTCTCGAGTATATTCATTCATTTCTGTGCTTTTCTCTGTTCTCTCACCAACTGTCTCCCTGTGCCGACAGTTCTCCTCTCCCTCACTATCTCTCTCTTCCCCCTCACTATCTCTCTCTTCTCCAACCCCCACCTCTTTCCCAATTTCTTTATCTTCCCGTCCCTCCCTCTCATTTTCTCCTTTATCTCTCCCTAGATCTCTCTCTTTTTTCCTCCCCCATCTCTCTTCCCTCCTCTCTCCACACATTTTCCTTCTGATCTCTGTCCTCATGTTTGATCCTCTTTTTCTTCCCATCACCCCTTTCTCTTCCCTCTCTCCCTCTAGCCTCTTTTTCTCCTCCTAACTTACTTTCCTCGTCTTTCTTTTTCTCTTCTTTCTTTTCTTCCTTTTCCTTCATCTGACCACATCTTTCCCCTCTCTTTTCCTTTTCCTACTTCGCCTCTCTCTCTCCCCTTTTATCTCTCTCTCTTTCTCCTCTCTCCTATTGCTCTCTTCCTTCTCAACCTCTCTCTCCTCCTTTTTTCTCACTCTCCTCCCATTCTGACTCTCTTTCTCTCCTTTTACCCCTCACTCACTCTCCTCCTTCCTCCAACTCTCTCTCCATTCTCTCCCGCCCGCCCTCCTCTTCCCCCCTCCAGGGCCTCGGTCTCCCCTCCTTCTCCCTCTGAGTCAGGTAACCCGGGCTCTTGCCCTGGCCCAGTTAGCTCACTGAGGAGCTTGGGCGCACGCAGCTGACAGTGGACGCATGCCTCCAGCCAATCAGAGCTGGGGACCAGCTGGGATAGTATATAGTTTGAATAAATCATTAAGCTTGACACGCGCTCGGGTCCCTGGGCTCTGCAATACAACTTGCTTCCTGCCCTTAACCTACAAAAAACCCTTTTGTAGCAATCTGATCTTGCTACAAAAGAAGGAATATTACTCCAACCTGCAGCGGGGCCAAGCCCTTTGTGTGTGTACTTTAAAACGAATATTAAAACAAGAATCCAACCCACTCCTCCCGCCCTCGTTCGGGTCTACCATGTGATTTCTTGGCCCCTCACCTTCGTTCATATTCCGAGCTCTCTGAGTGAGCTCTAATAAACTCCGTGAGCCCCCTTTTCCTAGGAGAGAGAAAAGGATGTTCTGTGAAGCGACGAAAATCGGATGGTTAGCTGTTCTGGAGAGCAATAGACCTCGCTTTAAAGATAGGGGGAGTTGAAAAGAAAACAAAATAAAACATTGATGGCAGGAAAAAAAAAACCCAAGGATAGGGGGCTGGCAGCCCAAATGATGCCCTTCTCTTCAGCAGCATCATATTTCACCTGCAGTGCTGGACTTGGGGTCAGGAAAGCCAGGGTTCAAATCCTGAGAATATAAGCCTTTTTTCCCTTCTCTTTTGCCTTTGTTGATTCCAGCACCTGACAGTGATCCAGACCTGCGAAATCTTATTGACTGAATGATTACTATCTGTGTGACTTTGGGTATATGTATGATAGACTTACCTCTCAAAAACTTTGTTTCCTTATGCTGAAAATGGGGATATTAATACCTGTGCTAAATGCCATAGACTTAGGAGGTTCAGAGGAGTTTATGTATACAGAGCAGCTTTGCATTATGTAAATGTCAGGTATCATTATTTGGTGAATGCTTTCTTTTTTACAGGGGCTTGATTGGGTCTTGGTAATGCTTGGTGATGGTCATCATTAACTCCCACAGACCCCTTTTCCTGAGGCCTACACCCCCCAGATATAGACAAGACTTTCCATTGGGAAAGATTAGGCCTTAGACCAGTGGTTCTCAACCTTCCTAATGACTCCACCCTTTAATTCTCTATGTGGGTGTATCTGGGCATATCTGCATGTGGGCGGACCTGCCAGAGACGGATAGAGGACCAGTGTCTTGGTTCCCAAGACTATCAGAAATATGTGTTTTCCCATGGTCTTAGGTGACCCCTGGGAAAAGGTCATGTAACCCCAAAGGGGTCGCGACCCACAGATTGAGAACTGCTGCCTTAGACAGTAACTAGAGTGTATCTCTTAGTAAAGCTTATCTTGATCTCAGTTCATTTTCTAAGAGTTCCTTTGCCTAGGACAGGTGGAAACATCTGATTTTGGAGTCCAGAGACATGATTTTGAGCCCCAGCTCCTGCGTTAGTTAAGTGGCTAGATCAGTCACTTACTCTTTCTGAATGTCAGTATCTAGGAGATCAATCAGAGATCTAGGAGGATATTCGAGGTCTTCTAGCTCAACTCCTTCACTTTACAGAAAAGGAAACTGAGGCATAAGTAGGTTAATTGACTTATCTAACATCATAAAAGTATAAGAGGTAGGGTTTGAACATAGGTCCTATGATTTTAGTTCCAGGGTCCTTTAGCTACCTTGTCAAATGTATAACTCACTACCTACTCCCTTAGGATTGTTGTGAGGATGAGACGTTGCAAACTTTGTAAGTATTGGGATGGGGGAGTATTAAATTGTTGACAACCCTTACATCTCAAAACATCCCTAAAGTTGGTTCCCAAGGTTGGTTCTGCGGTGTATGCCAGTCTACCCACAAAGATCAAAGATCAGCCTAAGAAATTCAATGAGAGAGGAAACCTCTTTCTTTCTTGAGCTTGAGTTTGAGGCAGATTATCAGAAACTGTGCTTGCCCCAAGGACAGCTTGCACCCTTTATCCACTGGTTTTCTAACTCTGTGCTGCAGGACTGCTAATTCATTTCTTCTATGGTGGGCCCCTATCCCATTCTTTGGGTTGAACTTGAGACAGCTCCCCCTACCCAACCCAAGAGTGTGGTCAAAGGAAACAGACATGTGGCTTTAATGTCATTCTCTGCCCCCTCCCCCCCCCCCCACCTCTGTCTTGGTCTCTGATATTGGATTCCCTGGATGAGACAGTAGTTTTTTTTTTTTAATTTCTCCCCCCCTCTCCCCTGCCATTTCCCTTTCATTGGAGCATTTAAGCTCCATCTTGATTGTTAGTAGGCAACCCTCTCAGAACAGAAATAAAAAGAATGTTTTCAAGTTGTAATTTTATATTGGTTAATCAACCAGTTTATAAGTCATAACCCCCAACCCAACATACATACACCATCCCTTCCAAAAGAAAATGGGAGTGGTGAGAGAATGCACTGGTCCCAGTGTCTATGTTTTGCATCTCTCTGCTAGCCCAATGCAGCTTTAAAAAGTCCTCGGGCACCCAATAGAAGCCTCTGATTTATGGGGTTTACTAATGCTGGCTGAATACTGCTTGTCAGGGAGCCATGAATGTCTCTCCCTCCTGATACAAGAAAAGGCTTTGTGTTGCTAAGCGATTAGAGCAGATGTAATGAGATTTACCCCAATCCTGGTTTGCCCTTTCCTATCTTTAGCAAAATTGTATGTGTGTGTGTGTTTGTGTGTTTTTGTGAATTTCCCGAGTTTGCCTTACACATTGTGACCAACCACGGCATAACTTTCCCTGGACTTTAATGAGTGCTGAATATTTACCATTCAGAAGTGAGCAAAAGAACACCTGTCTACACAAGGAAGAAAAAATTCCCCTTTGTACACAGTGAAACACTATCCTAATGTTATATTCATAGCCATAAATTACTAGCTACACTTTCTTTTGCATACCTTATCTGTAAACTTGCGGAGTTCGGGGAGGGGGGCTTGGAGAGAAAGAGGGAATGAAAGAAGAGGTGAGAGGAGAAAAAAGGAGAGGGAAGAGAGGAGGGGAAAGGAGAGAAAGGGAAAGGAGAGGAGGGAAAAGAAGGACAGGGGAGAAGGGTGGGTAGAGGACAAGAGAGGGAGAGAAAAGAGGAGAGGAGATTCATTCCCCGCAAAGGAAAGGATGAGCAGGAAGGAAACATTATAGCATCGTTATTTTCATCAATAATCTTGAAACTGGCCCAGGGCTTTCACAGGTTATGGTTATTTATGAAGACGGGGAATTGTCTGATTTCCCCCCCCCCCCCGCCCCACCCATTTTAATCAAGTTGATCGTTTGTTTCTGAAAGGCCTGAGTGCATCCTAAAGAAGAGCACTTCTGCAGAATGCCAAGAAACTTCGGAGTGCTCATTGCCTGGAGGCCTAAAATATCTCTGTATATCTATGTGTGGAGCATTATTGGTGCGAATCAACGATAGAGCTGGATGCACAAACACAGGCAAGATTTTTTTTTTCCATTTTAACTCGGTAAGACACGCTGGCTCTGCGCTCTTTGTTGGGTTTGTAAGATGCATTTTGCGTTCTCCTTTCCGCTTGGCTTCATGCACGCAAACTGAATTTGCAAGTAATACAGAAGGCAAGCAAGTAGCCAGGCGAAAACAGGCTAGGATTCCGGTCACGTCCCTGCTAACTGACAACAAGCAGACTAGCCAAAAAGAAGAAGAAAGAAAGAAAGAAAGAAAGAAAGAAAGAAAGAGCGAGAAAGAGAGAAAGAGAGAAAGAAAGAAAGAGGAAGAAAAGGAAAGAGATGAGAGGAAAAAGAAAGCAAGCAAGAAATAAAATCCACAACCAATTTCTTTTTGAAACTTGGTAATTGAGTATTTTTGCACACGGATCACGCTATTTGGCCAGAACTATAGGCTTAGCTACATCAGTGTTTCTAATTTGCCTCACATTACTTCGCTTCTGGCTTATTTATTTAATTTCAATTCCTTGGACGCCCCCCCCCCCTTTTCCATCTCGCCTCCCCCCTTTTTTTTTTCCAGGAATTCACTGAACTGCAGCAAATCTATCTGTGGTTTAACGTCGTTGTGCAAAGGCTAGAGCAGAGAAAGTGTTTGGTATGCGGAGGGGGGAACCACACCCCAAACAAGAAAGCTTGTTTTTGCCGTGAATTCCCCTCTCCTCTCCTTAGTCTTTCTCCCTAAATTTCATAGATCGCTTCACTGGAGACACAATGAGAAGTTTGAAGCACAGCAGAGGGATGAAAAGTATGGGATGGAGCGCCCTCTTTTCCAAGCGTATTCTTTTGGGGGAATTATTTAAGGTGCAGCGATTTCACTCAAGGACAATGAAGCTATTAATCATCCCTTATTCTCCTGGTGTGTGTGTGTGTGTCCACACGATCTTGTGGGCTTGCAGAATGGAAGGGCAAAAACACAACTGTTACCTATATACCGTTTGCCCTTCCATTCATTATAGAGACAATATACCGGCCCAGGTTTCACATTACATTCCTCTTTCTCATCTCTGCCACTGAACACGTTTTGTACCATTTCTACCCTCTACCTTATCCACCCCAGCCCCTTCCCTTCCCTTCCCTTTGCTTCAGCTCATAGGCATGGCGATGTCCTAACGACTTTGAGAGGCATAGGATCATTTTCTTTAAAAAACAAAAAAACAAAACAAAAAAGTTTTATTACGAAACTAGTTTGTATAAAACAGAGTTATACAGGAACTTTGTAAGTCTGTAATAAAACAGTAAGAAAAATAGGCAGTGGTTTTAAGCTCTCCCAAAACAAGGCAGCAATAGGAAAACCAATGGCTACCATTTTTTTTTTTTGCGTTTGGACAATAGCTGCATAAACTTCGTCCCCTCCTCCAACAGGGTTTGACATTATTAATACATTAACAAAGTTTCTATAAAGTAAGACACATTGGTGCTAAAGTACATCCGGCAGTCTCTCCACCCCACCTGTAAGGAGGGTCCTTTACACAACCATATACAAAAGATGGCAGTTGTGGTAGTGACTACTTATCTAGAGCAGGCAGAGGTAAGAAGCATCACATATTAAGTAAGGTATCAAGATATACACATTTTAAAACATTTGTACAAAACTTCTATAAATCTCTTTTCTCTCTCTCTCTTATATACAAAAATATCTTAATATATCCTCAAACTGGTTAGGATAGATACAAATAGATTTTCTCATAATAAAAAAAATTCACAAAAGATTGGAAGCATTTTAAGATGAATACGGCAAAAAGATGTCAAGGAAAGGGGGGGGAGGTCTGAGTCAGGAGGGGGAAGGGAGAACTAGGAGAGAGTGATTTCAAAGGACTCTGAATACAGCATAGTTTCTTTGCAGACAAATTGATGGGGGAAGTAAATGTAGGTCCATAGCGAGTCAAGGAGGAAAGGACCGCCACCCATTCCTGAAGGATTAAGAAGTGTACTTTGGGTGATGGATTTGGAGTTCGAGGTCTGGAAAGGGGGTGCACCTGGGGGGTAGGGGATACTTTAGGCTTATATGTTAGCGTTCGTATGTATACGATAAACATGTGCTATCCCCCTTCTGACTCCATTGCCATTGAGAAGCTCATAGGCTTCTCTCTACACACACCCCTGCCCCCCACAACACAGGCCCTTATATCAATGTCCATTCTCCTCTTCAGGAACCGCGGTGCAAAGATTCTAGCGCAGTACTGAGCCGTACTTCAAGGCCTCTTCGGGAGATGGAGATACGCAACTGTAGGCTTGGCGCTGTTTTTGTTTGTTTGTGTGTTGTTTGGGGGAGGGGGAGCTGATTTCGTCTTCTTCCCAGTGTCGCTGGCGGAGAAAATAAAATGCTAAAGAGGCAGGTTCCCTCGGGTCACCCTGTAACATGACAACAAGAGGAGAGGTCAGTGTGGAGCCTTGGCCGATGAGCCCCAGTAGGGGGGCCGGGCAGTGGGGGAGGTAGGGGGAAGAGAGGCAGATGGATGCACCGAGGGCCTTAACAGCTTCTGCTCTTCTTCAAGCACTCCCCAGTTTTTCCTTCACTAGGCAGCCCAGCTAAGCACAGGCAGGCAGGCTGCAAGCCACCCTTTCCAGCCCACGCCCTCTCCACTCCCTTTGCCTCGCACTGGGTCCCTCCACCCCTCATCTCAAACACAAATGGCCCAGCTAGCTAGAACTTTTCTGGACACACACACACACACACACACCCCAAAACAGGTGCTGAGAGGGGAATCGATGGAGATGAAAAGTAACACCCCTCAGCCCCCCAACACACACACACACACACACGCACACGCGCCTTACTGGTGATCCCCTCGCCTTTGCACGCAGACACAAGGAAGTGATGGGAGGGGAAGGGATGCAGATGCCACCCGCTCCTCTGTCTCTCAACACAGACACACAAACGCAACAAAACCTTATTGGAGGTCGCCCCCCCGCCCCCGCCCCCCGCCTCCCTGCACACATACAAGCCGAGGTGGTGGATGTCGAGGGAATGGAAATTAGAAGACACCCCCCTCCCCAACACACACACACACACACACACACACACACACCTTACCTGCTCCAAAAGTTTGCTATCCCTCGGCTCTGGGCTGTAGAAGGCGTTCAGAACCAGTTTGTAAAGTCCAGAAGTTCTTGTTCCTCTGGACTGAGTGGGTCGTAGGAACCCTCGTCGGACGAGTAGGAAGAGACCGGAGAGCCGGCCATTGAGTTCAAGTCGTTGGAGTAGTTGGGGGAGATGGTGGGCGACAGGACGCCCGCCTGGAAGGCAGCGCTCACGGCGTCGTGCTCGTCCAGCAGCTGCTGCAGGGCGCGGATGTACTCCACAGCCGAGCGCAGAGTTTCCACCTTGCTCATCTTCTTGTTGGCCGCACCGTTGGGGACGTGCTCCCGCAGCGTGGCGAAGCCCAGGTTGACCAGCTTGACGCGGTTGCGCTCGCGCTCGTTGCGCCGGGCTACGGCTGCCGGCTGCTGCTGGGGCAGGCTGTAGCCGAAGCCGCTGAAGTTGAGACGCCGCTTGCAGCGCATCAGCTCGGGTGACGAGGAGCGCGGCCGTTTCACTTGCTTTGCCGCTGACTTGTGACCACCCCCCGAGGCTTGGCCGTCGGCCGGACTCAGCTGCTGCGGCTGTTGCGGCTGCGGCGCCTGCTGCTGCTGCGCGCTCTGGGCGGCTGCCGCCGCCGCTGCCGCCGCCGCCGCCGCCGCCGCCGCCGCGAAGAAGCAGGCGGCGGGCTGCAAGAATGGCTGGGGAGGCTGGGGCTGAGGTGGCTGCGGCTGGGCCGGCTGCTGCTGCGGCTGCGGCTGTGGCGGCGGAGGCGGAGGAGGAGGAGGCTGCTGGCTGATCCCGGTGCTTTCCATCTTGGAGGGGCTCTCCATGGGCCGCCAGGAGATGAGGAAGTCGGGAGACCGAGGGATGGAGAGGTGGGGGTGTATGGGGAGGAAGGGGCAGAGGGAAAGCGGAGACGTTGGGAGCAAAGGAAGAGAGGGAAGGGACAGAAAAGAAGGTGTACGGAGTGAAGAAAAAAAAGAAAGAAAGAAAGAAAAAAAAGAGAGGAAGATGCTTGAGGATGGGGGAATGGAAGGTGGCAATGTCTTTCCTCCGCCTCCCACCGCTCCTCCTCCTCCTTCTCCCTCCCCTCCTCCCTTTGCGGGTTGGCTTCGGGAGCCTCGCGTGGCGCTCGCGTGTGAGGCTGCCGCTAGCTGCTCCTTCTTGCAAAAAAAAAAAAAAAAAGGCAAGCGAGTGAGGAGCCTGCCCGCTCTGCCTGCTCTCTCTCCTTGCTTTTCCTTGTCTATCCTCTTCTCTCCCCTCTCTCCTCCCAAGAGCTTCACTCTCTTGCTAGGTCTCTGTCTCTGTTTCTTGCAGCCGTGCTCTGGCCCCCTTTTTATTTCTCTCTTTTATTTTTCCTCGCTCTCCCTCCCCTGGTGCCTTCCACGTTCCCTGGCTTGAAGTGAGTGCTCACGGTCCGCAGTGCGGCCGCCTTTTCAATGGGACACACAGCCCCACGCGCTCTCCCTGGCCCCGCCTCGCCCCCCACTCCCGCTGCTTGCAACAGCAGCAGCAGCTCCGGCCCCCACTCCACCTCCTCCTCCTTTCCTCCTCCCACCCACTCCCCAAACTCCTCTTCCCTTTCCCCCTTCCTGGCCCCCCTCCCCGCCCGGGCCCTCGCGCCGCGCGATCCCTTGCAAACTCTCCATTCACCAGGTTTGTTGTTGCAGTGCGTGCGCCTGGCGCGTGCCGCGCAGAGCGCTGAATAAACAGCTGGGGGAGCTGGGGCTGGGCAGGAGTCGGGAGTAGCTGCTTGCAAGGTGGGGGGGGGGGGGAGACCTGGAAAGAGGAGGAGCAGGGCTACTACGGGAGTTGTAGAACTGGGATCCCTGGATTTGGGAAAGGATTATTTTGGGAGATTTAGAGGAAAGATATCGCAGGCACCATCCCAAGCAGACGTGGAGTAAAGAACCAAAGTTAGAGAAAATGTTTTGTTTGGGGGGAGGCAGAGGAGTTTAGTGCACTCTCCCAGGGCCACTGCCTTTCTCTTCTTCTCGTGGGTATTTTCTGCAGCGATTTCCGTGCTGTGGGAGACAGGAGTGGGTGTGTATAGTAGTAGTGGGTTTAGGTGAATTGCTCTGTAGTCCGGCCTGAAAGAGAAGTGTGCGTGGAAAAGGGATTTGGAGGTGCACGGGAAAAATGGGGCAGGTATCGTCTAGGAGGTGCTGGGCGGGGGTTGGGGTGCGCCAAGCCTTTTGGGAGAATAGGTGCGGGCAGAAAGCACAGGCGGAAAGACCTCTTCAGAGACTGTCGCAGCATCTGGAGCACGACAATCTCAGAGCTTTGGGGTGGGCTAGATGGGGTGAGGAGAGAACAGGAAGAAAGAAAAATGTGGAGTCGTGAAGAAGGACCCTGAGGTCCATATTCTGGGACCGGGAAGGTCTCTCTTCCTCTCGAAAAGGGGTGGGGATTCCCTGGAGACGGAGAGGAGTTAGGGAAGGATCTCATCCCAGGCTTGGCGCGGCAGGCAGGGAATTCAGCTGAGAACGCGCCCGGAATCCCCAGTGTACGCCCCTTCTTTTGAGATATATATGACAGGAGATTGGAAACAGTCTACTTGTCACTAAGTGATTCCAACGCCCAGCAGTTTCGAAGTAGCTCCCCTCCAGTCCCCATGTTTCTCTCTTCCCCCTTTCCCCAGAGTCTTCCTGCTAGTGCATGTTGCGCAGAGGCAGAGATGAGAGACTGGAACCCCGAACCCGGGCTGAAACACCTTCCCCCGCCTTTCTTTTGGGAAGGAGGGGGATACAGTACGAGGTTGGAGAAGGCAAAATGACAAGCACTTTGTGGCCCTGCCTACTCAGTGAAGATGGAATTGGAGCGCTGAGCACCAGTCAGGCTAATTCAGTCAGCACAGCCAGTCTGCATTCTTTGGGATGGACCTCGAGGAATTAGCCAAATAATTGCCCCAAGCGCATTTGTCCAGACTCCTTGGCTTCCTCCCATATGAGCTACTAACCTGAGCACGGCAAATTTTCCCAAAGGCAGAAATTTTCTCTCGCACAGCAAATAAGGTAGGGAAAGAATTAGCTCCAGGTTGTGCTTTCTGTAAGAGAAATGTGGAAGGGCTGTCTTTAAGGGGTCTCTACGTTTCCTACTGGGATTAAGGTCTGTAAATGGCACCCTTCCATCCTGATCGCCTGATACAACACACTAGTTAAAATAATGCCATACCGGCTCTCCCTGACTAGACTCCATTTAATTCCCAGAGGCCTAGAATGGAGTATACTTAAAAAAAAAAAAAAATTAGGACCCACCTGACCACATCCTTATCTTATCCTGGGGTGAAATAAAAAGAGGATTGGTTTCAGAATCAGAAGACCTGGGTTCGAACCCTCCCCTCCTCCCCCCAGCACCTTATTTACCTGCTTTCATAACCTTGGACAAATCATTTCGTCTTTATGTTTTCCCATCTATAATTAAAGGAGGTCTGACTAGGTGACCAGTGAAATCCCTTGCAGCTATAAAATTCTTGGCCCTTCCACAGTGTCTCTGTCCCCTGACCAGAAGCAAACTCGCTGCAATTGCCAAGGACAGTCAATAGCAGTTCATAGACAGCGATCAGCCAGCTATTTCTATGAGATCATTAGACAAGTATTATCTCAGCTAAAGATCACACAGCATCCCTCTCAAGTCAGATAAAAGTTTTTTTTTTAAATACGAACTTTCAAAAAAAAAATGCAGAAACAAAAATTAGCTGACCTTCTATCTCCTGGCTTGACTTTCTTCAAGTCCCAGCAAAATTCTTGACTCCAAGAAGCTTTTAAGGCCAGTGTCTCCCCTTGAAGGTAATGACTAATTTATTCTCTTTATATGTTTTTTGTACATAAGTGTTCATTTGTTGTCTTCCCCGTTCAATTGTGTGCTCCTTGAGGGCACAGCAGGAACTTTCCCCCCATTCTTTATATCCCCAGGGTTCAAAGGCATATTGCTTGGAATTCAGCAGGTGCTTAATAAATACTCATCGTCTTGCCTTGTTGGCTACAGTTGCCAAATGAGGAGTACTTTGGGATGGAAGCTGGTCCAAGAAATGAGTGATAATGGAAGGAACCTGATAAGGTTAGAGGGAGGTAGAGATTTCCTGGTACCCAAAACAATGTGCTGATGATAATGATGATGAAGATGATACAATTGGCTCAGGGCTATTACTCAGTTTGTCCAGGGTCGCACAGCCATTGTGCCCCAGGTAGGCCTCGAACCTGTGACTCCTAGGTAGACTAGCTCTCTGCATCAAAAGGCAGCTATCCTTCAGTAACCCATTCTCCTCTGTCCCTACCAATTCTCTACCCCTTTAAGTTGCTCAATGACTGCCAATCTACTTTGGTGAAGGATGTTTCCTCTTAGGGAGTTCCCTAAACCAAGGAAATCACAGTTGGCTACAAGTTAAGAGTGGTGATGTCCCTTCCTTTTCCTTTCATAGGTAGATTCAGGCCTCAGGAAGCCAGCCAAGCCTAGTTGGCACGGAGCATCCGACCCTGTTCGACTATTCTTCAAAGTCCAATAAAGGAAGTCCAGGCTTGTTCTAGTAAAGTCTAGTTGTCAGAACACTTCCTTCTCTCCTGCACAGTCTGAGGCAAAAAGACATTTCGCACATGTGCACACACCAAATTTACATTGGGAGCCAGGAGCCTTCAGGGATGGATCACTGAAGACAAGTAAATTGTTAGAAGGATATAGCCTCGAAAGAGGCTGTTTTCTGTTTTATTCCAAGAATCTCCCCTCGCCCCTTTTAATGTCCAAGACAGCCCAGAGCAAACACAGGCCGTCATGTCTCACCCTGCCTTCTGGACCTTTGAAAGAGAGTCAGACAGGTGAGGTACCCTGCTCATCACCAGAAAAACTCCCCATGCTTTTCCGAGGCAGCCAGGAGTCACATAGACACGTGCCTGGCCTCCAGCCAATTCAAAAGGTTAAATCCACTGCCGGTATTCCAAAGACCTCTTTTTCTGGGAAGGTTCTAGGTGCCCTGTTGTTCCTGTTTTCCAAGGATTTCAAAACCAATTAGACTCTGTAGGCTTAGTGATCTCTATTAACCTCAATAAATACACCCAACCTTGCAGAGGCATTGGGATAACTCTTTGGTCCCTGTAGGAAAGACCCTTCTTAGTTCCTTAATACTTATGTAATGTATATGGATTGTGTGTGTATGCATGTACACATCTCTTTAAGGTTTGCAAAGCACTTCCCATCTGTAATTTTATTTGAGGTTTACAACTTTGTAAGACAGGACTTGGAATCAGGAAGAGCCAGGTAAGAATTCTGTCTCAGAAGATGCTGGACAAAAAAATCTGATATCTCAGAACCTCAGTTACCTCATCTGTAAAGATAAGGATAACACTAGTACTTACCTCACAAGGTCATTGAGGGGATAAAATGAGAAATTATGGGTAAAGGTATAGGGACCAAACCTGTGGTTTCTTTGATACAGGGACCTCTTGGGTGAAGAAACTCCAAGCAATGCAACTTTGCAGCTTGTAATAATTTGAGAGAGTTGGGGCATTGAGGAGCAATGTGGCCTTATGGATAGAGGAGCTAGCCACAGAAGGGAAAAAAAACAACAATAAATAAACCAGGGCTCAGGTCCCACATCAGTCACTTGCTGGGTGCTTGATCACAACCTTGCTTTTCTTATCAGGACACTGAGTTACAACAACAATAGCTAAGCTTTCTAATGTGTTTACTATATGCCAGGCATTTTTCTAAATGCTTTGTAATTATTATCTCATTTGACTATCACAGCAGCTCTAGGAAGTAGGTATTATTATTATTACCCCCATTTTATGGATAAAATTGAGACAAACAGAGGTTAAGTGACTTCTCCAGAATCAACCACAGCTAGTAATTGTTTGAGGTCAGATTTGAACTAAAGTCTTCAGACTTTAATTCCATTACTGAAGATCATACAGACTGTAGGTCATAAGTGGGTCTTGAATCGAAGTCTCCATGATTTCAAGATTGGCTTTCTATCCACTGTATCTCCACACTAACACAATTAGTCAATACTTCTAGAGTTACTCAGTCTAACCTGTTTAAGCTTTTACAGTCTTGAAAACTATGGGTACCCAGATTTTCATCAAAATAATTCTGCTTTTTCTAATTCCATCTCTCTTCCTGATCAGTCAGCTGGAAACTGGAGCTCAGGGGCTAGGCTGAAGACCTCTGAAGATCCTTTCAGATCTTTTGATTCTTTTTAGTATGCATGGCAAAAAGGTGTGTGTTCTGAAAGAGCCAGCTCTGGGCAAAATGAGATAAACCCGAGCTTGGTCTCCAACTCCCTGACACATTTGTAGCTACCTTGATATCTACTTAAAAGTATTCAGAGTCTATTGGACATTCCCCATCATCTTGTAATGGCCAGTCCTGGTTTTGCCACCCAGCTGTGTGCTTTACAAATATGATCTCATTTGATTCTCACAACAACCTTGGGAAGGAGATGTTATTAGTATCATTCCCATTTTACAGCTGAGGAAACTGAGGCCATCAGAGATTAAGTGACTTGCTCAGGGTCATACAGCTAGTAAGTATCTGAGGTTGGATTTGTACTCAGGCTTTCCTGACTCTCAACCTAACAGCTCTAACCATTGCACCACATAGTTTGGGAGAGCTCACAGAAGAAAGTCATGTATTTTAAATTTTTAAAAATATACTTAAGTTTTTACTGTGTGCTAAGCACTTTTCAAAGTGTGATAGACTGCATATCCATAATTTTCACTGTTTTTAAGTGATATAGAAAAGAATAGGAAGAGACACAAACCTGGGGGCTGTGAGAAAGATAGAGAAAAGCAACCTTTTGCTTTTATATAAAGCAACCTGTGTCTGTATAACATAGAAGGATTGTGCTTTGTTTGCAGAGCAGAGATTATAATGTTAAAGATGAAAATAGTACTTAAAATTCAATTAGGCCAAGTTCCTCATTTTCCAGAAGAGGAACACAAACTTGTACAGGTTAAATGACTTGTCCAAGGTTACCTAGCTAGTAAACTAGTGAATGAAGATTAAAATACAAGTTCTTTTACTCTAAACCTAGCATTATTTCCACTCCCACTATAGTAATGGTAACAGCAGTGGCTGGAATGGAAATTTGGAATCCATTAGAAGCCTGGCTAGTTCTGTGACCATGGATAAGTCACAAAACCTCTCTGGCCCTTCCCCTTTCCTTCCTTTTCCATATAGGGGAATGAGAGTTAATTTCCAAGACTTTCTCTCTAGTTTGAAATCCAGTTTGTTAACTATTGAGACAGGCTGGGGGATATTTACCCTGAAACACATGCTACCTTTCACTTGATCCAACTGCTACCAGCCAGGATTGGTTCTGGCCAAAGTCTTGAAGAAATATTCTGGCCCAGAGAAAGCCAAGAAGGGCATTCCCTTTCCTGGGAGTAAGCCACCTGGGTGGGATCCTATTTAGAGCTAACCCTGCAGCTATGAGAGGGAATCAGGAGAGCAAAACACACAATAAGTGGTGAATTTTCATTTTATTTTTTACTATATGTGAAGAATTCAAACAGATAGCTGGGAATGTTTTTTAAAAATGCCAAACATTATATGCATACATGCATGCATGCATACATACCTAGTTATATGTGTGTATACATATTATGTTTATCTATCTATCTATCTATCTACCTATCTATCTATCTGTCTATCTATCATCTGTATCTATATCTATATCTATATATAACGACAATTAAGCAAATACACCTTGTGAGCCAGAGGCTTGCGAGAGAATTAAAATATATCTGGAGGTCTGGACTTAGACACCTCCTCAAGTGCAAGCTACAGGAAGAGTCTCTGGGCCCTTATGTCTTCAACAGCACCAGAGCTGACCTCCACCCACCCCTAACTTTGAGGACATAATTATGGGGAAAATGGAAATCATAAGAGCTTATATTTATAAAGCACTCTACAGTTACCAGAATGTTTTTGTTGCATGATCTTGGGGGATGGGGTGGGGTGGGATGAGTCTCACAAAGGCCTCCTAGCTATACTTTGTGAGTGAGATGGCTCTCTCCATTTTAAGGAGGAGTAAACTGAGTCCCAAGGTTGTAGTAGTGTGCAGTGTCCCACAGCTAGTGGGTGACAGACCCTGGGGGCCTCATCCCTAATCCAGAGAAGGTTCCAATTTACAACTATAAGAGATCAGAACAAAAAATCCTCTGGGAAAGAGGGAGGCCTCCCTGTTCAAAAGGGAATTTTGTGCTTTCTGTGGGGAAAAAAAAAAGTACCTTCAGAATATCTTTCTATTGTTGGATTTAACCTGATACTACTCTACATTTTTGAAACATCTGTGATACAGTTCTAAACTTTTGGATAATCAATAGTTGACTAAAAAATAAATTTTTTTAACTGACCTCAAAGGGATCTTCCAGAGTTAAATTGTCTGGCTTTGGAGAAAATCCAAGAGAAACTGATCATTTAATTGAAGAGACAGCAGAAGTTGGAAACAATTTCCACTGAAACCTCAGGTGGGGAAGTGTCCCCTTGTCATTTTCCTTTGCACTAGGAAGAAGGGAACATGTGATTCTGCTCCCCCAAATTTGGGCTGTATCTGCATCCTGGAACTTAGTCTTCAAACGTTAACTTGGAAAAATGGTTGAAAGTCTCTGGGAAGTGAGCTGTTTCAGCAAGTGTTTCTGCACTGAACTTGGCCTATTCTCTGGCCTGGGATAGAGTAAAAACACCCTTGGAGCAGACACTCAGGGTGGGGGTGGGGGACTACACACACACACACACACACACACACACACAGAATCTCTGTTGTTGAACCCCACTGCAATGCACCTGCATTCTAACAAATCTCTCTAGTCTGTCTCAGAAAGAAAGAAAGACAGAAAGAAAGAAAGAAAGAAAAAGAGAGAAAGAAGAAAGAGAAAGGAAGAAGGAAGGAAGGAAGGAAGGAAGGAAGGAAGGAAGGAAGGAAGGAAGGAAGGAAGGAAGGAAGGAAAGAAGACCTAAAAACTAAACAAAAAAGCTCAAACTGTCCTTTCTCTCTCTCTCTCTCTCTCTCTCTCTCTCTCTCTCTCTCTCTCTCGGTAGTTTGCAGCAACCCTGGAGAGTTCTTTTGAAGTTCTCCTTATTTGGCTAACACCCCCTCTCCCTTTTCTTAAAGACCCATTTACATTATGATTAAATTCTTTCCTAAGAAAAGCATAACTAAAGTCGTTAATCTATATAACTCTTGAAAGAATCAATACATTCTAAACTTCTGTAGGATTTGTTACACTCTATTTTCTTACAGTAGGCTACTTGCTTAGGTCCAGGCACATGTTTCTCTCCCCCTTCCACCTCCCTTGCCCTCTCCTCACCACCTCCACCACCCCCCCAAGAGTGAAAATAAAGTAAAGGTCTTTCACGGTAAACAAATCCAGCTGATTCTCCACATAAAACACATGAATAGCTGGAGAAGGAAAAAAAAACTTACAATAAACGCTGCATTTTTTTTTTCTCTGCTGGGTAGAGCATTCAGGCTCAGACCAGTATTCAAGAAGCAGTCCATTTTTTGCTCAGCAAGAGAGTTTAGAATAGAAGCGTGGGGTCTATTCAAAGATCTTTCCCCCCTTCACAATTGCCCGGCTTTATGAAACCTATCTTCCATGCCTTGTCAGAGTATTTCTGGGGACCAATTAGTGCTTTGTTGTAGGGCGTCTTTGCAGAATCTTTGAGCAGCGAGAAAAAGCGCTCTTGAGTCTCCCCTTATTTTGACTATTTCAGTCATTACTCAGTGTAATAATTAATATGACAACTGGACGCTGAGGTTTGTATAGAAACACCTCAGCCACAGGAGAGAGCGTGCAGTGGGTGGTAACGAGAGGCGCGTCAGACTGAAGCCACACACACACAAAAAGAGAATGAATGGAAAGGGAGAAATAGCAGGAATAAAGATAAAAAATAGTTGGCGCAACGCAGAGAAACAAAACAAGACTCGAAAGGGGGAAAGAGAGGGAGGGAGGGAGGAATAGGCGGCATTGGGGGGGGGGGAACCTACAGAGGTTAACTTATTTTGAAACTGTTTTCTGAATAAAGCAGGGTTTGTGTGTATTCGTGTGTATGTGCCTAGACTCTTAGAGTAGTGGGCTTTTTCAAACTTCACTCTGATCGTCTTTTAACACAGTAAAAGGACTTTATTAGCCAACCGATCCCTGACTCCCAGTACGCACTGATTTCTTTCTCTAAACGGTACCCTCACCGCAGCAGTCTGAAGTTAGATAATTTACTTGCAGATTTTAAAATTTCCAGTACTTTGCAGCTTCGAACCTCCAGCAAACTGAGCTAAGGTTTAGAAATGTGAAGACTTGGGGTACTCGCTGAAAACTGCAGATTTCAAAATAGGGAAGCAAGTGAACACTACGAACCTGGTTAATTGAACATTCTTGGGGCTAAGTTTTACCAGCCAACGCAATCCCATTTCCCCGTACCCCCAATCTTCTCTCTCTCGTCCCAAATGATCTGAGTGAGGCTTGATCCCTCCTCCTATCCCCACCCACCCCCATGATCAGAGAGGAGAGTTTATGCCACAACGGGACCAGGGTTTCTAGATGATTCCGGGGGTTTAGGGTTGGCATGGATTCTTCCAGCAAAAATGCCAGTTTCAGTGGAACCACGCCAGGGGCTCCCCCTCCCCATCTCCCCTTCTCCATGATTAGAGAAAGAAGGGTTCATGCCATGCCGGGACCACAGCTCCTAGAGGATTTGAAGTTGGAATGGGCCCCTTTGTTCCACAGAAATGCCAATTTTAGAGGTACCACACCGGTGTCCCCAGCCACTCCATTAGGGCATAATAAATAATTAGAGGTTTTAAGCACATTAGACACAGCTCATGCTAATGAGTTAGATAAGGTCTCAAGCTAACCTGAAGTGACAGTTTGCATATAGGCCGAATAGAAGAAAAGCCCTAGGACTCCCCCCAACCCCAAACACACACACACACACACACACACACACACACACACACACACACACAC
>CM053585.1:391790633-391893456 GCA_028646515.1 Pseudochirops corinnae
AACTGAATCTTGTAAATTAAAAGTAAATGAGTAAATAAAAAATAAATTTAAAAAAAAAAAAAAGGAATATAAATTGCAGAAAAAATGGTGACTTACATTGGTAATTTTTCTCACCTGGGAGCTCCCTTTACCAATTAGATGCTAAGTCTGGACACAAATGCACACATCTGAGTGTGCATGTGTGCTCACAAGTGCATGTGTAAGATATAGTTTTGTGTAGTGGAAAGAAGACTTTACTTGGAGTCTGGAGGACTTGCATTTACCTTTTGAGACTCAGTTGCCTCATCTGTAAAATACAGGTGATAATGTTCCTACTGCCTCCCACAAATATTGCAAGGAACCAAAGAGAAAACATTCAGAGATGACAAGTCATCTGCCCAGAGACAACGTAGGTTGTCCCCAAGTCTGTAACTGGGAAGCCCAGTATCGGACATCCCTGTGGGATTCTACGTATGACAACGCATAACCTACAGCACTTTGAGCTAAGCACTATGAGGACCATCATGATCATACCCTTTCTCCAGGTGAGGAGACTCAGCCTCAGACAGACCAAAGGACTGACTTCCAGTCACACAGCTGGTGCCAGTGAGACCTGAACCCGAGCCTCGAGCCAGCCCTTCTGACGCTGCCACGAGGCCTTAGACACTGAGGGCAGGGGCTGCTTTCGCTTTCACTGGTGTTTGTATCCCCAGCTTAGCACTGAGCCCCACATATGGAGAAGCCACTTAACGCACTTCTACTGACTATCGACTACCTTGTTACACCCATTCTGAATGACTGTCCCCTAATGCTGTCCCCAAGCTCCTCTGGCTTCAGTGCTCCCAGTCAGCTTTCTCATATACCCTGCACTCCGAACAGCTAGATTTGGGGCTTGGTAGTAGTCTGGCTGATCTTATAGAAATTAATGAAATGAAAATGAATGCTACAAATCTATTGAAAAGGGAGCTTATGAAGGGCCTCGATCAGCATGCAGCAGATACCAGGTACTCCAAGGGTCTGTGCAGAGCAAAAGCCTCAAGCAATGTTGTCCTGGACATTGAGAGCCTACAGGACACACTTGGGAAGACAATGCTTTATATCCCAATGTGTTTTGTCATCTTGGACAACCTCTCTCTCTCCCCCAGCTTTATATCCTTCCCTCCTTCCCTTCCTTCCTCTCTGTCTTCTCCCTTTTTGTCTGTCTCTCCTCTTTCCTCTCTCTCTCCCCCTCCTTTCCCCCTTCTCTGTCTCTGTCTCTGTCTCTCTTTCTCTCTCTCTCTCTCATACACACACACTCTCTCTCTCTCTCTCTCTGTCTCTCTCTGTCTCTGTCTCTGTCTCTGTCTCTCTCTCTCTCTCTCTGTCTCTCTGTCTCTCTCTCTTTCTCTCTTTCTCTCTCTCTCCAGCCTCCTTTCTTTTTCTATGTCCTTGGTTATATACTTGAACACTTGTACTTGTCATAGGTAGCCAATGTATTCTGTCACCTTGGACAACTCTCACCCTCCTCTTCTCCCCTTTCTTCCCTCTCTCCCTCCCTCCCTCTCTCTCTCTCTCAAAGGCTAGAAAGTACTTTAAAGAGCAGAATAGCCATCATTTTAAAGAAAAGAAACCCAAGGCCTGCAGAGGGAACATCACATGGGCAATAAATAACAGAGCTAGAATTTGAATCCTAGCCCTATAAACTTTACACCCAGTGGTTCTTTCTCTTTCCATCCCTACTCTTGACTTTATAGATTTTAAAACCAAAAAGACACATAGAGCAGCATAGATTTAGAGCCAAAGATATGTCAGAGGCCAGTCTAACCTCTTTGTTTAACAGATGAAGAAACTGAGGCTAGCAAAGGTCTAGAAATTTTCCTTTAGTTTCACAGGTAGTAAGTGACAAAGTCAGAATTTGAACACAAGTCTTTGAACTTAAGTATTATTTCCAGTGTAGTATACTAATTCTTTTCATACAGGGTGTCCCAAAAGTCTGATGCTTTGGGGACACCCTCTATATACAGACACAGACATACATAATATGTGCACATTGTGTGTACATATATACATAGGTGATAGCATATATACGTAGAATAATATATCTTTGTGTATGTAGAAAGAATAATATAATAGCACAACAAATCCATTTTAAAACCTAAAATTTAAAACCTAAGTCAACATTCACTTTATGTTTTTTAGCAAACACTCTTACCCTTGTGTCGGGCCCTTATTGTCTTCACCTTTAGAATAGAAGCCTTTAAAATATGCCTCCAAATAGAGAGATCTGAACACCGTGTCAAATCTATTGGCGCTGTATGTTTAAACACCTGCTCCTCATCATCAATCCTTCATAATATTGTTAAACAATCATTAGATTTATGATGACTAATGAATCTAAATACAGTCTTCCTTGAGATGTTCTTGGTTGCATATAATGAGTAGCCCATTGATAGAATATTAAATCAATTTAATTAAAGGGGTATACATGCATTCCTCCATGTAACGCTCACTCTAAAAAGAGGAGGGGTCTCATGTTTGTTAACATTGCTTCCTGTTTTAATCACTGATTAGAGCATCTGGATAAATGACAAGACCCTGAAGCAGGAAGACTTCAGCTCAGAGCTAAGTTTCTGTAATTAGCCTCTTTTCGGTACCTCTCCAGTGGTGTTCGGAGGATTAAATGAGATGACTTTTGAACTGATTTGTAACCACAAGTCAGTCATCATCAATAGTGATTTTTGTTAGGAAGATGTTTGCTTTGCTCAGTATGCAGTTTCGGTAACCAGAGAGTGCCTTTTAAAGTCTGCTTCTCCAAAGCCCAAAAACGTGACCATATTTATTTCTGTCTCCCCAGCTAGAGAACACGATGAAAACCTAGGAGGAAGCCTTTGGCATTCTCTCCCAGCTTGTTCACAGCTGTTGGATTGTAAAGTCTTAGAACTAAAGCAGAAAAGGACCTGGGAGGCTGTCTGAGCCAATGGTCTCTTTTACCAGAGGGGAAACTGAGCTTCACAAGGGGAAGTGGCTCGTCCAGGGTCACACATGGAAAAGGTGCAGACTTGGGGATTGCAACCCACGTCTCTTGACTCCAAATCGAGCATTCTTTCCGTGGCTGCTTGCTGCCTCCTAGCTGTCAGTCTTTGCCACAGAGGAAAGAGTTCACATGATAATCCATCCCAAGAAGAGCTTGAGGATTCCAGTGAATAAACAGAATTGTAAAGGACAGAAAATCTAGCTGAAAATTAAGGTGGCTTCTCTCCTTTGCTTTCTTTCTGTTCCTTCTCCTCTCCTCTCCTTCTCTCTCTCTCTCTCTCTCTCTCTCTCTCTCTCTCTCTCTCTCTCTCTCTCCCTCTTTCTCTCTCCCTCTGTGTGTGTGTCTCTCTCTGTCTCTCTTTGTCTCTTTCTCCTTCCCCCCTTCCTCCCTTCCTTTCTCTCTCCTCTCTTCTTTTTTTTCTCTCTCTCTCCCACTCTCTCTCTCTCTCTCTCTCCTCTCAATCCCTCTCCATCTCCTGCTCTCTCCCTTTCTGTCTCCCTCCTCTTCCTCTCCCTCTTCCTGCCTCTCTCCCTCCCTCATTGAGAAGTCCTCATGACCTCAGGTACCAAGTATACACAATTTGATCTGAGAGATGCAACCTAATGACATCCTTTCTTCAGGAATAATTGGATGCTAAAGGCTCTATTTTAATTATGTAAAAGTCATTTTGATAGGTATGTAGTTTCATTATTAAGCTAATAATTTCAGCTAATAGTCCATGTGCTTGCTCCTCAACTTATTTTCCCAATCTTTCAATGAGACATTATTAAGTACCTACTACGTGCACAGGAATATATTGTGCTAGAGGCTGGGGATGTACAAAGAATGAAACAATCTCTCTTTGTAAGATGCTCACATTCTAATGAGGGGAGATACAGACATAGATATAGATTTAGATATAGATAGATATGGACATAGATATGCACACCCATTTATATATAATATAAATGTGTGTATACATATATACATATTTATATGTATACACACACATATATATATACACATACATCAATACAACATAAATATAAAGTGAATAGGTGAAAACATATAGATTTGTACTTCCATTATTGAGTTATCAGGGCTAGGGACTAGGTATAGGGAATCTGGAGCCAATAGCTCCTTAAGTGCAGCCCCTTGATTTGGATTCAGTCATCCTAAAGGGCCACATGTGGCCTCAAGAACACAGGTTGCCCACTCCTGGACTAGACAAATGACCTTTAGTAGAGGGAATTCCAGAAGGAGCAAACAGCCAACACAATGCACATCACCGCCTTCTCAGAAGCTCAGAGTCTTTGAGAGTTACCTAGCCCCTTGTTCAGGGTTACTTAGTATGTGTTAGGGGTAAGATTTGAACCCAGGTCTTCCCAATTCTGAGACTGGCTCTCCAGATTCTATGCCATGCTGCCTCTGAGAGAATATTTCCCCTTAAAGACTGTGTGCTCAGGAGTTTTCGTCATGCACCTGTGAATTTGTTGGTGTAAAGAACTCCTAGTCAACAAATTCCCTCTACTAGGCTGTGTCTAGGATTGGTACTCCATTTATTTTTTACTTAGGAGGAGTCCTGCTTCACAAACGATTAAGAGTGCAGCAGATTCAGGAACATCTGGGGGAAGTAGGAGAGTTGCCTTCTTCTATAAGGTTTATCAACAAACAGTCCCACTCTGCACCTGCCAGGCTATTTTCACTTCTCTACATCGTATCCATGAGGGAAAATGATAAGCAGTATGATGTAGCCATTAGGAAACCACTCTTGAATGGGCAAGATCTGGGTCCCAATCTTGCCCCTGACACATCCTAACTATATGATCATGCACAAACTCCTTAATCTCTCCACACCCCAGGAAACTAAGACTATAAATATCACAGATGAATCATTGATCTGCATTGGTGAATGAACTTTCCATTCTGGGGGTTCCTCAAACTGAGAAAATCACAAGTCCAGAACCCACTGATCTCCCTCATGAATAAACAGAGAACAACCAGAGTAATCAAGATAGTGAGGAGACTGGGAATCACATTATACAAAAAATGGATAAAAGCCTTGGGTTGTCTATCTAGGGGAGAAAAAGAATGGGAGAGAGTATAGGTGTTTTCATATATCTTCAGGGGTTTCATCAAAAAATATGCTTGTGCTACATTGCCTCGCAAATATTGCTAAGTAGAATGAGATACATAATAATGACAATAATGGCACATATATTGCTTTAAGATTTACAAATCACTTTTTTTGTTTACATCTTTTATTGGACCTATGATTTCATCCATAAAAGAGGGTCCCAGTGAGGAACTCTCCCTACCATGTAGATCTGCATGTTGTATGTTACTTAAAGGTTTAGAGAGTTGCCTGCAAAGTTCTTTTAAAATGCTATTTTATATGTACAATAAGCCTGGGAACCCTAGCCCCATTTTACAAGTGAGGAAACTGAGTCACAGAGAGAATAAATGATAAAAGGGTCACACAGCTAGGAAGTGTCTGAGGTTGTGTTTGAACTCAAAACCACCTGATTCCAAGTCGAGTGCTCTATCCAATGAACTGTCCCACTCTGTATTTTTTTTTTTAATCAAAACAAGAAAGGACTGTATGATGACTTAGGATTCCCAACAGTGATATAGGTTGATTCATAACCTGGTGAACTCCATGTCCCTAAAGATCATTAAGTCATAGGACAGAGCTTTTGATGTGCATGAAATGAACTTGAAGGTCCTGTCCAACTCCATGCTGATCCTACCTTAGATGCAGTAAGTCAGTCAAAGTGAATCACATTTTTTTCTATTTAATTTGCACTTTCCCATTTTTGAGTTGTGATATATTCCATATGGAGTAGTCTCACTATCATTGATGAGAATAAAGCACTCTCAAAACACTAAGCCTCTGTTTGCAAGGCCAGCTCTCCATCCCCTAGAGTATACTTCCTGGCACATAGTAGGTGCTTAACAAATACCTTATGACTGATTCATTGTTAAGGGGTGATCAGTTCATTCTAAGGAAGTAATACAAAAGACAACTTTGAGTCCAGAAAGGCCTGGGAAAGGAGGTTGGCTATTGATGGATGCTGCCTTGGGTAGGCATTTTATCAAGGGAAAATAGAACAGCAATACAAGTTACATAGAATGAAAATCCTTTGGAGAATCCATGCTTAGAGCTCTGGATAGACAGTCCAAATCCATGAGATCATAGATCAGTCCATGGAAGGATTGAAGTGACTTCACAAGGATCATAAAATTAAAGCTACTTAAAGATAGTAAACTCCAACTCCCTCCTTTGATAATTATGAACTCTGAGGTCCAGATATTGAAGGTGATGAGCCAAAGGTTCATAGGGAAGGGATATCATGGAACCATAAAATTCCAGAGTTAGGGAAGATGCTAGTGTCCATCGAGACCCATCTGGACCTGAAGTTGCTCCCTCAGACACCAGACTCAAAAAACAGTCATCCAGCTATGACTAGAAGACCTCTAGTGATAGATAACTCACTACCTCCTAAGGCAGCAGACTGAGCATCCACCTTAACTCTGCATTCTATAAAGGTATCGCTCCTATCTCTGCTCTTTGGGGTCAGGTATAGGGAGTTTAATACCTCTTATACATCATAGCCCTTTGAATATTTGAAAACAGCCTCTACGTACCCCTGATTCTTCTCTTTTTTGAGCTAAATATGTCCAGTTTCTGCAAAAGTCAACATATGATATCTTCTTGGGACTCTTCACCATAAATTGTAATATTCAATACTATAGAGGTGGGCTGAGTCAAGCAGAGCTGAGTGCAGCAGGGCTATAAGCTCCAGAATCCTGGGTTCTCTCTTAATATAGCCTAAAATGTCATTAGCCTTTTTAGGTGCCATATCACATTGTTCACTCCTATCAACCTTAAGGCCCATCAAAACCTTCAAATCTTTTTCAAATGAATTATTATCTAGCCATAACTCCTCCATTTTTTACTTGTGTTTATTTAGGGGTTTTTTGATCCACAAGATTTTATACTTAACAAATTTAAAACTTTACATTTTCAAGTAGTAGGATTAGGATTTGAACTCAAGCTCTCCAAATTCATTGGTACTTCCAGGACATCAGTGGTGCTCTAAGTATGATCCAGGAACATTTAGAAGTCCCTAGTATCCTTTCTGAGGGCCCATGATGTCAAAAGTATTTACATAATAGTACTAAGAAGTTTTAACTTCTAATATGGTAAATATTGATTCATTTAACCAACACAAACAAAAGCTCCTGGGGGAGATCTCAATAACTTTTAAATATAAAGGGGTTCTGAGACCAAAGAGTTTAGAACCACTGTACCCAGAGTGTGTGAATAAATGTTTCACAAGCATTTCTCTGGAATAAACTCACACCATACTTTTAAGCTTAATCTGTGTTATTAAAATTTTCTACATCATTTTCTTACATCTAGACAATCAATAAAACAATAAACCAAACTCAAATTTATAGCATTTGCCAATTACTGAGGTATATGTGCTCACACTGAAATTTTAGCAATGGCTCCCAAGAACTGGTTCAAGTTGGTTCCAACAGACCCCGCCGTACTCTATATTGTGGTCTGAGATCAACCTACTGAATTCAGCAAAATCCAGATGTCCTCCCTGCCGTATCCCATCTGGCCCCAATTTGGTCATCCTTGGCCATCATTTCTCAAGACCTCCTCATCATACTCAGAGTAATCTCAGGGAAAATCTTAACAAGTTGATTCAATGATATAGTGCTTGACATTTATTGTAGACATGGTTTATGCTGGCCAACGTACAAAAATTCAGAGGTGTGACTCTGAATGAAGTATTAAAATAGGACTTTTAAACGCCCTTTCACACAAAGTAAAGTGAGCAGATGTAGGAGAACATTGTATGTACTAATAACACTTTTGTAATGATGTTCAACTGTTAAAGACCTAGCTACTCTGTGATCAATGTGATCACTCAATTCAGTGATCCAAGACAATTTCAAGGGATTCACAATGGAAAAGTTTATCCACTTCCAGAGAGAGAGAGAGCTGGTGGATTCTGGGTTCAGATTGAAGCATTGGGGATGGGGGGGGGGCAACATAAGGAATGAAGAAATGTTTTGTATTACTTCATATGTATAATGAGTATAGTATTTCTTGCATTCTCAATATATGAAGGAGCAGTTGAAGGCAGGAAAAGAATTCGGAACTGAATATAAAAAGAAAAAAAATTTTAAAAATATAGCCCATTCAAATCTTAGAGTCAATGAAAATGAGAAAAAAGAGTCCAAGGACATAAACTGTTTAGAGATTCCAGGTACTCTCCAGACCAAACTAACAAAGATTTAAATGCAGGAACTGATAAGATCATGGATTGAGAAATAAGAAGGAGCACACAGTGTCACAAGCCTACTCCTCTCATTTTATAGTTGTGGAAAGTAAGGCTGGGAGTCATTAAGTGACTTATCCAGGAGCACAGCTAGTATGTATCTGAGTTGAGATTTGAACTCAAGTGCTCTAGTCTCCCAGTCCAGTGCTCCACTATACTATTGATCACACTTTTCAAACACTAAAACTTTCTAGTGGTAATTGAGTAAACCTCCGAGAATCTAATTGCTCCTGGTATTTCCATGGTCAGGGTCTTTCAGGAACTTTCAACCCACTAACAAGTCAACCATGTTAAGACTGTATGCCTACTCAGCTAAACTTAGGAACAAATGGTATTTCATCCCTTTCCCACTTCCATGCCTTTGACCATGGTGGTCCCCCATCTATACTTCAAGGACACCCCTTCCTATTCTCCCACTCCTTGAATACTCAGCATCCTTCAAATCGTAGGTCAGGCATTTTTCTGATGACTCCCACAGCTCATGCTCTCTCCCTCATGAAAATATTTTGTATTTACTCTCTGTGTACATGTTGTGGAATGCAAACAACTTGAGATCAGGGATTTTTAAGTGTAAATTTCCAGTGTCTAGTTCAATGCTTTGTATTTCTAAAGTCCGTTATTCTGATTTCATGGGATCACAGATCTAGAAATGGAAGACAACTTAGAAAACTGCATCATCTAAATCCCTCACTTGAGGAAAATGGGAATTGGCCAAGGTCACACAAGTAGTGAGTATCAGAGGAGGGATTTCAACCCAGTTTCTCTGGTTCCAGGAAACTCCCTGGAACAGGGAACTCCCAGGCGCAGAATCTCCGTCTGTCAATGAAGATTGTCAACTATTCTATAATAAGCTTAGCGTCTTAAGGAATTGGAGAAAAGTCAGTGACTTACCCAGGGTATCACTGCCAGGCCAATGTGAGAGGGAGGGTTTGACCCCAGATGGCTCTCTATCCACTCTACCATGCTGCTTCTACCTTGTACATTGGAGGTACTCTGTAAATATTTCCTGAACTGCACTCAATTTCATTACATCTGATATATTTTAGGGCCCAAGTGCTCAGGATGCTTTTCAGCGCAAATCCTAAAATTCACTAAATGAGACAATTGATATAAAGATACAAACAAGCAAAGAAAGGAGGCTTTGTATCCAAACAAAAAAAGGAAGAGGAAGAGGAAGGACTTTTTAATTTTTTTTAAATATTTCATTTTGCATTTTGTTTTTTAGTGTGAGTATATTACATGGCCACAGGCCAACAAGTAACATGTGCTCTTTTAGAGAAGAAATTATTCCTATTTATTCAGCTATTTAAGGATGCATCATAACTCAAGCCCCTCAGCTATGGAAAAAAAAAATGAAATGATTTCTGCTTTCTGGTCTGTGGTTATCTCAAGTGCCTCCCCACTTTCTCTTAAGAGCTCTCAACATACTCAGGCCACTCAGTGTTAGAAATAAAAGTTTCATGATCCATCTAATGACTGTTAACTCTAGGGTCAGAAGTTGTTGTTCAGTCATTTTCAATCACCTCTGATTTTTCCTGACCCCATTTGAGGTTTTCTCTGCAAAGATACTAGAGTGGGAGTGGCTAGGGGGCGCCGTGAATAGAGCACCTGCCCTGAAGTCAGGAGAAGCTGAGTTCAAATCTAATCTCAGACACTTAACACTTACTAGTTGTGTGACCTTGGGGAAGTCACTTAACCCCAATTGCCCTGCCTTTCCCCCTCCAAAACGCGAAAGATATTAGAGTGGTTTGTCATTTCCTTCTCCAGCTCATTTTACAGAAGAGGAAACAGAGGCAGACAGGGTGAAATGACTTGCTCAGTGTCTCATAGCTGGTAAATGTCCGAAACTGGACTTGAACTCATGAAGATGAATCTTCCTGACTCCAGAGCCAGCGCTCTGTCCACTGCATCACCTCACCACCTTCCCTTTCCCTGCCACTCCCCCGGTCAGAAAACCTAAGTTCAAATCCCACCTGTGCTACATATACCCCGTGGAACCATAGGCAAGTCACTCTCAGCCTCCAGAGGCTACCATCCCCTCCCATATAGAATGGAGGGATTGAACAATGGATCCCTGAGGTCCCTGACAGGTACGGAGCTATGATCCTGGACAAAATTATTATCCCTAGTTTATAGGCAAGGGAACGAGGTACAAATGATCACCTTGCCAGATTCATAAAATCATGATTTTTAAAGTGAAAGGGACACCAGCAGGCGTGGAGTCCAACGCCTCCTTTTTGTGTTTGAAGGACCTGAGGTCCAGAAGGGCCACATAGCTGTCCAAGGACCCATACATCATAAAGAGTAGAGCATGGATTTCAACCCAAATGTGTAGGCTCTACAGCCAATATTCTTTCCCATTTGTTGCACCACAGCCATCCAACATGCAGCCCACACATGCCCCTGCAACACAACCTCCCCAGTGTGACCCAAATCAGATTAAAATGTCATGGGAAATGTTTAACAAAATGAATAAAAATATAATACAACAGATTACATTTTCAAACTGAGTCAACGCGCAGCCCGCAGGGATCTTTGTGTACAGTTTGGTGGCCTCATTTCTAGTTATTTAAAAAGCCCACACATCCTGTCCCAATTTTTCACATGTTGGAAAAGCCCAAAAAAGGCACTTAATTTCTCTCTGAGAACACCATAGACTATTCCAACAGCTGCTAATGAAGACATCAGCTTTCAGCCAAATAAAAACAGAATAAAAAAGAGTGTCCATCACTGGCAGGCGAGGAGGTGTCTAGCTGTAAGAAACTATGAGGTCAAAACAAAAAACGTCAATAAAATTTACTTTTGAAAAATAAATAGAAAATAGAGGTACGATGCAAATAAGACCTACTAGCCAGCTGACTGATTACGAACATTTGCCAGTTTATAGGATGGTAAATTTTGAGCTGAAAGGGACTTTAGAAAACATCAGGTCCAACTAGTTCATTTTGACCAATGAGGAAACTGAGGCATTGTTTTGATTTGTGTTTTTGATTGTGTGACTTGCACAGGGTCACACAGTTTTCAAGATGGGATGTGGAAAATGTGTGTAGATGTGTATCTGTCCTGGATTTTGGGGTCCCATTGTTCCACATTTCAAGGGGGCTCCGGAGTTTCTGGGACCATTGGAGATGTCAGCAGGATCTGAAGGTCTAAGAGACCCATAGCCATCTTGGAAATTTTGCTTTAGGACAAGGCTAGGAAAATTATGTGTTTCCAAATTTTTTCAAATATTCTGGGAGTTATCACCTTTTAAGTATTCCTGAGGTAGGTAAGGAAGAGGGAGAAGAGAATGGACTTCTTCCTAGTCCATCCTCTACTACTCTGCTATCTAAAGGAAATTACTTAGGAATTGGGAACCGAGGTACCAGCCCTATGCATAGATAGAATGGGGGGCTGCCCTATAGGATATGTACTGAGGAATTATGGGGAAGACACTGTAGGATAGAAAAGGGTGTGTGGAAAGAAGAGGGTAGGAACCTCTGAAGACGAGCTTTAGGAAGGAGAAAGTGCTGAAATGGAAGCTGTAGGACCTTGGTTAAACAACCCAGTCTGCCACCTGCTATCCATCCACAATGGACAAGTCATTTAAGTTCTCTGAGGGCCTCAGTTTCACCTGTAAAACTGAGGGGGTTAGAATAGAAGATCTTAAAAGTACCTCCCAGCTTCACCTGTAGGTTTCATCTACTTAAGAATTTTGCCTTGTCAGTCTTGCCCGTGCTATGCACAACTTTCTTTTATGACCCCTCTGTTTCTTTAACTCTATAATGATTTAACAGAAAGAATCCTAGATTGATTCTATAAAAATAATGTTGTTGTTAGGGCAGCTAGATAGTACAGTGGATAGAGTGCTTGACTTGGAGTCAGAAAGGCTTATTTTCCTGAGTTCAAATCTGGCCTCAGACATTTACTAGCTGTGTTACCCTGGGCAAGTCACTTAACCCTCTTTGCCGCAGTTTCCTCATCTGTAAAATGAACCGAAAAAGGAAATGGCAGACCACTCCAGTATCTCTGCCAAGAAATGTCATGAAGAGCCAGACACAACTGAAAACAACTCAGCAACAACACTATTAGTCATTTTGCTATCACGTAGATTGTGTGCGATGTTTTTTATAGGCCAGACTCAATGAAAGTTCTCAATACAGAAACTCAATCCAAGGAGACAGATTGAGTTCTCTATAATTTCTATTCCCTGGGCACCGAGGTTAAGTGACTTGCCTAGGATCACACACAGCTAGTCCACCTCAGATGTAGCCTGAAACCTGGGTCTTCCTGGTTTTAATACGAGCTTTTTACCCTTTACATTACATCATCTCACACCTGAAAATATCCTTTTCAAATGTTTTTATTTGCTCTCAGGAGAGTCCAACATGCTTGAGAGGACTCAGAAGGCCATGTGCAAATGTCTGCAGAGGAATTAATGAGTACAAAGGGTGTCCCCAATCCACAAGGCCCACAGTCCAATCGCTGCTCTCCTATTAGGTCCACCATAATGAGCCTGGGACTGCTGTCATGCTGAACTCTAGGAACTCTATTTCTCAAATTGTTCTCATGTGACACTTCCCAAAATACCTGCCTTCCCAAATCCACCTCACTTACTTCTGCCAGGAAATTTAGGCTCTTTGGGAGCAACCAACGCCATTATTGACTTCACATTTATTTGGCAACATCTAGAGTGGTTACAACCCTAAATTACCCATTAGAATGGTTTTCTCCTCTAGAATTGTGAAAAGTAAGGGCTTTGACATTGATCATGCAGGAAAAATATTCCACGGAGAAAAAAAAACATTGACATGAGCTGTCAATATGGCCCTGTTTATCCCACTTATTTACTTGAACCTTTAGATGCATCTTCTGCAGGATATGACTTTACAACATATGCTTAATAAAACCAGGAAAATGACAGGCACAATAACCATAGCAATGTAAGTGAAAACAATAAAACAAAAAAGAAAATCGATTGAATTGATTTGAAGAGTCAAATTCAATCATCCACTGGCTTCACTGGGAAGAAGTGAGGGGAGAGAATGAGAGCCTCTCTCAACCCACTTTCCAGGGCTCACTGACTCGCATAGCCCCTTCCTTCTCCTGTTTCAGCCTCAAGATCATGGGATCTAGGACAGAGGTCATCAAGGCCAAGCTTCTCATTTTACAGAGAAGGAAACTGAGGCCCATGGAGGTGAAGTGTCTTGGGTAATAGTTCAATCTGCCCCAGGTTACAAAGGTTCAAAAACTGGAAGAAACATCAGAGGTCATTGAGTTCAACCACCTTATTTCACAGATGAGGAAACTGAGGCCCAGGAAAGTGGGGGGGGGGAAACTTGTGAAAGATCACTCAGCTAGGAAACAGCAGAGAGAGGATTTGAATCCAATGCCCAGCTCATAGTAAGCATATAATAAATACTTGTTGATTGATTGTACCACAGTCCCATGTCTGAAGTAGAATATGGCCTGTTGCTTTTAGTGTTATTGGTTGATTTCCTTCTCTCTAAATCCACCCCCAAACAGGTAAAAATAGATTAGAATAATATTTTTAATGATGTACTTTTAAAAAAAAAATTCAGTTCCTCCTTCTGCAAGGCATTGATTTGCTGCTTAACCCCCACAGAGAAGATGAGAGAGGAAGAAACAGGAAAGTATCCCAAAGGTCACGGCATTCAGTAGATTGTTCAATGTCAAAAGCCCCAGGAGGCCCAACTCCACCTCCAATTCCTGGATTGCCTATAGGACTATGCCCACTTTAGACCTCCCACTTCAGGCTCTAGAGGCAAGAAGCACAGCTCAGGTGCCACTTCTCGAAAGATGACAGTCATTATGTCATCATAGCAGAAGCTAATGAAGCAACAATCCAGGTCAGGATTTTCAGTTTCCTCTATGTGACTTGGGCTGCCACTCCTTCCGGAAGGGGGCCAGCGGCGAGGTTGTGTTCATTTACCTCCCTATGACTTTCCACCCTCATCAGAAGGCTAGAAAGGCAGCCTTGGGTAGTGAAAAGAGATCTCAATCTGGAGTTTGAGGGAATGAATTAGAATCCTTTGCTACTTACTTAGCCTACGTGATCCTGCCTCAGTTTCCTCATGTAACATGAAACAGCTCAAAATGAAGGGCTGCTTTCCCAAACACACACTATTCACTTCACAGTTTCAAAGATTCCTTCCAGCTCTATATCAATGGTCCCTCCAGCTCTCACTCAGCTTCCCGTGAGGTATAAAAAGACATCTGGGAAGCTAACATTGAGATGGCCATATAGAAAAGGAACTGGCTGAACTCTATAGCATATATGACATTCTAATCAAGTTAACCACACCTGACAGGGTCCTAACAATGGAGGGAACTGTTAGAAGTACATGGAATTCAGTGCTGAAGACAGTCAAGCTCACGTTTTCTTTGTGAACTGCAGGTGGCAATACAGGGTACTGGAGTGTCATGCCCTATGAGAACCCAAGGTCACCTCTGTGTCATGGTGAGGCATCAGAACAGCACTTTCCAGAAGGACTAATAATGAAAGAGGAAAACAACTTTAGAAATGGATTGTTAACTTGGTCTCACTAAAATTTGCCTTTTAGGTTCTACTCTATCAGGTCACCAAGATGACCAATTTCCATATTCTTGGGTTCAATAATAGGTAGCTTGGGAAGATCCTAACTGTAGCTGTTTTGAGGAAGCCAGAAGTAGTAGATTCTCATTAAAGTTCAATGACAAGGACTCGCCATGGGCTTGAGGTTCCCACAAGTTCCCAGAATCTATGCCAACAGGTAACAAACTCAGGCATATCCTCCCAAGGTGGAAAGACTGTAAAGGATGGGGATGGCTTGTCTGTCAATCAATCAATCAATCAACAGAAATTCATTAAGTGCTTCCTAGGTGCCAGAAATGGTACACACATGCTAGGCATACAAAGAAACATAAAAACAATCCCCACCATCAAGAAAGCCTACATTCTTATCATAGGAAGCAATGTGTGCACTTAAATACATAGATACATGCATATATACATACACACACATACAAATATGTATATGTCTGTATATGTGTATATAAATCTATACATTGAACATATACAAGCAGATGCCAGTAAATAATGGGTAGAGAGTTAGCCTTGAAGTTAGTAAGCCCCAAGTTCTAATCTGGCCTCTGACACTTAATTGATTTATGATCTAGGGCAAGTGACTTCATTTTCCACTGTCACCACTGGGAGTGGAGGTGCTAACCTGGATTGTAGAGGGAGTTCCTCACTAGCAACTATGTAAACTGATAAACTCACAGATCTGGTTTAAAGAGAAAAAAAAGACAAAAAGCAAGGAAATTTCATAGTGGAGAAGGAAAATACCAGCATCTGTTGAGGAAGGAGATCGAGAAAGGCTTTCATAGGAGAAAGCACTGGGGAGGAGCTTTGAAAAAAAACTAAGAGAAAGAGGTCATAGGCTCATAGAGGTAGCCAGGTGGTACAGTGGATAGAGCACTGAAATTGATGTCAAGGAAGATCTGAGTTCAAACCCTGACTCAGAAACTTACTAGCTTTGTGATCCTGGGCAAGTCACTTCAGCTCTCTAAGCTTCAGTTCCCTTACCTATAAAATGGGGATAGTCAGCATCTACCTCCCAAGGTATATGATAATGTTATAATAGCATCCACCTCCTAGGATTGTCATGGGGATAAGACGAGATTATATTTGTATATCGCTTTGTAAACCTTAGGGTGCCATATAAAATGCTAGCTAATAATATTATTACTGTCATCTAGAGTTGAAAGATTCCTTAGATACCAACTAATGCAACTCCCTCATTTTACAGATGGGGAAATTGAGGTCTAAAGGGATGATGTGATCTGCTCAAGGCAATACAAGCAGCATATGGCCAAGCTGGGATTTGAACCCAGATACCCTAGCTCAGTGGTCATCATTCTTTTCTCTGTACCAAGATAAGACTATTCTAGCTTAGTATAGAGAAGCCAAACTGGGATTAGAACTCATATCCTCTAACTCATCATCACCATTCCTTCTTCTGTGCCACATTGCCTCCCATAACTAAGATTAGCCCAGCTAAGTATGGAGAAACTCTTGTCAGAATTGTTATGGCAGGGAAAAGAATTTTTTGGTCACAGAAACTCATACAAGCCAGTGGTAGAAGAATGCACCCACACTGACAACTTCGCAAATTGTTGACCCAGTATCATTCATGAATGCTGAGCTCAGAGTCTGCAGCTCTGGACTGAAATTCCAGTCCTGAGGTTTGCCAGGAGTACAAGTTATTTAGCATTTCTCTATTTCCTCACCCGTGAAATAAGGGCAATAGCATATCTTCTACCTATCTCTTGATTCATAAATTGTATGAGTTCTTATCATTATCATTATTTCTCAAGGAAACTACATGAGAGAATCCCAATTTAGGATCCTGCAGGGGAACGTTCTGACCTCATCCCATTGGTGAACTGTGTGGTCATCTCTGTACACAACATATCCATGCTGTCCATGATAAATAGGAAGGAAATGAGGACAATTAGATCAGTTAAAATGTAAATGACAGCAATGGTTGAAAAGGTTCTTTTTTCAGTTCCTACTTGTTTAAACAAAGCCCTAGTGGGCCCACAATCAGGGAGGCTTCCAATGGTGCCATGGCAACAAGATGGGACAGCAATAGCGACCACCTCTCCAAGTATACTTGTATTAATGCAACATCAATGTTGCAGAAAAAGATCACTGGGATCTAGCTTAATTCACTCAAAAAGAACATCATTAGAGACCTAAAGAGAAAAATAAACCACAAGCAGGACAACAATTTCCTTGGTGAACTCAGCAATTTATTTTTATTGACAAGAGAAAAAGGGAACTATTGTCATGATTTCTCTGATTTGTGCTATGTTCCTAAGTCACAAAGACACCTAATATGGACTGATTTCTATTCTTACTAATCAGATAAATGAATAAATATTGAGTCCATAGACTGCCCATCTACATAAGGAAAATGAAGGCACAAAACTCATCTAGTGAATGAGATAGAGTGCCACCAACATGGGAGAGTGTGTGTGTTTGTGTGTGTGTGTGTGTGTGTGTGTGTGTGTGTGTGTATTCCATATGGAAGATTTTAATAGACCAGAACAAAGAGGGGACTAGTATAGGAATAAACCAAGAAGAGTGTAAAGATCCTTTGGAACCCTAACTCAGTCAATTATCTGACATGTTAGTAATCTCTCCCAGCTTCAAGGCACCCAAAAATTGGAGAATCAATGCCTTAGGATAATACAGCCAGAGATGAAAAGTACCGAAGTCCTTTTTGGCCCAACCTTCCCATTTTTCAAAGTATCTAAGGTAGGATTTGAACATAGGTCCTCTGAGTATGGAACCAGTGCTCTTTCTATTTGGAATCAGAGGATATGGATTCCGATCCCATTTCTGCCCCTTACTCCCTGGATAGCTTTTGACGAGATACTTAGGCTCAACCTCAGTGTCCTCATTTGTAAAATGGTAAGATTGGACTGGATACCCTTTAATGTCCTTCTCAGCTCTTAATCTATGATTATATAAGTCACTGATGTTTTCAACCTTTTCCCCTCTCCATTCCAGGGTATATACATGAGCGAAATTGATAGACCTAAAACATAGATCTAATCATTTTACTATCCAACCTCAAAATTTCCCATGGCTCCCCAATATTGCTTGTAGAATGAAATACAAAATCCCCAACCTGGGAGTTAAAGCACTCCACAATATGGACCCAAGCAACCTTTCCAGCCTTATTTCATATATTATCCTTTATGAATTGTCTATTCCAAGCAAACTGACCTACTAATTCTTCCTTATAACACAATATGCCATTTTCCAACCACATGCCTTTGCACAAGAGGCTGACCTCTGTGTCTAGAATACTTCCCTTCCTTATCTCCATCTCTCAGAATCCTCAGCTTCCTTCAAAGCCCTGCTCAGAAGCTACAACCTACCTAAGGCCCTTCCTGATTCCCCTGCTCATTCATGCTCTATTTCTACTGAAATATATTTTACTAACTTTTTTGTATGTGTATGTGTTTGTATTTGTGTGAGTATACAATATTGACTTCTCTGTGTATGCATCATGTACCACTACAGAGCACAAGATATCTGAAATCAGGGACTATCTTGTTATACCTCTGTATCCTTGGTAGCTAGCCCAAGTGCCTTGAACATAGTGAATGCTTAACAAATGTTTGTGGAATTGGGTTGAGTTGAAGGGGCAATGATGAATAGCAGAGGCCAAGAACAGATCACCTCCAACAGGATAGGCTCCAAATGTATGTGCACAGTTATGGAGCATGAGCAATGATCTTCCCAAAACACGTCTGAGCATATCATACACACACACACACCTACACACTCATACACTCACACACAAATTCACACTCTCATACACACACACACACACACACACACACACACACTATAAATTCCATTGACTCCCTATCATCCCTGGGATCAAATATAAGATACTCTATTATTGGAGGAGGAAATAAAGGAGAGGAAGAAAAAAGAGAAGGAAAAAGAGAAGGAGGAGGAGAAAGAGCATGAGGAGAAAAGGAAAAGGAGAAGGAAGAGAAGGAAAGGGAGAGAAAAGAAGAGGAGGAAGAAGACACGGAAAAGAACAAAAAGGAGGAAACTGATGTGCACAAAGCAGGAGGAGGCCGACCACAGCCTGTCTTTTTACAGCTAATGGTACAAAGGCTGCTACCCCCGTTTTACCACTGAGACTGAGTGCCTTGTCCTTGGTCAAGCAGCTGGTAGTTACCAGGACCAAGACTCATACCCGGTTCTCTAGACTCCGGGATTCTTTATATCGTTTTGCATGAGACAAGATGCACCTGATTGAAGAGTCCAAAAAAATTACCGATCCAGGTTGTCTTTTGTCTGTATCATCCTTTACTTACTGCATAATTGAGAGACTTTAGAAATGACTTGATTGGTTGCTTGTTGTTGTTCAGTCATTTCAGTGGTGTTTGACTTTTTGTGACTCCATTTGGGGTTTTCTTGGCAGAGATACTGGAGTGATTTGCCATTTCCTTCTCCAGCTCATTGGACAGATGAAGAAACTGAGGAAACAGGGTTAAGTGCCTTGCCCAAGGTCACACAGCTAAGAAGTGTTTGAGGCCACATTTGAACTCAGGGAGATGAGTCTTCCTGACTCCAGGTCTGGCGTTCTGTGCACTATGGCGCCCCCTAGGGCCCTGCCCTTGATTGATTGGGTTACCCATTAAGTTCTTGCTACGAGAGTCATCCCAACAGACAACACATGTCAAATAACTACCAACCAGGCATAAGCTTTTTTTTTTGAAGGGGGGAAGGTAAGACAATTGGGATTAAGTGACTTGCCCAAGGTCACACAGCTAGTGTGTCAGATGTCTGAGGTTGGATTTGAACTCAAGTCCTCCTGATTCCAGGGCTGGTGCCATCTAGCTGCCCCCTAGACCATAAGCTTTTGGAGGTCAGAGACCACATGATTCTTCATAGAGAAATCAATGACCAATACAAATGTAAGCAAATTAAACTTCTCCAGTTTCAGCTCCTTTGCCTGGCGTTTGAGGGTCTCTGCGCTCCTCCCCATTTCTGGGGTCAGAGTTCGTTTTAGCTCGCTGCCCCTCCCTCCACGTTAAAGCCAAACTGAGCAGCTCCCTGCTTACAAGCCAGCACTGCGTCTTCAGGGCTAGGTGTCTTTGACCAGGGCATCCCTCTGCTTAACATGCTCTTCCTCTCTGGCTTTGCCTGTTCGATTCCTCTCCATCTTTCATAGCCCACGTTAAATGTCACCTCTTCCAGGGAGTCTTCCTCGCTCTTGCTAGTCTAAGTTCCATCTTGGTGTGATTGTTCAAGATCCATTCTCTCATTCAGGAAGCACTTTACGAAGTACTTACATGCGTCTTGAACTGTGCCAAGTGCTCAACATACAAAGCCAAAGAAAATACAAAGTCCCTCAGGACTTGCAGATTCTGCTAGAGAAAATGCAGCTTTTAAACAGACGAATAAATACTATATAATCCAAGGAAGAAAAATAGGAGAAATAGTTACGAAAAGCTCTGTGTAGCTCTCTTTTCTACATGTTCAATTGCTATTTTTAAATTTAACATACTTTGTTACTCAATATGTAGATCTCCCCCAGTCTCACTTAGAGAGCCATCCCTTGCGACAAAGAATAGAAGGAGAGAGGGGGAAAAACATTTTAGCAAACCTGAAGGCAGAAGCCTTGATTTGGAATTGGAAAGACCTAGCTTTGCATTCTACCTCAGAAACTTTCTGTCCCTAGACAAGTCACTTGATATTTCCTGGCCTCGGAGTCCTCATCTATAAAATGGGGAGAGTGACCTCAATGTCCCCTGTGATCCCTTTCAGTTCCCAGTCTATGATGTGTCATAACAATGTAACCAGGTCACACAGCACATGTAATTTCCCACGCCTATAAGCCCCCCACCTCTGAAAAGAGAGGAAGGCAGTACATTCTAGTCTTTTCTTCACAGTGAAGCTTGGCCACAATAATGATTTCATCTTTGTAAAGAACAAAATCTTAGCCAGAGATGAGCAAAAGTAGGAATTTGAGGTTAGGAAAAATCATGTAAATGACTCATCTCAAACTTCACTATCAACTTAGAATACAGGTATGATTCCATTGTATACTCCCTACCACAAAAAAAAAATGCAGAAAGCCCCACCTGGGAAGCAAAAAAACAACTCTGATATTCATTGGCAGTCATTAACCTGCTTTTCTAATGAATGTGGCATTAGGCCTTCGTTAACAATCATTTGTGTTTATGTTGAATAGTAGCGGTATAATGGAGGGGGATAAATGAGAGCAAAATTGAATGAGGGAATTTTGGACACTTAGAAAGCAATTAACTAGTTTGGTGGTAATTATGCATTGAAAGATAAATCAAGTGCATTGGAAAAGCCACACTAGTTGCCACCTTCCACCCAAGGTATAGAGCTGGGAAATAATAGACAAGGCTGGTCCCTTTCAAAAGACAAGAGTAAGGCAGACGTATGGTATTAATGACCAAAGGGGCCCATTTGTGATGAAAAGGAATACGGGCTATCCATATGTTTAGCAAAGAAGCAAATTTCTGAAAGCCTGGATGATAATGCCAATTAAACATTTTTTTTAAATTAAAAAGAACTCTTCTCCAGAACAATGAAAGCAAGACAGGTGGTCTGAGTTTTCATGGGTGTGAGTTTTTGTTTGATACAGAAAGATCCAGATGCACAGGCGTGCCTGCTTATTCACAACCATCTATTAAGTCACATGTGGCAAGAAGAGCAAGTCAGTTCCTAAGAAACTAGGGCAGGTTTATAATGGGCAACATGCATGGCCTCTAAGGTTGACACCAAAGAGTCAAGGTTCCTGTTTGGCCATATGGGATCTTATTGACATCTTTTGTAGTAATACCTGAGTGACCTTGAACAAGTCATATAAATATGGTTTCCTCCTCTCTTAAATGAGGGGGTTGGACAAGGCAGCCTCTGGGTTCCCTCTCACCTCCACCTCTGAACCTGTGATTCCAGTCTTTCCTTTGGCCACTGATTGCTTTTTAGGAGTTGCACAACTAAGCATGCCAAAGGACATCTCTTTGCATCTGCTTCCTCTCAAATTTCACCTGAAAAATTCATGAAATCATCAAGTTCTGTGTTAGTTGGTCAATGGCCCACATTATCCATGCAGAAATTCCATGGATGATAGCCTTCCAAGAGAATTAGATATAAATCTCTTTAAAATGATGGGCAAGGTCAGCTTTTCCCATAGATGAGAGTAGCTTGGTTTCACTTGGCTATAGTCATCATTCTTTACTGTGGTTACCTTTTCAGAAAAAAAAAAATCCTCTGGTTGAATTATCAAGCCAGAGTCAGAAGCAAAAAACAAAAACAAAACCAAAAAAATTACAGCCCCTTTTATGAAAAAGGATACTCACTTTTCTTTGTTGAGACAAAAGGGAGCATCTTTGTTTGCTCCTCACCAGCAAACAGCAAGCCATCTAAAAAGAGCTCTTTCAGAAGAAAAATGTTAGAGGGGAAATTCAATTGTATTTAATTAAGTTCTTCCCCCTAAACTGGCCAGTACAGGCCCTAGAGAGGTTATCGGGGGTCAGATGCCTGCCATGACTTTCTGACCCTGCCCCAAGAACATAAGAATGGATAGAGGATCTCCCTGCTGGCTGGATGTGCTGCCACATTTCTGTCCCTCCCTTTCAGTTTCAATGTAATAGCAATCAACACAATATGGCAGTTTTGCCCATGAACAATAGGATGGGCAGAAGTGAGATTTACGCCCGGCAAGGGGGAAGGCAGGAAACAAGAGAAGCCCACTGTGACTTTTAAGTAACAATAGGAATATCACTTCTATACCCACAAATAACTGGCAAATCAACTTAGCGTGCATTGTCATCAAAAGCGAACAGATGTGCATTTCTGACACTTCATTTTGCCCCCTGGAATGCTGCAAATCTGAAATGAGGATCCTCTTCCAGATTAGGAATGTGGGGGAGAGAGGAAGGAACATTCAGATGAATCAAGTAATGATTCTGTATGGTCTTTAATATTTTCAGTAAATTATTGAATCTAAACATGCAATGGTTTGGAGTGGAGACCATTGATGGCCTTGGTTCTTCATAACTGAACTGCTGCCAAAAGCTTTGAGATATCCAGGAAAAAAGTATTGACACATGTCACCATTCTCAACCCTGAAATGGATTTAAAAGAGATAGAAATCCAAGCAAATTGGTTAACTGGGGTGAGAAGATATTCCTGTTCTATTCTGAAAATCATTCTGAATTGAGAATCAAAACACCCGAGTTAGTCTAACACGTCCTTAACTAGCTGTATGACCATGAACAATTCGTTTGTCTTTGGAGGCTCTGTGTCCTTATATATACATAAAAGGAGAGGCTAGTGGGCTCTTAAACTGACCATTTTCCATTTTGTTTTATCTAACCTATTTGTAAATCAGTTCTGGGCATGTCCCAGTAGCTAAGAACTGCTAGCCTTGTATTCTACTAGAATAACCTTCAAAGATACAAGGTTACCTCCAAGCCCTGAAGAGGCATTGGTGTACACCTGTTGAATACGTCCCTGAAAGTATGCCTCCAGTATTGTCTCCTCTTTGATCACCAGGGAATAATATTTATTAAGCAAGCAGCTAGGTGGACCAGTGGATAGAGTGTGTGACTTGGAGTTCCCTAAGTTAAAATAATGCTTTGGATACTTACTATGTGATCCTGGGCAAATCACTTCAGCTCTCTGTGCCTCAGTTTCCCCATCTGTAAAATTAGGATAATAATAGCACCTACCCTACAAGGCTATTGTAAGGATCAGCTGAGTTAACACATATAAAGCACTTTGCAATATATATATATACAAAATATAGAGCATTTATAAATGCTAGGTATTATTATTGCAACCTTCACCCTTGAACCTTATATACATTTTGTTTCCTACCCCTCTTAGGCAGATATGAGGCAGGATTGTACATGTTTTAAACATTTATCATATATTATGGCACATGTCTCTTTTATACCTGCCCTGTGATACTGTGTATTACCATTATCTGTTCATGGTTTTTTCCATCATATCAGACCATAAATTCCATGTTGACATCTTAGCTTAATTTTGGCCTTCTCCTAGCCCTCTAGCACAATAGGCACTTAATATCATTTGTTGAATGGAAATGAAGGTCACTGTGATTAACTCTCTTTGAAATCTCTTCCAATTTGTGCCTCTGGACCACATCCTGACACCACTTCCTTAAGTCATCATTCCTGCCCCCAACACAAGCCAGTCCTCTCCACTGGTACCTTCTCCTCCGAGGTCACCTTTCTTCGATGCTGAGTAAACCGATTTACATAAATGTTGCCTCCCTCATCCTTTCTTATTATTTGATTGTTTGGCAGAAAAGAAAGTAGGAAGAGATGGTTAGCTCACATGCTGTAATCAAGCACTTTATAAATATGAGCTATTATTGGGATTATCAAGATTCAAATGCTCTAATGGATTTCATTGTGCTTTCACTGATAGAGATGAGTTTCTCTCTATTGCAGGAAGTCACACACCATCTCTACCTGCCAATCTTGACACATGTCACCATGTCCTGTCCATGTCCTCCTGTAAGATTGTTATAAGAAGGAACCCCAAAGTGTTGGAGGTTGTCCTTCCTTCTATCATTCCAAGTCTTCCAGCAGAGTAGGTGGCATGTCAATCCTACCCTCCCCGTACGACCAGTTCATCTTTTTGTACACCAACATTTCCTTGATGCTACTCTTTGCTCCCATTCTTCATAAAGGTTCCTCATCGGTCATATGTGTCACTCTCATGCCCATCATATACCTCTCTGTTGCCTTGTGTGATATTCACATTCTGAGACTGTTTCTGTCCATGCTTTGAGAACACATAAACAATGGCCAAAATCATGACCTGTAATTGTATTCTACCCTTTGCTAATCTTTCTGTTTTCAGTGCACTTCAAACTCAACACTTCCATATGCTGACCTCATCTATCATATGATTTAATTAGAGGAAGGACCTAATTTTATACATCGCATGTGATACTTGTAGCAGTTGTCATGAATTTTACATCTTAGAATGGCATTGCATTACAATAAAGACTTTTATATTTGAAACTAATTGAAAATAAATCAGAGAATTGATCAACAAGTCAAGTCAACAAGCATTTATTAAGCTCTTACTGTGTGCAGGCACTATGTGAAACACTAAAGATGCAAATAGAAGCAAAAAGTGACAACCCCTTCCCTCAAGAAGCTTATATTATCACGAGGTGGGAAGAACACACATAAGGAGAAATTGAAAGCTCTGAGTGGAGTAGAGAGATAGATAAGGGATTAATAGCTCACTAATTCTCCAACCCTAGTTGAATTGTAAAGCCAGGGCTCTCGTTCATTCAAATTAACCTTTAATAGTTAAGGAATACCAGGCATTATAGCAAAGAAAAAACTTTAGGTGGTTTGGGGTAAGATAATTTTTGTTCAAGGGATTCATGTGAAGGTGAGCACCTTTAAATTGTTCTTACTTTCCTCAGCTCGTTTCCTCCCTCATTTCTTTATTGTCTCTTGTTCTGGTCCCACAGACCACATCCACTTTTCCTATCCAGTATAGTGAGTTTACAAGTAGCCAGCATAAAGGGGAGATAGCAGGAAATAAGATTGTGAAGGTGAACCCAGGAGTCAAAGACAAAGCATCTGAAAGAGCAAAGGAGAGTAATTTATAAATTTCATCATATATTAACCAAAATTCACATATTGGTAATATGTATTGGATCAAGGGAAACCATCTAGGCTCTGCTGTCAGGGTTCTGGTATGTAAATTCTAGGCAAATTCCAGACCTCCACAATTCTAGACCTGCAGAATACCAAAAATGTTCTGATAACTCTATAAACTTTTACTGATAGCTTTGAGATGATTTGGATTTGTTAATGAACTAACCCCAAGGTAGCACAGATAAGAGTTAGCCTATCCCCCAAAAAATACTCTATAAAAATGAGACTTCAACCCCTGCCCTCCAAACTCTCTACCATCTCCATCAGGTCCATTCTGCCTAGTGCTCTGAACTCTAATCCATGGCTATTTGAATGATATTTTCTGCCTCTCCCTCTTCCTATTCTTTTCCCCACCCTACCTGCCTTCCTTCATCATCCTATTTCCCCATCCCTACACAGTCATCTGCCTTCATATCCCTCCTGCTGCTTGTCTCTGCCGTGCTGTTTACCTGCACACCCTCTGTGGCTAATTAAAGTGTGATTGCAATCCCATTTCCCACTGCTAATCATGGTGTTTCTGGTGAATACCCAAAGAAGTGGGTGGGCTTGCTCCCATTTCATCATTTCATAGATTTATTATCAATTTACTTTTGAACTCATATATCCTCTAAAATCAGTGTCTTTACACCAGTTTCCTATCCTTGCAGAGATATAGTAGTCCTTCCATTTCTGCACATCTCAGTAAAAAGCACTAGGTGGAGCTACAAGGAAAGGTTTGCAGATAGGTAGAAAATGGTAATTATAGAAAGAGGAAATCTCTCTTCCCTTCACCTTTGGAAAATGATCTTATTTATCCATTTCCACCTTCTCCCTTGGATGGCTCATAGGGTGTCACCTTTCTCCTGGTTTATGCCTTTACTCTATTCATAGCTTCAGAACAGTAGGTTGACGGAATTGCTGGCGTTGTGGACAGTGAACTTTGACTTAGGCTTCTGGCCATTTCAGTTTGTTTACACATCACCCAAAAGCATACAGAAAGTGGTCCCTAATCATAGAGATGATCTCTTCCTCTATTTAAGAGTTTATAAGAATTGATAAGAAAATCAAAAGCATATGACGTCTTTATAATCACAGCTCAGAGCCCCCAGACTAAGATAAAGAAATTCTAGCCTTTGTGGACTGAAGTTCAAACCTCAGACTTTCTTAATTACATTCTGTTCATTACCTGATCCTCACCATTGTACTTGCTTTGTATGTAGTTAATAAGAGCCACGAATCACAAAACAGTTGTAATTAGTAATAGTTTTAAAAGAAATCGAATTAACAATTAAAGACAACTTAAAGAAATAGAAAAACTTGAAAGTAAATCTCTGCCATCTTCAGGCAGGGGTTGGGGAGACAGAGAAATTCAAGTTTCATTGGATTTTCAGGACAACTGTTCAGTAAGCTTCACTCTATTTCGGACAGACCCATTGGAGATTTTTTAATAAGCATAGTTCTATGGCCACTAGTGTCAAGCCTACCACATCTAAACCCTAACTACTGAACTTGAATTTCAAGTTTGAACTTCACTCTTCTATGACCATCCCCGTGCTACTGCCAAAATACTTATTCTCCAAATCTGCTACAGTAAGCCTCTCTTTCTCAAGTTTTCCTGCTCCTTCCACTTCAGATAAGAAGAATTTATTCCATGCTTTTGGATTAAAATTCTCAAACATTCATGTGGTAATGTTCAGGAAGCCTTCACTCTCCACCAAGTAAGAGATAGATAGGTATGCCTCCAAGCCTCGTTACATCAGGAAAGTCTTCATTCATTTTTTCCCTTTTTAAATTAAAAATGTTTGATTAACAAACATTTATTTCTTTTCGTCTCCCCCTCCCACCTCCACCACTGAAAAAGAAATATACATAGTCAAACAAAACAAATTCTTATGTTGGCCACATACAAAAATTGATGTTTTGTCCTATATTTTGAATCCATCACCTTTCTGTCAGGAAATGAGTAACATGCATCATCATTAGTCCTCTAGAATTATTTATTCAGCAGGCATTTATAAATATTCTATTGTAGGCTAAGTGGAGGTACAAAGACAAAAATGAGACATCCCTACCATCATGAGGCTTATATTCTATTGGTGTATAGAGCATATAAATAAGTTAGAACATATATACAAACTAAATATAGGGCGGTTGCAATGAACTGACGTTTGAGTTGAGCTTTGAAGGAACCTAGAAATTCTAAGAAGCCAAGATGTAGAAATAGATCATTCCTTGGCTCCTCAAAAGTTGACATAAGGGCAGAAACTCTATCATCAATGTCTAAATTGTGCTTACTGGAGCCAGGAAGACTTATATGGTTAGAATAAAGCCCTGAATGGTACAAAATTTTGAGGGGGGATTATTAAATCACTTCCTAAATCAGACGAATGTCGGTGAGTCCAAGTGGTATCCTTTCAAGTGAAAGTTCTATTTTTGGATAACCCTGCTTCCATTTGAATTCCTTGAAATTCAGTGAATAAATCGCCCTGAGTTTGGTCATGGTCATGCCTCAAAAGAGAGAATCAAAAATAGGGACTGATCAGGAAGGCCCTGGCAGGGCTTCCAAGAAACAGTGTTTGGAATAAGAAGGAAGTTCACTAACAGCTCCCTACCACTAGAACAGGGCTTTGTCAACTTTTTTCACTAGCAACCCCTTTTCATGTTTCAGCAGTGTTCATTGGCATTGCATGGCATGACGGCATGCACAATGCAAAGTGCTCATGCTTTGTGTTCAGAACCAGGGCTGCAGGAAATTGCATGATGCAACATAGGCAAGTGCTGCCAGGAACACCTCAGATTCATTATGCGTTTGATTTTTAATTAATTTTTGGCCGTTGCACGTTCAGAAACCTTCTACTGTTGCCAAATTTTTTGCGACCCCATATGGAATCGAGACCCACAGTTTAAGAAGTACTGATCTAGACCATCTATTTATATAACAACCAATTACCATTCCACAAAGACAGCTCCCCCCATTCATTCTTCACTGCAAGGTAACAACTGTAGCCTGGGAGTGGCAGAAAGAAAATAACAGACTGAATATACATTGCAGGGGAGAAGGGAAGGGTTGGATTTAGTTTCGTTGTTTTGCCTGCATGTGAGTTATGTACCTGTGTGTCTATTTAATATGCAGTGCATTGCATAAGTGGTGCTGAGCTCCCTGCCATTGTTTGGGATTTTCCTTTGAGAGGCAATCTGGTATAGGGGCTAGAGTGAGAGAATCTGAGCCAGGAAGATCGGGGTTCCAATGTCGCCTCTGACACTAATTGTGTGACCTTGGGCAATTCCCTCCACCTCTTTGGGGATGCTGAGACAAGTGCTAAAGGCAAGTGACTTCCCACAATTCCACAGCTAATATCAGAGGAATCTTTGGAACACAATTTTTCTTGACTCCAACTCTACCCATTTAACTACTAAAGAATGATGTTTCTTCCACTACCCTTTATAGATGTCAGTTTCCTCATTTATGGGGCAGCTAGGTGGCACAATGGATAGAGCACTGGGCATGGAATCAGGGAGACTCATCTTCATGTCTTCAAATATGGCTTCGGACACTTACTAGCTGTGTGACCCTGGGCAAGTCACTTAACTGTTTTCCTCAGTTTCCTCATCTGTAAAATGAACTGGAGAAGGAAATGGCAAACCATCCCAGTATCTTTGCCAAGAAAACCCCCAAAAGGGGTCATGAAGAATAGGACATGACTTAAAAATGACTGAACAACACCAAAATTCCTCATTTGTAAGAGGGAGATAATAAGAATACCACTTTACAGAACTGTTGTGAGACTCAAATGAGTGAATAAAATGCTTGCAGACCTTAAAACTGTTTATAAATTGTATATAACACAAATATATAAACATAAAATATGGCTGTAATGTTACAAACATGAATATAAAATAAATATATTTATATACAAATAAATATTTATAAATATTTTTTAAAAAATCTTTTTTCTTCTAGATTTATTATTTAAACCATGTAGAGAGCATCCTGGTGTGGAAACTTCCTCTATCAATGCAGGTGAGCAGTTCCTCTGCCCCTGATGGTCTCAGTACCTGGTAGAGTCACTAAGGGCTTGTACAAAATCAAACAGACAATAAGCATCATAGACAAGATCCAAATTGGCTCTTCCTGATTACAAATACAAGGTCTGTGGTGGTTACTGTGCTAGATAAAAATAACACCTCAACTGAAAAAGAGACAGGAAAAGATACTTCCCTCCTTTCTCTTAAGACATGAAGAAGGATGATGAGTGTGGTATGGTGAATCTTCTTTCAGGGGCAGTCAATGAGGCCATTTGTTTTGCTGAACTGTGGTAATGGGAGACATGACAGCAGGGGTGAGAGCCTGGCACTGGATTTGGAGGACTTGATCAAATCCTGCCTCTGATATTTACAGTCTATCTTTTTGGCCAAGATGCTGGAGTGGTTTGCCATTCCCTTCTCCAGCTCATTTTACAAATGAGAAAACTGAGGCAAATGGGGTTAAGTGACTTGCCCAGAGTCACACAGCTAGGAAGTATCTAAGGCCAGAATGGAACTTGGGTCTTCCGGACTTCAGACCCAGCACTCTCTCCACTGTGCCACCTAGCTGCCCCCTCTGATACTTACTAGCTGAGTAATCATGGACAAGTCACTTAGCTTCCTGGGTCTTGGTGTCTTCTGTACAATGAAGGGAGTGGACAGGATTACCTCATAAGTCCTTTCTGTGTTTATGACCATATGACCTTGAGCAAGTCACCTAATCCCCTGATCCCACAGTTTATTCATCTGTAAAATGGGTGAAATAGATGGCCCCTGAGGATCCTTCCGCCTGTAATACCTTGGTTCAGTCATTACTGTCGTGTCTTGACTGTTCATGATCCCCATTTGAGGTTTTCTTGGCAGAAATACTGGAGTGGTTTGCCATTTCCTTCTCCAACTCATTTTATAGATGAGAAAGCTGAGGTAAGCAGGGTTAAGTGACTTGCCCAGGGTCACACAGATAGTCAATGTCTGAGCTCACATTCGAACTCAGGTCTTCTTGTCTCCCAGCCCAGCACTCCATCTCCTGCACCATTTAGCTTCCCCTATAAAATCTAGGAACCTATGATATTTTTACTTAGGATCTTAAAGCTATTAAATATGGTAAGTGGAATTTTAATCCAGAAATGAATGTGATATAAAAGAAAAGTATATGAATAAACCCTTTTAGGGACCAAAAAAATAATAAAACAAAATGATACTTCCATACAAAAGTCAACTTTATGGCAAGATAACTTCCTCCATCCTAAAGGGAAAGGAAGGAAGGAAGGAAAGAAGGAAGGAAGGAAGGAAGCAAGGAAGGAAGGAAGGAAGGAAGGAAGGAAGGAAGGAAGGAAGGAAAATCTTTGGCATAGCTTAAGGCAAAATTCTTAAAATGAGATCCATGAACCTTTAAAGAAAATATATTTCAATGACCATGTTTTATTTTCTTTGGTTTCCATTGTATTTTATATATTTAAAAACATTATTCTGGGAAAGTGTCCACAGGCTTCACCAAATTACCAGAGGGGTCCGTAACACATACACACACACGTTAAGAATTCCTGGCTTAAGGAAAGCTAAGAAATCTCTAAAAGTCAGAATCAAATGGGACAATATAAGATATCATGGTTCATCCCGGCAGGTAGGGGTCTGCTGGTTAAAGGACCAAGAATAAGAGAAAGTAATTGGCAAAATAGAGAAGTTATTATGTCCTATATCTCTAAAAGGAATAAAGCCCAGACTTGGGACCATTCAAATTGAAACACAAACACACGCAAATCTTCAAAGGAAAAAGAAAAGCCAAGCCGCCCAGATCGGCCAGATCATGTGGGTCATTCTGTCTTGTATGCTTTTCACTGTAGCCATCCATCCTACTGTAGTTACTGTTGCCAAGGGAAACTTGATCCTTCGCTTCTATATGTTGGGTTGCTTGGTTTTGTTTTTTGTTGCTTTTTTTTTTTCCACATCAGAGCTTGCCTGGTCGCTTTCCTTCAATGCCTTCAGAACTGTAGAAGAAATTTTTTTAAAAACCCACCCTTCCTGGCTCCCCATTATGACCCCAAATACCTACAAAGCCGAGGGAGTGACCCTGGCAGGTCACCGGGTGGGCCCTCTTACCATTGATGCCCTTGCGCCAGCAGTTCCTTGCCTTGTGTGCCAGGGTCAAAGCCAGGACCTCTGCTGAGTGTCCTCTGTGAAGAATTAACAAGTGTGACAATTTGTGGTCCCTCCCCCAGGGCCCCTGGTCCTGCCTGTTTCAATGCTGTAAATAGAGACATCTGGATAGGGCCCTTTCATCGGAATAATTGAAAATGAACGTGCATCAGGTTCTGGGCCGTTGTATTCATAAATCTTGGGGCTTAATTACATTAAAGGGGGGAATTGAGGGCCCAGCTCTATGGAAACTGCAGATTCTATTGGGCTCTTGGATCATGAATCTTTAAGATAAGTGTATGGTTTTATCTTTCTTTTTTTTCTCCTCTTCTCTTTAGCAATGACTGAATGGGAATTTCCAACCCAAGTCTTCCAGCATTCATACACAGGGAAACTTCAGGAAGGATTGCTTTCTTCTCCTCCTATTTTTCTTTCTTTCCTTTTTTTCAAACTCTCTCCTGTTTGTACACAGGTTTCATGTAAATTTTCTCTCCTTGACATTTACAGGATTTCTACAAGCAGTTCAGCATTTTAAGAATTAAAATTAGGCCCATTACCATGAGTACTCATGAAGGACTTGACAGGTCTCTAAAATACGTTTTTGTAAGAAAAGCTGGAAGAGGATGCATCTGGTTAAACTTTAATGAGTTGGGGGAAAGAATTATGGGGATTTAATGTTAGAAATGAAGACAAACCACTCCGCATTGTCCCCTCCCCTTCAAATCAGGAAAGAATAATATCCCTGAGATATTTCTCCAAAAGTTGTTTGGTTTTGTTTTTTTTTTTAACACCTATCACTGAATTCTCACTGTTACCTCTGGATTGTGTATGGGAAAAGTCATGTCTTTATTTCATTAGACTCATTTAAAAGAAAGTCCATCAAATTGGTGGGTGCCAGGAGTTTTGTTCATGTGAGTGAACTGAGACTGTAGGACAGCTGGAGCTCTCTAAGGACATCTTTGGAATGAGTCACAGGATCACTGGGGTCCACACTTCTAGACCAAGGATTCTCCCCAGGAATGAAGTGAGAACCTGCTGCTGAACCAGTAACTGCAATTATTTACTCTGTCACTAGGGGGAAGCAGAACCAATACAACATTGCCCAATGCCCTTCACTGCTTATTTACACTGGCTTCTTGACAGAGAAAAAAATCAATGCTCATAAGCAGAGCTTGGACTAGGAGCCAGCAAGATGAGGGGTTATCTGGGTACAACTCACAAAAAAGTGCAATCAATTCATCAATCAGCATGTAATTATTCAGTGCCCACTTTGTTTCAGGCACTTAATAGGTTCTGGGGATACAAGAGGAATGAGGCAGTCTCTGCCCTCAAGAAACTCACCTTCTATTGAAGAAATATGTACATACATGAGTAATTATAAAATACACACAAAGTGAGCTCAAAGGAATCTTCAGGAGGCACTATCTTCTGGGGTAGGGGAGGGTCAGGAAAAGCCTTGTATGGGAAATGGCTTTTTAGTATAAGTCTTTGTAAAGGTACCAGCTGGCAAATTTCATTTCCCATGGCATACAGGTATTTATTTTTTGCTAAGTCAATTCTCATATTTTATAAAAAATACCTTGAAGTCCTCAGGGGACAGACTTTTTTTAACCTTGCCTAAGGCACCTAAATTATTTCTCCTACCTCTCAAGCAGCCTGATTGTGACTGGAAGCAAATTTGGGTGATAGTTGATCAAGGAAGATTAGATAATCCTAAAAAAGAATGAAAAAATCCTTGTCATATCTTGAATTGAGAAATATTAAACCGTGTTGAAACTGGAGCGAAAGAAGAAAGGTTTAGCCTTTTGTCTATGAAATTCATATTAGCTGATAAAATATATGGCACGTGAATTTTTTTCAGTATTTTGAGGGGAGGCAATGTCCAGAGCCATGATTTCATTGGTTATGGAACTTCTAGTGAAGAACCTTCCTCCACCCAATGCAAATTAGTATCTTTTCTGTAAACTATTGTCTTAAAGAGTTGCCTCTAAGTTTGAACGATAGGCCATATATAAAATAATTACACATACACTCACATGTAAACATACAGCCTTTGACAAAGTTCATGGATCCACCAGCATAGCTTCCACTTAAGTATACTATGAAATCTGTCTTTAGGACAAGATATAGTCCAGAATTATAATCCAGGTAGGTGGATTTGGGGCTCCTTAAATGTCCAACAAAAGAGGTTATCATCAAAGATCAGCTCAGAAGGAGGGCTCCAGCAGAACACTACAGTGTTTGTACTTGGCCCTGTGCTATTGGACATTTTTATCACTGACTTGGAAGAAGGCAGATTTATAGATTCCCAAATGACAGAAATTTTGCTAGGTTAGCTAACACATTGAATTGAATTGAACTTAACTCAGCCAATGTTCGGTTCAAGGAACTATGATAAACATCGAGCGATCCAAAGACTAAAATGAAATGATCATAATTCTATCTGAATAACTATCAGGTCTTCAAAGATCTTAAAAAGCTAAAATGCTGAATTAAACCTAATAATATTAATTGTTGTTATTGTTCAACTATTTTCAGTCATATCAGACTCTTTGTGACACCAATTGGGGTTTTGTTGGCAAAGATACTAGAGTGGTTTGCCATTTCCTTCTCTAGCTCATTTTACAGATGAGGAAAATGAGGTAAACAGTGTTCAGTGACTTATCTAAGGTCTAACAAGATGAGTCTTCCTGACTCTGGCCCTGGCATTCTATCCACTGTGCCATCTAACTGCCCAATATGAAATGTAATAAGGATAAATGAAAAGTATTTTGGTGGGTACCAACACCTTACTTCAGAAGTATAAGGTGATTGCTAGATAGAAGTTTGTTTGGAATTAAATGGGAATTTTGTTGGCATGTAAATTTAACAAGTCAATGCAGTATGTCAATGAGTATGGCAGCCCATCTCCTCCACCCCACAGGCTACAACAAGAGAGATATACTGTCCAAGAAGTCATAGAGGTTTGACCTATCTGGATGACCTGTAAAGTGCTGTGTTCAGTTCTGAGTGTCAGATTTTAGGAAGGTCATTTTATGAAGAGGATCATGAGGAGAATGATCAAAATAATGGCAGACCTTGAAATGATGTTATATAGAGATCATTTGAATGAACTAAGAGAGTCTAGTCTAGGGAAAAGAAGACTTTGGGGAATATGAAATTCAGGATCAAGTATTTAGAGATTGTGGTATATTGTGATTCATGGCAAATAGCATCATCAGAAAAGAAATTCCCTCCCAAATCTTTGGAAACACCTCCCTTACTATAGGTTGGCAACTCATTTGAAACTTATCTAAAAGAATTACCTGGGCCACAGGTAAATGACTAGGCTTTAGTCATGTAGCTAATATGTGATCTGAACTTGAACTCAGATCCTTTCAATCCCTTTAGGGATTGAAGGTCAACCCTTTAGACACTATATCACCCCGTCTCTCAATGGAAGGACCAAATGATACAAGAAAATGGCCCTTTTACTTCAAGGAGAAATCCGGAGCCTTTAAAATCACTTCTCAGTTTCCCAAATGTAATCCAGTCCTTTCTCCTCCTGTTCAATCTAGGCCTAGTTAATCAGTGTTTGTCCAAGATGTAAGTAGATCATAATGGATCACCTCTATGGATTATCCATCCAAACATATGTCCTAATCAGAACATCAAGCATTCTTCATCTCTTTATATTATTCTATGTATATAATTAGGTTGGACTCTTTTTTTTTGCTTTTTGGAGGTGGGGAAGGCAGGGCATTGGGATAAAGTGACTTGCCCAAGGTCACACAGCTAGTAAGTTTTAAGGCTGGATTTGAACTCAGGTCCTCCTGACTCCAGAGCCAATACATCTTTTCAGCCTCAACTAGCCAGTCTGTCTTTTCTTTAGAAAATTCTTAATTTCCCCCAATGCATCTACAATGCACTAGTACATCCAAAATGGCCTTTCTTAACAACATTTTATTCAGCTGCTCAATCTTCAGACTCAAAACTGTGGAATACCCAAAAGAGTAAAATGGAAAGAGCAAAGGCTTTGGAATCACAGGACCTGAATTTAAATCCCACTCCTACCTTTTCTTACCCCTATGGCTTTGGGCAAATCATCTAATCTCTCTGAGCCTCAGTTTTCTCTGTAAAATAAGGAGATTGGAACTAGGAGATTGGCCTCTAAGGACTCTTCCAACTCTGAATTTGTGATTCTATGACTCTGGTGAGGTCAAGTATCAATTACTGACCTCTTCTTCATTTTTGTATTCCCCTATGTCAAATCAACAAGGTCTGCTGATTCTTTCTTTGCAAATCATCTTAGATATATTTGTCCCTCCTCCATGCTGATTATAACCAGCTTAATCTAGAACCATCAGTTTATATGTGTGCTTGCTCCAATAATTTCCTGTTTGGGGGATTTTAGTTTCCTCCCACAATTCATCTGGGCTACCATTGCCAGATTAATCATCATAAATCACTATTTTTTGTATCACTCACCCTACTTAAAAGATGAAATGAGTATCAACTCTTTAATGTTCTAGGTCTTTCAATCCCAGGCTCTATAATACCCAGCCTATCTTACCCATCATTATTCCTCAGGAAAGACTGTTCCCTCTGTGTTAGAGAGTATCTTTACTTATTTTTCCCAGCACTATCTTCATTCAGACCTCTGCTTTTCCTCATGCCTATCACTCTACACAAAATGTTTTCCCCACTTCTGTCCATGAATACACAGCATATTCTTCCATTTAGAGTTCCTCTTTCCTTTTGAGATTTCCCTCATTATATGCATTCCTGTCCATGATATCCATTCTTTTTTTAATTCCAAAAGAACTTTTAATATGTTCTTGTTGCCACAACCACTGAGGCAGAAAAGTTGTCAATACTCTGGCCAGGGCTGAATGATTTTGGAGAAACTCTTTGGAGAATAGTCCACTGAGTCAGCACTGATTCAAGGGACAGCACCAAGTCACCAAAATTGAGTTCCACTATAGTCTTAATATGGGTATTTTTAGTGGGAAAAAAGAGTAAGCCTAAATGACAATTATAGGCTAAGCATTAACATGGTATTTGGTAGAAATTTTGTCTTCAGAGAATGGCTCATACCTGGATGTGACCTTGAGATTGTACCAGGAAAGGATTTGATGAGGTCCCTGGGACATTTCTCTGATGTGGGAATGTCACTGTATTTCTCCCTCAGGATAATTAGCCCTGGGGTGTGACTAAAGGAGCCATATATTTTCCCATATCCCACTTTATCTTGTATTCTGTGACTAAGGGCCAGTCTTCCAATATTAAGCAAGTGTGTGATGATGATACTTTTCTGAGACTTTCAAGGACTGTATCTCTGGTATCACACCCTTAGGAGATTCCACCCCATAAATCTCAGGGATGGTTTGAGGGCCCCAGAAGTTAAGCTATAAGAGCATAAAAGAATATGTTGTTACCAATCATCTTAAAGAAGTGAGAATAAAATTCATAACAGTAAACCTAAAGGGAGAAACATACAACCATTCCTATAATAAGATGAAATAACTTCCCATGGACTCAAGTAATCCGGGGGCTAGGGGGAGAGAGAGAGAGAGAGGAAAAGGAGTAGAAAGAATTGGATGGAAAAGGGAGGATGACAAAGAAAAAGAAGAGGAAGAAGAAGAATCAGCCATTCATTCATTTAACATTTAAGCTCCTGCTATATTCAAGTAAAGACAAAAAAGAAACAGCCTCTGCCATTAAGGAATTTATATTCTACTTGGACACAGTGAATTCAATATTATGCAAGAAAACAAATTCTAAAAGCTGTAGAAAGTTATTTTAACAGGAAATTCATAACCTGAGGAGTTCCAAAGAGGCCCCATGGAGAAAGTAATGCTTCCGAAATTATTTGTCTCTTTAAAATGCACAAATATGTATTTTATAGTTATTTATGCATATTTTATCCTTGCAATTAAAAAAATCTATGTCTGTTTTGCCCTATAAAACAATTAAAGTTGATTCAAAAATTCCCTGTGCATGACTTAGAAATTCCATGTGGATAAAGAAGGGACCCTTCTCCAAGGGAGATTAATTGGACAAAATCTTGTAGGCAAAAACCCTAATGCAATTTCTAAGTTAACTCAAATAAGCTATTCATAACAAAGGACCCATTTACCCCACACTATGAGCCTGTCCTTCCCTTTTGTCGCCTTTCTTCCATTAATTAATTCTGCAAATGTTTATTGAGGTCCTACTATGTGCCTAGTGCTCCAAGTCTGTCATTCTATGGCACAGACAATATATATTTTTCATATATTTTCTGTTTCCAAGGTAGCTCATGCCTTAGCCATCTTTCTTAGATTTCAGTGAAAAAGCCTGGTGAAGGGTGAATTGACCACAGAAGGTATTTTCCTGGGAAGCCCACTGAATACTAGAAGAGACTTGGGCAGGAAGAATGCTTTGTTTCCTTTAGGAAATTTTGTCTCTCCTCTATTGTTGGACACCAAGGGCTGCTAGCTTGTCACCTTATATGTGGCTTAGGGGTCTAGAAGAGCAGCCCCCCTCCAGAGCTGATGCTAATAGAATCCTGCCATTGGATTAGCAGGGGCTGCTGGAAGCTTCCTCCAGCTGACAGTCTCACTGAACATGAAGGCCCCCATAATGAGTCCTGTTCTCCCTACCCAAGTTCTTGTATCTTAAGTACATTCCTTTACACATTGATCCCTGTTGTCCCAGCAATGTTTGGCTGCTATGTCAACTAGGTCAGCTGAATGGGTGTCTATATGGGTATGTGTTGAAAATATTTTTTAGTTCCCATACTTTTGGAAACATCTTGTTAAATACGCTAAGTAGCTTGGTCTTTTCAGGAGGGGAGGGAGTGGAAGTAAGTTGCCATGGTAACATCCTCCAAAGACAGAGGTCAAAGATTTTTTTATTAATGCATGTTTTTCCCAAACATGTCTCATATTTAGTCTGACCGTCCTTTGAGCTAAGATTTATAGAAATTAAATTCAATATTTCTTTCCCCCCTCCCACCCTGTTTGCAGTAGAATTGATTTTTTTTAAAGCCATGTGTTCACAACCTCACTGCCAGGAATGTGACCATGTCCAAAGATTATTTTCTCTTGCTATGTGGACTCAGGAACACAAATGAAACCGCCAAAACAGTGACTATGTTTTTATTGAATATCTATACTTAGTTCTGTAAACCCTAAAACACCATGTAAATGCCAGCTATTGACATTCTTATTGTAACAATGTTGGCCGCCTCTTATATTTCTGTTCTCAAAAGCAACGTCAAGTTCTTTACTCAAAGCCCATGAATCTTGATACTTCAGCCAGATGTAGTTAAATCATTGAACTAAATCTTTAAAATTTAAGGAAAAAATCCTTCCATATGTAAATATGCATATGTATAAATATAGTCATATATACACATATATACATGCACATTCATGCATATGTAATTATATACATGTGTATATATTAATATTGTCAATATAGTAACATTAATGTTAATGTATTAGATATCGATTTATTGATTAGCATTCATATATTACTATACAAGTATATGCATACATATATAATATTATATCATATTATTATGTAATATAATCCATCATTCCATTTAATAATATGTGTTATTATATTCTATAAAATAATAGCATATATGTACATGTCACAGAGGGAAAGCATGGCAAACTGGATGGCCTCAACATTGGGAAAAACTAGTGACAGTCACTTCTGGCACTGCTTATGTGACCCTAAGGAAGTCACTGGTCCCAAACAAGGTTTGAAGACTATAAGTTGCAGACTAGTTGCTGGTCTACATTGGAAGAGGAAGTTTGCTTACTCTGAGTTTATTGCACTAACAAAATTATGGGATTTGGGATGTAGACACAGAAATATATATGCATTATAATTATATGGTTTTTGATTATGAAATAGCATAAAATATTTTACAAGGTACTACATTGTAATGAAATACTCTATCGTATTATAAATTGTTCTATTATGTGTAATACATATTAAAAAATATAGAACAGTCACAGAAAATTTGGGCAAATCATTTGTCTCTCTGGTCTCAGTAAAAGGTGAGACTAATGTTAGATGTCTATCTACCCTTCATGGGTACAACTAAATCTAGGGCAGTCCCATCATTTTACAGTTAAGGAAACTGAGGCCCAAAATATGATTTGCTAAAGGTCACACAGGTAGGAAGTGAAAGAGTCAGGATTGGAACCCAGGTGTTCCAACTCAATCCAGAACTCTTTTCATTGTACCTTAAATTTGTTGAACTTCATGAGTAATAGTGATGTTGGGTAAACAGGTATGTCCCATAGAGTTGACACTCATGGAGTGGTGGGGCATATTTTCTCCTGATGCTTCTCCAAAACATGACTTCAACATGCTTTATCCCATCACTCTCCATTGGACATCACACAGTGCAACTGTTCTTGGATCACCTCACTTGAGTCTTGCCATCATAGCCATCTCTTGAGATCTACCTTTCTCCCAGAGGGAGCAAGGACCATACTTCCTCTGGGATCAACTACCTTCTCTACCAGCATAACCCAGCATGTGCTTGGATTGTCTTCTGAGAAGCCATCACCACTTCACATCCCAATATATACATCTGATTTTGCCCCAGGGGACAGATCTCCTGGCTACAGCTCTAGCAGAAAGAAATCTTATTCTAATGAAATAATGATGAGTAAGAAATGTTAATTAGAAACTAGTCAAAGATTTGTCCACTCAACAATTCCTTTCTAGCCTTCAACTAAAATGAGAGGCAGAATTTTTGCATAATGGAAGTTATTGTAACCCAAATATTTCTTCATACTTTAAAAAATATTTGATACCAAATGAACACAAAACACAGTATATTTCAGCTGCAAATGTACTTGCCAGCTATATGACAGTTTAAAAATAGTACCATAAGTCCATGACCCCTATTCCCATCATCTTTGTTTGATTGATTTGGCTCATTTTGGAAATCCCTAGAATTCTAAACAAAAAAATAATTTAGTTTTTTGCCATGTGATGGTGAGCAATGAACATCTCAAGACCAACTCTCTCACTCAACATACTTAGGGTTATATCCAAGTTAACTCAGAAGCCAAAGGCTTTTTTGTAGCTTACAGTACATCTCAGCCTTTGTGTGGCCTCATTCTTTCTCTGTGTTTTCTAGGGTACACCTTGGCATGTCAAATGCTCCCTTCTCAGTGGAACCATGTCAATTCAGGAAAAGCCATCTTCCATTGAGAAGACGATTTTCTTCTATAGAGCTGAGAAACAAATACCCATGACCTGGGTCACCTTACCCCAGCAGGCTTTTGCTGCAGCTTCCTCTGTGCAAATATAGCAGGGACCAGCAGCAGTGAAGCCTGCCATCCCACACTGAGTCTCCCCAGTCCTGCAGGGCTATTTACCCTTCCTATTAATCTGTCAATGCTGTGGTCAAACAGGGAGAACAATATGGTGCCCGCGTGGCCTGATTGGCCATTGCCAAGGAACCCAGGCAAAATGGAGTAATTGGAACACCAGCAGTACAAAAAGATAGAGGTGAGGAGTGGGGGAGGGAAGGAGAGGGAAAAAGATAAAGAGGGAAGGAGGGCAGGGGGGGTGGAGAAAGATACAGAAAAAGACAGAGAGAAGAGCACAGAGAGTAGGGGGTGGGGGGGAACAGAATACCTCTGAAAGCTGACAACTATTCCACCAGGCTGTTAAATGGCAGTTATCAGAAAGACTTTGCTTTGAAAAGCACTCAATTGGCCATTTTATGATCACTTAGAATCACAGATTTAGAACAAGAAGGGATCTTAGAGGTCATCAAGTTTGACTGCCTCGTTTTACAGATGAGGAAACTGAGGTGATAATCATAGGATCATAGATTTAGGGCTGGAAGGAAACTCAGAAGTCATGAAGTCTAACCCTCTTGATTTACCCATGAGAAAACTGAGGCTAGGAGCACAGATTCAAAGCTGGGAGGGACTTTAGAAGTTGGGGCAAATACTTTCACTTTTCATGAGGAGGCTTAGGCCCAAGTAACTAAAGTGATTTATCCAAGGTCACACAGCTAGTTAGGGGGCAGTTCTGGGTTTCAAACCTTTGTCTTCTGGTTCCAGATTCATTGTTTATATGTGCATATGCAGAATCTAAATCCTAACCATGTCACCATTCCAAAATTTGGGATGATATTGGACCAGACGACCTCGAAGGTCCCTCCCAACTCTCAATCTATCACCCTACAAACTTTTAATGTTCCCCAGTGTCAATTTTCGACTGATCTCAAAAATAGCTCTAGTCAATAAGAAAATACATGCCAGTATCCCCTTGAGTAAATAATCATAGCTCCCACTCACCTGGCCTTTTGACACCTCCCTCAGGACAACTTTCTGAAACAGAGTAGATAAAGATATTGCTCCCACTTTAAAGAGGAGGAAACTGAAACTCCTAGATGTGAAATGACTTGCCTAAGGTCATATTACTAGCATATCCTTCAACCCAGGAATCCTCACTGAAAATTCACTGTTATTTCTACCAGTTTCTCATGATGAAATGTGTCTCGCTCTTTTGTTGTTGTCATTGTTGATACACTATTCACGAAGAATTGTGTGAGAGGAATGTTATAGACAATGTCATCAAAGAAATATCAGATTAGAAGAGCAGGTGGGACAGATCCAAAGTGAGAACAAAGGATAAACCAAGGACAACTTCCATGGTCGACCAGTAACCAGCCAAAAAATGTCACAAGAGCTAGAGGAAAATCACCAAGAGATTGGAGAGAACCAGTATGGAGGATTTAGGGAAGAAGGACAGCTCTACTCCAGCCTCTTCCCTACTATATCAACTCCAAAGGTTCCCTAGGATCAAATACAAAATCCTCTATTTGATATTTCAGGCCCTTCACAGGTAATATCCACCCTACTTTTCCAGCTTTTATACATTATCATTTCCCATCACCATGCCTTTGCATTGGCTACTGTCCTCTATGCCTACAATGCCTTCTTTTTCATCTCTACCTCTTAGAATCCCTAGTCTTTTTCAAGACTCAGGTATCACCTTCTATATGAAGCCTTTCTTGACACACAACCCCACTGCTAGTACCCTCTCTGTAAGAAATGATTCATTTGGACCCCTACTCTATTCCAATCAGTATCATTCTGTTTGACATTTTACATAAATCATATAAGAATAATTAGATAAGATGGATTAGTAGAATAGGCCTCAAATTTTAATGCAACATTCATTCTTTGTTTATCAGTTATGAAGTTCACTTGCACAACCACAAGGGTGCTAACAAAGAGATCTCCATTCTATTTTGCTCAAATTCCACGTCTGTCTAATATGGGTGGCATGGTATGAAAAGTCCCCCAATTTGTTTTGGTATCTCTGTACTATCCTTACCATCTCCTCATGCTCAACATAAGGAGGGACCCATCCATTTTATGATCAATTAATCAGCGGAGATATCCCATACTTCACCCAACCCATGACTCCCCCATTCCTTCTGATGTACCATTTTTTGACTGACACATCGTTTTTCAGCCCTCAAAACAAGATCAGCCAATGAGATTTTGTGTTTTACTTTAGCCTGCCTTAATTTTCCAGGTATCAGATCCTATAAAAATGAGGTCCTGGGGAGCAGGGGCATCTCAGATCATGAGGAAGATCTGAAGTCCATTTTATTAAAGGGAGGACCCTTTAATAAAGTGCTATTGACTTGGAGCCCTGACTCAATGGTTTGTCTTGCATCTCTCCCTAAGTACCTTGTTCTATATATTCATATGCATGGCCTTCTCTGATAGGATGGTAACTTTTGAGGGTAGGGACTGGGTGTTCCCCATACTTAACACAGTGCTTGGCACAGAGTAGGTGATTAATAAATGCTTGTTGACTATTCACTACCAGAATAAGAAGGAATGAGTGAATTCCAATCTGGGCATGGTGGGGGGAGGGAGAACAATGTGATGAGAGGGAACAAAACAGAATGATGAAATCACAACTCAAAGTATAGAAGTCATAACAATTCACTTAGTTTACCCAAATTGTGAAAGGAAGATTCTGTCCATAATCCCAATCCTAGAGGATTACTTTTTTGTTTTATTTACTTTTTTAAAAAGAGAATGGAATTAAAGAAAAGAAGAAATGCTTGAAAACTAAGGACCTTGTGCTAAATGAAAGAGTGAAATGAATACTGTCAATACTCTTCTCCATTAAAATCCTCCTCCAATGTCTCATAGGGATGAGAAAGTATGAAAGTAAGGGGAGTGTGGTACAGTGGTGACCTGGGTTCAAACCTCACCTCTGATGCTTACTTTCTGTAGGACTTTGGACAAGTCACACCCTCCCTGGGCCATAGTTTTCTCCTTTGCAAAATGTGACGGGATGGATTAGATGGCCTTTGAAATTCCTTAGGACTTGCAGTCCATAATCCTTTCACCACCCTGGGCCTAAATCTCCCATCTGTAAAAGAGGAGGTTGGACTGGGTAGCCTCTAAAGTCCCTTTGAGCTCTGAGCCTAGGATTGTTCCACCTCCCTGGGCCTCAGTTTTCTTGACTGTAAAATGAGTATATTAGACCAGATGGCCTCTGAGATCCCTTCCCATGCTAGACTTGGGATGCTATGATCCTTAACTCCAAATCCAGTGTCATTTAAATTGTATCACAAGAAAGATGAAAGAGTTAGTCTTTTCCAGTTGAACTCACTCAGTGGGACTCAAGTGAGGTTCAACTGCAAAGCAGCAAATAATGAGGCTAAATCAGTGCCTGGCTTTGAGGGAAATAGGTCAAAGAAAAGATATTCAGTGCGCCGTGGATCAAAGGCAGTAAACAACCTTAACTGAAGGCTTGGTCCAAGATCACAAATCAGTCAGGAGGAGATAAGCAGAATTTGGGATCAAAGGCTAGGATTAGTGAGCATCAACAGCCATGGACAAGAGCAATATGTTATGCTCAGTTTAATGGTGTGTGGCCCTACCCTTTGGATCTAGAGGGCTCTGCACTAGCCAAACTTTCCCATTTAAATGGATGAGACTTGGCTATACTCTCTGGCAACTACATGGTACCATGGATAGAGCACTGAACTTGGAATAAGCCTGAGAACAAAGCAAGTTCTACTTTCTAGCTGTGTCACCCTGGGCAAGTCACTTAACCTTTATCTGTCTCAGTTTATTCATCTATAAAATAGAAATAATAGTAGTGCTTACCTCCTAGGATTGATGAGGGTAAAATGAAATCATATTTGTAAAGTGCTTTGCAAATCTTAATGCATTATGTAAATAAATTCCAGCTACTATAATTATCTCCTTTATCTGTCCTGCCCCAATACTTGCATTCTCCTATCTTTGCTTCCTCCCTTGCATTAAACTGCAAAATGGTAAACATCATATGGGTCAAAATCTGCAAAGTAATGGGATTCCTAGTTAAGTGCCCAACTGTGCTTAGAGGCAATCCCAGAGGAGAAATTCAAGGACCACAGAAACTTGGCTCCTCAAAGAGACTCTAGTGGTCCCTAAAAATTTTTGAGCCATGATAACAATTTTCTTATGAAATTATCTTATGGCCATTTAGTCATATGGAAAAAGGATGGAACCTGGTTCAAAGATGGAATTTACATGAATGAGAATTTGAGTTCAATGAACAGGAACATGGATTAGAAGAAACCTCAACAGGTTCCCTAATCTAATCTGTAAGAAAATGGAAATTCCTCACCTCATAAAGTCCCCTATCATCCATACTCTTCTAGAAGCTTTCCAATGAGAAAGAACCCAAAGCAATTCATTCCAATTTTGGATAGCTCTAAATGATGGGGATTTTTTTCCTCTTTACATACAGAATGATTGGTAAAGCATTTATTAAGTATTTACTGTATGCAAAGCACTATGCTAAGCACTGGGGTTACAAATAGAAAAATAAGATGGTTAATATTTTTAAGGAGATTAGATTCTAATGGGGGAGGCAATGCACATTAGAGGTTTGGCTACAAATCGGGGAGAAGAGTTCCATGGTCCTCAGGGTCCAACAGCAAAAGTAGATTACCAATCCAATGGTAATGCCTCTTCTTTACTGTCATTTCCATTGATAAAATCATATAAATTTCTAGAGTTGATCTTCTTGTGACAGTGCCAAAGACTATGGTGGCAAAGATTTTCATTTTTAAGTCTATGGTTGTAGCAACTGCAGGAGTGGTTGCCAGGCTACATCTCCATAGGAGCTGCTTCCCAGGAAGATGGCAGATGGCACTGGACTGGACACATTGCTATTCCCCAGGGTTCTTGGGTTCGGCATCCTGGGCTTTCCCCATGAGGATCTAAGAGAAGATGATGGTCAAGATTTGACTTGCCCAGCAAATGCTTCCTCCTTTCTCCCCCTCAGAAAGTCCACCTACTTTGACTAGGTTATAAACTTGGCTTGTGAATAGCAGTTAGTTGCAGTTGATGTGGGATGATTGACCCCTTCTGGGTTGGTTCTTTTGACACTGTTCATGCAGGTTGGGATCTATATATTTATCATGTATCTGTATTGCATATATGTATGTATGTTTTGTATTGCACAAAGCTCATGCATATGTATTGTTGTGTATGCATGTATGTTTAGGATATAGTGCTTCAGATGTCTGAAAAGATACTAGAGATTTTAAGAGGTAGAGGTGAGGAGAGAGAGACAGGATACACACCCATATATAAGCACACATACATACATATACATATATGCACCCATGCATACATACACATGCAGCCTTAAATAGAAGATTTTAAGACTATAAAACACTTTACGTGCTATCTCATTTTAAACCTCAAGCAACCCTATGAGACAGATATTATCCCAGTTTTACAAAAGAGGTTACGGTTGCTGAGAGGGATAAGTGACTTTTCAAAGGTCACCTTTCAAGTATTGGAGACAGATTTAAACTCATATTGTCCTGACTAAGATCAGCACTATCCATTTTGCCACCAAACTGAAACTTCCAACCTCTGATTCTTTTTTCCCCGTTTAATAGTATTTTATTTTTTCCAATTATATGTAAAAATAATTTTTAACATTCACTTTTAGAAGATTTTGAGTTCCCAATTTTTTCTCCCTCCTCTTCCCCTCTTCAAGATGGCAAGCAATCTGATATAACCTATACATATATAATCATATTAAACATGTTTCTACATTAGCCATGTTGTGAAAGAAGAATCAGAACAAAAGGGGAAAACCACAAGAAAGAAAAAAACAAAAAAAAGAGAAAATAATATGCTTCAATCTGCATTCAGACTCCATAGTTCTTTCTCTGGATGTGGGTAGCATTTTTCACCACAGGTTTTTTGGAATTGTCTCAGATCATTGTATTGCTGAGAAGAGCCAAGTCCATCAAAGTTGGTCACCACACAATCCAACCTTTGTTTCCCCAGAGCCCCCAAAAGAATAAGTTTAAACCTCTCTTGTGTAGCAACCTTTCAAATTCTTAAACGTAGCTTTCAATTCTCCTTAAGTCTTTCTTCTCCAGACTAAAGCATCCTCAGATCCTTCAACTAATCCTTATATCTAAGGATCTTAAGACCCTTCACCATCCTAATCACCTTTCTCTGATAAACATACTCTACTTTCTTCTTGTCCTTCATTAAATGTAGCACCTAGAACTGAACTCAGTACTCCAGATGTTATCTGACCAAGGCATGGTATGGTGGGACCTTTCTATTCACGCACATGATGCTTCTCTTAGCATTGCTTATAATCATGCTTGGAAGTCTAGGTCGCACAATGGGTAGGGTACTGTACCTGGAGTCAGGGAGACCTGAGTTCAAATCCAACCTCAGATATTTACTAACTGCAACTCCATGGGTAAGTCACTTAAACCTATTTTTCTCAGTTTCCTCACCTGTAAAATGAACTGGAGAAGGAAACGGCAAACCACTCCAGTATCTTTGCTAAGAAAACTCCAGAAGGGTTAATGAAGAGTCATCAGACATGACTGAAATGGCTAAACAACAAAATAATCATGCTTTCTTTATCAATTGCCATTGTACCACTAACACTCCCAGACAATGACCTAGAATTTTTTCACACTGTCTCCCGGCTCCTGTGCTTATGATCTTGACTTATGAGCCCTCCCCCTATAAGGGTGGCGATTAGGAGCAATTGCCAGGGTAAGAACCATGCTAGAAGACTAGGTGTGACAGTTAAAGTCCTAACCTAAGATGGATAACAGGATGGGACATCAGGTCAAGTCAGAGAATAAAAGATAAACAATTTCACTACATGGGGTAGGAGATTAAAGCCATTGGCCAAAGCCAGTGGTTGGGAACACAGAGTAGATGGGGAACCACACCGAGTGTTAACCTAGCTTCTCTATACAAGGTACCATTTCTTAATGGTGACAGATTACTGACCATGTTGTGTCTCAACTCTTCATTCTACTGCACTGACACCATAAAGGACCCAAGGACAATATAAAGAAGAAACTTCTTAATAAGTCACTTACTGCCTGTGTAACTTTAGTAATATCACTTCTCCCCCCTGGACCTCAGTCTTCTCATCCCAAATCTCTAAGGTCCCTTCAAGTTCAAGATCTTGTCCTGCATCTTATTACCTTCTTACATATTGTCCTTATCTCTTCCCCAATCATTTGTGTAATACATAAAGCTCTTGACGGCGTCCAAGAAACTAATATTGTTATATCAGCTAAATGGAAAAAAATACTTCTCATTAGCTTTCAGTGAGCTAGATCAGTGGGACCAAAGAGAAAATAAGTACTCATCTCTGGCAAATGCAGAGGGTTAATAGAACTGTGCTAGGAAGCAATTCCATTCCCAAACAGTAGCATCTAGAATTCTGAGCATTGACAAATGGAGAACTTTGGTGAGCCAAAATTCATTCAATACAACAAACCTTCTTCAAGAAGTAGTGTGAGAATTTAAGGAAGAACAGCAGTCCTAAGGAACTTTGGGGAAATTATCCAACTGAATGTAAATCTATCCAAAGTTATTTGTAAAAATTGAGAAAGCAATTTTAATTCTTAACTCTAAAAATACAGACATATAAACATTCCTGGAAGTAAGATAGAATTAGACCCTGGTCATGCAATTAGTTTCAAATCCACTCAACTTTAGTATTGATGACAGGAAACTGAGAGGGATACATAAGAAGTATCATGACTAATCAAAATGCAAATAGATTTTGACAGGTACGGCAGAAACAATATTGCTTAAGGGACTAGGTTGGTTTTTGTAAGTTAGTTTTTCCCTCAAAATGCAAAAAAAAAAAAGAAAAACCATCCCTACCTTTGATTGGTTTGAGAGACTAAGACTCCAGCTATTGACGCAAATTTCTGATTACCTAGGGCCATCCAACTAGGAGTCAGTACCCTTCAGACTTGATGGATGCCCCACTGCTATGTGAATCAACATCTTCTGAGGAGACATTTCTGAATGGAGAAGAGGGGATTCCACATCTACCTGAATTAATGCTATATCCTTGGTGAGTATCCTCACCCTGTTTTAAGGAACTTTCATTATGCTAAGTATTAAAAGGCCTACTAATGTTGCATTTCACTTCAATCTTGAGTCTGATCCACTGGACCATAATACATCAGAATGAAGCTAATGAGATGAAATTTAATGAGGTTTAAATCACTTCACTTAATTTAAAACTTTGGAGGTTGTGTGATTTCATCAAGGTGAGTTGTATCCATTTATATAAAATGCCTGTCCCTGCTGCCACCATAGTCCTAAGTCCAAATTTAGCCAGGGTGGTTCTCAGATAAGAGATGTATGATCATAAGACACATGCTTACATTTTTTAATCAACTCTACAAGATGAGGGGAAAATGACGACTACATTGGTACAAATACAGCATCTTTTCAAGGAAGGTAATATTCACACTCAACCACCCTCTTATCAAACCAAGTATCAAGAATTTTGTTTAATTCAGGGGTTACATTTGAAAAGTACCCTGGACAAGGAATTTGATCATGGTATCATAGATTTAGAAATAAATGGAACAGAAGAGGAAGCTGAGGTTCAGGAATACAAAGAATGTAGGATCATACTTCAATTCAGAGTTAGAAAGAAAGTTAGACTTCATCTAATCCAACACCCTTATTCTATAGAATGAATGCTCATTGAAAGTAGGGAACAGGACTTCCAGTGCCAAGATAGAGAAGTGAGGAAGGAGCCCTTTGAAGCCTTCCCAAATCCCCCTCAAAATAACTAGAAAATTGATCTAGGAGCAGGGCATCAGCTTACTAGCAAAGGTGGAAAGTTTCTGTCTCATTGGGATGGGAGGGGAGCAATGTCCAAGAGTAACTACAGCAACCAGCCTCACAGCAGGTGGCCTGCAGCAAGGCTTCAAGCCTGGGATAACCTACCAGTGAGAGCCCACCTTCCCACAAACCAGCAGCCGCTAAACAAGTAAGCAGTCTGTGCAGCTCAGAAAGGCCCCAGCCTAGCAACCCCTGACCCCACAGCCAGCACAAGCTACCAGCGAGGCCTTGATCCCATTGTAGCCAGTGGGGAAGCTCCACCCAGGGCTGGCCAACAGCAAGACCCCACCTCTGAAGCAGGCCAACAGCTAAACCCAACACCCAGGAGAGGCCAATGGGAAGTCCCAGAGCCCCAACACAAAAAGCTTGGGACAGTGCAGGATCAGAGCCAAACTCTCACATAAAAACATCATCACCAAAAAAAGGCCAAAGAAATGAGCAAAAAAAAAAAAAAGAATTTGAATATAGAAAGTTACTGTGGTAACAGGGAGGATCAAAACATAAACTTAGAAGATTACAACAGTGTCAAAAATAGCTATATGTGAAGCCTCAAAGAAAAATGTAATTTGTTTCAGGCCTACATTCTTTGTATTCCTGAACCTCAGCTTCCTCTTCTGGAGTTACAGTCAAGATTGCACAGGATTTGGCAGTTTCCACATTAAAGAACCAGAGGGCTTGGAATATAATATACTGAAGTTAAAGGAGTTAGGATTATGACCAAGAATCATTTACCTAGAAAAACTGACCATAATATATTTGGGGGAATGGAAATTTAACAAAATAGAGGATTTTCAAGCATTTCTAATTAAAAGACCAGAGCTGAACGAAAAATTCGACCTCCAAATACAAGACTCAAGGGAAACAAAAAAAGGTAAAAAAAAAAAAAAAAAGAAAGAGAAAATATAAGAAATTCAATAAAGCTAAACTGTTAATATTTCTATATGGCAAGATATTTGTAACTCTTAACAACTATATTACTACATGAGCAATTAGAAAGAATATATGTAAACAGAGGGTGTGGATATAAGGTTACTCTGATGCAAGGATATCCCAAAAAACAAAATGAAGGTATGAGAAAGAAAACTACACTGGAAGAAGGAGAGGGGAAATTGAATGGAGTAAATTATCACCCATAAAACAATCACGAAAGAGCTATTAAAATGGAGGGGAAGGCTGTGGGGTAGGCAAATCTTAAACATCACTCTCTTCAAAAGTGACTCAAAGAGTGAGTAAGATACACACTCAGTTGAATGTAGAAATCTATTCTTACCCTATAAGGAAGTGAAAAGGGACAAAGATTATAGGAGGGTGAAGAGGAACTGATAAAAAGGAGGGTATATTGGAGATATAGGGAGCCTTACAAAATGTAAAATAGATTATTTTGATTATATAAAATGAAATCAAACAAACAAAACCAAAGCAATAAAACTTATAAAGAAAACAGAAAACTGGAGCGGAGGGGGGGGAATTTTGCAATAAGAAACACAGATAAAAGATTTATTTCTCAAATATATATAGAGTTGAGTCAAATTTCTAAAAATACAAGTCATTCCCCAATTGATAAATGATCAAAGGATGTTAACAGGCATTTTTCAGATGAAGAAATCAAGATTATGGGGCAGTTAGGTGGCACAGTGAATAGAGCACCAGCCCTGGAGTCAGGAGGACCTGAGTTCAAATCTGGTCTCAGACACTTAACACTTACTAGCTTTGTGACCTTGGGCAAGTCACTTAACCCCAATTGCCCTGCCTTCCCCTCTCTAAAAAAGAAAAAAAGAGAAGAAAACAAAGCTTTCTATAGTCACATGAAAAAAAATGCTCTAAATCACTATTGATCAGAGAAATGCAAGTTAAAACAACTGTGAGGTATTACCTCACACCTATCATATTGGCTATTATAACAGAAAAGGAAGATGTTAGATGTTGGAGGGGATGTGGGAAAACTGGGATACTAATGCACTATTAGTGGAATTGTGAACTGATCCAACCTTTCTGGAGAACAATTTGGAATTATGCCCAAAGGGCTATAAAACTGTACATATTCTTTGATCCAGCAATTCCACTGCTAGGTCTATATCCCAAAAACATCCAAAAAAAGGGAAAATGACCTATTTGTACAAAAATATTTATAGTAGCTCTTTTTCTGGTGTCTAAGAATTAGACATCAAAGAGATGCCCATCAACTGGGGAATGATTAAACAAGCTGTCGTGTACAATTGTAATGGAATATTATTGTGCTGTAAGAAATAATAAGCAGAATGATTTCTGAAAAACCTGGAAAGAGTTACGTGAACTGATGCATAATGAAGTGAACAGAAACAGGATAACACTGTACGCAGTGACAGCAATATTGTTCTATGAAGAACTGTGAATCACTTAGCTATTCAATGATGCAAGACAATCCTAAAGGGCAAATGATGAAACATACTGGAAAAGAATTTATATTTATTGAATACAGACTGAAATGTGATTTTTTGCTTTCTTTTTTTTTCTTTTGTTTGAATCTTCATGTGCAAAATGACTGATATGGAAATGTTTTATTTAATTGCACATGTATAGCCTATAGATGATTGCTTACTGTCTTGGGGGGGAGGGATAGAATTTGGAACTCAAAACTTTAAATGTAAATGTTTTTAAAATTGGGAAAAAAAAACGAAAGAAGGGAATGTTTTATTCTTTTATTTGTCTCTCTGGTGCCTAGTACATAGTAGTCACTTAATAAATATCTGTTGATCGATGCAGAAGAAACTGAGGTTTAGAGGATAGAAGCACAGACTGAAAGGAAACCTTGGCGGGCATCCAGTCCAATCCCCTCATTTCACAGAGCAGGAAAATGACCCAGAGAGGTTTAGTGGTTTGCCTGATGTCACATAGGTAAAGATCCAAGGTGAGTTTTGAACTCAGGCCCTCTGACTCCAGAACTAGCACTCTGTCCATTGTACCACACTGCATCTCTCTGATTGAGCTTTTGGAAGCACTTCCTAAGGAGATTTCCAGGAGCAAAAAGGCCCATCAGGATACAATGAAAGTCCTGAGTTAATGCACAATGCTTTGCACAGCACCCTCTATTCCCTTACAGTGGTTCTCAACCTTCCTAATGATGTGACCCTTCGATATTGGTATGTAGGCGTATCTGCATGTGGGCAGACCTGCCTGGAGACGGATAGAGGAGTGGTGTCTCAGTTCCTAAGACCATCAGAAATGTGTGTTTTCCAATGGTCTTAGGCAACCCCTGTGAAAGGGTCATTCAACCCGCAAAGGGGTCAAAAGAAATCCACAAAAGTTTTGATAAAACTGAACTCAGAACAAAATATATCCAACAGCGTAGCCTACAAGCAAGTGAACAAAAGAAAAGGAGTGTGGGGAGAACAGTTGAGATTGTCCCTGTCACAGAAACTTCAAGCATAATCCTTCCCCCCATGATAAACATACTTGAAATCCATTTGAAGAAAGGAATGGTAAGACTTGAAAATGGCAAGTCTTGAAAGTATTATATACTATTCTTCATTTGAGATTGAATGAGATATCTCAGAAAAATCACTAAAAGGCCATAGATTTAGAGCCAACTATCCAGTCCAAATCCTTCACAGAGGAGGAGACTAAGGCTCAGAGAAAAAGGAAATAAACATTTATTCAGTACCTACTGTACATTAAGTTGGTCATTCTACCCCATTGGGCCAAACAAAACCAATAAAACCTCATCTTCTTCACGATAGGTCTCCAAATACTTGAAAATGGTTATAATGTTCCTGCTTTTCATCTCTAGGCCTAAACTTGGCCAGTTCCTCCAAGTAATCCTCCCATGGCATCGAGCCTAGTCTTCTCACAATCCTGGTCACCATTTACTCTGCCTACTCTGAGTCATTAGATCCCTTCCTAGAACGGGCTGCCCAGTGAGCAGAACACAACTACTATCCGTTGATTATTCTGGGTACGAGGCCTCTCAATACAGCTTAAGATCACATTAGAATTCCTTTTTTGGCTGCCATGTCCAGTGTTGGCTGATATTAATCATGATGTCAAAGATCAAGAGCTGAAAGGATTTTGGAGGTGATCTTGTCCGATCCCTTCATTTTCCTGGTGAGGACATTGAGGCCTATAGAGGTTAAGCAACACGCTCAAAATTACAAGAGCTTAAAATCCATGAAGATCCAAATTAATTTAGCAAACATTTCTTATGTGCCTACTGTCTGCTCACTTAAATTAAATTCACATACAAGTCAAGACAGCACTCTTTGGTCTTCTTTGAAAATGAAGGACAAACAACAACTGTGTCCTAGGTGCTATGTTAGGTGCTAGAATTATAAAGACAGAAATGAAAATATTACCTGACCTCAAGAATATTACATTCCATTGGGAGGTTAAGAAGAGAGTGAGAAGAGAGAAAATGGAGGCACCTATTGTAGACAGCCTTCTCAAGGAGTTTAACCACAAAGGGCCAAAGAAATACAGGTCAATAGTTAGTGAGGAAAGAACAAGTGAGAGCATTTGAGGGAAGGTGGGGAGACATAGATGTGTCTGTAAGCAGTAGAAAAGCAGCCAGGAGACAGGGAGAGATTGAAGCTAAGGGACAGAGGAGATAAGAAAGAGGGAAATCTGTTGGAGGAGATATGCTATCAGGGTAGGAGGAGTTCTATGAAATCGGTCTGTAAGGGTTGTTGGAGTCAAATTATGAAAAACTTTAAGCAGAAGACAGAAAAGTTTGAATACAAATAAGGAAATAAGATAATAATTTGAGGGAGAAAATACAATGGGAGGGAAGAAAGGAAGGTGGTAGCACCTAAGGAAAAACATGGAGATAACACTCCACAAGACATGTTCAAGGCTCCTGTTTAGACAGAGCACAAGGTACACAGTGAGGAATAGAGGGCATAGAGGACCAATCACTGAACCTACAGCTCAAATTCTGCCTCAGACACTTACTAACTGTGTGACCCTGGACAAGTCACCTAAAGTTTGTTCGACTCAGTTTCCTCATCTGTAAAGTGGGGATAATAATAATAGCACCTACCTCCCGGGACTGTTGTGAGGACTCAATGAGATCATTGTAAAGTGTTTAGCGTAGTGCCGGGCATATGCCTGCCTTCTCTGTCTTTCAGTTTCCCTACCTGGATAACTGAGATCATAAACATGCCTACCTCACAATGTTGGAATCAATTGTGGTAATATGTGTAAAGTGCTTTGCAAACCTTCAAGGACTACTTGCTATGATCATCACTATATAAATATTAACTGTCACTATTGTTTTCATTGCTGTTGTCGTAGGAACAATTTCAATTTTGTCTTCGTAGGCCTAGAACCGAGAACAGAACTTCGCACATAGTATGATTTAATTAATGTTTGCTGATTAATACATTGATTTAGAACTGGAAGGGACCTTGGAAATCATGGAACCCAGTCTGTTCATTCTAGAGGTGAAGAACTCAAGACCCAAGCCTAATGCCAGAGAAGGGATGTGACCTTCCTCAGGTCCCAGCACATACCTTTTGCTACCCTTACAAATCATAGACTTTAGCAGTCATCTGCTCCATACTCCTTATTCTATAATTCAGGAAACTGAGGCCCACAGAGGGGATTTAACTTGGCCAAGGATGCACAGCCAAGATCACATGTTCAGAAATGGAAAGGACCTTGAAGGTCATCTGGGCCATCTCTTATTTTACAGCTGTGGAAACTGAGGCCCAGACAGGTGAAATGGCTTCCCCAAGGTCACATAGAAGAGCTGAATTTGAACCTGGGTCCTAATCCAGTGCTCTTTCCACTATACTATTCTGGGTCTCCATAAAATTGTCTGGAAAAGGATCTTTTCTTCAAGGTTACAGTTTTCATGGGTAGTTCCATCTCCTTGCTATTCCCCCCAGAACATGTGGTAGGGCATGGTTCAGAACCATGCCAGTTTCCATCACTGCTCCTGAAAATCATGAAGGACTTTTGATGACAAGAAATTGGATTCTTTTCAAGATTAAAAAAAATTACATGATAACTCTATTATATATTTAAAAGGAATAGCAAATTGTACATAATAGATATGCAGTTTCATATGCAATCATCTTTTTATCATACTGTGTTATAGAAATGCTTGTTTTATGTTGAGAGCCTGCTTAATGTCCAGCATTAAGCATGACCAGAGATGTGGAGAAATGAAGTGACCAGGCCATGTGGGTAGCTCAAGGAAGAACCATGAACTCCGTTTATTGATGCTTAGAACAAAGTTTTTAAAGATCCAAATGACAAAGATTCAAGTATCCTTATCTCAATCATATCCTGGAATATTATTACTAATAGAATAGTCAGCCATACCCGGGAAGTAGCTTGGATAAGACAAGGCTTATTATCAAGGACCCAGGAAGTCATGGGGAAGGTCAGTTGTCTTTTATCAAAATGTATCTTACAGGACAAAGGATGCTCCCTGAGAGCAGGCCACAATCTCAAAGACATCTGCATAGAAACTGGATCCCTGAGAATCAAGCATTTTGACTTACAATAGTCTTTAGCATAATACGATAAAGAACATGTCCTTTTTCGTGCCTGAAGTTTGGGGGCAAAGGTCTTGATGTCAGGATATCAGACAGAAGTCCTTTTAAGTGTGTCCCTCAGGTTTTTTTTGGGGGGAGCCAGCCTTTGCAAGCCGCGTCGCCTCGAAAGGAATTAGAGTACATAATTAAGATCTCTTATCTGAGTCCTGAATCAGGCCTATTTGACTCCCCACAGTTTTATTCCATAAACGTTTTAAAAAAATAAATGTGAAAAAATAAAATACGGTCAAGTTTTAAAAAATCAGGATCATAGTTTGAGAGCAAGAATGGACCTGAGGATTATGGAAGTAAAGTGACTCAGCCAATATGACACAGGTGATAGGTTATGTAAACAGGATTTGAACTCATGGCCTCTTGATTCCAAAACCAGGGTTCCTTCTAATACACTAATGGGACTAGAACATTTTGAAATTCTCATGCAGCTCCAAATCCTCTGACCATATGATATTATAAAAAATTACCTAACGCCATCCCCTGGAAGCTCTTTGCAGGGAATAATGGAGTAAGCTGTTTGGGATGGCCAAGAGGATGACCAGACCAGAAGGGCAAAGAAAAAATGGAGAAGTTCATGGGAAAGGCAGTTTAGGAGGAGAGGAGGTGGACAGGAACCAGGAAGAAGAAAGTCTGGCAAAGGGCAACATAGACAGCCAGCAAAATGAGAAACCAAAATGGAAAGAGAGGAAATTTGCTGAAAGAGACGGAGGAGAGGAGAAAGATGAACAAGAGGATGAGAACAAATCGGAATAAAATGATCAAAGTTTTAAAAGATCAACCACTACATTTTTTTTCAAATCAATTTGAGGCTTTTCCAGTTTTGTGAATAAGCTAAAATTCTAACTCCCCACCAAGCCCGAGTCTGTGTGTGTGTGTGTGTGTGTGTGTGTGTGTGTGTGTGTGTGTGTGTGTTTCTAACTTGTCTTCCCTCCACACTTAGTTGTTTTTTTAATTCTCTTTTCCAAAAGCAGGGCCCAGCCAGCACTATCTCATTTAAGGGGCGGATCTAAATGAATGCTCCGAATGGAGTAGGACCCTTTGGGAAACTCATTATTAGACACTAGACGAGACTAATGCTTCTTTTCTCATTGTAAGTTTGCACAGCAAGGACCTGAAACAAGTTTAAAAAATACAACGAGCCACTATTATAAGCAGCCGGGTACAAGCGGTGTAACTTGCACACAATGGCTCGGTCTCCTCCTTTCTTTGTCCCTCGGCGCTCCCCCTTTTGTAACTCACAGGTGTTTGCGGCCGAAAGCCTACGGGGGAAGAGTTTATTGTGAAGAGTTCTTTCTTAGCCACTTGTCCTAAACCTGTTCGGAAAGTGCTGCATGCGTTAGACCCAGCTCTCTAAGAAGCAAAAAACAAGCAGCCCTCTGTAAGCTTGGCCCCGCAGCTACGCTATGACATCAGTTTCGACAGCTCGGTGACCCTGTATTGTCTGGGTTGCATTCACAAGTCCTTCTCTCACACACCCCCCCACTCTCCCCATTCCCACTTCTCTCTCTTCATTCCCCTAAAAAAAGGCATTTTTATCTACTGTAAAATAAAAAACGGAGGGAGCTTTTTTTCTTAAGCACGCGGTGGAGCAGCTAGGGGTACATGCAGTTACTGCGGACTTGCAAAACCACCTGCAAAATCAAATGCACTTACCACAGCCAACCAGGGGGCTCGGAGATCTTTTTTTTTTTTCTCCTTTTTCCCTTTTAAAGAACTCTCATACTATGATTCGGCAAGGCGGCCCGTGAATTTATGTGACAGCTATGAAGTTAGTATTAAAATCGTGAATAGTGGCTAACAGTGTGGTTGTTTTTGTGCCCTCCCGAGAAGGCTCCGCTCCTCCTCCCCATTTGCCACACAGCAGTGAATAGAGTAAAGAAGGGCTTAGGCTGGGGGGGGAGAGAAAGGGAATGGGAGGAGATGAATGCGAGGACTGTGTGTGTGTGTGTGTGTGTGTGTGTGTGTGTGTGTGTGTGTGTGTGTGAATGGGAGGGGGGGCAGGGTAGGCACCAGGGAAGAGTGATTTATTTTTGAAATTCCAGGAGAGAAAGGCTGAGCAAAGCCACGTAAAAGATGCTAAAGCAGAGGGGACATCAGATAAATATGTCTGAATACATTTATCCTGTGTCAATGCAAGCTCCAGAAGAGAAGGCTGGAGAGGTTGGGGGAGGATAGAGGGGAGGCAAAGGGGAAGGGCGAGGTGAATCTATTTCTCTGGCCTGAGAGTGATTGAATACTTATTGCCAGCAGGGAGTGAGAAGGGGTGGAGGGGCTGGTAAGGGGAGGTGGTTGGACATTTATCCCAGCCTTCCCAGTAGAAATAAATCATTTGGCTGGAATAGGGTGGAAGCTTGAAAGGGGGGGCCTCCCCTCTGTGTAGCTGGGGGGAGTGGGGTATTTGTTAACACCAAGATCAATGTTATTGGAGTCAGGAAAAGTAGATAAGGCTGCCAAAATTCCAGAAGAAATTTGTCAGTCACCCCCAAGATGGACGCTTTCTCGCTCCTCAAATTGTCTCTGGTTGCAAGAAGGGAAGGCCGAGGTGCCGGCTTGGGGGGAGGGCCGCTCTGAGATCGATCTGGGGGTCTCATTGTCGCAGCCGCGCTCGCCTCTGCGGGGGACCATCTGCTCCCTGTCAATGCATCACCTGCTCGTCTGGCCCGTTGCCCCGGCAACAGGGGGGATGGAGGGGAAGGGATTAAGGAGCGTGTGTCTCAGTGGGAAGAAGGGGATGGACACAAGGACAGAGGGCTTCTGGAGAAGGCAGTCCACCTTCCAGCAGTCATGGAAGGAGCCAGGGAATGCAACCAGAAGAGGAGAGGACCCTAGAGGAGGTGGTAGAACAACTAGGCTGGGGCGTGGAAGTTGGGGTGCACGTACCCCATGCAGGAGCCTCAAGTTTGTCAGTGACTTTCAAGCATCTCTCCTCCCCAGCCAGTTATTCGAAATCAGGGTGCAGCTTCTTGGGTTCAGAGGGACTGGCCCAAGGGAGCAGAAGTGGAGATTCAGTCGGCCCAGAGAAGAAGCACAGAAAGAACTGTGGGGGGGATGTGAGAGGGGGACACCCACAACATTCTCTAGTACTACGAAGTGGACAGCTTCCTTGTGTCGTAATCCCACTGTACCCTTGGGCCACTGGACAGCAACCAAACTCATTCTAGGCAAACTTTGGTGTGACAAGGCAAATCAAATGAACTCAAAGTTGAATTGAGAACACTTCTGATCTGTGACCTCCCCTAAAAAGTAACAAATCGTTTAAAAACTCAGAGAACTGGGGATTTTTTTTTCTTTTTATTCCTTTGGTCTTTTTATCTTCATCACCAAACAATTTGCTTCGTGCCCAACTAAGCACAGATTTAGAGCTGGAAAGTACTTTAGATGCTATTTTGCCCAAGACTTTTTTTTTACATTTTATATTTTCTTTATATTAGATGTAAATTTACATTACATTCTATTTTACAGATAGGGAAACTGAGACCTAGAAAAGCTAAGTGACAATAAAGGAAAGAGGCAGGATTCAAACCCAGGTTCCCATTTTCTTTCCACCACCTCATACTGCTTTTCTAGACAGTAAAGATGGGATAGAGATGACACTGGACCTGTGATTTCTGTCATAAAGAAAGCAGTTGTTAGAGAAACTCCCTCTGTCACTTCCACATCAGCCCTTTCTTTGCATCTATCAGGATCTTAGTAAATGCTTTCAGCAGGACAAATGAATCAGTTTAAGTCTCAAAACCCAGACTAAGTGTCCCCTGAAGACCTTTTACTGCAAAATTTTGGTAACCTCTTTTCCCCTCACTTTGGAAACAGAATGGTGCTTATTCACTGGGGCTCTGATGTTTTTCAAGTCCCAAAGAACCAGGGACATTTTGAAGACCCTTTGATTACTGCCACCCACCCAAGTTCTGAACACTGCGGAGACTCAACCCAGTAGGTACAGCAGGCAATAGAGGTGGGAGGCAAGGAGAGAGTTTGCCATGGGAAATGAACATCAACACCCAAAGGATTTAGGAACACCGTTTTTGATAGAAGAAATGTAATTTTAAAAAATTATTTTCTGGCTTTAAAACTTCAGGAGAGAGAGTAAGAGAAAGAGAGAGACAAAGACAGTGACAGAGACAGAGAGAGAGAGAGAGAGAGAGAGAGAGAGAGAGAGAGAGAGAGAGACTCCCTCTTGATCTGAATCTTCCATTTAGCAGCACCAACAAAGAATGTATCAGTAGTTCTTTGTAGACTTGGACAAAGAGGGGATGGAGGCTCAGAAGCGTTAGGCAACAGCAGTCTTCTACATGACTCCACCCACCATAAGATTTACATCTGTGACCCCCGAATGAGTAACACCAGTGATGAGGGAAATGCAGACAGTCTGTCCTTGGATCAAAACTGGAGAATTTGTAACTAGTTTCCTTTCATTGTAAATGGATGGAATTCCTCGGGGGAATCACCCACTGAGAAAGCCCCTTAAGAGCTTACTTACCTAGGACCCCAGGCTCATCACACCATGAGGGTGGCCCACAGATTAAAATCCACCTCTTTTAAAGAGCTCCATAATGAAAAGACAGAAGTTGGCAGTGCTCCTCTGAATTGTAGTCAAGGCACAGTGGATTTTAAATCCTGCTTTGGATACTTACTAGCTGTCTGTGGCCCTAGAAAAGTCATTTCATCTCTCTCAGCCTCAATCTCCTTATCTCTAAAATGGGAATAGTAAAAGCACCTACTTCACAAGGTTGTGGTGAGGATTCAAAGGATTATGTGAAATGATTTTCAAACTTTAAAATTCTATATTAAATGAAAACTCTTGTTACTATCCACAATCTAATAACTCTCAAATTGATGATTTCCTTTAACTCTTGGCAGCGGAAGCTTGTTTCTTGCATTCTTTCCCCCAATAGAATAGGAAAACATGATGAAGAAAGCAGAGGAGGGAAAGTCACAGTCCTCTACAACATAACCTTCCTTCTTCCAAATCATTCTGGGCCTTTTCTTCTCTACATGACAGCCTCCTAGCTCTTAACACTTTCCTAGGATCAGAGATTCAGAGCTAGGAAGGACCTTGGTGACCTCAAATTCAACCCCCTCATTTTATAGATGAGGAAACTGAAGCCCAGAGGAGTATAGGGACTTTCCTTTGGGAGCATGGCAAAAAAACACGGGGTCCTGAGTTAAAAGACCTGGGTTCCTTAGCCACTCCTCTTGTCCAGGCCTCAGTTTCCTCCTCTTGTAAATGAGGGAGTCAGATTAAATCACTTTCACAGCTCTGGATTTATGATTATGCTGGGAGTAGGCTCAGATGTCTGTGATTCTGCTACTGAGACTGCTGAGGCTGGTGGATTATTCATTTGTAAATGTGATGATGATGATGATGATGTGACAATGATGATCAAATGCTCATTATAATGAGCAAATATTATTATAATTGTGAGAAACTTCTCATTAGCATCTATATAGTGCTTTAGGGTTTGCAAAGCTCTTTATGAATATTACTTCCTTTTATCCTTACAACAACCTTGGGAGAAAGGTGCTACTATTATCCCCATTTTACAGATGAGGAAACTGAGGCATGGCAAGGTTAAGCATCTTGTCCAGGATCACACAGACATTAAATGCCTGAGGAAGGATTTGAAGTCAGGTCTTCCTAACTTTAGGTCCAGCACAATCCACTATGCCACCTAACTCAGCAGTTCAAAGCTTCAGTGGGCTTGGGTCAGTCCAGAGTCAGCATCAAAGGCTGCATAAAGAGAGGGTTGACTGGCCTACGTCAGAAACAGAATAGATCAAAGCTCTTGTGATGATCAGCAATAGGATTGGGCCCTTGAGTGACTGGGACACTATCAACCCACTGGATACAGAGGGGACCCAGCCTCAAAAAAATAACACACAACATAACAAGAAACTATGATCACGATGGTTAATTGGTACTGCCCCATAATCCTTTAAACATTATTGTTTAATGTTAGATCGATTTTGTGATAGATTCCTTGGGGACAGCTCCAACAAAGGCAACTTCACCTCTCTTCTCCAATTCAGAGAAATGAAAATGATGAATCTGCTACATTTTCAGATTTGAAGGCAATTAAAAATGATGGAGTTACCTGGCAACAAATGACAATTTCTACTGACTTGTCAGTTGGTTCCTTAAGTAGGAAATAATAAGGATGAAGAATAACAAAACTAAATTAATTCAATATGTATTTCAGAGTGTCCACTATGTGTCAGGCACTGTCCTAAGTATTGGGGACAAAGATAGTTCCCACTTTCACGAAGTATCTATTCAAAGATACTTGGATTTAGAATTGGAAAGGACCTCAGAGGCCCCATTTCCCTATGTTGAGGCACAGAGAATAAAATCCACTTCTGCTTATAAAGCTAATAATAAGGGGCCTCAGAGACCACCTAGTCTAAGTATCTCACTTTCTATGTTAACGACAACTGAGACCTTACCCCAAATTACCAAGTTTGTAAGTAGCAAAGACAAGTTTCAAACCCAGGTTTTCTGATACCAAACATAACATATTTTCCACCATTTGTACTAAGTTTGGAGTTTCCCCTGTCAGTCTATGTGCTAAATAACAAGATTTGTAATTAGGAAGATCTGGGTTCAAATCTTGTCTCTGATACGTAATAACTAAGCAATCATGGAGTAATCACTTAATGGTTCTGTGACTCAGTTTCTTCATTGGTAAAAAAGTGAGTGGTAATAATATTCCTTGAAGGAATACTGTGATAGTCAAATGAGGGAATGTATGTATAGTGGAGTATTTTTGGAAACCTCAAAACACTATATAAACATTAGCTATTAAAAATTTAAACTGCAATGAAACTTAGAGTTAATTATGCATTGAGTGCAAACCCTACATTCTATAGGTAAATAAACTGAACCTCAGTGTTCCTTCCATATTACACCATCCATTGAAATATTTTAAAATTGGGTGTCTAGGTGGCGCAGTGAATAGAGCACCAGCCCTGAAGTCAGAAGGACCTGAGTTCAAAATGGCCTCAGACACTTAACACTTAATAGCCATGTAACCTTGGGCAAGTCACTTAACTCCAATTGCCCTGCCCTCCCCCCTCCAAAAAGCAAAAAAAAAGAGGAAATATTTTAAAATTAATCTAAGTAACCAAATGAAACCTAAAGTGTTATGATGCAGCTTCTAGAACTTTCATTTGTTACTCAAGATATCTCTCTGTAATTCTCTATTTTAAAAGAGAACGAACATCCTTGATTTTTTAACTCAAAAATGGTTGCTCTGATCTTGCCCTTGAAGTAGATTTGATATTGTCTGTCTCAAACTGGATCCTTATAAAATGCTGAGGAACCACTTGTCAAACACATTGTCGTGTTTGGATATGAATTGGATTACCTGGTTAAGGAGGTGTCTTCCATGAGACAGTGGAATGAGTGCTGGTTCTGGATTCAGAGGGCTTTGTTTCAAATCCTTCCTCTATGATCTTGGACACATCCCTTACAGTCTTATGCAAATTAATTGGAGCAAGCACTTATTTTGATACGGTTTCATTCTATGAAAGCAATAGATCAGTGAATGTGTTTCTACTATCACGAGGTTGACACTGAACATCTGATTGTGACCAGATGAAGGCAGATTAGACCCCTTTTCCCACCTTAGTTCTCTATCAATTGAGGGATGAATTTCATGACATCTATATATATTTCATTGCTCTTTCTCTTTCATTGTGCTTTTAATTTTGTGATTTTTAAGAATGAATATTATTCCAAGGAAACATGCAAAAGTTGTAGGTCTTAAAGAGCACTCTTCAGGGACTGTTAGAGATATTGTAGTGGTTACGAGTGTGGGGAAGTCAAGCATTTCATAGCTCATTCAAGTCTGCAAAGATCAGTCACACCAAAGGGCAGAACATAATAGTTAAAAATAGAAAGTAATGCCAGAAATTGACAAACTATTGCACCAGATTCTACTTTGTAGTATATTTAGTGCCCTTATCTCCCCAATAAGATTTTAAACTCTCATGGTGTTGCAGGGAGGGGCTCATGGTATAGCACAAAGAGTGCTGAACTGGCAAGTAGAGGAGTCAGCTTTGAATCCTGGAGGGACTGCTAACCACCTGGGTGATGCTGGACAAGAATTTTAACCTCTGCCAGCCTCAGTTTCACTACTGTGAAAAGGTCCAATTAATCCTCAGAAAACAAGCAAAGACCTTCAGAAGAACTCAATGAAATTTGCTTTTTCATTCAAGGTTGTACCAAAATCATTGTCAGAATTCTAGGTAAACCTATAAGATCTGAGTATTGATATCAGACTGTAAAACATCTACTATTTAAAACATTTGGGGTTTTTTGCTTCCATAGAGCAGGAAAAGAGAATTTTACTAAATAACCTCTAAAGACCCTTCTATCTCTTAATCTATGATGTTATGACATATTTATGTGACCTCAGGCAACTGGCAACACTTGACCTTCCTAGACCTCAGTTTCCTCACTGGTAAAATGAGGGAGTTGAACTAGATGACCTCTGAGATGTCCTCCAACTTTGATCAAAAGTAAACATCCACACAGCACCACAGAACCTCAGAGATGTAATGGACTACAGGAAACATCTACCACAATGGACACCCCCCCCCCAAAAAAAAGAATCCTCTCTATAAAATACTAAAAAAAGTGCTCATCTAATCTCTGCTTGAAGTCTTCTGGAAAAAGAAAGCCATGACCTCTTCAGATGGCCCATTATGCTTTTGAACATCTCTCATATTTAGGAAGTTTTCCCTGACATTAAGCCTAAAAAAATCAAAATAACTCACTTGGTCACTTATTTAAGCTTTTAGCTTAAAAAATCATCATCAGTGGGACTAGGGTGATTTAAAGTAATCTCTGTCATGCTAGGTTTGGGAGCAGTGAGGCAGGGGGATGAGGGGTAGAGAAAGAGACACATCTATGAAAATAAACTCCTAGAACTGAGGAAGCAGAGCAAAGAAGGGAAGGAAAAACAACTCCCATTATGAGGCTATCTGGCAGAAAGCCCAAAGTGAAAACTATAAATATTAATCAGATGAGAATCAGTGTCACTTTATTTCAAAAAGCCTTAGCAATTAAAAGACTGGGTATTGCATGGAGTGTGTTAACACCACTCCCACCAATAACACAGGCATGCCAGCAGTCCCCTGGGTGCCAAGGAGAGACAGTGGGCATAGACACAGACTGTCACAATGGCTTTTGTTGGAAAGTTCACAACACAAAAACATCAGACATTTGAAACCTATTCAGATGATGCCTCTATGGAGAAGGAAGAAGGAAAATCAAAACCTCTCAGTTTTTGAGGATGTTATGAAAGGAACATGGAGTCAAGTGTTTCAAGCAAAATGTATATATTCTGATTCTTGTTGTTCAGTTGTTTCAATTGTGTCTGACTCTGTGATCCCATTTGGGGTTTAATGGCAAAGACATTGGAGAGGTTTGTCCTTTCTTTCTCCAGCTCATTTTACAGATGAGGAAACTGAGACAAAGAGGGTTAAGTGACTAGCCCAGCATCACACAGTTAGTAAGTGTTGAGATCAGATTTGAATTATGGAAGATGAGTCTTCCTGACTCCAGACCTGGCACTCTATCCGTATGGCACCCTCTAGCTGCCTTACGTCCTGATCAGGGTCTGTAATAATATGGCAAAGGTACCACATTCTACCTTGTAATATATCTAGTACTCTTATGTACACTATGAGATTGCAAACTCAGTGGGCTAGGAAGTAGAAACATGATGAAGGGGGGAAAATGTAAGACTTGCACTTAATGAGTTCAGGTTTAAATCTCAGCTGTACTACTTCCTACCTGTGTGACCTTGAAAATGTCATTTCTTCATCTTTGAAATGGGGCAGGTTGGACTGTAGTCTCTCTATGCTTCCTCTGAGCTCTACAGCTCTGCTTCTGTCTGTATGACCTTGGGCAAGTGACTTTACCTGCCTAGAACTTGCTGCCTTTATCCAGGAAATGAAGAGGTTGACTTCTGGCATCCCTTCCAGTTCTCCATCTGTACACTCTTGTTCTTACTGGTATGGCCCTGGACAAGTCTATTAAGCTCTTTAGAATACAAGGTCCTTTTCTTTAAATGAAAGGGCCGGTGTCCCGAGCCTTCTGCCGGGACCCCCGCCCTCTCACTTACCCATCCTCAAGGTAAGTCTTCGGTCGTCACCGGCCTCCGAGGAGGAAACACCATACAGAACGCCCGAGGAGTTAATGGGGTGTTTATTCGTCAACAGCTACATACCGGAAGCGCGCCGTCTTCCGTATTCAGGGGAATTTATAACAATCATCAACCAATCATCTTTAGGAATCATAAACATGACCTTATATAGTAACTTATAAAGCAAGCTGGCAATCAGCATAACCCCGCCCCTAACAGGCCGGGCTCAAGTAACTCTACAGTCCCTTCCAGGTCTACTTCTATAATCTTACTTTCTGCTTTCTTTCCTAGTTATCTAATCATTTTATAATAAAAAGTTTGGGGAAAGGGTTTGGGCCCTAAAATAGAAGCAACATTTATATCTGCTGAATAGAAGTGTTTCTTGTTGGTTTTCAATGAGGTAGGACAGAAGGCTTGTATAAACTTGCCCAGGTTGCAGGAGGTTCCAGGGGATCTCATTCCCCTTTATGTGTTCAAATTTCTCTCGGCTCTCAACTTTCTATTCATAAGAGACTATATGTCTTGCATGGGCAGCTAGGTGGCACCATAGTGGATAAAGTACCAGGCCTAGAGCAGGAAGACTATCTCCATGAGTTCAAATCTGGCCTCAGGGCCTTACTAATTGTGTGACCCTGGGCAAGTCACTTAACTCTTTTTACCTCAGTTTTCTCATCTGTAAAATGAGCTGGAGAAGGAAATGACAAACTAGTTTCTCTGCCAAGAAAAGCCCAAATGGGATCATGAAGAGTCGGACATAACCAAAAAAATGACTAAACAACCACAAAAGCTTAACACAGTGCCTAGGACATAGTAGATACTTAATTTATTTTTATTGTAATTTATTTTTAATAATATAATATTTTATTGTAATTTGTTATTAATAATTTATTTTATTTCAATGAATCAATATTCATTGAAACAGAAAGTAGGATAAGCAGATGAATTTGATTTCATGATTCTTGACCATTTATCCTCATTTCTGAGCAATTCAAGTAGAGAAGACTTTATTAAGCATATACCAAGCTATGTGCTAGGGGTCAGTTCTTTTGTGTGTTTCTTTTCAGGGGCAGTGCTGGGGGAGGGTGACCAGACCAATGATTTCATTGATATAAGGAATTCATCGTATGAAAACTCTCTCCACTAAGGCAGATCTGCAACTGCTCTGCAGCATGGAGTCCTAGAGAGATGCCTGGGAGCACCAAAAGGGTGACTTGCCTAGGGTCACTGAACCAGTAAATCTCAGAAATAGAACTTGAATCAATACCTCCCCTTTTAAATCCCTTGACAGTCACCCTCATCATATATCACCTCCCCTTTACCACTCTGCAATCCAGCTAAATTGGTCTCCTTTTTGGTCCTTAGACATTACACTCAATAACCCGTCTCTGAGTCTTTGCCCTGGCTGTACTCCATACCTGTGATGCGTGCCCTCCTTACCTCTGTTCCGTATAATTCCTCTCTCCCAAGCACTACCTTCCACATGAAGCTTTTCCTGATATTCTCGATGGCTAAAGTTTTTCCTCCCTCTAATATTACTGTATGAATAGGAATAACTAACATTTACATAGCATTTACTATGTGCCAGACACTACACTAAGCACTTTTTAAAAATAATATTATCTCATTTAATACTCACAACAACCCTAGGAAATAGATGCTGTTACTATCCACATCTTACAGACGAGGAAACTGAGGCAAACAGAGGCTACATGGGCTTGTCTCGGGTCACACAGCTAGGAAGTGTCTGAGACTGAATTTGAACTCAGGTCTCCCTGAATCTAGGCCCAGGGTCTATCCACTGGGCCACCCAGCTGCTTCCAGTAGTATTAAACTAATCTTGATTTATTCTCTTTGTATTTATGTCATACACACTCGTATAGGAGGTACTTACTTTCTCGCCTATTAGAATATAAGCTCCTTGAGAGTAAGGATTGTTGTACTTGTGCCTCCAGTGCCCAGTACATACTAGGTGCTTAACAAATGCTGATTAATTGATCAATTGATCTTCGTGATTGTGAGTCCAGCTCTGTATCCACTCTGCTGGGCCACCTTTCATAGATGGGGGAAATGAACCACTCCCTGGCCCCAAAGAATTTGCTTTCTACTTGGGGATAGGTAAATATGAAAGAGATGTAAAATGCAAATGAATTTATGTTATGCACTTATATAACACTAATTTAGTTATGTACTAACAACTGGAAAAATAAGGAAAAGTCTTCTTATAGGATATGGCACTTTAACTAAGCCTTGAAGGAAACTGGGGTTTGAAGAAGAAAAGGTAAAGAGAGGGTGCATTTTGGAGGGAAGGAAGGAAGGAAGGAAGGAAGGAAGGAAGGAAGGAAGAAAGGAAGGAAGGAAAGAAGAAAGAAAGGAAAGAAGGAAAGAAGGAAGGGAAGGAAGGAAGGAGGGAGGGAAGGAGGGAGGAAGAAACGAAGTTAGGGACGAGAAATGAGGGAAGGACTGACTTATCCAGCACTTTCTATGTGTCTGGTACTTTACTAAGCATTGAAGATCCAAGTATTAGCAAAAAGAAAAACAGTCCTTGCCCTCAAGAAGTTTATAACCTAATAGGGGAGAACAATATATCAAAGGGAGCCAAAAAGTTATGGAGAGAGGGAGGATGGAGGTACCTGGCATGAGGGCTAGGTTTTGGAGTCCTAAGAAAGTAAAGAACAGAGTTAGAGGGATAAAACAAGTCAACTTCCACATATCCACAAAATGGAGGCTCTGGGAGGGGTCTCCTTGGTCAATGGGAAAAGAGGAGTTCCCCTTGCAGAGGGATATCCCCTGATGAGTGCTGCCCTATGAATTGTTAAGCTATTTCAGGCCAAGAAGGCTTCAGGCACTGAGGGAAGTCCCAACCCCAGCAGCAAAGGGAGACAGGACCAAGGCCAGGAGGAGAATGAAGGAACCTCAGACACCTCGACAGACAGAACAGAGGATGTCTAGGGGATGGCCTGATGTCACTATCCTAGACTGAGTCGAATTTGGGTCTAACTATGAATGCCTTTTCACTCAATTCTATCAAGACACCCTGTGCAGCTCAAGTCATTTGTACAGACCCCAATAAACCCAGGCTCTGCTCTCTCTCACATACACATAAGAAGACTTTCTACCTCCTCATTTAATTTTGATCTTTGATCTTTCTAAACCCCTGGAGTTTGCTGAGCAGACATTCCAGGTGGGTGGTTATTTGGTTTTTCCCCAATCCTCCCAAAGCTACCATTTCATTTGGACACAGGGATAAAATGACGGAACCACATGCCCCTTCCCTGGACCTCTTTGCTTTGTTCTTTGGGATCAAGAGAAGCAAGTGCGGAGAAACTAAAGAAGAGTCAGCTTTGGTGCCAAATCAATGCTCATATTTCAGCCCATCCTCCAAGTACCTATATAAGTGGCTCTTCACTCATCCTCACTCACACAGAAGTGCATGAATGCATGCACGCACAGGGACACATATGCACACATCTTCACAGATGCAGGCACGCACACACATACATATACATGTACATACACCCCCTCTTTTCTCTTTCTTACATCCCATCCACAGATATGAGTTTCTGAATCTTCTCTCCTAAGTTTCCCCTAATGTTTCAGCATCACAGCCAGTCTAGTCTGACTGATCAGTGAGACAATTTATCAGTCTCGCAGTGCCCCAGCCAACATGAGATCATCCATCTCAACCCTTCAAGCTAGCATCCCCACGATGATGGCAGGCAGGCATGCAGACCGTGCTGGGATTGGACTTAAAGGCCTCTAGGTTCCCTTTCAGCTGTGGATGTGTGATACTGGGATGCTCTGGACCTGCTTCATTACAGCAGTGACTTGAAGGTAGGATCTTCTGACCTAAAATAACACAAACACATTTTTAAGGCAGCATAGTATAGCAGATAGAGAGTTGACCTCAAAACCAAAAGAACCTGGGACCAAGGTCCCTCACTCTTTGTGCCCCGAGGCAAACCACAGCCTCTCAGGGAGATTCCTCACTCAAGAAGTAATAGATCCAGCTACTAACCCCTATGATGATAGCTAATATTTGCAAAGCGTGATAATAATCATACAATAACTAACATTTTGATAGTGCTTATCATGTCATCACATTTGATACTCCCAACAACCCTATGAAGTAGCTTCTTTTATTATCACCATTTTACAGATGGGGAAACTGAGGCAGGGAGACACTAAGTCATACAGCTATAAGAGGAAGCATTTGAGCTCAGGTCTTCCTGATTCTACTCCCCATTCTATCAACTACCCTACTTAGCTGCCTCATAGAAACTGCATGGAATGAACAGCTACAAAGATTTTGCATAAAAGGAGCCAATATTCACCAAAGCAAGGAAAGTAGCTAAGATGATCACCATAGTTGAAAATGTCCTCTCTCTGAGAGGGTTTGATGCTCTCAGGGACTTACAATAGACATTAATTACAAACCCTTAAAATTATGCCTTTTGTTTTCACGAGACAATCATCAGGAGTGGATAAGGAGTTTTACAGTCTAATGAGAACATGTCCCCTCCTTCCATTCCTATTTCTGGTGAAGGCACCATCATTCCTCCAGTCACCAAGCTCCACAACCCAAGTCAAACCTGCCCCTTCCTTCTCCATCACCACCTCACCACATGCAAACACTAGCCAAGTCTTGGCAATTCTCCCCCCACCGCAGGGTCTCTCCTGTTTATCTCCCTTTCTGATCACATAGAATCTACTCTATTTTAGACCATCATTACATCTTGCCTAGATTCCAGACTATTCTCATAATCACTCTACTTGTCTCAAGTCTCTCTCTTCTCCAGTCTATTCTCCACACAAATGCCAAATTAATTTTCCTAAAGACCATATACAAACACATTGCTCACCTGCTCAAGAAACTTCTGTAACTCACTATGGACTCTAGGATAAAATGCAAATGCCTCTGGTTGGTGTTTAAAGCCTTTCATGAGGATTGCTCTAGTTTATGTTCCAAGACTTTTTGCATATTATTCCCCCTCATGAATTCTACATTCTAATCAAAATAGACAACATGCTTCTCCTGTGGACCATGATATGCCATCTCCCAATTTGTCTCCTTTGTACAGTCTGTCTCCTATCCTTCGAATATCTTCCCTTCTCATTTCTACATTCAAGACTCAGTTCAATTCTCAGTTTCCCTATAAAATATCCCCATTTCCAGCAACTGCTGCTTGTCCTACCTGAACCACTGAATAACTCATTTTTATCCATTTTTCTTTTGCCTATTTATTTCCATGGTGCATCCCTCCAGAGGAATATAAGCTCCTTAAGGGCAAGAAAGATCTCATTTTTGTCTCTATATCCCAGTCTAGCCCAGTCCCTGGAATACAGTAACATGTAATAATTTCTTGTTGGATTGAATTAAATCAGAGTTTTTCCTCTAAAGACCCTTTTTCTTTGTGTTGGGAATTCTAAAGCAACAAGAGAAAACTACATGAATCATAGACTTTTTCCTAGAGGACTTTACCCCAGAAATGTCCACCAGAGGGTAGATACCTCACACAGGTTGTAAAGATCAAGGGAGATAATATACGTAAAGAGTTCTGCAAACCTTAAAGTACTTTGTAAATGTTAGCCATTATTACTATGGAATAACTGCATCAACCCCCCAAATAGCTCTTCTAGCCAAAGAATCCTTTCCTAATTTCTCATTTTTAGGGTCTCTGCTGTCCAAATGACAAGTACCTGGGGCAGGGAGACAGAGTGGACAGTGATGATGCACTATGCTTGATTATTCTCCTCTTTGGTCAGAGACACAAGACACAAAGCAGCTGCCTTACACTTATGAACGATTAATTGTTTAAAAACAAAGTTCAAGGCCAGCTTGTTCTCTCAAATCAAGGGATGAAATTATTAGTGGAAAGTGACATGTGAATGTTTCCTAATTTGCAACAGGGAGATGATTTGATTTTTTTTTTTTAACTAGGAAAATGTCATTTCAGGTAAATACAAAGTATTTGGCACAAATCTAGCCTCAGGGAAGGAAAATGTCTTTGAAAAGCTATCCTGTGGGATAATTAAGTGGTAATGAATTCAGGGTCTCACTTGGTATTCCACTCTAACACATGGGAGTTGTATCTGAGCTCCCACAGCTAAAGCTGAAACTGAGAGCTTGGCCTTTGGACAATCTCAGCTGCCTGGAGGTAGATGGTAAAACATCTAAGTCAGGGGTGGGGAGCCTGTGGCCACAAGGCCACATGCAACCCTCTAGGTCCTCAAGTTCAGCCCTTTGACTGATGAGGGGATTTGTTCTGTGAAGTTTGGATTCAGTCAAAGGGTCTTACTTGGGGGCAACTAGATAGAGCACTGGCCCTGGAGTCAGGAGGACCTGAGTTCAAATCCAACCTCAGACACTTGACACTTACTAGCTGTGTGACCTTGGACAAGTCACTTAACCCCCATTGCCTCAAAAATAAAAGCAAAACAAAGGCCCTCACTTGAGAACCTAGAGGGCCACATGTGACCTTGAGGCTGCAGGTTCCCCACCCCTGAATTCTAGGTGATGCCCCAACATTTGAAATTTCCAAAGTGTCATCATTGGAATATCACAATGCGTTACATATACTTTTATGCTTTGCAAAAGGGGAAATATGGTTCATTAGGAGCCAGAGGGCAAACTAATAAACCAGCAATCATTGGGATGATTTAGCTTACGTTCTCTAATATTCTATCTGGACACAATTTTGCCATGTCCAGGAAATCTATGATTCAATTTTTTTCACCCTTAAAGAGACTATTGGAGTGTGTGTGTGTGTGTGTGTGTGTGTGTGTATAGTAAATTTCATTGCTACTGAAAAAATTGCTCCATAATGGGCCTCTCTATACATATTGTCTCTGACAATGTTGGCTGCTCCTAGCCTGAAACGGTAGAAAGATGCTTAAAGGATCCAGGGAACCTGAGTTCAAATCCTGTCTCTAATGCTTACTCCCCATGTGACTTTAAGCAAATCAATCAAACTTCTTGACTTCCATTCCCTCATCTGTAAAAGGAAAAGCATGGCCTCAGAGTTGGCCTCTGAAGTCCCCTCCAGCTCTAACTGTAAGATCCAAACACAATTTATTTAAAGGCAATTAAGTCATCATGATGGAGGGTAAAAAGAGTGGGATCTGGTAGATCCAAATCTCAGTTTTATCATTATCTGTGTGACCTTGGACAAGTCACTTAACTTTCTTGGGCCTTGGTTTCCTCATTTGCAAAATGAAAGAGTTGAACTAGATGGTCTCTGAAGTCCTTTCCATTTCTAGATTTATAACCCCATGAAATAAAATACATTTGCATTCCAAATGAAGTTTTTTTTAAATCAAATGTATTAGGTTTGAAGAACAGCATGTCAGTAGATAAAGGGCCAGCCTTTGCATATGAAAGATCTGGGTTCAAGTTTTAACACTGCCAAATACTGCATCATAGCAACAGCAAGGTGACACAGTGAGTAGAGTGCTGGACCTCCCATCAAGAAGACTCAAATTTGAATCGAGTCTCTTAGACCAGCTGTGTGACTCTGAACAAGTCACAACCTCTGTCTGCCTCAATTTCTTCAGCTAAAACCCACTTCCCAGGATGTCATGAGGATAAAATGAATATTTGTCAACTGCTTTGCGAAACTTGAAGTGCTATATAAATGTTGCTAGTAGTAGTAGGAGTAGTAACTACTATGCTGATGACCATGATTATCACTGGTTATGCCTCCAGGCAACTTGTTGTAGAGTTGTGTCTGACTTTTCATGTCCCTATTTGGAGTTTTCTTGGCAGAGATACTAGAGTACTTTGCCATTCCCTTCTCCGGCTTATTTTATAGATGAGGAAACTGAAGCAAACAGGGTGAAGTGACTTGCCCAGGGTCACACAATTAGCAAATGTCCTGAGACTGGATTTGACTCAGGCAATTAACTAATACTATAATTTATGGACAAATCATGGACAAATCTAATGCTGTCTAATCCATTCCCTCATCTGTAAAAGGAAAAGCATGGCCTCAGAGTTGGCCTCTGAAGCCCCCTCCAGCTCTAACTGTAGGATCCAAATACAATTTATTACAGCATTAGAAGAAGGAGTTTTCACTTAGGGAGCTCCCATATACTGGTAAAACAACAGGCAACCTTTCAGATCAAAAAAAGAAACAAGCAAAAAGGTATATTTGCAATATAACTAGTATCAAATGTTAAGAAAATTGAGGTTCTTTAGTTTTGCGTTTTTACATTTAACTTGATTCTAAAATAAGAATACTGGTCAGCAAGTGTCACTTAACAATGTTTTGAATATTTTAATAGTAATGAAGTGATTTGCAAATATGAAAATCTAATTTTCTTACTAAGATTTATTGAAACTTCTTATATGGTTCAGAATAACTAAGATTTGGGGAAGTCAATTTAGATGTGGTATAATTGTAATGGAATTGGTGATTTAGGCAGAGTGGAATGAGTAGATAAAGTTTGAAAGCTTCACCTCACCTCTCTAGCATTGCTCAGTGAAGTCACAGAGTAATTTTTTAAATCCTTGTGCTTACAGTAAGGGGCATAATTGAATATGGAAGCAATTTCTCATCCAATTGCAAGTAGCAAGCAGATTTGGGAAAGATTTTATTGAGAGGGAAATGAAATAGTGACAAATATAGATTAGCTGGGGGACTTTTTGTTCTGCTGACTAGATTAGGTCATGGGTCATACTCACAAAAGAGCATTAAACACTTCTTGTGGAGAATCAGTAGATGGCAGCAACAACCCAGTGGAGAAGTAGCCTAAGAGAATTAGGACTTCCAGTTAATATGATGTGGTTTTGGCATATTCAATTCATCAAGCACTTATTAAACCTTAATTTATTTATTTTACTTTTTGGCATACACTGTGCTAGGTGCTAGAGATACAGAGACAAAATGAAGACAACCTCTGCCCTCAAGGACTTTACATTCTACTGGAGGAAAATAACATGCTCACAAGTAAGTAAATGAAAAATACACACAACATAAATGCAAAGTCATTTCTGTGAAGGGGAAAGTGGCAATAAGTGGAAGGAAAGTCACCTGAGCTGAAAGGCAGGTGTGTTCATCCAAGAGATGAACAGAAGAAACTTGGGGTCACATAGCTTCATTTTGGCATATAATTGTATCTCAGACTAAAGAATATTCTTTAATTTTGTTGATATTCTTTTCTTCTTTAATGAAAATGTCTCTTGCCTCTTTACTTTTCCCTCCCGTGCCTCCAAATCTATCCTACATCCAATAGAACAACCAACACATATCACGTATATATTCAAACATACACACATATATATATGCGAAACAAATCAGCATATTTGGTATGACTGTCTGCGTGTGTCTCATTTTGTACTTCTAGTCCGCCGCCTCCTTGATGAGAGGCAGGAAGCATGCTTAGCATCGCCTTTCTGAAGTCATGATTAGTAATTAAACTGATCAGAGTTCCCAGGTCCCAGTGTTGTTTTCCTTTATATTATTGTGAAAAAATGATCTTTCTATCATTTTCCATTATAATTAATTTTTTAGAAAATAGGAAGTCTTATCTTGGGTGATCTTTACCAATACAGAGTACAATTTTTGAACCAGAAAACTCATCATTCTTCTTATACTTGAGATTCATGATGAGGGGGTGGGGTGGGGCATGCACCATTCCTCTGGCACACTTCATTGAGTCACAGAATGTAAAAGCTGATGGGAACCTTGGCTATAATATAGTTAATTTTTAAAAATTGTCCCAAAGATAATATAATTCTGTGGATACTTGTTACATAATTATAACTTAGAAGGATATTTTTAGGTGCTTATCCTAGTTTTTAGTTCCTAGTAGATTTAGTTACAGAGGTAGATTTTGACTTAGCCTAACCAAAAAAAAAAAAAACAGAGGGAATAGTGTGGCAGCTGATTTCTTTTTTTTATTTATTTTTTGCTTTTGAGGTTTAGATCTATGATTTCATTGGCAGAAAGAATTCCTGGTGTGGAAATTTCCTACATTTCTAGAGATCAGCAATGCATCTGGAGTTTATTGTCTTAGGGGTTCATCTGCTTTGCCCAGAGTCACATGGGTTGTATGTGTCAGCAGTAGGACCAAACCCAGGTCTTTCTGACCCCGATACCAAACCTCCACCCACTAGACACATTACTCTTCCTTAGGCATTCTATGATCCAGCCAAACTGACCTTCTTAGAGTTATTCACAATGACACTCCATTACCACTCTCCATGTTTCAGCACTGATATTCTCCCATGTCTAGATTATTCTCCCTCCTCACTTCAACCTCTTTAGAATCCTTGGTTTCTTACAAAGTTCAATTCAAGTACCATACTCCACATGTGACATTCAGGATCCCCCACTTCTAGTGCCTTTCTCCCTAAAATTACCAAGGAATTACTTTATATCATGTAAGTTGTCCCATTAATACAATGTAAGGTCCTAAAGGGCTGGGATAGTTTCATTTCTGTCTCTGTATCCTCAACTCCTAGTATAATGTAAGCACAGAGTAGGGGCTTAATAATCACTTATTGATTGGTTGATTAATTGATTGAAGGTTTTCAAACAGAATGATATCGTAGGTAGAATTTATGCATTTGCTAACAGAGCTTGCACCATAAGGGCTCTGAGATCCCTTCCAACTTTGTAGTTCCATGAGTCTATGAGTGGCATTCCATGACCCTTCCCATGTCAATGGAGTAAGATTTCAGTACATCATTTGTTACTGATGCTCAACCAGCCTTCTGTCCAGCATTTAAGTTTGCAAGGGCCCTGAAGTCCTGATTCTCTGGTAGCATCATTTGCTCCTCCCTGGCTCATCTCTCTGAATCCTTCTCAATATTTACCTAACATTTCCTGGCCTTTTAGTAAGTTCTACAGTGCGTAACCATCTTTGGACTCTGTGTTTACAAACAGTCCTATTGCTTGATGGATCTGGGAACATTACTTCTGTTAGTTCTGCTTGTTAACAGTCATTCATCATGAGGCACTCTGACAGGAAGTGACCAGGGGCATTGTGACAAAGGACGGGGAGGAAAGAAAGCATAATGTACTTAGCGAATTACATGTTTCAAATACAGGAAAGTTCTTTGGGGGCCATCACTGTTTCTGCCACTCATCTGACATTCACTTTGACAATTAACAGCCACAGGCTGGGTCTGTTGCCTGGGTTTAAATTACCTATCACCAATGGTATTTTAAAGGGAGAATTTGCCTGTGATTAGCTGTCTTCACCAACTAGAATCTGGGACTGGGGTGTGTGAAAGGGGGGAGGAATGAAGGGAGATACTTGAAAAGCAGGCTCATATTTCTCCTGGTCTCTATGATTGTCATGGTACTTTTGAGGAAACATTCCCTTGAAAAGGAAAGGGTTATATCCGTGCTGCCTTTTTAATTTCCCCCTGAAGGCTTACAGGTCTCCCTGACCTGTAAGAGGGCAAGATTGTAAGATGAAAAGAGTAGGATAACTCAAACTATCCTCCTTTCCCATGTTATTTACAGTTGAGTTGAATGCCATAGAAAGGAGGAAAACCTGTTGACAGGAACAAAGAAAAGGAAGGCATGGAGGGGAGGAGGGGGTGGGAAACAATAGGGAAAAAAGGAAGTTAAGGAATAGAAAATGGAAGAAAGCAGAGAAGACAGGGTTGTGTTAAATGTGGCTTTAAAAAAACCCTACCCAGAGTAATTGATCCAAATTCTGTATAGAATTCTGGAAAGAAACTTAGAGGTTATTAAGTCCAGGGTGTCTTAAACCTTTTCCACTCAGAACTTAGTTGGCATGCCTTAGCCTGAGGGGAGGCATGGTGCAAAGTGCACATGCTTTGTGTTCAGAACCAAGCCTGCAGTGAAGTTGTGTGATGTAACACAGGCAAGCACTGCCAGAAAGACTTCGGATTCATTATACATTTGATTTTTAATTAATTTCTGGTCATTGCATATTCAGAAACCTTTTACTGTTGCCAATGTTTCACAACCTCATATGGGGTCTTAACCCATAGTTTAAGAAGTGCTGATCTAGTCCAACAGTCTTCATTTTACAAAGCAGGAGACTGATTCCCAGGAAGCAGAGGTAATATATACAAGATCCTATAGGGAGGAAGTAGCAGGAATAGGATTCAAACCCAGGACTTCTGACTCCAAAACCAGCACCATACTCCCTGAGGGGTAGAGATGAAGAAAATGCCACTGGAGTTTTATTTGGCATTTTTTAGTCATTCGCTAATTTGAAAAATGTGTTGTCTATGTGTTTATCTGAGTCATGAATGCAAATGTTCAACAGAAAAGATCAAGGCACAGATTCTTAGGGGATTCCACTGAGGATTCCCTTCTGAGATGACATAAACATTGCTTACTCATCTCTCGGTTTAGCCATGTGTTTGTGAATCTCAGGGCAGTTGTAATCTAGAAATATACTACACATAGAACCATTTTTTTAACAGGCAGATGTACATGCCATGGTATTTAATCAGGATTGACATTAGATTTTTTTCAAATTCTTATTTGAAATCTAGGTAATTTCCTCCTGATTTACTAATCTAGTAGCTATTCAAAAAAGGAAATAAGACATGATTTGATCTTAATGGGGCCATGATGGCTCTTTTCAACCACCATTCTCTTTTCTGGATCTTTATTTGCCATCCTTTTAACAATACATTCTAGAGTTTTTCCTAGGAACTGAAGTCAAGTTCATTGGTCTATGATTTCCAAATTCTATAGTCTTCCATTCTGGCAAGGAAATCAAAACAACATTTTCTTTTCTTCAATTCTGTGACTCCTCTCCTATTCTCCAATATTTTTTGCTGGTCATTAAAACTAAAGAAAAAAAATGCACCTGCCGGTTCTTTCCATACTCTTCTAGGGTCGTATTTTATTCATACTAGGTGACTTAAACTCCCCAAGGGCAGCTAGGTGCCCGAATAAATCTCCCCTCTTCTCTCAGGTAAATAAGTGGCCATGTTGTACTGGACAGTAAGCTTGACAGAAATCAACAGCTTGCTATGGCAACCAAAAAAGTTAGGGATCCCTAGGAAAGGGGTGTTATTGTACTCCATCCTTTTCAGACTGCATTAAGAATATCATGTCCAGTCCTAGGTGCCTCATTCTCACAAAGACATAACAAACTAGAGTGTGTCCAGAATGAAAACTCTCAAATAAGGATCTATTAATAAACATAGGAATCATTAGCCTGGAGAGGTGAAGATATGGGAAATTATAAGAATAGGGACCAGACCTATGATTTCTTTGGTAAAAGGAACCCCCAAATGAAGAAACATCTTTTGCCATTGCTAGTCAGCACCTTCTCCACAAATTATACTCTTTTGGGAGAGGAGAGGGGAAGGGAAATTTATTTTTATTTTATTAAATATTTATTATATAATATTATCTATAAATATTTTGTTAAATATTATATTTTAAATTTTATTAAATATTTTATTATATAATATATAAATGATTCATTAAATATTATATTTTATTTTATTAAATATTTTATTATATAAATATTTTGTTAAATATTGGGTTTTTAGTTTATTAAACATTTCCCACTTGCACCTCATTCTGGTTTGAGCCCAACTGTTGAATGCTGTTGGTGGCATGCAGCCTTCGGGCTGTGGGTTTGACACATCTGGTGTATAGTGACCTGGTTCTGCTTATTTTACTCTGCAACAGTTCATACAAGTCTCCCAAACTTTCTCTGAATTCCTCATATTCTCTACTTTATTTTGAGAGAAGCCTAGACCTGTGACAGATGATATAAATCTAGAATGAAGAACTGACAAACTAGACAATGAAGTCAATATCTAAAAAAAATCTTGTCAGGCTAAGATCTGCCTTTCAGCACCTCCTACACGCTGCTCCTGGTTCTGTTCAGCAGGGTCCAGCAGAACAAAGCCAATCTTTCTTTTACCTCACTGTCCTTCAAATATTTGAAGAGGCATCATGGTGAAGTAGATAGAGAGCCTTGCCTTGAACGTAGTAAACCTTGGGTTCAAATCTTCCTATTAACATATAGCAACTGTGCAACTCAGGGCAGGTCTTAATCTGTCCGGGCTCTTGAAAGTTTTTTAAGAGTATAATTTGTGTGGGGGCAGCTAGGTGGCACAGTGAATAGAGCACCAGCCCTGAAGTCAGGAGGATCTGAGTTCAAATCCGGCCTCAGACACTTGACACTTAACTAGCTGTATGACCCTGGGCAAGTCACTTAACCTCTGTTTGCCTCAGTTTCTTCATCTGTAAAAATAAACTGGAGGAGACAGCAAATCACTCCAGTATGTCTGCCGAGAAAATCCCAAATGAGGTTATAAAGAGTCAAACGCAATTGAAAAAACTGAATGAGAAGAAATAAAAGTGTACCCAAGCATCAAAATACGTCATAGAAGCAAGAAGTGCTGAGAGACCATCACTGGATCTGTGTAACTGTTGACGGGTTATATAATGTCCTTGAGCCTGTTTCCTCATGAACAATATGGTCGATGAGTTTCCTTCTAGCTCAAAAGTGATTAGCCTCCAATGCAATGACTGATAAGTGAGATTCAGCATTTGGAGAGGCTGCTAAAAGTCAGGGAGGCAAGGAGAGGAGGGGAAAGGGAATGAAGAATATTGAGGATATAAGCATTGACATAAATTGAATTAAATATTGCATCACATGGGGGTCTGAGAATGAATGGGCTCATGCTTTTGAACTGGATATCTCACACTCAATGCATGTAAAATGGAATTCATTTTCTCCCCAAACTGGCCCCTTCTTCATATGTTTCCTGTTAGAGTGGAGAGTGCCTTGGATAGCTGAGTATCACAGTGGTTAGAGCACCAGGCCTCAAATCAGGAAGATTCAAAAATCATCTTCCTGAGTTCAAATCTGGCCTCAGACACTTACTAGCTCTGTGACCCTTAATTCTGTTTGCCTCAGTTTCCTGTGAAATGAACTAGAGAAGGAGAAGGAGATGGAAGCAATGGAGAAAGGAAATGGCAGACCACACAGTATCTCTGCCAAGAAAACCCTAAATGGGAACACAAAGAGTCAGACGGGATTGAAAACAACTGAACAACAACAAAGTCCAGTCCCCTGCACAAGGGTAGAATACTAGTCATCTCAACCCTCCCCCCAACTAAGAAAAATCACCCAATATTCAAAACCTTTGAGATTTTTTTCCTCTTTCTCTCCCAACTCTCAATAAAATAGGAGTTTGAGGTTTGCTTTTTTGTTTACTTTCTTTGGCTCCAGTTAATTACTGAGAATATGTGAGACCATAATACTGAAATTGCTCCAAATGCATTATTTGAAATGTACTGACTTCACTTTACCTAGTCCTGTAATAGCCACGAAATGCAGGGTGTTTACAGGCGCTTGTTGCTAACTGCTCTCGTTGCTGATGAAAATAACTCAGCTGTGGCAAACTATGTCACTTTCTGGAAGGGAAAACGATCCATAGGTTAACTTGTGGCAACAGGAAGCAGGCATAGACAGGATGGAAGATGACGTTCATCAATTTCAATGTCTTCTTAAATATTGTGAATTCTATTCATAAAAGCAACAACTGGGCAGCTAGGCGGTACAGTGAAGTCAGGAGGACCTGACTTCAAATGTGGCCTCAGACACTTGACACACTTACTAGCCATGTGACTTTGGGCAAGGCACTTAAAACCCAACTGCCCTCCAAAAACCAAAAAGAAAAAAAAACCCATTGATCTACATAAAAGCAACAGCAGCTCAAACCATTGCATTGACTTTCATTATTATAACATGTAATTTCAAGGCATTTGGTCCCTTTTTAGGGTATTTAGTTGTTCTGTTAATGGGGCAGGGCAGACTCTACTCTTCAACATGGGGCTTCCATATTTTGGGAAAGTGGAATTCCTTCTGGTTAGCTCTAGAAGGCAGAACCAGGAGCAATAAGTGGAGGTGGCAAAGAGGCCAATATAGACTTGATGTCTGGAAAAACTTGATGATGACTGAAACTGTCCCAAAGTACAATGGGCTGCCACAAAAGATGGCGACTGCCCTGTCCTTGGAGGTCTTCAAGCAAAGGCTGGATGACCACTTGTCAGGGATGTCATGGTAGAGATTCCCTTTGTATATGAGTTAAATTGGATGACTGAAGACATCCCTTCCAATTCTCAAATTCTGTCCCTTGAGAGTAGGAAATGTTTTGTATTTCTAAAGAAGGAGAAGGAGAAGGGGAAGTAGAAGAGGAAAAAAGAGGAAGAGGAAAAGAAGAAGGAGAAGAAAGAAAGGAAGGAAGGAAGGAAGGAAGGAAGGAAGGAAGCAAGGAAGGAAGGAAGGAAGGAAGAAAAGGAAGAGAAAAGGAAAAGAAGGAGGAGGAGGAAATAAGATCATAGGTAAAGAGCTTGAGAAGCCTTCTAATCCAATTCCCATACTTCATAGATCAGGAAACTGAGACTCAAAAATGTTAAGTCACTTGCCTAAGGTCACACAGATAAGAAGTGGCATTTGATCCAGGTTCTCTGACTCCAGAGTTACCCCCAATGTCTGTGCCCTCTGCTGCCTCCACAGAAGATGAGAAGAAGACAGGGAATGTGGAGAGAGAATAAAGAAGAGGAAAAAAAGGAGGAAAGAGTCAAAGAAAACAGAAAGAAGAAAGAAGGGACTGCTAAGAAGAAACTTGACAGAAGACATTGGTGGAGCTTTCCTGGAGGCATGTCTTCATTGGAATCTGACCTGTCAGCAGCACATGGAGCCCAGTTGACTTATGAAGAGTTTGATGGGAGAACATATGGTATTGTGTGGAGGAGGAGGAGGGAGGGCAGGCAGCCAACATTGGGGGACAAGTCTGCCATCCTTTCACTTTCCCCAGCCTGCCACTGCCTCCCAGCAGGAGCTGACCAAGTCTCAGCAGAGGTTAAGTCTCTCAGCAGTCCGCATTTGTGCTGAGTGGGAAAGCCCATGTGCTTCACCCCAGCTCTCCTTTATGAGGCCTAGGAAGTGGGGGTGGGAGCAGAGGCAAGGGCAACTCCTCTCTGCTGCCTTTACATTGGCACAGTGCGAGAACCTAATGGGTATCTGCTTTCAAAACCCCAAGGGCTTGTTTTCAGGCAGTTGCAGGAAGCAAGACCCAAGACATCAAAACAATACCTTTTCTAAAACAATTTTGCTCATGTGTCTGTGGATGAGTGTCAAAGGATAACCCCTTTATAAAAATGCCTTCCCCAGGATCTCAGGGTATCAACTGATGTTTTGGGGTGGGGTGATTCAATGAAGGGGTGCTTGAGGAGCTATTGTGAGTCCTTCATCTTGCCAATGTTTTCCCATCAGAGCTCTCATTATGAGGTTTGTCAATGGAAAAAATCTGAACTGTCAAAGCAATGATAGCCTGGAAAGGGAGGGGGGAGCAGGAGCAGCCCAGGCTACAAATAAAGCAGGCCTCCTACCCCCACCCCTCATAAGCAGATACATTTGTCACAACATTTTCCCACATCCCCCAACAAGTACAAGGGAACTGTTTCAGGAGGCAGTGAGATCCAACACTGTCAAGCACCTTCCTAGGTAGAGGCACAGCCTGCCAATCCTGCTCCAGTTTTGGCAGTGGGTTTGAATCAGATTGTGGGAAAAAGCAGATTGCAGATTGAGAGCTAAAAGGGACCTTGGAGATAATCTAGTCTAATGCCTTCATTTTACAGGTGAGGAAACTGAGGCAAACAGAGTTAAGTGAATTTGCCCAGGATCACACAGCTACTAAGTGTCTGAGGCTGGATTTGAACTCAGGAAGAGGAGTCTTCCTAATTCTCAGTCTGGTGCTCTATCCCCTGTACCACCTAACTGTCCCAAAATAACTTTAATTTAGCATTAAAAATGGTCCACTTACTCTTTAACATTGAGGTTGAAGAGCAACATCGATAAGTTTAGTATTTCTATCATCTGAGGTTCTTGGTTTATTTCTTTGATCACCTCTTATCTGAATAACCATAAGGGCCTCCTAATCAAATTCCCAGATTTCTCAGTTATTTACTAGCTAGGTGACCTTGGGTGAGTCACTGCAACTGTCTTGTCCTCAGTTTACTCATCTTTTGAACTAGGCGGCCTGAGGCCCCTTCTAACTCTAGACCTATGATCTCCAGTCTTTACTCTCTCTAATCCATACTCCACCCAGCTACCAAAATAATCTCACGAACAAAAGTCTGACTATGCCACTCCATTGGCTGAAAAAACTCATTGTGTCGGGAAAGCACGGATATATTTGGAAATTCAGGTTATGTAAATGCAAGAGATACTGATAAAAATAAGATTTTTTTAAAAAAATTCTTTACTTTTAGTTTACAAAAAATAAGATTTTTTTTTTAAATATTAGGCTTTCAGAAAGAAAATTTGGAAAATGAACAGTTGGCTACAAGAAAGATATTTGAGAATAGTATTTGGATTTCTCAACCTCTGGAAGTATCCTCCATGTAGATGTCAAACTGATATTACTAAAACATGGATCTCTTCACACTACTCCCCTACTCAAAAATCTTCAATGGCTCCCTATTGCCCCCAGGATAAAATGCAAACTCCTAATCTTGGCCTTTAAAATCTATTTGACTCTGATTCCAACCACCTTTCCTGGTCTATTACATGAAACTCCCCTTTGCATACTCTTTTTTGGTAGTATTCAATAGTGACCAATCCTTCAGGACCCCATTTGATGTTTTCTTAGCAAAGATGCTAGAATGGTTTGCCATTTCCTTCTACAGTGGAACTTTTTTGTCAGGCAATCAGAGGTTAAGTGACTTGCCCAGGGTCACACGGCTAGGGTGCATCTGAGATTTGAATGGATTTGAACTCAGATCTTCCTGATCCCAGGCCAACCACTCTATCCACAGGTTCTAGTATGTGTTTTTTTTCCCCCAGCATGTAGAAGATTTGGGCATCTTTGAAGGTAGTGGGGAAGGAATCAGAATTAGTGAGATATTAAAGATTTGAGATGAAAAGAGTGTGATAGGACAATCTGATAGAGAAAAGAGAAGATGAGATCCAAGACATGTAAAGAAGGATTAGCATTGGTGAGGAAAAAAAAGATACTTATTTTCAGAAACTAAAGAAAAGGAAAAGAGGAGAATGACTTAAAACAAGGTGTTTTGAGAAGAAGAGGATGAGAGAAGAAGGATTTCATGGTGGATTACCATAATTTTTTTCAATAAAGTTGAAGGTAAGATCCTCAGCTCAGGGAAAGAGGAGGTATGGGAAGCTTCAGTAGAGAAGAGAAGGCTTCAAACATCTCCTCCTGTGGTAAATTGTATAGATAATATATTCTAGAACAGTAGAAGAGCCCAGTTGAAGATAGATAAAAATCAGTTTGCAGTGGACCCAGTTGGCATTATCTTGTGACTTCCTTCAGCACTGTGAGGTGAGTAGGAATGGAAGGGACAAGGGGTGGCGAGTGATCTGGGCCTGGGGTTTGGCAAGGGATGAACAGTGATGGGACAGAGGAGGAGGGGGCAAGGTGGTTCAAGAGTAGAGGGCATTGTGGAATTCAGTTGGTTAACAATAGGGTCAAGACTTGGAAGGGGGGGAAAGAGAAGTCAGAGAGGTGTGATAGCCTCAGAAAGTACAGAGGGACTGGAGGTCATCATGATAGCCCTAGGAGTCAGCAGGTTCCCCTCACTACAACTCTTCAGGTGCAAGCAGGTTGAACACTCATCCAGGATATAATAGAGGATTCTTCATCAGACAAGGGACCTCTGAGATCCCTCCTGCCTCTGAGATTCTGTGGTTCAATTCAACACAGTGGAGTTCAACAAGCATTTATTTATTAAGTAACCACTTTGGGGCAACCATTCTGATTGGCCATGGGTTTACAAATACAAAAATGAACTGTTCTTCTCTTAGAGGGTATCCAAAACAACATGTATGCACATAACAATCCATTAATAAGTCAATAAGCATTTGTTAAAAACTTTCTATGAGCTCTATGCTGTTCTAGGTAATGAATGCCTTCCATTCTACTCGAAAAATCATGTAACATCTAGCAATCCATTGATAAATCAATAAGCATTTATTAAGTGTTCACTATGAGCTGGGCATTGTGCTAGGTGATGGGGATACAAAGTGAAAAATGAATCAGTCCCTGTCCTCAGGGAGCTTACATTCTGCTAGAAACAATATGTATACATATAGCAAGCCATAGAAAAATCTACAGGCATTTATTAAGTACCCACTCTAAGCCTGGCTCTGTGCTAAGTAGCCCCCTGAAAATGCAAAGTTAACAATGAAACAATCCCTATTGTTTCAGGGAAACTTACTTTCTACTGGGATATTATGATGGATGTTAATTAACTAAGTATATAAGTAAATAAAACATCATTTGAAAAAGTGGAAAAAATACTAGTCCCTCTATGAGGAGTCCACTTCTGTAGTGAGCTTTGAGGAAGATAAAAGATTCTGAGAGACAGAAAGGGAATGGGAGGGGAATGGAACACTCTAGCCCTGGAAGCAAGGAAAGTTATATGAATGTACACAGGCTACGGAGAGAGAACAGCTTTTCTTTCATTAATCTATCATTGATTGACAAATGTTTGAGATGAAGAGAATGGGAAAAGGACTTGGTAACTAGACCCCTTTGGTAGGAACACATTATGCAAGAGGAGGATTCATGGGAAATATGACTAAAATGGGAAGATTGAAACTAGGGTCTGGTGAGCCTTAAATACCAGCATACAACATTTATCTTTTACCCTAAGATAAACAAGGAACCCTGAAACATTGTGAGCATTTGCCATGCCACGCCATACGTTCTCCACAGAAGGCCTACCCCCCATATTGCTTGCAGGTCTCCCTTGGGTTTTTTAAATATTTCATTAATACCAATATTTCCATTCCTATGCCTGCCTCTGCCATATGACTAGCCAACGTCCTCTTCTGGCCAAACACGCCCTTAATCCTGCCTTCCAGCTAATGAAGGCCAAATCGACAAATTACTATACATGACTACTGAGTCCGAGAGTGAGAATGACAGAAAGATCACATAAAATATGTCAGTTGAAAGCCAGTTACTGATGCTGTTTTTCCTTTCTTTGCCTTCTTTTGTGTTGTTTATGTCTTTATTTTTTTTTAAAACAAGTCCAAACTTAAGTTAAAATTGTATCTTAAGTTTAAAGTTACTAAACAAATCACAATGACAAAACAAAAAAGAGAAAAGTGCAGCAAGGTTCAAATCTGGGGAGAATTCTATCTCTAATGTGTGACCTACTTGAGCTAAAGAAGTGAGCATTATCTAAAGCAGTGGGTCAAAAACTAATTTGCATTTTTATATAGATGGAAACAAGTTTATTTAGTGCCCAGGGAAGACACGCATTGGTGGAGAGACAAAAATTTCAGTACCTTTTGAAGGGGTAGCTAGGTGGTGCACTGGATAGAGCTCTGCCCTTGGAATCAGGAAAATTCATCCTAATGAGTTTAAATCCAGCCTCAGAAATTTACTAGATGTGTGACCCTGGGCAAGTCACTTCACTCAGTTTTCCTCTGTTTCATCACCTATAAAATAATCTGGAGAAGGAAATGACCAACAACTCCAGTATCTCTGCCAAGAAATCCCCAAATGGGGTCACAAAGAGTCAGACATCATTGAAATGAAATAACAACAACAAAAACCTTTCGAAGATTAGAAATGCATCTGGGAAGAATACAGTCTTAGCACTTCTGACACAAGCCAGTAAATTACCAAAAACAAATAAATAAATTGATGTTGTCACTTGCAAATAGTTTAAAAAACAGAGAACACAATAGACCCTATTCGTAGCTAAGGCATGTTGTCATTGAGAGAGGGACTCATCATACTTCTAGAAGGAGACCCACATGGTTATCAGTAAGAGGATACCCTCAGGGAAAACCCGGGATTTCCCCTTGTAATTGGTCTCCATGGTGTTCTCCTTTTGATTCCCACATCCACATGGCTTAGTGATGCCCCTTGTATTTATTCTCATCAGGACCTGAGTGCTTTCCATGGCAATTATGACAATATTCCTCTGTGAAGGAGTGCAGGGACCAGTTCACTCAAATACAAACCAAATAAGATTTTAATTCTATCCCATCACATTCACTGGCAAAGGACATCTTCCTGCTTTGTTATCTTACTATATATGCAAAATAATAGATTTTCTTGTATTTTCTAGATAAACTAAGGAGAAAACACTTCTCTTGATCCCTTTGAGTAGAATTCCCTCATCAATCAATGAACATTTATTAAGCACCAACTATATAGCAGGCACAGTGTTAAGTGCCAGAGAGTCAAAACGAGGCAGAAGACAGTCCCTGCCCTCAAGGTGCTTACAATCTAATGGTGGAGACAACGTGCAAACAAATATATACAAACAAGCTATACAGAGAATAAATTAAAAATAATTAGCAAGGGGAAGGGTCTAGAATTGAGAGTTTGGAAAGGCTTCCTGTAAAAAGATGGACTGGCATCCAGGGAAGTCAGCAGGTGGAGTTGGATAACTGTCCAAATTGTTTACTTCAATCTCCACCAAGGCCTTCCCTAGTCCCTCAGTCCTCTATGTAGCAGCTAATCTCTGACTTCTCCTCACTGATGAGATGCAGCAGATAGAACACTGGATCTGAATTCTAGAAAGTCCTGGATTCAAATCCCACCTGAGACATTTGTACTCACCCCAGCCTTGGGGTCCTGGACTTCTGTTTGGTGGTTGGTGAAACATCACACCAACCTAGAACCAGCACACTGTTGCTTCCTGACCACCTTCATACCACGAGGATGGACACGTATATCTCTTCCCTCTATCCCATCTTCACGCATGGGTCTAGAAAAAATGAGCAAATAGCCAAACACTAACATTTCTGAAAAGAATGTGTCCGTCAATTACCTATGGCTTTACTCCGTCCTTTACTAAAGCACCCATATCTGGTTACCATGCCACCTATACGCGTTCCCTTCCCATATTAGAACCTAAGCTCCCCAGGACAAGGAAGGGCTGTCTCATTTTTTGTATTTTTATTCCCATCTCCCAGTCCAAGTGCCTCGCATAGAGTAAGTACTGAATGTTTCTTTCATTCATTCATTACTAGCTATATGAAGCTAGGCAGACCACTTAACCTCTTAGACTCAGTTTTCTTATCTTCAAAATGGGAAACTAAATAAAATGACTATAGAATTACCTCACAGAATTATAAGGCCTAAATCCAATGATGTATATAAATTACACTCTAAAGTTCATTTTAAATGTTATTTACTAGTGTAAGCCATTAAGGAAATTCCTTTGGTGGACAGTATTATTACATTATAGTGAATATGTAGCCACGTGTAGAACTTTCCCCCTCACTCTTCTGGCTTGTGGAGCTTCTGAAGGCTCAAGACCTCAGGCAAGTAGGATTTTTATCTGTTGTTGGTCTGGTGGGTAAACAGCGTCCCCTACCATCTGAACCAAATGATGGAATTTGTGTCTCTGCTCACTTCCTTCTGTATCCATTCATACGAGTAATTCAACACTTCTCAAATTATGCCATGTGGAGAAGATTCTTGTCCTCAAAGGAATTGGAAGATAGAGTCACTGAAGCACCTCCCAACTTTGAGATTCTATGATAATAAGAAATTATTATGAAGGTGATAACGGCAATAACATTAGCTGATATTTGTACTGGAGAAGCGTCTTACACAAATTACTTCATTTGGTTATAAATTCTTGTACTATGGAAGCTGACTCTTTAGTTCATCGGGAAGCTGAGATGGTAGGGGATGCTCTCTACCTACCATACCAGCAACAGAAGAAAGTCCTACCTGCCTGAGGTCTTAAGCGTGTAGAAGCTTCAGAAACCAGAAGGTCAAGGGGCAAATTTCCTGGGGATTCACCATCCTGTTCATCTTCCTCTGAATGTCATGGTCAGAACAGAATACACTGATTAGAGGGCAGAGAAACCCTTCTGGTTATGTGAGGGTTTTTGGAACTTTGGGCTCTGGTTAGTTGAATTCTGTTATGATTGTTTTGAAATAAAAGCTTTCTCTTCCCCTGCCTATGAATAACTGAAAAAGGCTTGTCTGGAGGTTTGAATCAGTAAACAAAGATCAAACCACACTAGCTGTAAGGTAAAGTAAAAGAACCAGGAGGGCTATTTGCTTTGTGCTAAGAATGAAAAGACAAACTTTGCTTATGTGACTGGGAATAAGGTTGATTAGGCTTATTTTCAAATAATGTATTAGGGATGTTCCATAGCTATAATTAACCAAGTCCATGAAGAACTTTTATTACTCTGTTCAAATAATGGGCATCATGGATAGGAAGAAACCACAATGAATATTTTCCTTTTCCTATTTTGCAACTGAAAACAACGAGCTATGCAGATGTGAATCTAGCCTCCAAACATGATATCTTCTAGGCTCGCTGTGAGAGCTGGGGGCAGTGGGATCGGAAAGTGCTTGATCTGGAATCAGAGGCCCTGGATTTAAAAGGAGGAGAGGGGAGACTGCCAAGGCCCCTCCCAGCTCAATAGCTCTGATCTGTTCTGTGTGACCTTGGTTACAAAATTTCTCTGGTCCTCAGTTTCTTCATCCATAAAATTAGACGTTTGGATTAAATGGTCTCTAAGGTCCCTTCCAACTCCAAACTTTTAATTGGAGGATCCTAATCTTCATTACCTGAAGCTTCATAATGTCTGACTTCATTTCTCACCTGGCTGCTCTCCAAGACTTCATCATCTCCAGAAACTCATCATTCTGTGAGATGAAATCAACTCTGAAACTGCCACGTTCTCAGTACCCCCAGCCATTGGGGTGCTCTCTTCCCTCTGGTTAGAGGAAGGGGTAGACATTGGAGAGCTCCTCTCCAGCCTTCCACCATTTAAGGGGGTGCTCAGAGAATTCTCCTCATTGTTTCCCATGTGGCTGCTCCCCTGGGCTTCATGATCTCCAGAAACTCATCCTCCTTTGAGATGTTTTTGTTTGTTCTTTGTTCTTAAAGAGGACCACAACACCGGGAAAGTGATGCCATGACTTGCCCAATGACCCATAGTTAGTAAGGAGCTGAATTGAGATGTAAAACTCAGTTCTCTGACTCAACCTCATTTTCTTCCTCTGTAAAATTTGGGGGAGGACGACCCAGATGGCTTCTGAGTCCCTTTCCATTTATAATCCCATATTATCATCTATAATCCTATGACAACCAACACCAGCTCTATTTCTACTATGTTACACAGTCAGAAGATTGGGGTTTAAATCTATTTCCTATCTCTGTGACTCTGGACACAGTACTTTAACCTCTATAGATTCCATTTCCTCCTCAACAAAATTAGAAGATTGAACTAGATGAGCTCTAAATCTTATCAGAAGTCAACCTGTGTTCCAACCTCAGGTCTCAAGCTGTGTGACCTTAAGCCAGTCTTGACCTCTGAGTTCGCGGGTTCCTTTTTTATAAAAGGAAGTGGTTGGGTCATAGAATGTAAGCCCCCTCCTTGAGAGAAGGGACTGGTTTAGTTTCACATCTCTGTATCCTTGCCACCTAGCACTATGCCTGGCCAGTCCCTGGTGGGATTAAAATGCTTTTTTTTCAGAGTGCTCGGAAACCCCTGATTCATCACAGTCAGATTGAAATGGATTATTTGACCGTTCCAAGCACCAGTTACCATAAAACTTCTACTTATATGAGAATTTTTGAGCAACTCACTTCCTTCCCTAGGCTGTAATTGGTTGGCAGTAAAGTAAAAAGATTAGATATGGTGAGCCCCAAAATCTCTTAGACCCTTGGAGTCTGGGTTGAGCATGAGACAATGGCTTAGGTTTTGCTGCCATCTAGTGGCAAAAATAGTCGAAACTACCATTAAGGCAGTAACTGTATTAGTAATGAAGGGAGGAGTCCAAGCAATAGATATAGAATCTTGGCTTTTGGAGAAGAGTTTATTACCAGGTGATATGAGAACATGTAGAGAATGTTCACAGTCTCATAAGTATGAAGAAAGAAGGGCTCTCAGAGGCCATCAACCTCATCATTCTCTGGACATGGAAATTAATGTTTCCTGGAGGAGAGGTGCCATGTGTAATGATTTAATCTGTCCCAATCTACAACCAGGATCATAGACACTGGAGCATTTAAGGGCCACATAATTCAAGTCCTTCATTTTACAAATGAGGAAACTGAGGCCTAGAGAGGTAAAATTACTTGTCTACTATTGCACAATGGCAAAAGCTGAACCCAAATCCTCTGATTCTCAAGTCCGTTTTCTATCCACCGTACCTGGATGATACCAGAATTTACCAGCGTATCAAGTCCCTTTACCTTTCTAGATAAGTTTTCTCTTCTATAGAGATTATTTCTAATGTCTACAAATGTTTCATGAAATCTATAACAACATGCAAAGGATCAAACAGAGGGTTACATATGAAATGAAGTGTTACATGCAGGTGATCTTTTAATGTCTACATTTTTTCATTTGACACAGACTAGCAACAATAAGAGTTTGCACTTACTAAGAAGAACTAACATTTATATAGCACCTACTCTATGCCAGGCATTTTACTATTATCTTATGTGATCCTCACAACAACCTTGGGAGGGGTGGTGGAGATGCTAACATTATCCCCATTTTACAGGTGAGGAAGCTGAGGCAAACAGAGGTTGAGATAGTGTCTGAGCCTGGATTTGCACTCAGGTCTTCCTGACTCCAGACCTGGCACTCTATCTATTGCACCAAGTACTCTACACGTTATCTCATTTAATCCTTTCAGCTGTCAGCTCTATTTGTTAGCATTCCCTTCTGAACGTCTCTCTGGGTTGTTGTTTTTTCATGTATTTTGATATTTTCTTGATTATCATGTTCATTTTAGAGATGAGAAAACTGAGACTCAAGCTGTGTGTTCAAGGCCACAAATCTGAATTATAAATCTGGAACTCAAAACCCTGGTTTTCTGACATATGGATAGCCTTCCTCCTATTCTTGGGCTGTAGATACTTTCACTGTCCAATGGTGGGTTTCTGCCTATCTGATAAAGCAGATAACACGCAAAGGAAAGAGGAGAAGGAAGAGGGGCCCCCAGCTCCTGTGGGAAGTCAGTTGTATTTCCCCCAGAAGATAAAGTCCAGCTGAGGAGCAGAGAAGGGGCATGAATCAGAAATGGTGCATTTGTCTCTGGGTACATACAGCAAAGGAAACAGATGCTATGCCTCCTGACTCTTGTATGCAGTAAATACACAGAGTGAGGATGGAGGGAGATGGGAAACAGGAAAGAGGGGAGCTGACCTTGAAATGCAATCTTCACAGAGGGACAGAAGACAGCCAGATGTGGGCATAACCACACGTGGGCAGAGCTGGCCAATCAGGAAGAATTCAGAGACCCAAATCGGCTCTGCTTCCCCTCTGAAACATACCTTGATCTCCCACCTCACGGGAAGGGTTGCCATAATATTGTTTTTAGCCCCATCCCAAAAAAACCACAGCATGGTGCCCTGGAGGTTTTGAAGTGGGGGGACCTGAGTTCAAAATACAGTTCTGTTCCTTCCTACTTATGATATTGTGGGCAGATCTCTTAATTTGTATGAGCCTCAGTTTCCTCCTCTTGAAAATGGCTCAGACTAAATAGTTACTGAGGTCCTTCACACTTCTAAATCCTGTGTTGTCACACACACACACACGTAACAATGTTTTGTTGTTGTTCAATAGTTTTCAGTTGTTTCTGACCTTGATCATCCCATTTGGAGTTTTCTTGGTAGAGATACTAGAGTGGTTTGCCTTTCCTTCTCCAGCTCATTTTACAAATGAGGAAACTGAGGCAAACAGGGTTAAGTGACCTGCCTAAGGTCACACAGCTAATGAGTATCTGAGGCCAGATTTGAACTCAAAGACCCCACACCCAGCACTCTGTGCACTATGGCACCACCTAGCTGTCCCAAGCCCAATATCATCATGGGAAAAACATTATTAAAAAAAAATGAATCTGTCCTTTTTTAATCTGTTGTTATTGCTGTTTCCACTTCATGATACCAATACTCATGTCATCTTTCAGGTTCTCAGTTTCCTTATTTGCAAAAATGGGGGGTAGTAGTACTTGCAGATTGGTAAATAGATCTCTGAAACAAAGTGAGAAGAGGCTCAAAGCCCACTTTTGGCACTTTCTAGCTGTGTAACTATCTATAGACAAGCCACTCCCTCTCTCAGAGGAAGTCATTGGGCTGGACCTGGAGTCAGTTAGACATGAGTTCAAATCCAGCCTTTGATTCTTACTAGCTGAGTAACCCTAGGCTATATAATCTGATTGCCTCAGTTTCCTTTTCTGTAAAATAAGATGAATTATACCTATAGTGCTCACTTCACAGGACCGTCCTGAGGCTCAAATAGGATAATTATATTCAGGTATTGTGGGTCAATAGAAAGAATACCAACACTGAAGTCAGAGGCCATGGGTTTGAATCCTGCCTCTGAATCTTACTACGTAACCTTGAGTAATCAGAGCAATTAGATGGCACAGTAAATGAAGCGCTGACCCTGGAATGAGGAAGAACTGAGTTCAAATCTGACCTCAGACACTTGCTAGCAGTGTGATCCTGGGCAAGTCACTTTTAACCCTGTTTGCCTCAGTTTCCTCATTTGCAAATGATCTAGAGAAGGAAATTACAGACTACCCCAGTATTTCTGCCAAGAAAACCCCAAATAGGGGCATCTAGGTGGCACAGTGAATAGAGTACCCTCCCTGGAGTCAGGCGGACCTGAGTTCAAATCCAGCCTCAGACACTTGACATACTATCTGCATGACCTTAGCCAAATCATTTAATCCCAATTGCCTTGCCTTCCCCCCTCAAAAAAAAAAAACCAAATGGGCACAAAGAGTTGGATGTGACTGAAATGACTGGACAGCAACAACACCTCAGACAAGTCATGGAACATCTCTGTGCCTCAGTTTCCTCCTTTGTAACATAAAGGCATTGGTCACAATGGACTCTGAGTTCTATCACTTGGAACCTAAAGTACCCTATTACCGAAAAACCAATATAAACATCGGTTGTGATCGTTCTCTGTCTCCCAAGGGAGTCACGAATAAAGGGCTCTGGAAACCTCTGAGCTCATAGACAGGTAAACCACTACAATGTGTGAAAAGTGCTTGGCAAACCTTAAAGGGCTGTATAAATGCTAGTTATTGGGAGGGAGATGGCGAATAATGTCCTTAGGTACTTATTCTAGTGTTTTATTGCCCAAATAATGATCTCTTCAGGCAGCATGAGCCCTTGGACAGTGGACAGTGCCCTCTGGCTTTAAGTCAATAGAGGGGAAAGGATTCTTCTCCTAAAACAAATATTCTACTGTTTGCTTAAGGGATGATGAAATAACCTTTGGTAAATATGGGGAGCTTTCAGTCTGTAGGAGGGGTCCAACCCTGGCTTTCAAGTTCACTGAATGGACTAGGGCTGGAGTCAGGAAGACCCGAGTTCAAATTTAACCCCGGGTATTTACTAGCTGTGCGTCCCTGGGCAAATCACTTAACCTCTGCCTCAGTTTCCTCATCTGTAAAATAATAGCACCTACCTTCCAGGATTATTGTGAGGATCAAATGAGGTAATAATTATAAAGCATTTAGTACAGTACTTGGCACATAGTAAGCACTACTATAAATAGTTACTGTTGCTGCAGCTGTTGCTTTTACCAAAACATAATCAAACCAGTGCCCATTACTATAAAAACTCAGCCAGGCTCTGGAAGTCTTCAGGGGTAATGGGAGAGATTACTCTAGGAAAACAGGTCCTTTGCCTAGAAAATTAAATGGTGTGCCCTTGTTAAAAGAATGACTCAATGAAAATGAGGAAGAGAAGGTTGGGCTAGGTATCATAGTCCTAGAGCTGGAAGGGACCTCAGAGGCCATCAGATCCAATTCCCTCAGTTTACAGGTGAAGTATGAGAAGTGACTGTCCCAAGGTCACATAGCCAGGCAGTGGCTGAGCTGGAATTTGAGCCAGGCTTTCAATTCTTGGGCTAGGTTCTTTCTAAGATTTCAAAAGTTCTCATGCTCACACATTTTAAGAAAAAGTGAAAATGTTTTTATAACAAATTCCAACAATATTTACCATTAATTTAATGTAGAAGAATGTATTATTGATTCATCAGGTGTTTTTGGTTTTCTCCCAAAAAGATGTGATGAAAGGTAAGTGGATTGGTTAACTTCTTGACTTGGAAATCTTAACAAACATTCATTTTTTGTGGCTTTTTCTTTTCATTTTTTCCTCCTCTTTTCTTTATGGGTTCATAGCTCTAGAATTAGAAGGTCAGAGGTCATCTAGTCCAGGCCCCTTTTGTTACTGAGGAGAAAACTGAGACCCATAGAAATCAAGTGACTTACTCAAGTGTAATGCCAAGCAAAGTCAACTTTCAAGGTTCAGAATACCAGCATAGTAACTCTCTATTTTATTCAGTGACAAATTAAGGCAAAAATGTTCACAGAACAGAGAAAGTCAAAATACAGTGTAACTCATTCATTTAGTAATAAGTTCTCAATTCAATGCAAGTACTACTCCACCCCTGGACAGTATATTCATTTAGTCAGTCACAAAGTCTTCTCAAATGGAGATTAGTTTCCAATCATAAAAAAAGTACATTCATTCGGTCAGTCACAGAGCACAAAAAAAGTCAAAAGTTTCCCACCCCTGCATCACAACTGAATTACAATACCACCCATTAACGCCAAGTACTTTCTCAAAAGGGTCCCTGGAGGGCACAAAAGGGCATCTACTCTCAAGCTACAAGAAGGTTAAGATATTGTCACAGCATTTAATACTTAAGGAGAGGTCTTTTCTTCATTTTGACCCAAGGCAAGTTCTCAGCAATCTCGGTTCCTGGGGAGACAAAGCTTAACAAAGCCACAATATACATTGCCCGTGTCCTCATCAATTCACTCTCTGCCTGCAGAACAGTCCCAGAGCCCCTGAAAACATCAGCAAGAGCCTCTTCCAGGATTTTTGTTCACATACAACAAGAAAATCCTTTTTCAGGGCTTCTTAACCAACAGCAAGGTTCCAGGACCTCTGCAACAACAGCACTGTCCTTCACGAGCAGACAAATCTGGCAAAACAACATCAAAACAGGCAAAATACTGGCATCACAGCCATGCCTCGGCATGTCCTCGGCAGCTCTGGATGGCAGTTCTCAAAAGTCCTGGGCAGCTCCAACTGGCCTTCAGCAGTCTCTGAGCAATTTTGGCCCCTGGCAATTCTCCTCTCTCTCTTGCCTCCACAATACTGCTCCCCAAAAGTTCTTCTGGCTTCTTTCTGTTTGGACCTCTCTAAATAAATGGCACCAGCTCTTCCCAGTTCAGCCTTCTCTCTTTATGTCAACATGTCCATCCCACAAGTGGGATTCACAAGCTCTGGGTTTCAACACTCAACTGGAAAACCAAGCCAATACAGGGGGATCTTTAAATTCCATTACCATTACACCTAGGTACAAAGAAGCAGAATGAAAGGTAAGATTTGACCTCTGGCTCCCAGCCGGGGTTCTAACCACTCTGCTATACTGTCTCTATCCCTCTTTCTCTCTGCTTTGGACTTTCTCTTTCCCCAGTCCTTTATTCATCTTTATTTCTCCCCATTAATTAGGCACAATATAGAACTGGAATTTGCCCTATTTGTTCTATTTATTAAAAACCATGTTTCCTTTCATTCATTTTAAAATTTGGCAACTGGAAATTTTCCTATTTCTCAGTAGAACAAAATGAAAGCATAAATAAAGTCTAGGCCACCACCCAGTTCCCCAGGTACACAGCCTTGGTGTGTCATCCTCTGTCCCTTGGTCTTGTCCTTCTACCTTCACATCACTCAGAAACAATTCCTTCCCTCCCTTCCCTCCCACAGCCACAATTCTGGTTCTGCCCTTCTCACCTCTCTCCAGAACTATTGATGTACTGTCTTCACCAAAGGGGTCTCCTGGCTCCAATCTCTGTCCACTCTAATCCATCTTCCACTCGACTGCCAAGGTAATTTTTCAAAAGCAAAGATCTATGTCACTCCCCTGGTCAATGAACTCTGATGGCTCCCTATTACCTCTAAGACCAAATCTCAAGTCTTCTGTTTGGCATTTGAAGCTCTTCATGTCATAGCCCTTTCCAGCCTTTTTTGTCTTCTTACATTTTATTCCTCTCCCATTGTCATTTGTGTCTCCTCAAATGAGACACTCCATCTCGCAATCACACACACCTTTGCATTTCAGGCTCTCTGAAGTCTGAAATATTTTACTCCCTCACCTTTGTTTTTAAATAACTGAATGAAATGTTAAATTTCAATTAGAGATTAGTGAAAATAAAGATGGCATTTTTCCTATCCAAGTCTATGGACCCTCTGAAATAGTGGACCCTAGGTTAAGAATCCTTATTTTAGATGAGATCATCTAATTCATTACCCAAATACACACACACACACACACACACACACACACACACACACACACATACACTTTACAGAAGGAGAAAGTGACTGGTCCAGAGTCCCACAGGTAGGGCTGGCATTTGAATTCAGGACCCGAGACTCTAAGCTGAGGCTCCTTTTTCACTGCCTCTCAAGGAGGTACAAAGGACTTTCTTTACAATTCTGCAGAAAAGGCAGGTTGTACAGGTATTATTATGCCTATTTTATAGATGGGGAAACTGAGGATGCTTAGAGAGGGTAAATGACTTGCCTAGGGGCAGGCACTCCCTTAGTAAATTCCAGATTTGAACCAAGTCCTTTATATCAGTGATCTTCATAATTTTTTAAAGTCTCTCAGCCTGTGTTAGATTTTTAAGTTTTTATTTTGCTTCTGAAACATCAAATAAAATGGGCATTTCTATACACAAGGTAGAACAGAAAATAAGGATCACTCATGAACCTCCAGTTCTCTTTCATGTCTGCTGGCTGGTCTGTCCTGCTCTAGGTATTCAAGGAGCATAACTAACACTTGAAGCTGGCCGAGATCTTAGGGCTGATCTCATCCAATTCCTTCATTTAGATACTTTGGCAGAGCAAAGCTGCAGAAGGGTTGATGTGGGCTCAATGGCTTCCTGACAGATAAGGCTCTCCAAACATAGCATGAGCTACCTTGGAAGGCAGTGAAGTTCTCATTCCAAAAGGCCCTCAAGTCAGGGGGAATTCCCATTCAGTAACCTTTGATTGTGGGATCAACTCTCTATATGATCTCACACAAGATATTTCAATCTCTTTAACCCTGTTTTCTCCTTGAGATTACTGATATTTACAATATCAACTTCACAGGGTTGTTGTAAAGAAAGTAGGATTTAACTAGGGACAAGACCTGTGCTTTCATTGGTACATAGAAGCATCAGATGAGCAAACTCCTTCTACTAATGCAGGTTGGCATCAGCTCACCAATCTATGGTCCTAGAGAGTTCCCTAGAAGTAGCTCAACCAGTCACTCAACCAGACTGTAACATCAGCACGACTTGATCCCAGGTCTCCCTAGCTTCAAGAAGAGCTATGTTATCTACCATATCCCACTGACTCTCTGCTATTTAAATACTATTTAAATAAATAAATTATTGTTATTTGAGGAAGTAAGAGTGTCCACAAAGCACCATGATTCAGCCCTGTCTTTGGAGGATAAGGAAGCTAATTTTATTTTTATGGGAGATAGTGTGTTATAAAAGTCAACCTCTGAAAGATTTATTCTTGAGGCAAACTGGAGTAGTGGTTTTGCCTCAGACATTTCCTAGCTGTGTGTCCCAAGATAAATCACTTAAATGCTCTGGGTCCCAGATTCTTCAGCTGCAAAATGGGGATAACAATAGAAGCCACCCAGACCCAATAATATCATTCTAGAATGGTTGTGAGGATCAGATGAGGTCATCTATAGAAAATGCTGGGAAAACCTTAATGCGCTCTGTAAAAGTGAGTTATTATTCAGATAATGACAAAATAAAACAAAGAATGAAAGGGAATGTGAGTGGCTATCAAGTAGCAAGCCTTCAATTATTCTGCAGGAGGAAAAAGAGAGTCACTCCCAGGTGACTCCTCTCCTGTTTGCATAGACACAAGTGTTGCCAAAGTAGCCCTTAGAGGTTTGTACTCTCCCCAGAAGGTCCTCGTTTAAATGTATATTATCTTGAATGGTTAATATCTGAACTCAGGAACGTGGGCCTCAGTTTCCTCGTCCCTGCAAAGTTAGGATGCTATATGGCCTGCTTCCATATCAGGGCTCTTGGGAGGGTCAAAGAAGATAATGTGCATAAATCCCTTTTGTTGTTGTTGTTGTTCAGTCCTGTCCAACTCCTCATGACCCCACATAGACCATAGCACACCAGACCCTTCTGTCCTTCATTATCTCCCAAAGTCCTTCAAAGCTCATATTCCTTGCTTCTAAGACATTATCTATCCATCTCATTCTCTGCCATTCCTCTTCTCCATTTGCCTTTGATCTTTCCCAAAATCAGGGTCTTTTCCAATCAATCCTATCTTCTCATTATGTGGCCAAAGTATTTAAGCTTCAGTATTTGACCTTCCAGTGAATAGCCTAAATTAATTTCTCTAAATATAGGCTGCTTTGATCTCCCTGCTGTCCAAGGGACTCTCAAAGTCTTCCCCAGCACCACAATTCAAAAGCATCAATTTTGTGGCACTCAGTTTTCCTTATAGTCCAATTCTCACAGCCATACATTGCTACTGGGAAAACCATAGTTTTGACTATACAACCCTTTGTTGGCAAGGTGATGCCTCTGCTTTGTAGTATACTGTCTAACTTTACCATAGCTTTCCTTCCAAGAAGCAAGTGTCTTTTAATTTCATGGGTGCAGTCACCTTCTACAGTGCTCTTTGAGCCCAAGAATATAAAATCTGACACTGCTTCTATGTCTCCTCCCTCCATTTGCCAGGAAGTGATGGCACCAGCTGCCAAGATCTCAGGTTTGTTTGTTTTTTTATGTTAAGCTTCAAACCAGCTTTTACATTCTTGTCTTTCACCCTCATCAAGAGGCTTCTTAATTCCTCTTCACTTTCTGCCATCAAAGTGTTATCATCTGCATATCTGAGATTGTTCATATTTCTTCCCACAATCAATTCTGGTTTTTGATTCATCCAACCTGGCATTTCACATGATGTACTCTACATATAAGTTAAATAAATAAGGTGACAACATACAACCTTGTAGTATTCATTTTCCAATCTTATCCCAATCAGTTGTTCTGTGTTTTGTTCTAACTGTTGCTTCTTGAGGTTCCTCAGGAGACAAGTAAGATGATCTGGTATTCCCATCTCTTTGATGACTTGCCACATTTTGTTGTGATCCACAGTCAAAGATTTTAGTGTAGTCAATGAAGCAAAAGTAGAGGTTTTGCTGGAATTCCCTTGCTTTCTCCATCATCCAGTGAATGTTGGTAATTTGGTCTCTAGATCCTCTCTCTGCCTTTTCAAAAGCCAGCTTACTCTTCTGGTAATGTCCAGTTCACATATTGCTGAAGCCTAGCTTGCAGAATCTTAAGCATAACCTCATTGGTGTGTGAAATGAGCACAATTGTTTGGTAATTTGAACATTCCCTGGCATTGCCCTTCTTTAGGATTGGGAAACAAACTGATCTTTTCCAATTCAGTGACCACTGTTGAGTTTTCTAAATTTGCTGGCATATTGAGTGCAGCATTCTAAAAGCATCATCTTTTAGGCTTTCAAATAGTTTGTCTGGAATTCTGTCACCTCCACTACCTTTACTGTTAGCACTTGGCTTCATTCTCCAGGATGTCTGATTCTAGGTCAGTCACCACACCATTGTGGTTAACAGTGATGTTAAGATTTTCTTATATAGTTCTGTATATTCCTGCCACCCCTTCTTAATCTCTTCTCCTCCTGTTAAGTCCCTACCATTTTGATCTCTTATCATGCCCATTTTTCCATGAAATATTCCCTTGATACCTCTAATTTTCTTGAAGAGATCCCTTGTCTTTCCCATTCTATTGTTTTCTTCTATTTCTTTACATTGCTCATTTAAGGAAACCTTATCTCTCCTTATGAATTCTCTAGAATTCTGCATTCAGTTGGATATCTTTCTCTTTTTCCTTTACCTCTTGTTTTCCTTATTTCCTCAACAATTTGTAAAATCTCATCAGGCAACCATTTTGTTGTCAAGAAATCACTTTGCAGGAATAGTTTACCTGTCAGATTTATGGAGTAGGGAAGACTTTATGACCAAAGAAGAGTTGGAGAGCAGTATAAAATGCAAAATGGATAATCTTGATTACATTAAATTGAAAAGTTTCTGTACAAACAAGTCAATGTAACCAAGATTAAGAGGGAAGTGCGAAATTGGGAAAGAATTTTACAACCAATGTCTCTGATAAAGGCCTCATTTCTAAAATAT
>CM053585.1:391893956-391925533 GCA_028646515.1 Pseudochirops corinnae
CCTCTCATCTCCTTCCCCCCCTACTCTCCTGTAGGGCAAGATACCCAATTCAGAGTGTATGTCATTCCCTCCCTAAGCCAAATTCAATGAGAGTAAGGTTGACCTATTTCCTTTTGCCTTCCTGTTCTTCCCCTCCATTGTAACAGTTATCCCTTGCCTCTTCTATATGAGATAATTTACCCCATTCTGTCTCTCCCCATCTCCTCTCATTATATTCCTCTCTCACCTCTCAATTTCACCTTTTAAATATTATCCCTTTCCTATTCAATTGATCCTGTGCCCTCTGTCTATGTATACCTGTACACATATATACATACACTCACATATGTATTCAGACACATATATACCCTCCTATATCGACATATATGTATGTATACATACATATATACATATACATTTATATTCCCTTCAACTATCCTCATAACTGAGAAAAGTTTCATAAGTTACAATTATTGTTTTTCCATGTAGGCATGTAAATAGTTCAACTTCGATAAGTTCCTTATGATTTCTTTTCCCTGTTTACCTTCACATGCTTCTCTTGCTTCTTGTATTTGAATGTCAAATTTTCTATTCAGTTCTGGTTTTTTCATCAAGAATGCTTAGAAGTCCTCCACCTCATTGAATGACCATATTTTCCCCTGAAGCATGATACTCAGTTTTGCTGGGTAGGTGATTCTTGGTTTTAATCCTAGCTCCTTTGATCTCCAGAATATCATATTCCAAGGCCTTCAGTCCCTTAATGTAGAAGGTGCTAGATCCTATGTTATCCTGATTGTGTTTCCACAATATTCAAATTATTTTGGCTGCATGTAATATTTTCTCCTTGGTCTGGAACCTGGCTATAATATTCCTAGGAGTTTTCTTTTTGGAATCTTTTTTAAGAGGTGATTGGTAAATTCTTTCCATATCTATTTTGCCCTCTATTTCTAAAATATCAGGGCAATTTTCCTTGAGAATTTCTTTAAGGATGATTTCTAGGTTCCTTTTCCTGATCACGGCTTTTAAATTGTCTCTCCTGGATCTATTTTCCAGGTCAGTGTTTTTTCCAATGAGACATTTCACATTGCCTTCTATTTTTTCATTTGTTTGCATCTGTTTAATAGTATCTTGATTTCTCATAAAGTCATTCACTTCCATTTGCTCCAGTCAAATTCTGAAGGAATTATTCTCTTCAGTGAGCTTTTGGAAATTCTTTTTGCATCTGGCAAATTAAGCTTTGTAAGGCATTTTTCTCCTCATTGGCTTTTTGGGCTTTTTTTTGCCATTTGAGTTAGTCTATTTTTTAAAATATTATTTTCTTCAGTCAGGTTGCTGACTCTCTTTTCGTGATTTTCTTGCATCATTCTCATTTCTCTTCCCAATTTTTCCTCCACTTCTCTTACTTGATTTTCAAAATCCTTCGTGAACTCCTCCATGACCTGTAACCAATATTTCTTGGAAGCTTTTGGTGCAGGAGTTCTGATTGTGTTGTTTCCCTCCCATTCCATGCTTTGATCCTTTTTGTTCCCAAAAAAGGAATCTAAATTTGGATTGCTGTCCTTACTTTGCTTCCTTTGCTTGCCCATGTTGCCAGTCAATTGCTTGACTTTTGAGCTCTTTGCCACAGTAGAACTCTGCTTCCAAAGGGGGGAGCTTTGTCCCAAATCACTGTGGTTTCTGCAGCTGCCGGAGCTATTAGGAGGGAGCTGTTTCTACAGCCCCTACCAGCTTTGGCTCACTGGTCATACATCTCAGTACCACCACCCAAGACCATGATCCCAATCCAGGCAGGTTAAGGCAAGAGCACTTAGCTTCTGAATGATTGCTTGGCCCCCTATGATCTAAAGGCTGGGAGCTCTGAAGCAGCCGTATGGAAGCAGATGCAGGGCCCCCCACACACACCTCCTCCACTTCTTACCCCAAGGGCAGAGGCCAGATCACACTCTGTCCCCCCCACCCCAGATTTAACAGAGTTCCACTGACCTTTTACTTTGTCTTTGGCATTTAGGGGTTGATAATTCTGGAAACCACCATAGCTGCTGGTGAGCCACTCTCCAAAATGCTCCAGCCTTGGCTGGTCTGGGCCACCCTGGGACTAAAACCACAGGCTCATGTAAGCTCGGCTCCCAGCATTCTGGGATGGACCCTACCTGTCTGCCTGCTGGGCTGCCTTCAAAAGGAGATTTGTTTCTCTCTGTCACTTTGTAGGTTCTGTAGTTCTAAAGTTTGTTTAGAGTCATATTTTATAGGTATTTGAGGTAGTTATGGGGGGAGCCACAGAGTTTTCCTGCTTCTACTCTGCCATCTTGACTCTACCCCCTAAATTAATTTTAATTAAATTTTTAATAAACAAAAATTCACTTCCTCTCCTTCCCACCTCTCCTCATTAAAAAAAAAAGAACAAAATTCCTTTAACAAGCAAGTGCAGTCAAGTAAAACAAATTCTCATATTTGTCATGCCCAGAAATGTGTCTCAACTTAATACTTTTGGTCTACCACCTCTCTCTCAGAAGGTGGGTCTTCTATTCATTTATAAAAGATTTCAGGCATCTGATATGTAATTATGTAATATGCAATCTACCAGGTACTGTCTTCCTAATATTTTGGAGGGCTTAATTTCTTTGAATTAATTTTATTTCATTGATCAATCATTTTTTTTTTATCACCCCATGACTGAGGGAGAGAAAACCCTTATGACAAATAAGTATAGCCAACCTAAACAAATTCACAAAACAAAATAAATTCCCACATTAGTCATGGCTAGAAATGTGTGTCTCATTCCATTTCTCTGTCAGAAAGTGGATAATATTCTTCATCGGTCCTCTGAAATTATGATTTATCACTGCTTTAATCAGAGTCAAGTTCTTCCAAATTGTTCATTTTTACGTTGAAGAGGGTATAGTGTGGTGCTGAATTTTTACAGCCTATGGTGCTATGTTACACTGTTTCTATCATGATCTGCTTTGGTTAATAAGCCCAAGCTCCTAAAAAATAATCCTTCTATAACTTAGGTTATCATCATCATCATTATAATTTATCGCTTTCTTCTCATCTTTTTTTTGATGGTGTTCATGTAGAAAGGATCCTAAAAATTTTATGCCAGTGTTCTATACAAAATTCTGTGGACTATTGCACAGATGGTTAAAAAAAAAAAAAAAAAAAAAAACCTATTTTTTTCTTTTCCTTTCTTTTTTTTCTTTGTAATTGACTAAAAGTATTCAGATGAAGCTCATCTTCTGCAGGCTTACTGATAGCATCCTTGGGGCAACACTAGTAGCAGACATCATACTATGTGTCTCATTTTATTTCCTCATGATTTTGATCTCTTTGGCCAGGTCTCTATATTTTGAAAGATTTTTCTTCCACATAGCTTGGAGATTATAAGTGCTCAGCATAGTGATAGCTATTAAAAACATTACTCTTAATTACTTATGGATCAATTTCATGTCCAGGTGATTGCCAGAAATAAACATTTCAAGTAATCGTCCTGTGCTGATATTTTTTATTTATTGAATTCTCGAGGATATTTTGAAGTCAATGTTTATAGTGTGTGAATTATCATTAACATCACCACCACCATTATCATCATCATTGTTATTACAAGGCTTGGGGTGCTTGGTTCAATTCAGGTCTCAGCTGATATTCAAAGCTTAGTTTTGCTGTTCCATTGTATAGAAGTGTCCAAATTTAGAAATTTATGTATATATACATAATTAACAAGGGTTTCTTAAGTTCCTACACTGTATCAGGCACTGGAAATACAACAAAAATCTAACATTCCCTGTTCTCAAGGAACCCAGGGGAAATAATTCATGAACATCAAAACAAAATATATTCAAAGTAGATACTCTATAATTGGTAAGGAACCCCTAACAATTGTATAGATGAGGAAAGGCTTCCGTAGGATAGCACTTGACTGAGCTTTGAAGAAAGTGAGAGACTCTAATAGGCAAAGTTAGGGAAGGAGAGTGCATTCCAAGAATGGGCACAGCCTATATATGCAAAGGCACACAGGAAGTGGAATGCTCTCCCTGAGAAATAGCACGTAGGCTGTTGAGGCTGGGATATAGAGTGTGAAAAAGAGTAATGGGAAATAAATCTAGAAGCTGAGTCTAGGACAAATGATAAAGGATGAGGCATAGAGGAGTGCCGCATTCAGACTTGGGCTTTAGAAATATGGGCAGCTTTGTGGAGAAGAGTTTGGAGAGGGAGAGAGGCTAGAAATGGGGATGTTAATTAGAAAGCTATGACAGTTGCCAAGCAAAAGGTGCAGAAGCTCTGAACTAGGTTGAGAGCCGTGTGTGGAAAGAATTAATGTTCATGCTTTGCTTCTGAGCCTAAGAATTTATGAATCTGTGAATGAGGATTCCCAATTTGGCAGGGAACATTTGAAAGCCAGTGGCACTATAAGAAGAGAATGGTAGAAATTGCCTAATAAGTATGAGAGAGAAAGGGAAGGGTAAATTGTGTCAACTGTCATTTGATATAATAAAATAAAGATAAAATAATGGAAAAACTTGTTTAGGAAAATCAGAATATGACTTCAAGATCCCAGCAATTCCACAGAGTGTCAATTCAAATTATTTTGGGTGCTATTGCTTTTATTTCCTAGAGATCAAAGGATCCAGAACAGGGGTGGGGAACATGCAGCCTTGAGGCCACATGTGACCTTTTGACTGAGTCCAACTTTTACAGAACACAGCTTTTTATTAAGAGGTTCTAGATACTAGAACTAGGAGGAAAAAACCCTTAGGGGTCACATAGCTTTTAGAGCTAGGAGGGACCAAAGCTGGAAAAGGTTGCATCAGCTAGTCCTTTCCCCTCATTTTACAGATGAGGGAACCATAAAAAAGAAGAAACCCAAGGTCACAGAGCCAGGATTCAAACCAAGGTCATCAAAACCAGTGCTCTTGCCACCACATCATGTCTACCTCCAAGACTGGCACATGCCAGGATGTTCTGTTTCAAATTTGAGCCACTTGAGTGATGGACTTCTCTGACCTATGTCATTCATTTAGATAACTTCATATACAAGTAAAATTAGAAAGAACCTTAGGATGATCTCATGGTAAAGTGAAATGTGTGCTGAATCTGGAGTCAGGAGGCCTGGATTCAAATCCCACCCCTGCCACTTACTGCCTGGCCAATCTTGGACAAGTTGCTTAACCTCTCTGGAGTTATAAGATGAGAAGGGTGAACCCGATGGCCTCTGAGTACCCTGGACAGCTTCATCTTTGTCACTCACTGTATCCCCAGAACTTAGCAGAGTAACTAGGACATAGCGCTTGTTGACTTGAATTGAGGGAGCATGGAATAGTAGATGAAGCCTTGGACTTCAAGCATTGTCTCAGGCTCTTATCAACTCTGTGACCCTGGACAAGTCACATAACCCTCCTAATTCTCAGTTTCCTCATATCTCAAATGAGGGTTTTAGATTCAGTGACTTCTGAAATACCTTCCAGCACTAAATATATGGTAGGATTCCTTCTAGCTCCATATCTCTGATAATATAAATAAAATATTATTAAGCATCTATTATGTGGCCAGAACTTGCTAGATACTATCAAGGGGAAAAACAACAGGAGAATTTTTTTTTTCTAGATTGGTTCTAGATAGTTTCTAGATAAAGGAGACTAGACCACCAGAGACATGTGAAATGGAGAGCTAGGCAAACTAATTCAGTCATTCATATGATCGTGGAATTAGGGTTGGAAGGGATACAATGTGAACTTCTCTGTGGTATACTTTATCCTTTGCTATATTATGCTGCTATTCAATAGATATGCCTTGTCTCTCCAATGAGACGACAAGCCTTTTGGGGCCAGGAATGGTTATATTTCTCTAACTATCATAGTCTCTGGCATACTTCTGGCCACACAGTAAATGTTCAGTAAATACATATGGAACAAATGTTGGACAAACCTTTTGGACAACCATTGGTTGAGGGTTCTGGGGGGATCTTTATTTAGGTATGATTTGGAGCAGAAGACCTCTGCAGTCCCTTCCAATTCTGGTTCTGTGATTCTTGAAAACAACAAGTCCTGTGGCCAATTTCCTTGGAAGATCCTAACTAGAACCTGCTCTGATCCATCTTCCACATAACTGCCAAAATTATCTTTCTGAAGCCCAGATTAGACCCTGCTCAAAAATCTTCATAAGCTCTCTATCCCCTCAAAGACAAAATATAGATACTTCAGCTTGACATTTAATGTCATTCACAATCTGGTTTCACTCTCTCTTTCCAGTCTTATTTCACATTCTTCTTCTTCAGCTAGCATTTGTAATAATAATAGTTGGCATTTGCTTTGTACTTTGAGGTTTACAAATCACTTGAAAAGTATTTCTCTTTATACTCACAACAACACTGGGAGGTAGGTAGCATTATTGTCCCCATTTTATAGATGAGGAACCTATGGCTGAAAGAGATTAAGTGACCTGCTGGGTGTCACACAGCTGGGAAGCGTCTGAGGCAGGTCTTCCTGATACCAGGCCCAGTGTTTGCTAGTTTTTCAATCTGGCATCTTCCATCTCTGAAATTTTGCACAGGGTGTCCCTCCAGACTTAGAATACAGCCTTCTTCACCTCTGATTCTGAGAGTGCTTTCCTCATTGTTAGGGCTCCTTCTCTCTTCAATTTTATTTGAGATGTTATGTTTGGTATAGTGGGGGGACGACCCTCCTGAATTTGGAGTCAGGGAACCTGGATTAAAATTCTAATTGCCATATACTCTTAGTGTGACTGTAGGTAAGTCATTTTACTTCTTTAAACCTCAGTTTAATCATCTGTAAAAAAAAAAAAAGGGGGGGGAGGAGTTGTTTAGTTAAATCACTTTGAAGGTCCCTTCTAGGTCTATACATCTAGCATCCTACATTGTATCCCCAAATCAAACTTAAGGTCCCTGAGGTAAAAGAAGAGGAGTTTGATTTGGTTTTCTTTTTTTTTGCTATATATACACAACGTATCATGACTTAGAAAATAGGAAACCTGCCTCAGGATCAGAAAGACCTTGGTCCTGGCATATAGTAGTTGTGTGGAAAGGCCCTTAGCCTCTCTGCACCCTCAGGCAGCTCTCCAAGGTTTCTATGTAAAGTCTTGTCCCATAATGCACCGATGAGATGACACGTTTGAACAACAATAAAAATAGTTACCACCTAGTCCGACGCCTTGCGCCTCGTGCTTCTAAGACTCCTCTGGTGGTTGAATCAAATAGCATCAAACCGAGCAGAAACATCTCTCCTATTTTAAACAGCTATCTTGCAAGCGAAGTTTGTCTTGATAACAGTACAGCTGGGATCCAGCCTCCAGATAAATAGTTGTGTAAATGACTATGACGGTGAGATGTTTCCAAAGGTCTGCCAGACCATGAACTGAGACTATTTCGTAACTTTCCCCAGGCAAACAGATGTGACAAGAAGACTCTGATCACCACCAGGACGGAGTGCCGATCTTGTAGTCTCAACCTTCGCATCAATTGTCCAGAAGGTTACACTAAAGTGACCGATGGCTCCTCAGGAGTACGAGACTGCAGGTAAGTACCATGAACAAGTCCTATTGCAGAAATTGTCCATAGAGACTGAAACTAATCTGCCACAGAGTAGCATCCTGAAATTTTCCTTTATTCTTCCAATAGTACATCAAGAAATCTAACTGTGTCTTAAATCTGTTCATATGACTCTTTAAACCATGTATTGCTTTTAATTCAAATTTCATAAAAGAAGTGGCATGCATGCCCAGCTGTCCTTGAAGGCAGAAAGACCTGGGTTCAAGCTTCACCTCTTACATGGAGTGACTGTGTGACCCTGGACAATTTATTTAACCACACAATGCTGTAGGCAACTCTCTGAGACACTGGGTTGCAGAGGTGTGAATTTGCTTTGGTAGATGAAGTTTCTTCAACTAGAAGTTCTCTGCATTAATGACCACACTGATCTAGCCCCTTGCCTTTTAAAAAAAAAAACTCCATTGCCTCTAGTACTGCTGTTTCTTTTCTCCTTTAGAAGCTCTTGGTTCATTTCATCTCTACAAACAGGATTATGGTCAGGTCATGAAACCAGAATAAAAGCGTGAGAATACAGAGTATTTCATTTTGTGTCTTTTATCCCCACACCTAGTACAATGTCTGACACATAGTAGGTGGTTAATAAATGCTTGATTTATTGATTCAATAAGCAGTCTATCTGGTCCAGTGAGTTGTATTCCTTTATCAACATTGGTTTACATAGGAGAAGTAGCTTTCTAGAAAATATCTTAAATTTTTCTACTGTGTGCCTCACCCCCCTCCTTTTTTTTTCCTCTGTTTCCAAGATACTCCTTCAAGGTCAGGGATTATGCCTTATCTCTTCCTGGCTGCCGACATATATGCAGGAAGGAATATCTCCAACCCCTGTGCTGCCCAGGATTCTGGGGTCCAGACTGCATGGGTGAGTGCCCCTATCTTTTCCTCAGATTTATAGACACAGAGCAAATGTCTTCCTGGTCCTTGTTCAGTTTCATAGACAAGCCTTTGCAATCAGAAAACTGACAGAATGCTCTGAGTCTCTTCAGTCCACTTTATCTGTATGCAGATACTTAAATTTATAGGAAGAATTTCTTTTTTTACATGGCATAATTGAAGTAAGGGTTGATCTACATTCAAATCTCTCACCTGGTACTCATTAGCTCTGATCCCAGGCAAGTCCCTTAACATCTCTGAGCCTGTTTCCTCACCTGTAAAATGGTGTTAATAGTGCCAGGATTGTGAGGCTCAAATAAGATAATGTTTGTAAACTGCTTTGCAAATATTAATGGTTAAGATGCAACATGCCATAAAAAAAAAAAAAAAAGCTTGTTGGCTGTGGATTCCAGAGATCTGATTTAAAACCTTGCTCTGACCTTTACTTCCTGTATAAACTTGGGCAAATAACTTAATGCCTTTGAGCCTCAGCTTCCTCATCCATGAAAGGAGGTGCCTTCCAGCCCTGGATCTATGGCCATGTGTAAGTGTTGCTTTCCCTTCTTTCTCTGCTCTTTTCTTTTAGCACAATCAAGAGAATAGTCACCATAAAAATGAGATGATCTGAAATCAGAAGTTCAAGCACATCCTATCCTTTGCATTATACTGTGTCTACTGTCAAGCATAGAAAAGTTCCCCACATGAGATCAAAATGGTAACAAAGGTGAAAAAGTTCTTTGAAAGCTCACTGCACTCCTTCTGATTGTTCAATTCAGTTCAATAAGTGTGCTTTGAGAGCATGGTGCGTGAGACTGCTGGATACTGGAGATACAAAGATAAATAGTAATAACAATAATTTGTATTTATATTGTGCTTTAAAGTTTGAAAGGCACTTTATAAATATTACTTAATTTGACACTCTCCTCAACAACCATTACAACACTTATGACTTTGTTACCTGTAGAAATGACAGCTGTTTCATATCACATTATACTTGTTACAGATAGTTCAAAATACTGTTTACGGTCATCAGCCCTTTCTCCACATCTAGCAATCAGGTAACTAACCCAAGCCCAAGGACAGGCTAGAGTCAGCTCATTGTTAAATTTTCAGTGTGAGCGTTTGCACCTCAGGAATTAACAAATTCTATTAATCAGAACTTGACTTAATATTTTTTCTGGTCTTGACTTAAGAAAGCAATAGAGAAAATGTTAATGATGTAATTAAACTAAAAAATGTATCCAGACACACTCCTGCCTTGACCCAGACCCCTAAATCTATTCTGTATCTGACCTGAACCCAGCAAACACCATGAGAAACCATTTCAAAATTACTATAGTTATTAGACTTGCTACCATATCATACATCACTGCAGTCTTATTGTCTACAAACCATTTCAGTTTAATAATGTGTATTTTTTGCTTTTAAAAAAACATGATTCTGAGGAGTCCACAGGTTTCACAAGATTTGCCAACAGAGTTCAAAACAGGGAAAAAAAAGCTGAGTCTCTGAACGAGAGAAGCAATTTGCCGGTCAAAAAAGAGAATGCTGTGTGCTAAACATTGTGCTGGGCTCTGAAGACACACACACACACACATACAAAAAGCGTGGAGTCAGGAGGACCTGAGTTTAAATCTGGCCTCAGACACTTAACACTTATTAACTGTGTGACCTTAGGCAAGTCACTTGACCCTAATTGCCCTGTATTCCCCCTCCAAAAAAGCCAAAAAAAAAAAAAAGCAGTTGTTGCCTTCAGGGAGCTTATGTTCTTTTGGGGTAAAACAACAGGTATATTTTCAATGGCTACAAAATAGATACAAAGTAAAGTATAAGCCAGCAGCAGGGAGAGGATGGAAAGCAGACAATCAGAATATTGTTGCAATAGCCTAATAAATCTGGAGATCAGAAGAGCAAACAGTGTGTGGATGTTTCTTATTCCTTCTGTCACACAACTGAGAGGGGAAGAGCTAGAGCACACACCCTTTGTCATTTGTTAGTGAACATGCTGCATGTGTTAAAAAGGCTTCCTTCCTTCCTGTGATGTGTGGAGGAAAAAGTATCTCTCCTGGAATTTCTTGGTGATGACAAAGTGAGATTCTGGCTATCACTTTACATTTCCTGAAGAGATAAGGCTTCTGGGAGGAGGGGAAGCCAGGAAGGGGAAAGGAATCCTTGAGCTTAAATTTGGAGCAAGCACATTTCCTAGGCTCTGCAGCTATAAACTACACAAGGCAGAATTCTCTTCCTTCTCAGTATATCAATCACATTATTACCCCAAATCCTGTTAGAAACCACGCACAAAATCTGACCATTCACCTACACAGCTGCCACCATTGGGGCTCTAATGATTTTTGCCTTTGTTAAAACTGGCAAAGCTACAATACCTGAGTCTTCTCGTTTCTGCTAGTGGTCATCCTCATTTAGGAATACAGAACCAAAATTCTTTCATCTCAAGGATCATATCACATATGAACAAACCAGAATTAACTAGGCACCCAGTAGCTATTTAATGTCAAATTATGAGATTCAATTAAGTTATGGAATTTAAGTGAATTGTGTGTGCAGAGATTGGGGGGCAGTGTTTACATGTTCATGGAGCTCTAGGTCTAGAACTGGAAGGTGCCTCCTTTCATAGATAAGGAAGTTGAGACTCAAAGATGTTAAGCTATTTGCCCAACATCATACAGGAAGTAAAAATCAGAGTCAGAATTTGAACTCAGATCTCTGGACTTCATAGCCTAGGGGTAATAATGCATGAATGTAAATAAAAAAGGAATTCAAAGTGGATATACTGTAATTGGACAGCTGGGTAGATAAGGAAAGGTTTCCTATAGGGTATCACTTGACTCAGCTTTGAAGAAAGCTGACTCTAATAACTCTAAGGACTCTGATAGGCAAAGTTAGGGAGAGAGTATGCATTCCAAGAATAGGAAGGGACCTTAATGGAATCCCTCATTTTACAAAGGAAGAAATTGAGGTGCAAAGAGAAATGCTGATGTCCTAGATCATCAACTCATAGGATCATAATTCTAGAACTGAAAAGGACTTCAGAAGTTAGCTAGTCCTTCATTTTGCAGATGGAGATACTGAGGCACAGAGCAGAAGTTATTAACCTGAGGTCTGTGAACTTTTTTTTTAATATTTTGAGAAGTGCTTCAATACATTTCCTTTAAAATGCTGTCAAGGTCTTTTTTTTTTCTTTTTACATTTAAAACATCCAGAGAAAGGATCTATAGGTTTCACCACACTGCCAGTGGGTGCCATCACACAAATAAAGGTTGAGAGGTTAAGTGACTTGCCCAGAGTCACACACAGGTAGTTAAGTGGCAAAGAGAGGATTTAAACACAGGTCCCCCATAACTAAAACCAGAAGTATTTGTTGACCTTTCATTCACGTTCTTTGAAAAGTAGTTGGATAGCAATTTGTCAAGTTATGTTGTAAAAAGACCCGTTTTTTTTTTTTTAGGTAATCTCAGATACTATTTGTGTGACCTCAGGCAAATTGCTGAACCTCTCTGAAGCCTCAGTTTCCTTATCTGTAAAATATGGGGGTTAGGAATATGGCCCATGAAGTCTCTTACAAAACTCCCAGATCTTATCTCGGTAATACTCTCTATTAGAGAGTCATTGCCTAAGTATCTTGTCCCTAAAGTTGCCAAGGTCATTGTGCTTGCTTATTTCCCATCAGGATACACAATTTCAACCAGGGATATAAATGGGAAAACCCAGGAAGCATTCATGTTATCTCCAAATCCAGCCAGCAAGGTTTCACACCCAGCTGTTGACAATTAATTGGTATTTTCCTTATTTTTTAAAATATAGAATTCCTAGGAGGTCCTCTAGCCTCATGCCAAAAGGAAACTCATTATCTCCCTCCCTAAAGCTCCAGAACAATATGATGCTTTGCTGACCAGCTGATAATGGTTTGACCTCTTCATTGAGAAGAATAGCCAAACAGAAGGCTACTTTGGGTCCTGGAGATAACTCAGGGAAAATGGAACCACTGTGACCCAGAATACCTTTCTGAGCTATTTTTAGTACACAATGCCCCCAAAAATTAGTCCTGGGAGTGGGGGAAGACTATATCCAATGATACCTGTTACAAATAAGAACTCTGAAAATTGCTGTTCTGGACATTTTGTTAAATGAGGGCATGAGGAAAAGAACACAGGAAATTGCTTTGGCTAGCATAAGAAATATGCCTTGGGCTGTTTTTTTCAGCTTTGAAAAAAACGTGACTTGAAGCAGTCTAATAGGTGCCCTGGGCTTGGAACTAGGAAGACTCATCTTCATGAGTTCAAATCCAGCCTCATATGCATCCTAGCTGTGTGACCTTGGGCAAGTCATTTAACCCTGTTTGCCTCAGTTTCCTCATCTATAAAATCAACCAGAGAAGGAAATGGCAAATCCCTACAGGATATTTGCCAAGAAAAGCCCAAATGAGGTCATGGAGAGTCAGACATGACTGAAACAACACAAAAAAAAAAACCAAAAACTATATGCCAGGCAGTGTGTTACATACTAGGGATACAAAGGAATCATTTACAAATGAAGACGCTGAGACTCTGAGAGTTGAGATGATTTGCTCAATAACATCTTGAACTTCTAAGAGGAGATTTGAGTCCTTTGACACAGATCCAGGGTTCATCCCACAGTAGCATGTTTCCTTCCCCTTTGCCTCCATTTCAGAGATGTTGGTGCCAATGACAGTATTAGCCCATTTTGTTACCATGGTTGGGGACAGGTCTAGACATTCCCTTCATCCTGACATCCATCTATCATTCCCCTGAGCATGGCCTTATTTATCATCGTTATTGTTCGTCAGCAGTGTTTTCAGTTCTGACTTCTGGATTGTGTTTCCATCAGAATGTCCTGGAGGAGAGAAGTCCCCATGCAGTGGCAGGGGGCATTGTTCCGATGGCATTGAAGGAAATGGAAGCTGCAGTTGTTTGGTGAGTTCAGGGATGAGTTCTCCAAATTTTGTACTCTCCAACCTTAGCCATTAGAAGTTCCCCTTTACTTAATACTTCAATGACTCTTTGACCCCACCAGTCATGGTCTGTCCTTCAGTTCGGTGTCACAATCTATCCATCCCATTATCGTCCAAATTATAAAATCATAATGCTATTTATAAGAGTTCTGGATTTGGAGTCAAAGGAACTGGGATCCTCTGGGCTACTAACCACCTCTATCCCTTAGGCAAGTTGCTCATGAAGAGGATGGACTAGATGAGGTCCCTTCTGGCTCTGGGTCTTTGATCTTATAATTCTATGACCTATGAAATCACTTCTCCTCTCTGGGCCTCAGTTTCCTACACTGTAAAATGATGGGCTCTGAGGTTCCTTCCAGCTCTAAATCTTTGATAAAATCAACAATCCTGTTACTTCTCTTATTTGAGCTTTACAACAAACCTCTAAGGTAAGTTCCATGAGCTCCTTGAAGGTAGGAACTGTCTTTTCCCTTTCATCATATCTCCAGTACTTAACCTAGTACCTGGCACATAGTAGGCTCTTAAACAAATGTATTAAGTACCTACTATGTGCTACACCCCAGGGAATACCAAGATATCAATGCAGGCCCTGCTCTCCATCTAATTGTTTAGAAGGCAGTACAATATATTAGAACAGTACGCTTGAAGTCAGGAAGGCCTGGATTCAAATCCTACCTCAGCAACTCACAAGTTATGTGACCCTAGGTAAGTCACCTTATCTCTGTGGGTCCTGCTTCCACATCTACAAAATAAAATGAGGACTTGATGGTCTTTCCAGCTTTAAATCTGTGACTCTATGAATCTAGCCTCAGACTCTTAATAGTTATATGACCTTGGGAAAGTCACTTGACCTCTGTAGACCTCAGAGTCCCCATCTATAAAATGAGAAGGGTTGGACTCCATAGCCCCTAAGGGGTTTAAATAGAATCCTATGATTCTAGTCATATTAACCAGCTCCACACAGGTAGAGCAGAAAATGAGGAGAGTGGGGTAGTGTTGTTCAATGGGAAAAGAGCTGACTTTAGAATGGATGGATTTGGGTTCAAATCCTTCACTCTCACTTATTAGCTGTACAACCTTGGACTTTAGTATTCTGGGTTTTAGATTCCTCATCAATAAAATTAGGAGTTTGAGTCATATGGCTTCTTAGGTCCCTTCCAGCTCTAAAGCTTTGGTCCTAGACGACATGTAGGGGCCGGGGACTAGATGTGTGATTTCATTGGTATAGGAAAATCTCCAGTGAGAAATGACCTCCACCAATGCAAGTTGGCACCTTCTCTGCCACTCATAATCTTGGCCAAGTGTCTAGAGCACCGAGACATTGAGTACCTTGCCAAGATTACATAGCCCATTTTCATTAGAGATGGGACTTGAAACAAGGTCTTAATCAATTCCAGTCCAGTCCTCTATCCACTCCGCCATATTGTCTCTATAATATAGCATGAATGAGTATAAGATAGAATGTGACGGAGCAAAGGAGAAGTCCAGACAAAAGAAAATTTGAGGTGGGAGAGTGAAATGTTCAATTGGGAGGGGGATATTAGAGAAGGCATCATGGTGGATGGGATGCCTGAATGGGGCTTGAAGGAAGAAAAGGATTTCAACACATAGAGAAGAGAATGGAGTTAGCACAAGATACTGGGCTCAAAGGATGCAAATGTACAGAGGTCAGAGAATGCTGTGTTTTCTCACACCTTTATTCCATCTCATCAATGAGAAGACACAATATAGTAAGAGAACATTTCCAGTGCATTATGGGTACTGTTGAGTCTAATGACATGTGTTTTGTTCTGTCCTGTTCTACAGGAAGGATTTGGTGGAACAGCTTGTGAAACCTGTGCTGAGGAGAACCTATTTGGACCCAACTGCACTTCAGGTTTGCCCAAGCACATGAAAGAATGTGTGCAAAGAACTTGGTCAATTTTGAGGCATTACATAAATGTTAGGCTATTATTTATTTGTTTGATAATAAATGGAATTTTATTTGATGATAAACATCCTTTTAAAGGATGATTTAAGGAGCAAACCACACAAAGTCCTTGCAAATAGATGTGTGGATCAAGATTTGAACTTGGGTCTTCCTGACCCAAAGTCCGGCTCTCTGTCAATACATGGTACAAATTGCCACTATATCTCTACCCCCAAAGGGAGAAGAACCCACAATATTTGAGCAAGTAAGTGGTATAGTGGATAGAGTGCCAGCCGTGGACTGAGGAAGACCTAAGGTCAAATCCCACCTCAGACGCTTACTAGTTATGTGATCCTGGGCAAATCACTTAACCTTGTGCCTCAATTTCCTCATTTGTAAAATGAGGAGTTTGCATCTGAGGTCCTTTCCAGTACAAACCGTAAGAGCACATTCTCCACTCACCTCATAAGACTGTCTGTTGGGAGGAAAGATGCATGTAAGTAGAGAAGGGCCATAGACATGTGGTATGTTTGCTTCTGTCTTCAGTTTGCAGCTGTGTCCATGGTGTGTGTAACAACGGACTGGATGGAGATGGAGCATGCTTGTGCTACTCTGCCTATTCAGGCCCCAACTGTGATGAGCGTAAGTATGGACGTGGCCTCTGGTGAGTGCAGCCCCTGTGGGCTGCCCATGAGGATCAGGCATGATCCCTGCCCTCAACAGACTGTCAGGTGATTAGGAATTTTGGGAAGGGGGCAGAAAGGTTCAGAGCTTGCCATTGGGACAGGAGATTTCCTTCTCCCTTGCAAGGCAGCTAAGAAAGAAAGGGATTATAGGTCAAAGGATCTAAAGCTGGGAAGAGCCTCCAAAACCATCTATCCCAAAAGCAGCCAGAGGGATAGGGAGGTAGGGAAATGGAAAAAGCCCTTCCTGGAGTCAGGAAGAGTCCAATCCAGTCTCATACACGTGCCAGCTATATGACTCTGGGCAAGTCATTTAACCTCTGTTTCCCTCAGTTTCCTCATCTGTAAAATGAGGCTAATGATAGCACCCTACCTGCAAGGCTATTGTGGAGATCAATGAGATACTGGTAAATCGTTTAGCACAGTGCCTAAAACATAGTGCTATATAAATGGTAGGTATTATTATTATTAAAGGCAAAGTGACTCACCCTACATGTGTCACTAGGCTGTGACTCTGGATAAGTCTAATTTTACTTTTATAGGCTTCAGTTTTCCTGTAGTAATAACTCACATTTCAGTAAGGCTATATAATTTACAAACCATTTTCCTGGCAACAGTTCTGTGTGCTAGGTATAGGAGTATCAGTATTATTCCCATTTTACAGAGGAGGAAACCAAAGGGAAATGATTTGTCCATGGCCACACAGTAAGTAGCAGAGATAAGATTCGAACCTTGGTCTTCTGACTTGGATTCAAAAGATGCCCCTTGACCTCCCTGGGCCTCCATATCCTCATCTGTAAAATGTTGAGTTGGATCCAATGACTTCTAAGGTCCCTCCCAGTCCTATATCTTTAGCCCTAAGGAGTTGCCTGAGGAACAGAAAGGTTAGAAGTCTTATCCAAAGACATAATCACATAGGATGATAGAGGGCTTTAAAGGCTATCTCATCCAGCCTTTTCATACTATAGATGAAGAACCTGAGGGTAAATGACTTATCTAAAGTCATACATTCATTGTTAGGAGACAGGACCTCACCAGGTGCTCTGACTCTCAGCCCTAAGACCTTTCTATTATAGCCCAGTGTAAGTATCAGAGAGAGGCTAGAAGCAGCCATATCAATCTCATCATGTATGTTATAGAGGGAATTCTTCACGTATGGGTCATACTAGGTGGGGATGTGAGGTCACTTTCTAGTTCTAAATCCCTTATCCTTAGGCAGTCCTTGACCTGTTTGTCTTTATTTTAGCAATCCCAGAGTGTGATGCTTTGTTATGCCCAGAAAATTCCAGATGTTCTCCTTCCAACATAGATGAATCCATACTGGAATGCAAATGTCTTCCCAATTTCAAAGGCGATGGCCGGCACTGTGAGCGTAAGTACCGCTAATGAGCCTTGTTCAGTTGATGGATATACAACAATCTGTGCAAGTGGCCAGAAATGTATATTTCAGTGGCAATTCTCAGCTTTCCTGGAAAAGCTATTTACCAAGAGACCCGTCTCCTGGGCCCACTGACGTTCATCTACCATTCTTCATATCTCAGATTCCTTGGCTCACAGCCAGACCTCACCAAGCTGTTGTTTGTTTTATCCTTGTCTCTCAAGCTATCAACCCATGTTCACAAAAGGCCTGTGACAGGAATGCTCATTGTACTTATCTGGGCCCAAATCGACATCGATGTACCTGCCAAAATGGTTACAAAGGGGATGGCCAAGTGTGTGTGCCTATAGACCCTTGCCAAGAAGACTTCGGAGGCTGTCCCACTCAGTCCACAGTGTGCCAATATGATGGCCCTGGACAGGTGAGCATAGAATCATACAATGTCAGAGCTGGAAAGGTCCTTGCATACCAGGTAGGCCAATTTCCTCATTTTAAAGAAGGAGCTGGCCTTAGCTAAATTTAGGGCTAATTTTATACATGAGCCTCACTCTTTGCTTAGCTGGTTGGACTCAGAAATTTGCAGGCAAGTGGCATGAAGCCTGAGATGTTTCATGATCAGATATAGAGAGTCAGAGCTTGCCTCCTCCTTCCTATGAATGAGGTAACTGAGATCCAGGGAAGTCAAGGGACTTCAGAGGCAAACCCCCATTTTACAAATTAGGATACTGAGGCACAGAGAGGTTCAGTGACTTGTCCAAGGTGACATAGAAGAGATCATAGGGTCCAAGATAACAAAAGCAATTAGCATCAGAGAAGAAATTTGAATTTGGGTTCCCTGAATCCATTATTCCTTCATGTGCCATCTCAGATATAAAGACCAGGCTGAGCAAAGTCAGAAACTATAATACTATACACTGAAAAATAACTTTTAAACATGGGAGCTTTGACACCTAGAATTTGTGGGGGGGAGAAGGAAAAGAAAAACAAAGAAAACTGTTCCTACCCTACCCTCAGGAAACTGATATTCTATAAGGAGAAACAGTGGGTACCCACAAAGTGAGCAGAAGGCAATTTTGTGAGAAGGATACTAGCAGTGGAGATAATGCGTGTAAGGTGCTTAGCACAGAGCCCGATACATATTATCATAAGACCAGAAAGAGTTATTGTAGACTAAGGGGGTATTTAAATTGAGCTTTGAAGGTAGACTTGGAGATAGCCAAGAACTAGAGAAATGATCTTTGTGGAAGAGAAACATTCATCAGTTTCACAGATTTCACTGGATTCTCTTTTTTTCTCCTTCCATTTTCTATTCAAGTCCCACTGTGAGTGCAAAGAACATTACCAAAACTTTGTCCTAGGCCTGGGCTGCAGCATGACAGACCTCTGTGAATCCAGCAATCCATGTCACAAAAATGCCAACTGCAGCATGAGGGCACCCGGTCAAACAGAGTAAGTCTCCCTAATGCCAACCAGCTTCATCCTTCCCCAGGGGGCAGATCATGGTAACTCGGGAGCACACACAGAGAACCTATGATTTCATGGGTAGAGATAACGCCCAGGTAAAGCCAGGTACCCTCTGCCAATGAAAAAGATAGCACTTTCTCTGTAATAGTCCCAGAGAACTGCCTGGATCCCTGAGAGGTTCAGTAAATGTTGCCTGGGTCCTACAACCAGGGAGTCAGGGGCTGTACTTAACCTCCGGCCCTATGACCTCAGCACTCACTTCAGGCCATGGTTCTGTCTCACAGGCATGGAATAAAAGTCGTTAGCACTGCACAAAGCTGACTGTGGAATAGAAACTCCTTGGAGTCAGGAAACCCTCTCTCCTCCATCATTGTATCATGAGAGCATAGATTTACAGCCAAGGAGACTAAGGCCCAAAGAAATTAAGTGATTCATCCAGGGTCTAAAGCAGCAATTTAACTCAGATCTTTCCTCTCTCCGTTACACCGTGGAGCATCTCTGAGCCTCTGGCTGTATTGGTCCGTGTGTGTCTCTGTCTCTTTTTGTGTGTGTGTCTCAGTCTGTGTATGTGTGTCTGTCTCTCTTGGGGGGGGAGGAGTGTTTATCTGGGTCTGTATCTCTGGGTCTGTCTGTGTGTCTGTGTGTGTGTCTGTGTATGTATGCATTTCTCAGTCTGTATATGTATCTCTCTGCCTCTGTGTGACTCTATACAAGTATATGTGTGTCCGATTGCCTCTCTTGGTCTGTCTGTGTGTTTGCGTCTGTCTCTGTGTATGTGTCTGTCTCTCTGTATATGTGTATTTGTGTGTGTGTCTAGGTATGTCTGTATTTCAGTCTGTATGTGTATCTCTCTGCCTCTGTATGACTCTATATGAGTGTATGTGTGTCTGATTGTCTCTCTTGGGGTGTGTGTGTGTATGTGTGTGTGTGTGTGTGTGTGTGTCTGTCTGTCTGTCTGTCTGTTAATCTTTCTTGGTGTGCCTATCTATCTGTCTCTCTTGGTCTGTGTATACACCTCATTTAAAAGGCTCTCTGAGTCCACCCCATGGAGCCTCTCCTTGACCCATACTCCATTCCACAGTGCACTAGGGAAGTGGCCATTCTGCCATTGCTGGCAGGCCCCAGTTAAGAGCCCACCCACCCACCTAGGGAGCCCACCGCTTTTTGAGAGAGTTGTCACAGGCAGGGAATTTCTCCCTGAAAGAAGCCCAAAATTGCCACCCTCCACTGGGCTTCCCTACTCCCTATCAAGTTGAATTCAGTTCAATCCATCAAATATTTAATAAGCCCTTGTTATATTTATGGCCCATTTCAGGGCACTATGTCTAGACGTTGAGGACACACACAAAGAAAGTTCCTTCAAAGAGCTTCAATCTTAATGAGGGAGGGAGGAAGTCGACACACAAAGAGATAAACATTTGTGTCATAATTTGCAAAACCAGAAGAGAGCTAGCACTCTACTAGGGCACACTACGTGCTTGTCTTTGCCTCCCCAGTACCTAACACATAGTAGGTGCTTAATAAATGCTTTTGTCACTCTGCCAGCTCTGGAGTCAGGGCCTGGGTGGGAATCCTGCTCCATAACCATCTGTGTGACCTCAGACAATTCACTGAATGGCCTTGCACCTCAGTCTCCCCCTCCGTAAAATTAAAGAGTTTGATTAGAGCTCTACTATCTCTTCCAGATTTAAATCTATGATCTTATGACAATAATAGTGAGAATAATGGTAACATTGGCATAGCCCTTACTATGTGCCAGGCACCATGCTCAGCACTTTACAATTATTACCTCTTATTATCTTCAGAACAACCTAGGAATGTAGGTGCTATTATTCCCCCCATTTTTACAGATGAGGAAACTGAGTCAGACAGAAGTTAAGCCACTTGCCCAAGGTCACACAGCTAGTTAGTGTCTGAGGCTGGATTTGAACTCAGGCCTGCCTGGTTGCACACCTAACTATCTCTTGTAACACCAGCTGTGGGCTTATGGCCAAATCACTTAACATTTGGGAGCCTCAGTATCCTCATTTGTAAAATGAAGAGATTGCTGAGATTCTTTACAATTATATTTCTTTGATCCCTGATTCTTTTAGCAAATCATGTATCACAATTTCACAGCCTCTCACCTTTCTAGTCATCATACTGCCCTCCCCTCCCCCAGTGCCTTTTTACCTAGTAAATCTGTGGATTCAGTGAATTAACCAGACAATCAACCCTGACATCCTTTACCCTGAGTACTAGGACACTCCGGAACATTCGCTTATGCTGCCCATGTAGGGTTAAACAGAATGGCAGCAGGAGGAAACAGCTGCCACTGAGGAAACGTGTGTACGGGAAGATTACAGGCTTAGACTCCATAACATATATATAGTGGTTTCCTTATTAGTGAAATATTAGACATATGCAGTATAAAACAAGACTAGAGAGAGTATATAAACATCAGTTTGGCTTCCTGGAAATTGAGCATGAATGCAAAAGCTTTCTGTTTGGAAAAAAAAACCCACAACAACAACAACCCAAAAAACCTATTGGTAGGGAAAGCTTTATGTGATGGTCTGGTGATCAGGACAACTAGGGAGAAAGATGAAGAAGTCAGAGCTTATCTTCCATGTCCCTCATTGGTTTCTTGACATACTCCCTCCCTGCCTTTGAGTATTTACTTACCCAGCATTCTCATGATTTCTGCAAGTTTTCAGAATCCCTCCTCTCCCCCCAACCCCAGCCACCTGGGGTTACTCACCTTGTACAGTCTTCTAGTCTTTCCTTTTCCTCATCCTCCACCATCAAAATGTTTTTAATCAGATCATATTGTATGTACTCATGGGAGAGTGGATGGTAGCAGGTGACAATACACAGGTTAAAATGTTTCCCCTATCAGGTAACATGTTTTTATTTTAACAGATACTTTCTGGAAATATTGTTTAAACCAAAGGCAAGACTTTTCTAGGGGAGTGAGGGCAAGATTCAAGGAGAAATTGGCAGTACCATGGTGAGCTGTGGTAACTAAGATGGTTTTACATAAAAAGTAATGCTTCACACACAAAAAAAAGACCTAAATAATTGGAGAAATGTTGATTGTTCATGGTTACGTTGTGACAGTGCAATAAAAATAATGATAACTATTTTTTTAAGTAGGAGAGGCAAAGGGCCACTCATATGGTACATAACTCTAATGCATCAAAAAAAGTCCTGCTTTCTACAATGTTTCCCCAACTTGCTACATGATGTCCAAGATTACATCCTTACAACCTCATTCCTTTAAAGTTTTGATGTCTGAAAAAAAATTAACAAATCAAATATTAACAATTGCAATAGGCTGTCGGTCATCAATTCCTTAGTGTTAATAAGCTTGAAATCCTTTCTGGAGCACAGATTTTAATACGGGTGAGAGGATAGAGAGTAAAAGCTACTGGAAAAAATTTTTAAAAAAAAAAAACCCTGACTAGAGAGAATAGGGGCTCCAAAGATAACTGACCTTCTTTAGAATTTTGCTAAAGGCAGAACTGATGAGACAGAGCTTTGGAAAATGGAGTCATTTTTGGACTTCCTCTTAAATAAAAGTCATGATAACCTTTATAACAAACTTAGATGGTATTATCCCCATTTTATAGATGAAGAAATTGGGGCTCAGTGAAGCCTTGTTTGCTGATAGTTACACAGCTGTTAAGTGTGGGTGGAATGATTCAAACAAGTCCTTTGTAAACAGGGATTCTTTCATTCTTTTCCATTTGTATCCCTGGGGCAGTTAGGTGGGGTGGTTCCATGGATAGAGCACAGGACCTAGAGTCAGGAAGACTGATTTTCCTGACTTAACTCTGGTCTCAGACACTTGCTAACTGTGACCCTGGGCAAATCACTTCACCTTGTTTGCTTCAGTTTCCTCATCTGTAAAATGAGGTAGACAAGGACATAGCAAATTACTCCAGTATCTTTGCCGAGAAAACCCCAAATGGGGTCACAACTGAAAACTACTGAACAAACTGAACAATTTGTAGCCATAGTACCTATCATACAGTAGTCACTTTATATAGGCTTTTTGGTTGACTGAGGTCTTCCTGACTCCAAGTTCAGTGTTTCATCCACTACCTCTAAGGACAAGGCCCTGAGTGCCCTCTAAGGTGCCATTCCTGAGCAAAAGGTCGAGAGGCAGATTTAGATTCCCCATCACAAAAAAAGTCCTAATAACCAAAGGTGTCCAAAGTGGGATGGGATGCTCAGGAAATAAGTAGCAGGTTTTCCCTCACTGGAGATCTTCAGGGAGAAGCTGGATGGATGGCCACTGGTCAGAAATGTCCTAGAGGAGAAACCCGGTCAGTCATGGATTGGGCCAGATGATCTCTGAGGTCCCTCCTGCCTCTGAAATTCTGCCATTCTCTCCCGTCTTCCCCTTCTGCACAGGTGTACTTGCCAGAAAGGCTATGTGGGCGATGGATCCATGTGCTATGGGAACATTATGGAACAGCTGCAAAACCTCAACACTGAAACCAGAGGGCAGTGGCAAGGAAAACTGACCTCGTTCATTTCACTCCTGGGTAGGAAGTTAAGTATGCAGATTCCTACAGAGAGGTCAGCCCACCAATTTGCACCAGACCCTGGGTGGCCACAAGGGCAGGCTATATCCTGGATTAAAGCCAGGTTGAGATAGGAGAAGAAAAATATGGCAGAAGTTAAGGATCATGGCTAGAGAATCACCTGTTCTTTGGAGAGATGGCTGTGAGTCCTGTACCTTTGGGAGGGAATGGAGAAGGAGCAGATTCTTAGCAAGCTGGCCATGGTGAGCATCTGGGAGAGGGATCAGGCCATCTGAGTAGGAGCAGGTGATGAAGGCATTCAAGCAAGGAAACCTATACACTATCCCAGATTTGGCTTAAATGAGCAGGTTCCCAATGCCCAAAGTATACCTGAGAACCATCAATGCTCAGCACAAAACATAGATTACATGAACACCTCTGCCTCAGTGTGACATATCTGCCTGTATGATGGCACATAAGGATGGGCAGATGTGCCCACTGGAGTCTGAGAGCAACAAGGTTTATATGGAACCTTCCTTAATTTAGGATCCTATCATTGGGTGTCTCTGGGGCTCCATGTCATGGTGTAAAGAGTACTAAAATTGGATCCAGGAAATGTCTACCTCACAAGGTTTTTAGGAGGATTGGATGTGGTGGCTGTCAAGCTCTTTACAAACTTTGGAATCCTGTGTACCAACCAAATGTAAATGCAGCAGCACCTCAGATTCACCAGCTCACCAAAATGTTTTCCTGGAGATAAAGCAGGTCAAGAAACCAATGAAACCAGCTCCTTAGCAAACTTGATCTTCCTTGGCCCATTGATATTCACTAGGTGTCTTTAGGGCTGCAAACATTGGGCCCCACTTCAATCAGAGGTGCACTGGGCTATTCAGTGGGGACAGACAAGGACACTTTCAAGAGCTTTGTTATCCAAACCCCACAAAATTCCTCTGGACAAGGACCATATATCACAGTATCAGAGATTTAGGGCTGGAAGGAGCCTTAAAGGCCATCGAATTCAATGCCTTTATGTTATAGATGAGGAAATAGAGGCCTAGAGAGAAAAAATAACTTGTCAGGAAGACCCGAGTTCAAATCTAGTTACAAATACTAGTTGTGTGACCCTGGGCAAGTCATTTAGTCTTTGTCTGCCTCAATTTCCTCAACTGTAAAATGAAAGGACATGAATTTAATGACCTCCAAAGTCCCTCTAGCTCCAAATCTATGATTCTGTGACCTCTCATAAGGCTTCCAGTTCAGAAAAATCTATGATAACAATAGTGATCCCACTCCAGGTGCCAGTGGATTAGAGATTTAGAGCAGGAAGGAACTTCCTGGTCACTTCTAGAAGCATTTATTAAGTTCTTGCTACATGCCAGGCACTAGGCATCTAGTCTAATCTCATCTTACAAATGAGGAAACTGATGTTTACATGAGGGAGATAACTTACCCAAGATAGTACAGGGAGTGATGACCAAGATTAAGCCCACTTGGATACAAATTCCATACCCTTTCCACTGTGCCAATCAGTCAGCAAGCATTTGTTAAGCACCTACTGTGTGCCAGGCAGTTTCAATTATGCTGCCTCCTCCCGTGGGTTAGCCTGGTAAACCAGGATGAAAGAATATCCAAAATTTCAACATGCCATTGTCACATTGCTGGAGTTAAGGATGCCTTTGGAGCTACACCTGGGCTCTGAGATGATTACCAAAGGAAAAGCCAGCACAGAGATACAGGGAGACTCTGCACCCCATCCGGGGTGCCCAGAGAACCCACAGACCCATTATTCCAAAGGCTGGAACCACCCAGCCTCAAGGACTGATATGAACTGTTGTGTTTGCATAATGTGTTTTGTCTTGTCCTATTTTTCTCTTCCAAGACAAAGCCTATGCCTGGCCTCTCAGCAACCTGGGACCTTTCACTGTACTAGTACCAACTAACAAGGGGTTAAAAGGAACAAATGTAAGTAGTTGTGTGGGCAAATATACGTGGGATGAGGAAGAAGGGAAGTTTAGGTCACTAAATATTACCACATCTATCTGCTAAAATGCTCAGCAGCAGTCAATATGGTGGCAATGGTGGCAATATTGGTGGTGGTGATGATAGTAGTGATAATGACAATGGTGGTGATGGTGGTGATGGTGGTGATAGTGGCAATGGTGGCAATGGTGGTGATGGTGTTACTGATGCTCTTTCTGGTGGTGGTAAAAACCAGTCCCTATTCAAGACCCCAAGGACTATTTCTCCTGCTACAGGCATTCATTTTGGCAATGGGGATCTGAGCAAAGACTGGTGAGACCTTAATTAAGTTCTAAGCATATGCGATTTATGAGATGGACATACAATCATAGAATGGTAGAGGTCAAGCTGAAAGGGAGTTGAGGGCTCACTTGGTCCAATTCCTTCATTATACTGATGAGATAACTAAGATTTGCCCAAGGTTGAACAGGAAGGAATGGATACAAAAGCATTTATTAAGCATGCCCTACTTATCAAGCATTGTCTTCTAAGCACTGGGGATACAAATACAAAATTATGAATTGTCTTTACTCTCAAGGAGCTTACATTCTGATGGGGTAGACAATGCATATGGGGAATGAGGGCTAAGGAAGGACACCAAGGTTTGAGGACTTCTAGGAACAATGAATAGAGCCAGAATGGTAGACCTTTTCAAGAAACAATAGTGGTGTTGATGTGATTACAGATTCAGGCAAATGAAGCAGAGGAGATGGGAAAGAAGGGCAGTATAAGTACCTGATAGAGTGGGCCATGAGACATTCATCACTTGAGACAGTAGGGTCCCAGGATGGGTGCTCCAGAGGTAAAAATTCCAGGGAATAGTCTCTGGTCCAAGTGGTAAGACAATTGATGAGGAGATGGCCACCAGGAAGTAAAGTAATCATGTATATTGGGAGACCATCATTCCAAATATATAATAATGTATAATCGAATATGAATCCAAATTCAAAAACAAAAATGTCATAAAACAAAATGTCTAAGTGTTTCCACTAGTGGGAAAGAAATAAACACCCCCTAAGTGCCAGGTACTATGCAAAGTGCTTTATGAGTATTATTCATTTGTTCTCTGGAGATCAATGATTTGCCCAGGGGCACAAATTAGTCATAAAACTTAGTTGGCAGCCATTTCTGTGTGTCAAAATTCAGACTTGAAGCCAGATCTTCCTGACTTGATTTAGGCTATCTCCCATGTGACAATGGCTTAGGATAATGGTCTGTACTTAGGATCTAGATGCTCATAACTGAAAGGAGCCTCAGAAGCCATCCAATCCCCTTATGCTGATGAGGAAATTGAAGCCCAGAGGTTAAGTGACTTGCCCAAGATCATATTGGTATTCACTATCATAAGCAGAATTTGAATCCAGACCCTCTGACTTCAGAGCCAGACCTCCCTCCACAGGTTCCTTAAGGACAAGGACTCTTGTTTTTATTTTCATCTCCCTCTCTCTCCTTCTTATCACTCAATGAAGTGCCCAACACGTACATAGTATTTAATAAATGATTATTGACTGAGTGAATTGTATAAATGCAAACAGTCATTAGGGCCCTTTGGCTCTGCCCAGCTCCGCGGTGAAGGATTTGTTAAAGATGGGAAACCACTCTCTACTTTTCTTAGGTCAAGGATCTTTTGATGGATAAAAAGAATGCTCAGTACTTTGTGAAACTCCATATCATCGCTGGCCAGGTAGACATTGAAGGATTGAACAGCACAGACACCTTTTATACCTTGACTGGGAAGTCAGGGGAAATATTCAATGGAGACAAGGTAAGAGAACCCAATGTTTTTCATTCTTATTTTTAAGTTTTGGATTTTAATTCAGATATAAAGTCTCTTAATTTTACTTATAGGACAAAATACTTTAAGGCAGCAAAACCTGAAAAGTTTTTTGGCAAACATTTTTGTGATAAAATGAAGTACATTAAGAAAAGGAATTGGGGTGCAGGGTCTTGGCTTCCCAGTAAACTCACATAACTTTTTGAATACTTGCCTTCTCCCACATATTCATTCGAATGGGAGACCCAGAGGGTTTTTGTGGAGTTGAGGAAAAGCACAGTACCTCAGACCCAGCCTTTTATGGTTTCTTTAGAAGAAATTCTTTAACTCTTCCTTTGCAGAGGAAATAAGACTGATGATCAAGAATTGGCAAAGCAAAAAGGGACTTTCTAACCCTAAATCAGATAGAAGCTTGGGATAAGAACATAGAGAATAATTCCCAAATATATTTCCCTCATCTACCATTTCACTTTATCATATTTTTTTTTTGAAAAGCAAGAATGGTTAAAAAGAAAATCCTTTCCTTAATTTTGACACAATGTGTGACTCTGGGCAAGTCACTTAAACTCCATCAACCTCAGTTTTCTTATCTGTAAAAGGCAGATAATAATGTCATCCACTTCATAGGGTTGTTGTGAGGATTAAATAATAGAATACATGTAAGTCCTTGTATAAACCTTCAAGTGCTATAGAAACATATATATTATTTTTGGCTTTCTTAGTTGAAATAGACATGAGCCCCAGGTAACCTTCTTACCTGTTCCCTAAGGTGTAGCCCAGCTAAGTTTAGCAATACTCAGGACCTGGTTGGACTGCAGCAATTCAGAAAGACCATACACCAAGAGGGAGAAAGTGGGGCATTACATGGGGGTATGAGAGACAGAGAGAGGGAGAGTGTGTGTGTGTGTGTGTGTGTGTGTGTGTGTGTGTGTGTTTTGCCAAAGGCAACAATCATTCAACTTGGAACAGGAAAGAAATTAAGAATGAAATCTGTTTCCTGGTAGGATGGGTACAAAGCAAGATCAGCATTCCTTTTAAGGAAAAGGAAATAGGCTGTGTTTATTTTAGATTGCTGGAGTTTATCTGTCCCCTCTGACTTAACCTTCCATCTTTCCTAATGCTCTTTTTTAAAAAGGCAAACTTAGACTCCCTCCTTCACTCAGGGCCATTTTTGCCACCCCCACTTCCCCTGGCCAGCATTATTTAAAGGAAATTCACTGGAGATTTTTCAGCTGTCATTATTCCAATGAGGGTTCATCACCTCCAAAATGTGACTATTTCCTCACAAATATCTAGGCAAATAAGAACTAACACTATATTAATGTCTTATATTTCTGTAACACTTTATAATATTCAAATGCCCAGTCATCCAACAACTTGTAGTTAATGAAGAATGAAGTTGAACCTAGAACCCAGATCCTATGACTCCTGATTCAATGTTCTTTCCATCACACCACATGGTTAACAAGCGTTCCTTTTACTTCTTTAGGACAATCAACTTAGGCTCAGGCTCAGTGGAGGAAAAAAGAAAGGGAAGATCATACAAGGGAACATAATTGCCTCCAATGGACTCTTGCACATCATTGATAAGGCCATGGACAAAATGGCACCTGTATTTGAGAGCAGCACAGAGGTGAGAAATCAGAGTTTAAAATTGTATTAACTTAGATATTTTGGTAATACAGTGAAGAGAGCACAAGGGTTAGAGTCAAGAACCCTGTGTTCAAATCCTGCCTTGACTCTTAGTATGTGACATTGTATAAGTCAATCTCTGCCTTGGTTTCCTCCCATTTAAAATAAGAAAGTTGGACCCTAAGATCTCTTCCTGCTCTAAATCTCTGATCCCATGTTGTTCTTTTTTATTGCCCTAAAGAGCAACATCTAAATAGAAAAGCACAAAATAAGAAGGGTTTATTTTATTATTATTTCTTATTAATCAGATGTATAACTTCATTGATGTAGTGAATTCTTAATGAAGTTACTCCTTCTACCAATGCAAATTGCCAACTGTTCTTCAATGCTATAGTCTTAGAGAATTGATTAGGATAGGTAAATGACTTACCCAAAGTCACACTGCCCATCTGTGCCAGAGGCAGGACCTGAACCCAGCTCTTCTGACTTCAAAGCTGTCTCTTTATCCCCAATTAGCAGGCTACTCCTCATCTTAGGGTCATACTTCTTGCAGTATTGAGCTTATCCAGCCATTTATTCAACAAACATGTTTAAGCCCCTATTATACGTAATATTCAAAAATAAAGCATACGGTCAGATAAATATAGTACACGGGAGAGCACAATAAGTATCTAAAGGGAGTTTAAAATGCTATCAACTCAAATTCAGAGGATTCTCTTCCATTTGTGAAAAATCAGAGAAGGGACCTCTTCCATGAAGGATGGGTAGGATGTCAAAAGGCAAAGACAAGGAGAGAAGAGCATTCTGGGAGTAAGCAAAGGACAAGACAGCACAGAATATATGTAGGGATCAAGTGAATGCAGTTTATCTGGAGTGTGGTAAACATGGTGGAATATAGACAGATTAAGGGGATTTGAAAGTCTCTTTTCTGAAATTCTTGAATCCTAAGAAGTGTGAAATAAGGTAAACTGGAATCGCAAGGCTAGAGAAAACCTTCCAACTATCAGTACTCATGACACTCCACTTGCCCTAGAGGTCATTTTGTATTTATTTTGATTTAATCATTTGCATGTACTCTTGATGCTTGGTAGACTGTAAGCTCCTTGAGGGTAAGGCTTGTTTCATTTTTACATCCTTATCCCCAGAACCTAACATAGCACTTGGCACATAGTAGGTTTGTAACCAATGCTTGTTGAAAATTCATTCAGTAGGCTTTGGGTAACCACTCAGTTGTCTCCAAAACCAAAAAAGTGAGGTTAATATATTTAGTATTAGTAGGGACCTTAGGGATTATGCACCCCAACTCTCTTTGGATAGCTGAAAAAACTGAATCCCAGAGAGGTCAGTGATTTGCTTAAGATTATATGGGTAGTAAGTGACTTTGCTGGGACTTGAACTTAGGGTTTTTGCCTTAAACCAGCCCTCTTTCCAGCGTGCTTCTCAAGGTATCCATGCATCATACACAAACCATAAAGATCTCCTTACAAAGCTGAATGTCCTGCACAGCCTCCCTTACAAAAGACCACACTAACTGTGAAACTACAATTGATATCAGAGGTCAGCTGTCCCAGGTGATAGAAGGATAAGGGCAGCTAGGTGGTACAGTGGGTAGAGTGAGGGCCCTGGATTCAGTAAGTCCTGAGTTCAAATAGGACCTCAGATACTTACTAGCTGTGTGACCTGGCAAGTCACTTAACTCTGTTTGCCTTAGTTTCCTCATCTGGAAAATTAGCTGGAGAAGGAAATGACAAACCACACCAGTATCTTTGCCCAAATGGTGTCATGAAGAGTCAGACATGACCGAAAATAACTAAACAATAAGAAGGTGATTCTAGTATAGATGGTGGGATAACATTTAACAATATTTATTGAACAAAGTTGACCTTTCTATACTTTTCCATGATGGAGAGGGCTTGCCTGTTATAATGGTACTTGCGGTAACCCATTAGTCTGATACTTGGGAATTTACCCAGCACGCCTTACAAAAGAAGGCTATGGCTGGTCACTATCAACTCAATTAATCTCATCTATAGAATGACCCATCTGGAAGCTACTTCTCAACAATACTGAAATATTTCTCAAATCAGATGTCTTTCAGCTCTAGTATCTTAATGCATAGCACCTTCTCTTCACTGATTTTTTTAAACAAAACCTAAATGGTAAAACAGTGCATTTGTCTTTTTTTTTTTCCTTAAGCAAACCATAATGGCGATGCTACAGCCAAGATACAGCAGATTCAGGTCCCTGTTGAAGGTAGGTTTCTGCATATCTCTCATGAAATCCTAGGGAATGTTTACAAATGCATGTCCAAGCTTGACTGTCTGTAAGTCTTTCTTTGTCAAATTCAGGTAACAAATGTGGGCCAAGCCTTAGATGAGGATGGTGTTGGAGGACCATATACCATCTTTGTTCCAAGTGATGAAGCCTTGAACAACATGAAAGATGGCATTCTGGACTATCTCCTCTCTGCAGAGGTATTAGAGCCAATCATACTTTGTTAGTATAATGTTAACTCATAGCACAAAGGATAGAGCCCTGGACCTAGAGTCAGGAAGACCTGAGTTCAAATCCAACTTCAGACACTTACTTAGCTATGTGACCCTGGTCAAGTCACTTGACCTCTGTCTGTCTCAGCTTCCTCATCTGTAAAATGTGGATATTAATAGAGTTGTTGTGAGAATAAGATGAGATAATGTTTGTAAAATGTTTTGCAAACCTTAAAGCACTGTGTAAATACTAGTTATTATATAATGTGACAATATAATAGATGATAATATCTTTATATTAATTATAACCACATATAATTG
>CM053585.1:391926033-391948965 GCA_028646515.1 Pseudochirops corinnae
GAATATAACCTTTGCATTATTATATTATACATACTTTTATATCATAATAATATAATAATTATATGGTATATACAATAATTTATAATTATATTATAGTAATCATAATTATTTGCACCTAATTATTTGCAAATCATCTCCCCCACTTAACTCTAAGCCCCTTGAGGGTAGGGACTAGGTTTGGCATTTAAGAGGATATTGCCTTTCTTTGTATCCCTAGTGGTAGCCCAGTGATTGGCTCACAGTAGGCGCTTAATAAGTGCTTTTTAATTAGAGGCAAAGTAACTTGTCCAAGGTCACACAGCTAGGGAAGATGGTAGCCAAGAACTGGAAAGGACCTCAGAAATCATCTAGTCTAACCTCATTTTACAGAGAAGGAAACTGAGGCTGGGAAAGATTAAATGATTTGCCCAAGCATGGCTGCCTCCAACTGTGTTTACATGATCTTGGTATATACGTTCAGCTCTACTTGACTCCCTTTGCAAGATGTGAAGAATAGAATAGCTCTTTGCAGCCTACCCCACCCCATTCTCAAAGACAACTATTGGACAGTGCAGCAACTAGGCTGAACTGAGTCTCTTTACCTCAAACCAGTTGTAAATTGTAAAGGTTACTCTGAGCACCCCTATCGTGTGCCCTTGTCTCTTCCAAGGCACCCAGAACCCCACTATTCTCATCTCCATCCCCCAAGTCAAATAATAGAAGGAGATAACGCACACAAAGCACTTTACATGCCTTAACGTTAGGATGTTGATAGCTACACCAAAAGCTTCTCTCCGTGAAGACCACAGAACTTCACTGAATGTTCTCACAGTGAAAGTATGACCCAATTTATAAAAATTAAATTTTTGGCACACATCTCTTCTTAATTTTAAAAGTTAAAAAAAAGAAAAGAAAGAAGATTTTTAAGAAGATTTTTAAAAGTTCAGGCAGCTAGGTGGTGCAGTGAATAGAGCACCAGCCCTGGAGTCAGGAGGACCCAAGTTAAAATCTGGCCTCAGACACTCAGACACTTAACACTTACTAGCAGTGTGGCCTTGGGCAAGTCATTTAACAACAATTTCCCTGCCTTCTCCCCTCCAAAAAGGGGGGGGGGGGCGGGAATTAAAGTCAATTTGCTTTGTGTTTTGAGGGAGAATGTAACCCTATATAATGCAATAACTAGGAATAGCAGTGTGGTTCAAGGCAAAGAACATGTGGCAAATATTCAGCTACGTATTACCTCTGTGTAGTCACTTCATTTCTCTGGATCTCAGTTTCTTCATCTATAAAATGGAAGGGATTGGACTAGATGGATTCTAAGATCCCTTCCCACCCTAAAGCCATAATCCTCAGTTGTTATAATCTTATTTTACAAATTTGGTAATTTCTTTGATACATACTTTAAAAGAAAAAAAAAAGCAAACATTTCCCAAGTCCATAGTCAAGGACATAATTAATATCAATTTTTTGAGCCTGAAGAGATTCAATATTTAACTTGGAAATTTTTTTAAATTAAGAGTTTCCACCAAAAGAACATTGACTCTGGAAATTTCCAATCCTACTTCTCATATTTAACTAGTCTCATGACCCCAGATATGTCATTTAATTTCTCTGAGCCTCAGTTTCCTTATCTGTAAAAATGAGCAGGTTGGTCTAGATGACTACCGAGGTCTTTTCAGCTCTGGATCTATGATCTGTGATTCTGGCATTTAATTTTTGTAGTTTCAATCCTTAAAGAAAAAGATTTTAGACACTTACTTTCCTGAACTTCAGGTCAGTGCCACCAGGTGACAGGAGTGTACCTTCCATTTCTTGGTTAGTCTTCCAAGTCTTGTGCTTTTCCTGAGATACCAGCAGGTGGCACTCTATTGGAGCAACTATAAAAAGGTATAACTTTTCTGTAATTGACATATAGAAAGTTAAAGGTAAACTGAAACAAACCTTAAATACTAACTTTACAGATAATGCTTTAGAGCAAGATAGTTAAAGAAATAAATCCCTAGGAAATAAGTGGAACAGAACATAATCAATTTGGGAGGATCATTCAGTCTTTTGCTATGTTTCCCATTAAAGAGAAGGCCTTAGCTTCCCCCAGCTTATCTTTGGTGCCCAAACTTCTCTTGTTGGTTTATCATTAGCATTGTCACCTTTCAGGACTTCTCACCTATTTTCACCCTCCCTCCTATCCACAGACCTGGCTGGCACATTTCCATAAGGTGTAAATCCAAGGAATTTTTGTTTAAAGCAAACATTTCTTGAATATTCCATCATAAAAAGGCAATGTTCTTTTATGTCAAGTGCAATCAAGAACCTATATCTACTAAACTTAATTTTTTTAATTTAAGTATTTTTTCAATTACATATTAAAGCAATTTTATTATTCATTCTTTTTAAATTTTAAGTTCCAAATTCTATTGCTCCCTCTCTCCCTTTCCTTCTTCTACCCTTATTGAGAAAACAAGCAATTTGATATAGGTTATAGATGTGCAGTCATGCAAAACCTTTTCAAACTTAATTTTTTAAACTAAACTTTAAAATTAATTTTAAAAAACACAAACCTTATTAAGACTTTAGAGTGTGTTTGAGTATATCATACATGCAAGCCTATGTACTCATCTTAATTAATAAGCACGATTATCTATACCAAGCATTGAGGATACAAAAACTAAACTGAAACAGCCCTGTCCTCGCTGAGCTTACACTCTTTCTAGGGAAACAATCCATTCATAGATATTTAACTACATATAACATGTCTTCAGGCATGTGGGAGAGGAGGAGCAAGATGATGGCAAATCTCCGGAAACTGCCGAGAAGAGAGAAAAGGATCTCCGCCCCTGCTTTCCTTCTCAGTTCTGCCTTTTGCTGAGATCTGCTCTCACTCTCCTCCCTCTCTGGTTATTGAAGCCTGGAGGATCACTGATTTAGAGGGGAGAGATCTCAGACGTCCTTAATCTAACCACCCTCATTTTATAGATAAGAAAACTAAAGGGAGGGGAGGAGAGGGAAATGACTTACTCAAGGTCACACTGTTAATTGTAACAAAACCAACATTTGAACCAAGACCCTTTAAATCCCAAGCTCTCTCTGCTGTACCTCTCTGCTCCCCACAAGGAAGACCCACACCTTCCTTATGCTTGGAATTATAAAACCTCTTTTCTCCCCTACCCCTCAAAGAGAAGAAAGTATATTGTTGTTTTTTACTTCAGACTTTTGGATTCTTGAAAGCTTTGACTAGAGAATATAAGCTCTGGCAGGTTGAAAAAAGCTTCCTCTGTTGATGGATTGTCTGTCTGTCATCTGGGACCAACCTGGCTAAATTGGGAAAGGCTTGTCATTGCGTTGGATAGCCATCTGCCTTGGTGGAAATATTATCCTAACTCTAATTCTCTGAATGTGTTTTCTAGGACAAAAGGGAAAGGATTCCCTCCTTGATTTTCCCAAGGCCCAAAAATGCCCATTTTAAATTTACATTTGATGCTTCTCTTCCTTTTAAACTGGTTTACCTCAGATTTTAGCTTTCTCTTCCAGCCCACAAGAGAGATTGTTTACATACCAGTATCCATGTCTGCTAAGTCCCTGGCCCTGATCCTACTATCATCAGATTACTATACAACATCCCCCAAAAGTCTTAGTGTATCTTAAGACTGTGACGGGACTTTGGGGACTCCCTGTATATGACTGCTGACTAGGGAGCCAAACTTTGGACTTTGCTCTGGAATCAGACAGAAACAATAGAGTATGAGAGCAATGCTCTCTTTAATCCACAAATACCTTCTGGTTAAAATGGGAGCCAGTGGATTTATGTCTAATACTTTAATAGAAATGTGGTCTCTTGCTGCCCTTCCTTTATTGGGGTGCTTTTGTCTCTGGACCATCACTGAGGAGGTCATTGTCATCCTTCAGCAAGAATGTGCATGTCAGAGATGTGGCACCAAAAGGCACGTGGACAGTAACAATGCCTGGAAACATATCCAGTTTGTCTCTATGTCCTGGATAAGCCAAAGCAGAATTTAATATGATGTTGAATTCAGTCCTTTTAATGGACTTCTAATGATAGAGGCTTGGGGCATCTAGGTGGTGCAGTGATAGAGCACCGGCCCTCAAGTCAGGAGGACCTGAGTTCAAATGTGACCTCAGATACTTGACACTTAACTAGCTGTGTGACCTTGGGCAAATCACTTAACCCCAATTGCCTTTCCTTCTCCCCTCCAAAAAGAAAAAAGAAAAAAAAATGAGAGGCTTGATGGCTAGAATGCTGAATGTAGAGTCAAGGCCTGGGTTCAATCAATGACTGAAACTTCTTTTGTAGCCACAGAGAAGGCCCTCTAACTCTATTGGCCTCAGTTTCTTTATCTGTAAAATAGAGTTAATAATACTGTTATTCCCCATCATACCTGTTATTATTGCTAGAGACATTTTGGCATAGTAGATAGAAAGCTGGTCTTAGAGTTAGGAAGTTCTGGGCTCAAGTCATTCTTCTGACACATACTGATATCCCTCTGAGACATGTTAGCAATGGGACCCTTAATGGGGTTAAATTCTGTGCCCCAGGTCATTCTCTAAACTATAAGTTATAGAGAGTGTGCCTTATACTTATGGAACTCTTAGCCTCCAAATGTACAAGACAACCCTCTAAGATGATCAGTTGCAAGAAGGTGCCAACTTCTATTGGTGGAAAGAATTTCCTCCCCTGAAATTTCCAAAGCCCATTGAAGTCAGAGGAACAATCCCTACCACTCTTCCAATTAAATCCTCCCTTCACTATATTGGTGCAAGATTCAAAAGAGATTATGTATATGGAGCATCTTGAATCTTATGTATCAACCGGTATTTTTTTAATCCCTACCTGAAGAAAGACACAGGTAGAGAGGTGATGGGACTTTAGGGTGAAAGAGGCCTTACCAATCACTTAGGCTGGAGTTTCCAGCACCTTTTTGGTGTCCTGAACCTCTCTGGCCATCAATCTGGTGAAGCCTATGGAGCCCTTCTCAAAATCATGTTTTTTAAAATGCATAGCAACATAAAAGAAACCAATTATGTTGAAAACTAGTTATCAAAATCTGTTTTAAAAACAAGCTTGTGGACCCCAGATTAAGAACTCCTGATCTAAACTCTCATTCTACAGATAAAGAAACAGGGAGCCAGGATCCCACTGGGAATTAATGGCAGAGCCTGACTTCCTGATTCAGAAGATCAGAGACTTCAATCTAGAAGGAGCCTCATGGAGGCCAACTCCCCTTATTTTACAGATGAGGAAACTGGAGTCCATAGGAGTTTAGTGATTTGATCAAGAGCACCCAACTAAAAAAGAAAAAGACAAGATTTGGACAAGTGTCCCTGATGTTCTTTCCGTTATACTGGCAATTACCGGACATTTGGGTCTCAAGAAATGTTCACATTCTTAAAAATTATGGAGGATACCCCCCACCAAAGAACTTAAGTTTATATGAATTATATCTATTGAGTATTATCTTGAAAATAATTTTGACCTCTTAAAGGGTTTTGAGGGACCACACTTTGAGAAATGCTGTTTCTCACCTCTGAAATTACTTAAAAATTCAGTCAGAAACAGCTGCCCCAGGGAAGACGGGATCCTTTTTCTATCCTATAGAGCTTTCTCTCATCATGGCGGCCTCCAGAGAAAATTCTGTCTTTGTTGTGACTTCCTCCGTTTGTCCAGTTGGATGTCACTTTGTATAACAATGGGCAGTGAGACCCAGGACAGCCTCAGACCAAAGAGGATTACATACTTGACAAACCATGGAAGAATGAGTCGGAGATTGGTAATGTCAGTATTTTCCCCGCTGACCAGAGAATGCCATAGGTTCATAGCTACAGAATCAGAAGGGACTTGCCAGGCCATCTACTCCAGTCTTCTCATTTTATATAGAAGGAAACTGAAGCCCAGAGGAGCTAAGAGCTTTACCCAAGATCACAAAGGAATTGAGCTGAGGTAGAATTCAAATCAGGTTCTCTGACTCTAAATCCAGCCCTCTTTTCTCAGTAACGTTCCTTCATTTAGGACTGTCCAGAACAGGAAGATTGCCCTGTACACCTGGAATTCCTACCCACCTTCTGCTTATCCTTTCTGAAAATAAATGGGAGTTGGGGAGGTTGAGAGGGAGCTTCTCTCTACTCTTCCTAGTGATACTTCTCTCTACTGACCTCTTTTAGTAATCTATTGCTGCAGGAATTCTCTATATGGAAGCAAATTTTCTCAGATGCAAACATACTTTGGTCTTTTTTTGAGTTGCACCTTGGCATAGTTAATGGGCCTGTTGTAAACAGATCTGCCATTTCAAAGAAGAATGCCACAGGTAACATGGGAATCTCACCACCAGAATCACCCAAGCATAATGCCTTTGGAATCAAGGCCCTGGATTTGATGGCCTCTGCCAAGTGATGCCTGTATAACCTTGGGCAAGTCAAAGTGTTCAGCAAGATGAACTCTGGGATTCTTCCAGATCTATGATACTATTCCACTATCACTTTATCTAAGGCAGCTCGGTGGTGAGGTGGATAAAGCATGAGGCCTGAAATCAGGAAGACTCAACAACAAAATCACTTTCCTCTGGTTTTCTCATCCATGCAATGAGGGAGTTGAGCTAAAAGTTCTCTGAGATTTGTGACTCTGCAAAGAATAATGTAATTATTTTTCCCTGGGATGAGGCTCCTGAAAGATCACTCTGATTTTTATTCTCTCTAATGTTTAAATAAGCATTTTAATTCTGCACAGGGCTCTCGGAAGCTTCTGGAACTTGTCCGATATCATATTGTCCCATTTACTCAGGTGGGTATTCCATTTCCACATCTGGGGGCAAGAGGAGGGTAGTGGCAAGAAATCTTTATGTTGTTAAAAAAAATATTTAGAGATTTTCTTTAGAAAAGAGACTTCTCTAAGCCCAAAACCCCTAACTTCCTCTATTTGGGGAGGGAAACCAGGGTGGCAAAAGGCCTTAAGTTCATATTGTAGCAAGCTATGTTGAAGGGAAGACTGGGTATATTTATCTTGGAGGAGAAGAGAAGACTGAGAAGGGACACAATGAGTATATCCAAGTATTTGAAGGGATGTCATGTGGAACAGGGATTAAGTAAAGAAAAAGCAGAGACAAATCCCAAAAGAGAAAAGTTTAGGCTTAATGAAAGTAAAAACTTAGTAATATTAAAGCTATCCAAAAGTGTATTGGACTGCCTCTAGAGAAGGTGGGTTTGCCCTTCCTCACTGGAGGTCCTCAAGCTAAGGCAGAAGGACAATTTGGGGGTTGGGTTGCAGAGATTTTCCTTTGTACAAATACCAGTTGGATTGGATGACCTCTGAAGTTCTGGGTAACTGGAAAACCACACCTGGAGAAGGAGACTCTGAGTTGGAAGAGATCTCAGAAACCATCCAATCCCAACCATACCTGAATAATAACACTTCCTACAACTTTCCCATCACCCCCATAGCTGATATCAAGGCCTCATCCATGGGCTGTTCAAGGCAACACATCTTCATCACCCCAAAGCTTCAGGACCCATTTTTAAAGGGGGAAAATGGAAATACTTCCTTCTTTCTCAATGGCACCTTGGATAGAATGACTCGGTCTTGATTGTGTGTTGATCATGTTTGGCTCATTTCAGCTGGAAGTTGCCAACATCATCTCCAAGCCCCACATCAGGAGCATGGCCAACCAGATCATCCAGTTTAATACAACCAGCAATGTAAGTCCAAATGTTCTTCTGCTGGGACCAGTCTCCTTGGCTCTGACATCAATCAGTCATTCATTGGTTCACCAAGTTATTCCACAGATGCCTTAGGTCAGTCTCCAACCACCCAACCAACCCAACCTCAATGTAGATGACCAAGTGATTTTCCTAAAGAACAGATCTAACCATGACACTCCCTCTATTCTATGAACTCCAGGGTCTCCTTATGATCTCTAATATCACTGCATCATAGACTTGAAGCTAGAAAAGACCATATAACCCAATGCCTTCATTCTGTAAAGCAAACCTATGGAGGAGCAATCATATAATGCCAGATTATAATGCCTTTGGACTGTCCCACACTTATTGCCTCCCCTACTTAGAGTTGGAAGCTCTTCACCACAAGGTTTTTCCTATCAGGCAGCCAGATGGCAGAGAAAATCCTGTGAGGGGGCTCACAGTAAGAAAGACTTATTATGATCAAACCCTGTTTCCTGGATGTGTGACTCTGGGCACATCCCTCCATTTTTCTGAGCCTCGTTTTCCTCATCTATAAAATACATGGATTGGACACTATGGCCTCCAAGGTCCCTTCCAGCTCTAAATCCATCCCTGTGATCTTTCCAGTCTTCCTTTCAAGTGCTCCCCTCTTTGTTTTTGTTTTTTGGAGAGGGGAATGCAGGGCAATTGGAGTTAAGTGACTTGCCCTAGGTCACACAGCTGGTAAGGGTTAAGTGTCTCAGGTCAAATTTGAACTCAGGTCCTCCTGGTGCTAGGGCCTGTGCTCTATCTACTGCTCCACCTAGCCTCCACAACTCCTCTCCTTTTCCGTGCATGTGATGTTACATGCATATAATGTTCCCTCTCTTGTTTTTGAGCCCTTGCACTGGCCGCTTAGGATGCTCTCCCCCATCACCTTCACCTCTTAGCTTACCTAGCTTCCTTCAAAGTTCAACTCAAATGCTACTTTCTAGAGGAGGACTTTCCTGGTCTCCTCTCTCCCTCCCAAAGTGACATTCCATTGTTTGGAATCTAGGATCATCAGAAGGGAAAGGAAATGCCATGTGTTAAGATATAGACTACCTTTGTGACTTAGTTCGTCAGTGCTCTGAGCCATACATGTCAAACATGGGAACCATACCACATGAGGCCCATGATACTCCCAAGTAGAGCCCAAACCGGATTAAAATGGAATTGGGAGACACCTGACAAAATAAATAAAAATACAATAAAGCATAGATAATGTTGATATAGGATTTTTTTTAGGCCAATATGCTACCAACAGAGATGTTTGCATGTGGTTTGCTGGCCCCCATTTCTATCTGAGCTTGACTCTACTGCTATAAATTCTCTAAGACTAAATTATAGAGTAGGAGGTTTGATCCATGTTAGTAGATATAGGATGGATGAATGGATGGATGGGATAGCTGAATGGATGGACGGATAGATGGTTGAATTGGAAGATGAATGGGTAAATGGGTGAGGAAGAGAGAGGGAGGGAGAAATAAAAAGGGAAGACAGAAGAGAGAGAGAAATTGTCAGGCCCTGTTTTCCTCACCAGGAACTCTCTACATGACTGAGATCACATTAAAAAAAAATCAATGTATTGTTATCATAAGCTTCCTAACTATGATAATCCTTTCTTTGGGAGACTGTCTTTCATAGGAACAATGCAAAAAATTGTAGTTCCACAATACAAAATAGCTCAGGAAGATCTTTGATTCCCAATGAATACTGACGATGCTCTGATTTTCTTCCTTTTGCAGGGACAAATCCTGGCCAATGAGGTGGCCATGGAAGAAGTGGAAGTGGAGGCCAAAAATGGTCGAATCTATACCCTGGCCGGAGTTCTCATCCCTCCCTCCATTGTCCCTATTCTCCCCAATCGGTGTGATGAGACAGAGAGAGACATGAAGCTGGTAAGGTTCATAGGATCTCAGATTTCTAGTTGATAGAGAAATTTTGTGACTTGCCAGAGTGCATAGCTTAGAAGCATCTGAGGTTGGAGACTAACAAAACACAAAAGCAGTGATTCTCCTTTCAGTTCAGAAACAGACAACAGGATACATCCACCTAGATAAGTTTATAATATCCTAGATTTAGACTGAGAAAGGACCCTTAGAGGCCATTGATTTTATAGGGAAGGAAACTGAGTCTCAGAGAGACTAAGTGATTTTCCAGGATAAAAGAACCAGTGTCTGAGGGGGCATCCAAACCTAGATCTTCCTGAAAACCTCTCTTCCAGGCATGCTAAACAGGACTAAACAAGGACTTCTGAAGCCTTGCCCTTCATTTTATTCACTGTGTACCAAGGACCAATGCTACTCAGGAAGCAGGGGAAAGTTGCAAAATACTAGACTATAGGAGAGAAATCACCGAGTCTTTTTGAGCACCTGGATGAAGGGCCGGGCATTGTGCTAAGTGGCAGGGATAACAATACAAAGAATGTGGCAATCCTTGATCTCAAAGTGCTTACATTCTTCAGGGGGTGACAAGTACAGGTATGAATACATACTCCACAGACTCTTGGTTTTATTGGCATCAGGAACTCTCGGGAAGAAAACTCCCTCTGACAATGAAAATCTGTTCCTAGGGTGGCAAGGTGGCACAGTGAATAGAGCACTGGCCCTGGAGTGAGGAGGACTTGAGTTCAAATCCAGCCTCAAATACTTAATATTTACTAGACATGTGACCTTGGGCAAGTCACTTAACCCCAATTGCTCTGCCCTCCAAAAAGAAAAAAAAGAAGAAGAAAAAGGAAATCTGTTCCTGCTCAATAATTTAGTCTTTGTATCCCTCTGTTTTGCCCTCTGTAAAATGAGGGTGAAACTGATGCCTTACAAGAAATGTGCCAGTTAACCAATTAACTGAGTTTTCAATGTTTTTGAAATGCCAAATACTGTTGTTCTCTGAGCTTATAAACCTTCTTAGGGGTCTCCTCTGATTTCCAAGGTAACCTTTGAACTCATCCTGTTGAAATCAGAATGTTTTAAAGTTCCCCCACTGCCATATGGATGCTTTTCAGGTTCCCATGGATACCACAAGCCCAAAATTTATTGAAATAATAATATTTTGCATCTGTGCCATGCCTTCTCTTGAATGCTATCCAACTGGTACCTCATGGGCTCTCACAACAAAATTCTGAAGTTACTTCTGGTCTCATATAGCTCTCATGAAGATCAGCTAATCCACCCATCATTTTGTATTGGATACAACCTCTTCTTTTTACAGATGAAATTGTCACTGAGTGCTTACTTCCCTATGGGCTGGCAATGCCACTGGGAAAATCACCTTAGTGGTGCCTGGGGAAAACTAGTTCTCCAAATGCATAGAATGGCCCAAGTCTCCTAACATAGCATCTAGGTGACCTCAGAAAAGGACATTTTCCCTCCCTAGGCATCAGTACCTTCATCTGCTAAAAAATAAGAAGAAGAAGAGGTTGAATTGGATGCCTTCTCGGGTCACTTCTAGCTCTAAATCACATCTACTCTCAGCCTCAGTTTCACTATCTGCAAAATAAAGGAGTTGGTCTAGATTACACCTGAGCTCACTTCAAGCTCTGGCTAGAAAAGGGAAGAGGTTTATTCTTTATTGTTCCAGTGGATAGGAGATAAATTGTCTAATTGCCAAGAAGAGCTTTATAACACTAAGGGCCACCCAATGAAAGAATGACTTGCTTCCTGAAGTAATGAGCTCTCTGTCAGTGTAAGTCATCATTTAGTGATGCTATAGGGAAAATTCCTGAATTGCAAAGAATGTAACCTAGATGACTTTGACTCTCTTTCCAACCTTGAGAATTCATGATTCTTTTGAAATGGTGCCCAAAGGATCATAGGTTTAAAGTTTGAAGGAACCTTAGGGACCATCTAGTCCAACGTTTTCATTTTACAGATAAGAAAACTGAGGTCCAGGAAGGCTAGGTATTTGACTTACCCAAGGTCACACAGATTGTGTGTAGTAGGGTAGTGAGTAAGTGAGATTTGAACCCTGTGGGGCTACTCATTACCTGCAGAGATAGACCTTTCCACTTTGAAATAGATCCCACTGTTGGGAAGTTTTCCAAATGATCTGCCAAGCTAATGATATCCATTGTCTTTAAGTGCTTACTTCCCAGTGGGTTGTCTGTGCCACTGGGAAAATCAGCTTAGTACTGCCTATGGAAAAACGTGGACTCTAAATGCATAGAGATGGCCAAAATCTTCTGACAAGTTCAATCAAAGAACACAAAGCATCTCCTCTATTTAAAAAAAAAATGTAGGGGTGGCTAGGTGGCACAGAGAACAGAGCACTGGCCCTGGAGTCAGGAAGACCCGAGTTCAAATCCGGCCTCAGACACTTAACACAAACTAGCCATGTGACCTTGGGCAAGTCACTTAACCCCAATTGCCCTCCAAAAAAAAAGCACCAAAAAATGTATTCCCTGACACCAGATGTAATTCTCACCTTGCTGGCCTTCGGCATCTTTCTCAGAGAGAACATCCCTGCCCAGAGCCACATTCCTCCCTAGAATGGTCATAAGTTATAACCCAGATGTATGATCATGCCCTGGGCATCTTACCAAGAAGAAGGTCATGGGAAGAAGTTCAGCTGGCCTGGAATCATGGCGGGAAGCAAAGATAACTGCCCCCCAGCCTAACACTTGCCTCTCTCACTTTTCCAAATTACTTTCCTTCCTCATCAAAACACAGGGGAAGGAGGGGGAGCAGCTGGAGCAGCTGTCTGACTCATCTTAGTAGAAGTAGACCCATGGCCTCATCAGGCGTTATGCCTGGGCGAGGATTGAGATGGGGCCAGAGGAAAGCTTCTTAAAAGGATGGAAAAGTTGGGAGATGGATATTCATTAATTGGGGGGAAAATAACGCTCATAAGTATTTGGGAAAAGATGTATTAAGTAGATGACAAGAGGATGGAGAAGAGGAACGGTTGGAAGTGATCACTAACCTCAGGCTGATGAACAGCATTCTATCCAGAGGGTGGTGGTGGCGGTGCTACTACTAATAATACTAACAATAACATTTACATAATGTTTTAAGGTCTACAAAGTGCTTTTAAACCTATCTCATCTTCACAACAACCCTGGGATATAAGTGCTGTTAATATCCCTGTTTTACAAATAAGGAAACTAAGGCAGACAGAGATTAAGTGACTTGCTCAGGGTCACACAGGGTACATCTGAGCACCTATATCAATCAAAAAACATTTATTAAGTACCTTTGTGTCAGGCACTGTGCTAAGTGCTGGAGATACAAAAAGAGGCAAAAGACAGGCCCTGCACTCAGGGAGTTTATAATCTAATATGAGAGACAAAATTCAAACAAATGTGGGTGCACATGTGCACACATGCACATGCACACACACAGAGCTATATACAAGATAAATAGGAAATAATTCATAGAGGGAAGGCACTGGAATGAAGAGGGAGTGGGGAAGGCTTTTGTAGTAGGTAGGATTTAGTTGGCACTTAAAGGAAGCCTGGGAAGTCAGGAGTCTAGGGGAGGAAGAAGAGCATTCCAGGTACAGGGGACAGCCAGTGAGAATATTCAGAGCTTAGAAGAGGAGGGTCTTGTTGGTGGAACAGCCAGAAGGTCAGTGTCCCTGGATCTGAGGGTATGTGTTGGGGAATAAGGTGTGAAAGACCTAGAAAGGTAGTAGGGGGTGGCGTTATGGATACAGGTTGTAGATTTAAGCTATAAAGTGTGTGTGTGTGTGTGTGTGTGTGTGTGTGTAAAATTTTATATATATATATATATATATATATATATATATATAAAGCCAGCAGCCCTGGGGAGATAGAATATTAAAGCTAAAATCAAAGGCCAAGACCATGGTCCATTGAGAAGCATCCTAAACCGAACATCAGAGGACCTGAGTTCAAATGCTTACTTGAGCCTTGGATACTATTTCCAGCTCTAGATTACAATCCCAATGAGTTCTAATTCTGGCCTGAGCTCGCTGTTTGGGTGACCTTGGGCAGATCAGTTGATCCTAACCCAGGCACTGCTCACAAGGTTGAAAACCAAGGATGGAGGAATTGTCTGCAGAGTTGTTGGTGTGGTACAGTGAAAGCATGACTGGATTTGGAGTCAAGGATCAAATCCTTGTCACAGTTCAAATCTTAACTGTGGTACTTACTACCTGTGTGACCTCAGGCCAATTATTGACCTCTCTGGGCTTGGGTTTTTCACTATAAAATAAGGTGGTTGAACTCTAGACAAACCTCCAGAAGAGGGGTAATGGGAGTTATGAGCTTGCAAATCTCCTCTGCTACTAAGAATAGCTGTCATTTGTTTTAACAGATTTAGGAGGATTTTAATGAGTCTTTTAAAAATTTCAATATTTTCTGGAAAAGCTACAGAGGGAAGTGGCTGGGAAATGTGCCCAGCCAGGACTGGCAGAACACTGGGAACAATTTGTCTATTTTTTAATGACACATCTGGATTATTGTGTTACATTCTAAAAGCTATATTTTAGGAAAAATATTAATAAACTGAATGGTGTCCAGATGAAAGAAACCAAGGTGGTGAAAAGAGTTTGAAATCATAATGGAGGGGAATCTACTGGAGGAAAACAAGCCAAAAGAAAGAATATTGTCTCTGGAGCCAGAGAATTTAGGTTGAAAGTTTTCCAGGGTCACTTACTACCTGTGACCTTGTGTAATTCACCTGTCATATCTCTGGGCCTCAGTTTCCTCATCTGTAAAATGAGGAAGTTTGGACAAGATGATCTCTGAGGGTCCTTCTAGCTCTGAACCCATAATCCTATTATCTCTCTGGGCCTCAGTTTCTTCATATGTAAAAAAAACAAAGTTGGACTAGATGGCCTCTGAGGTCCCTTTCAACCTTAGATCTAGGTGATGAACTGAGGATGTTTATTAATCTCACAGAAGAGTTAGGGCACATGTGATTACTGTCTTCAAGTATTTGAAATAGAAGACCGATTAGATTTCTTGTTTGTCACCCAGAGGGTAATGCTCAGAGCAGTGGCAGGAAGTTGTAAGAGGCAAGCAGGAAAAAATTCCACAATCAGAGCTATCCCAAAGGAGAATGGGCTACCTCAAGAGGTGGTGGGCTCCCCATCCTTGGAGGTCTTTCAGTAGAAGCTGGATGGCACATGGTTGGGTTTGGTGTGTCATGGATTCTTGCTCAGAGGCTGAGAAGGTCCCTCCTCCCTCTGAGATTCTACTGGAGAGAGTGGAAATGAAGGAGCTAAAGGTTTACTTTGCCACAGGATCCCTCCTTCCCGGCCTGGAGTTGGCCTTTTCCTTGTTCATGTCAGCCCAGTCCAAGTCTTCCTTGTTCTCATTTCAGGGCACGTGTGTGAGCTGCGGCATGATATACTGGAGTGTGTGTCCTGCCAACTCAGATCCCTTGGTGAGTGGGAATGTTACAGGAGATTACAAATAAAGCCTGAAAATGTAGATTGGTTTTCACACCTCCTTGTGCTACCCTTTTGTGTTTTGTTTTGTTTTTCCATTTAAAATTTAAAAATTTCCGTTTAAAATCTGTTCTAACTGGAATGTTATATGTTATCTTACCCCATTTTTTCCTTATTTTAAAATCTACTCATTTGAAAACAGGTAGGGGATATATGGGTAAGTCTTGGAGTTAGGAGAACCTGAGTTCAAATTCTGCCTCTGATATGCTCTGGCAGGGTGACCCTGCACAAGTCACTTGACCTCTTAGTGCCTCAGGGAATTGCCCTATAAGAATATAAGTGGCAAAAGTATAAAGTGGTCTGTATTGATAGTAGGAAATTCCTACACTATAGAAATGATAATAATAATAATAACAATAGCATTTGTAGAACACTTTAAGCTTTCCAAAATGCTTTCCAAAAATTATTTCCTTTTATCCTGGCAACAATGTTGGGATCTAGATACTTTTATCAATACAATGCTGGGATCTAGATGCTTTTATCAGATACATCTATCAGATACAATGTTGGGATCTAGATACTTTTATCAGATATATTTTATAGATAAGGAAACTGAAATCACAGGTTTATTTCAAAAGTAAAAAAATTTTGGACTAAATGTCATAGATCATAGATTTAAAACTAGAAAGGACCCCAGAGGTTCACAAGTCCAGAGCCTTCATTTTACAGATGAAGAAACTGAGGAGACGGTCAGTGGCCTTCCCCAGATTGCGTAAACAATAGTAAGTCAGTAAACTCAGTGTTTGAACCCATGTGATCTAACAGGGTACTTTCCCTCCATACTTCGTTTTATGACCTATTTTATTTTCTGACCAGAAGAAAGAGTGTGAAATTGGCTGCAGGGAGAGTAACACAACATAGGAAAGCTCACACAGGAAGGAGATGGTGGCCATGGCACCAGGTTTCCATCTCCTTTCATGACAGATAAGAATAGGGATTTTTGTGGACAAATGCCAGGTCAGCATGTCCTCTCCAGTCATTGTCTTCTAGAGCTGCCCAGGGCACAGAGAGATTAAATAACCTGTCTAGAGTCACACAGCCCGTGTGTGTCAGAGTTAGGATTTGAACTTAAGGTCTTCCTGACCTTAAGGTTGATTCTCTATCCAGTGATACCTGCACAAGTTTAGCTATTAACAGGAGAAAGAGAGAGAGAAGTAGAAGAAAGACAGAGAGAGAATTACTAAATACAGAAAAAAGAAGATTGTGAGTTATTAATGAAATTCTGTTGTTAAACCAAGAACGACCTTCTAACCGTCTCATAAAAATCTGCCGTATAAATTCAGTTAATTTTTTTCAATTAACATGCATTTATTTCTTCTCCCTCCCACTTGCCACCTTCCACTTAAAAAAGAAAAACCAAAATCCTTGTAACAAAAAGCAAAGCTGAAAAAAACAGATCTGCCCAATGGTCGTGTTTTATTGTGTGTTAGGAAGTGGGTAACCCCCTCCTTCAGCAGTCCTCTAGAATCCTGGTTGGCTTTGCTTGGAGCAGACTCTACTTCCGTGTATCCCCCCAAATGGCATAGCTAGGCTAATCAATTCGGAGCTCCCTTTCCAAAATATTGAGACACAATATGCAAACACCACATCTTAATAAAGTCTTGATCATCACCTAACAATCCAAATAATGTTGGCAGATTTTCTTTGAATTACCCTCATATTTTACTGTAGTCACAATTTCTCACTTCTTTCTCCTTCCAGAGCCTATTTACATCCAACTGTGTTTATGGTCGCAAGATAGGGAGCGAGACATTCCCCACGAAGGGTTGTGCCAGATACTGTAACTCCACTATCAAGGTAAGGCATGGGACTTGATGGCCAGACCCAAAGTTTCTTTCATCCAAATGTCACTTTCGTCTCCTTGCTTCACCCTCCTTACTTGCCAAAGGGGAGTGGCATCATTGAACCTTGGGAAAACTCTCTGCCCTCTGTGAAAGAAGGAAGGTGGTCAATAATAGGATTTCATCATTTCTAATAATTGACTCATCATGTCTTTGAACAAGCAAATGAAGAGCTGAATTTGTTGTCACAGACTGAAAAACAAAAACGAAATTGTCTTTCTCAGATGCCAAAGTGTTGCAAAGGCTTCTACGGTCCAGACTGTAACCAGTGTCCAGGAGGGTTTTCCAATCCATGCTCTGGAAATGGACAGGTAAAAAGAGGAGGAAAGACAATAAGGGGAAAGGAGGGCAGCAGGAAAAGGAGCAGGTCTACAGTTTGCAGATACATATCTCTTCTATGTGAGATGAGCTATTTAGAGACATCTCCATTCAATACGGCCTATTTGTGCCCAACCAGTGGTAGGGCCTTCCAAGTTCACATTGGTCTGCTCAGCCACAGTTGGCCACACTATACCTTGACCCTAACATAATGATGTCATTTTGGTCTTTTCAACCAACTAACCAACATAACTCTTCCACTAAAGAGCCAAGGAGAGAGCTATAGTTCCAACTTCTCTCTTGCCATCCCAACAAATTGTAAGTGTTAGAAAGGAAAAAAGGGAAAGAAATGTAAGCATAGAAGCCAAAAAGTGAATTTTGCATAGAATGCTAGAATTAAGACAGGAAGATTTAAGCTCAAATCCAGCTTCTGAAACTTACTAGCTATATGACCTTGGGAAAAACCACTTAACATCTGTGAGCTCCATCTCCTCATTTGTAAAATGAGAGGGTCAAAGCTGATGGTCTTCATGGTCTCTTCCAACTCTAAATCTATGACCCTCATGACCTCCCTAGGCCTCAGTTTTCCTATGAGAGGGTTGAACTAGATGGCCTTCAGGATTCCTTTTATCTTTTGCCCTACAGTCCTATGGACCATTTGAAGACAAAAGCAATTTATAGCTTCTAGGTTCTCCTTGTACCCCCTAAGTATTTCCCCCATGACTCCCTGTAGAGTCCTAAACTCTAGTTTGAGAGACACTCAACAAGTAATCAATGTAACTTCCTCTTTCTTGAGATCCATTATCATCCCAAGTTCTAGAAATAGTCCATGGTCTGACCAAACAAAACAAAATCTAGATAGACAAAGCTAAGTTGAGAAGTCAAATTGCCTAGAGAATATTTCCCTGGGTCACACTGACTTACCCAAAAAGTCTGTTCTTACAGTGTGCTGATGGGCTCAGTGGCAACGGGACTTGCATTTGTGATGACAGATTCCAAGGCTCTCACTGTCAATTCTGCTCTGATCCCAGGAAATACGGACCCCAATGTGAAAAAAGTAAGTCATCCTTTAACGTAGGGACCACTTCATTACCTTTACAAGACTTGATATCATGCCATTTATGGCATCAATGAAGACATGATATCTATTGTCCAAAATTCCTTATTAATGTGCCTTTAGCTAGGAGCCATGCAGTATTGGGCAGACTTAAGTTCTGAGTCCTACCTCAAATAATTACTAGCTATGTGACCCCAGGAAAATCACTTAACCACAGCTAGGATTAGAACCAGTATCTTTACCAAAAAAAAAAACTCCCACTGGGTTCAAAATAGTCAGACATCAATGAAATGACTAAATGACAAATGCATACATTTACACATATACATATTGGGCTCATGTCCATATTTGAATCTTGCTCCTTTCCAATGAGTTTTTACTTTATCAAAGCTTTATAAACCCTTCTTTAAAAATCTAGTCATGGAATTTGGTTCCTCCTACCAGATGCCATCTTCTCTTTCCCCTGACAGTGATATCAAGACCTGGAATGGTGTCTCTCCTCATCTCCACCACTTGGAACCCCTGCCTCCCTTCAAAAGTTAGCTTAGGTACCATCTCCTACAAAAAGACTTTCCTGGTTCCTCCAGGCATTAGTGCCCTCCCACCCAAAATTTGTTTCGTATATATACCTGTTAACTTATGTTTGTGTTTATCTTTATGTATTGTTTTCCCCTAGCTCCTGGAAGGCAAGGACTGTTTGGTTGAGTTTTTTTTTCCCCCAGTCTTTGTATCCCCAGCTCCTAACCCAGGTGGAAAGAGATTACATTTATTCAACTTCACCCCAGAGGGCAAAACAAAGGGGGGGGATGGGGAGGGAAAGTTGCAAATAGATAACTTTGGGCTTCCTGTTAGGAAAAATTTACTAAAGCAATGAAAGTTGTCTCAAAGTAGGATAGACCACTGAGGAGGGGGATAGGCACCTTTTTACTTGAGGTAACCTGAAAGTTGGATGACCATTCTTTGAGCCTGTTGTCCACTCTTTTTTTCCAGATTCAAATTAGAATAAATGACCACTGAGGTCCCTTAGACTCAGAAATTCTGGGATGTAGTCCAACTCAAAACAGAGGCACAAATATCTAACCAAAGTCATCCAGCTGGGATCAGAGCTGAGATTCAGACTCTTGTCCTCTGGTTTCCAGATCCAAAGCTCTTTCCATTATATATACCATACTGCTTCTTAGCCTTCTGAGCATCTTTCATAGGATCAAATGTCAACTGCCCACCCACCCCCACAATATTAGCCATACATCTGACTTTTTCCCTTGTATGGCAGGAAAATATGCCATGTGCTAAATTATGAGTAAAATAAAGAAAACTAGCCTGAGAATTGTAGCTGATGCATGCCTCCTCTGTGTGGCAAACAGGAGAACAATGTGATGGTGCTGAAGTAGGAATATGTTTTCAGACATGGCCAATATATATATTTGTTTTGCTTTGACTATGGACAGATTAAGTAATCAGTTATCTTATTTAAGTTATTTGTTTCCAGTAAACCTCAATCAGGTGTGTGTAGTGGGATAGAGCATAGAGAAAGAGGTATCAGAGGAAATCAACAATGTCTTAAAACAGAGAGCATCAGAAAAACCTGGCATGGCTCCACAATAAGATCTTCAATTCCATTCATTGCTGGGATTTAACATATTGATGTTATAAGTTTCTTTATAGGAACTTAAAATGATTTTATGAGAGAAAGGAAGGAAGAAAAGGAAGGTAGGATATAAGTATTCCCTACCTGACCAGAGTAGGCTACCAATCTCTTCTCTGTCCTTCACTTGCTTTTGAATAAACCTGTACTATATCTATTGATAAAAAGAATCACCCTGGGTCATCCTCATGGCTCACTCAGCCAAATGGGTAGGTTGTGCAAAAAATAGAGTACTTGTCTTCTATGACACTGGACCCAGAGTTTAGAATGTACCACCAAAACTGAGCCCCAATATCTTTGTCTTCTAGAATGTTTGTGTGTTCATGGGAAGTGTGATAATCGAATAGACAGTGATGGAGCCTGCCTTCCTGGAACCTGTAAGGATGGATCAGCTGGAAAGTTCTGTGATAAGCAGACCACAGCATGTGGCCCCTATGTCCAATTCTGTCATATCCATGCAAACTGTGAATACAGCAGCAAAGTTGCCAGGTAAGATAGCTATCTTTTAACAGTCAAGGGTGGACCCATCACCTCAAGTCACTTCTCATAGAGTTTGGAGCTGGCAGGGACCTTTGAAATCATCTAGGATAGGTCTCTCATTTTATAGATGTGGAACCTGAGGCTTAATGAAGAAAGGTGATTTGCCCTTTAAAAATTAGTAAAATGAGGCCAAGAAAGGAGAAGTGACTTATTTTCCATCATCACAAAGGATTTAATACCTGAGACAATTAGATGAAGAGAGTGCTGGACTTGGCATCAGGACAAACTGAGTTCAAATTGTGCCTCAGATACTTCCTAGGTGTGTGACCCTGAATCGGTTATTCAACCTCTCTCAAGCTTAGTTTCCTCATCTGTAAAATGGGAATAATAATACCACCTACTTCACAAGATTATTATGAGTATCAAATAAGATAATGTAGTGAAAGCTGAAACAGGTGCTGTGAAGTGCTCAGAACTTGGTCACCAAGGTCATCCACTGCATCCCGGGCCATCACCAGCCATCCTGACTTTTGTCCTGCCACTGGACCTTGATGACGCTAGAAAAGAGTGAGGCTGATGATTTTGTGCAACTCTGCCTCACTTAATCCAATTCACAAGCAAGTCGAGGCATCACCCAAAAATGGCTGGGTTCATACCCCTCTCTGATAACATCTTTTCTATTTCTGCATACCTCCTCATTAGTAATACAATGCAGCCTCCTAATACCCACTTGTGCCCTTTGTTGAGCTCCAATTTTAATCCTTCAGAAATTATAGTATTTCATGACTCCCAGTCACAAGAACTCTTTAGGAAAATGATTATTTTTTTTTTTTTGCTTTTTGGAGGGGAGAGGGCAGGGCGATTGGGGTTAAGTGACTTGCCCAAGGTCACACAGCTAGTAAGTGTTAAGTGTCTGAGGTTAGATTTGAACAAAGGTCCTCCTGACTCCAGGGCTGGTGCTCTATTCACTGCACCAACTAGCCACCCCAAATGATGATTTTTTTTAAAGTCCCTTCATGTGCTCATTTCAACAGCACATATTGGAATGATTTAGAGAATGTTGGTATCGCCCCCTGAACGTGGATGACACACAAATTTGTGAAACATTCCGTATTTTAAAAATAATTAAATTAAATTAAGATAAAAGTCTCTTTGTTTCATGGAGAAAAACTGGGAGTCATTTTAAAAAATCACATATTTTCCTTAAATCAGTCCATCCTGAGTGGAGCCAAGATGGTGGCGTAGAAGCAACAAGGTTCTGCAGCTCCCACATAGCCACCTCAAATACCCATAAAATATGACTCTAAACAAATTTTAGGCTCCAAAACTCACAAAAATACAGAAAAAACACATCTCCCACTGAAGGCAGCTTGGCAGGAAGGGATCATCGCAACATACTGGAAGCCGACACCAGCCCAACCTGAAACCACGGCTTGGCCCCTGGGTGGCCAGGACAAGTGGTAGCTAGAGCCTTCAGGAGAGTGGATCAGCAGCAGCTGTGGCAGTTTCCAGAATTATCAAGTCATAAGAAACAAGGACAAAGTGAAAGGTCAGTGGAACTCAGCTAAATTTGGGGGAGAAAAGCAGTCTGGCCGAACTGCCTCTGGCATCCCAGCAGCCACCCCCACATGGCTGCTTCAGAGCTCACAGCCTGCAGATTGCAGGGGGGCCAAGTGATCATTTATAGGCTAAGTGCTCTTGCATTGAGCAGCCTGGATCCGGATCATGGTCTTGGTGGTGGTCCTGGGGTGCATTTTCAGTGAGCCAAAGTTGGTGGGGGTTGCAGTGGCCTCCTAATAGCTCCAGCAGCTGTAAAAACCCCAGTGATTTGGGACAGAGCTTTCCCCTCTGGAAGCAGACTTCCACAGAGCTAAAAAGTCAAGTAATTGGACTGGCAACAACATGAGCAGGCAAAGGAAGCAAAGTAAGAACAGCAATCGAACTCTAGACTCCTTCTATGGGGGACAAACAGGATGAAAGCATGGAACAGGAGGAAGACAACACAGTCAGAACTCCCACACCAAAAGCTTCCAAGAAACATGAAGACTTCCTACAAACCATAGATCAGCTTAAGAAGGATTTTGAAAACCAAATAAGAGAAGTGGAGGAAAATTGGAAGAGAAATGAGAATGATGCAAGAAAATCATGAAATGAGAGTCAACAACATGAATGAAGAAAATAACACCTTAAAAAATAGATTAACTCAAACGGCAAAAGAGGACCAAAAACCAATGAGGAGAAGAATGCCTTGAAAAGTCAACTTTGCCAGGTGGAAAAAGAATCTCAAAAGCTTTCTGAAGAGAATAATTCCTTCAGAATTAGAGTGGAGCAAATGGAAGCAAATGACTTTATGAGAAATCAGGATATTATTAAACAGATCCAAACAAATGAAAAAATAGAAGGCAATGTGAAATATCTCCTTGAAAAAACCACTGACCTGGAAAATTGATCCAAGAGAGACAATTTAAAAATTATTGGACTACCTGAAAGCC
>CM053585.1:391949465-391968379 GCA_028646515.1 Pseudochirops corinnae
GTCAAATAGTGAGTTCTTATCCCAAAAACTGGGGTCTTTGGGCTTATCAAACAGTACATGATTATAATCGTTGAGTACTGAGTCTTTCGTACCCAGTCTATTCCATTGATCCACTACTCTATTCCTTAGCCAGTACCAAGCAGTTTTGATAACTGCTGCTTCGTAATAGAGGTTAAAATCTGGTACGGCTAGGCCCCCTTCCCTGGCATTTCTTCTCATTAGGTGCCTTGATATTCTGGACTTTTTGTTCTTCCAAATGAATTTTGTCACATTTTTTCTAGAAGAACCTAGTATTCTTGATGTCTATACAACTCTAACAACATCCTGCGTATTTGCATTGTAAGTTTAATTGGAGTAGAAAAGAGGAAGGAAAGGCAGAGTTACTGTTTTCTCCCTTCTCCACTTCTCCTGATCAGAAAAGGAGAACCAGACAAAAACATATAAGATTTTTATTGTCTACTAAGGTTTTGTTTTGAGTGATTAAAAGACTTGTTTAGTGAAGTCAACAAGCTTTTGTTAAGCACTTACAGTGTTCCAGGCCTTGAGCTAAGCACTGAGAATACAAATACAACCAAAAAGAAAGCCCCTGCCCTCAAGTAGTTTCCCCTCTAATTGGGGAAGCTGGAAAGGTGGAGGAAATTGGGGAGAAAAGAAGTACTCAATAGACTTTGCAGGGAAAGACTGGGAGGAAGGAGACAGAGCAGCCTGGAAAGGAATGAGTGATAGGAAAGAATTAAGATTTATGGATATGGAATCTGAGTTCTTAGGATCATTAGTTTAAAGGCTAGCAAGAGCCTTAAAGGGCATCTGATCCAACCTCCTCCTTTTTACCAGTAAGAAACTTGCCCAGGGCCACACAGGTGGCATACAGCAGAACTGCAATCCCAAGCTAGATTTTCCAATTCCAAATCCAGCATCCTTTCCACTCCACCAAGACTTTGTTTGAGTCCTTTGGGATCCCATAATTAGAGATTCGGAGGGGTAAGGGACCTCTGAGGCCATCTAGTTTAGCTCTCTCATTTTTCAAATTAGGAAACATCTCTCAAATAGGTAAGAAGAAGGAAAGAGATTCACTCAAGGTCACTCAGGTGACAAACAGCTGCAGTTATTTGAGTTTGATTTAAAACTGGAAACAGGAGCTGGAGGACATTCAGAGCTTGGAGGGGGCAGGAGGAACATAGAGAGAAAAAGGCATTGAGGGGAAAAAAAAAAAACTAATTAGCTATCTTAATTTTAAGTATAATTAGATATCTAATACTTTGTTCTTTTATCTTGAGATTACAGGAAAAAGTCATCTATTGTCAACTTAGGAAATAGAAACCATTATTCAGAATTCTTAGGGCATTCTCTTGCACAGATGAGATGGTGAGCCTCAGACTGGCACGGTGCTTCCTCACATTTCTCAGCAGGTGACTCATCACTTCCAGAATCCTTGCAGAGTCTAGACCTGAATATGCAAAACCCCATTACTTATATTAGATATTTTTCCCTTTCTGATTCAGTCTTTTAAAAAATAAAACACTGAAGAAATAGAGACTTCTCCTTGATCCTATGATCCCTGATTTTTACATGCTCCATATTCTCAACAATTTTTCCAACAATCACAAACTCTCAAGCCTGAAAGGGATCTCAGTATCTCTATGATACCTTAGATCAGTCACTCCATTTCCTTGGGCCTCAGTTTCCTCATCTGTCAGAGGAAGGGATTAAAACTAGGACATCTCTGCGGTCCCTTCCAGCTATAAATCTATGGTCCTATTAATGTAAGACGTACTTTACCCTCTGAGATGACATTCTATCTTCCCTGTATATCGTATATGTAGCTGGTTGCCTACATGTTGTCTCCCCTTGTGTGGGACATGAAGACCCTTACCAATAATTCATGGAGACTCAGAGTGTTGTAGTAAAAGCAGAGGAGTCTTTATTGTGCTTTCTCCAGAAAGGGTGCTCCCAGAGCACCTAAGGTGGTGCCACCTGAGGAGTGCAAGTTGGGGAAGCTCACAGGCTTCTGTGATTCTCATCCTAATCCCACCACCAACCCCTGTCCCACCTCACCATCAGTAGGTAAGGCAAGCTCACAGTCTTCTTAGTAATGCAACCAATAGGTACAAAGCAATCTCAATCCATTACTATAATTATTACTGATGAGGCTCTAATTCTGTTAGATAACATACATAACACATGAGGTTCACTAAGCAAGCGCAGTAACAACCCCAGAATACCGAGCCCCCAGCAGTCCAACCTAGATGTGTCCTTATCTGGGCCTGAGTGTCCCAAGGCCACTGTCTGCTTTCTGATTGGTCAAATCCACCCGCTGCTGAGTTCTCTGGGAACCAAACTTCTTCCCAAGGCTACTTATTGCTTCAACTCTACCCAAGGCTACTGTCTGATACTTTTTATTAGTAGTCTTGTTTCAGCAATTCTTGCTGTTCTGTAGAAACTTAACCCTTTGACTGAACTTAGTTACAAAGTGTACAAAGTATAAAGAAGAAATAAGAATCTAATAGGATGTTCAAAATGGGGAAACTTCACTGCAAGTCAGCTCTCACACCCTGTTAAGACTATGAACTCCCTGAGGGTGGGGCCTGGTTTTTCCTTTCTTTGTATACCTAGTGCTTAGCACAATTCCTGATAATCAGGAAGCATGTAATCAGTTGACTGACTGATTGACTTACCATAGCAACAGTCCACTTCATAGTATCCCCAACAAGTGATCATCCTTGTTTCTTCTTGATGACCAGTGTGGAGAAACTCAGTACCTCCCAAAGCATCCCATTCCATTTTGGACAGCTCGTATTTTGGGAAGTGTTTCCTTGTTTTGAGCTAGAATCTCTCTTTCTGTGACTTCCACCCAATGGTCTTCATTCTGCCATCTAGAGTGAGCTGGATCCTTCTTGCATATGAGAGCCCTTTAAGTATTTATAAATGGCTATCATGAACCCTGAGTCTTATCTTCTCCATAGAGTTCTAGACCATTAGAATTCAGAGCCATCTTTTATAGAAACAGAATTAGAAGTAGGGCCATCTTTGAACAAATCATCAATCCCCATCCCCAAGCAGCAAACATTGGCCTCTGCATATATATAGATATCAATATCTATCTATTTGTCTATATATGTGTATATATATATATATATATATATATATATATATATATATACACACACATTATATATGTATATATGGCAACCAGGGCATAATGAGTCTCACTGAATCTTTCTCACCCTCTAAGGTTCTCATAAGAAGCAGCATGAGGAAACAGAAAAAGAATCAAAGGACCTGACTTCCTATGCTGTCTCTATTATTATTGTGTGACCTTGGATATAAAATGAGGAGATTGGAGTAGATAGCTTTGGAGGGTCCTTCCAGCTCTAGGTCAATGATTCTATGACCCTAAGTCACTTTACTGGAACTCAGTTTCCTTCTCTGAAAATGATGAAGACTGTACAGTCACTTCCAAGCATAGATCCATGATCACATGATCCCAGACAACTTCAATGTCAGACGGTGCTTAATTAGAGTAAAGTGAATTTAAATTAATTGAAATGAATCAAGTATCTTGAAGAAGAGATAAATTAATCCCCAAGTACTAAGAACCAACTGTGTGTCACACATTGTACTGGACCTTGACCATGCGAAGACAATAAATAAAATAACCACTACTCACAAAGAGTTTATAACAAGGACCCCTCTAAGGAGAATGAATACAAAGAGAACAAACACAAATAAATAGAAAGTTGGCCATTCCAAGACAGATTGAAAGGGAGTCACCAATGGTTGAGATGATCCAGAAAGACAGAGCAGAGTTTCTTAGCCTTGGTAGTTATCTGGGGCATCTCTGAATTTGGATGGGGAAAAAAATTAGAAAATTACATCTTGGTTTTCACTTGCCTCAAAATGAAATTTAGCATTTCCTTCAATTACTTAAAAGCATGATTCTGAGAAGGGGTCCATGAGCGTCACCAGACTGCCAGAGGGACCCAAGACACAATGAAGTTTTAAAAAACCCTTGGACTAGATGAGGGATGGACTAAGGGATGGGGAAACTTGTGGGCTCAAGGCCACATGTAGCTCTCTAGGTCCTTAAGTGTAGTACTTGACTTAATCAAATGGATTTTTTTTTTTTATTTCATCAAAGAGCCACGCTTGAGGTCCTAGGGGGCCTCATATATGGCCTTTAGGCCACAGGTTCCCCACTCCTGGACTAGAAGAATGAGAGATCACTTAATAATAAAATCTATAAGGGATTGTTGTTTTTTTCATAGCATGCCTTTGATAAAATGAACTCAAATTACAGTAGCAAGAGAAGTATCAATTCTGTGGTCTATTTCCCAGACTGTACACTAATTAGCATTGGAATATGTTCTATGGGAGAGAATAAGAAATCTTCTCTAGACTGGGAAGCTTTTGACTTGAGGCAGAAGGCTGGACTAAATGATCGATGTCCCAACGTCTCTTCTAGACTTCCAACTCTAATAGCCCATGAGGTGCAGTCCAGACCATGGCACCAAGAGTACTCTTAAAAACATTCTCATTTCCCCTATTATTCAACAATTGGCAGAGCTAGAAGAATCTCTTATAACTACTACTCTGGCTATTGAAATATGTTAACTGGCATGCCCATATCAGCAGGGCAAGTCACACATTATCCAGGTTAAAGATTTTCTTGGGCTCCTTCTCTAGGTCCTGTTACCCCAAAGAAGTATGAGCACCTCATTACCCAACCTTCTCAGCCGACTGGATCAGATGCCTGACTATTCCATCTTCCGGGGCTACATCATTGCAAGTATTCATGTTGTCTTGGGGAAGGAATTGTTTTATTTCTATGAGAAATAAAATCACTTATATATTCTTTTTATTTTTTTCTTCCTAACCCCAGCAATATAACCTGGCCACTGCAATTGAAGCTGCTGATACCTACACAGTATTTGCCCCAAATAATGAAGCCATTGAGAATTACATCAGGGGAAAAAAGACCGGCACACTAGTATGTATTAGATCAAGCCCCATGGCTGTGAACACCATGTTTATTCACTTAGAATGTTCAGGAATTGAGGGTCACAGATTGGAGTGGGAAGGGAAGTCAGAAACCACCTAATCCAACCCCCTCATTTTAAGATGAGCAATCTGAGGCCTGAAAAGCTTAAGCGACTAGCCTAAATTTACACAGGTGGTAAGTAACCAAGCTAGGTCCTCTGACTTCAAATCTGGCTCTTTGCCCACTGTCCCTGTGAGCTCATTTCTGTGCATGTGTGTGAATTACCTTTTCCTTATGCTCAAAGCTCATGTGCTTTGTACATCCCTGCCTCTGTGTCTTTGTTCATGTAGCATGGTACTGGGTGCTATACTTGGAGTCAAGAATACCTGTGTTCAAATTACACCTCTGACACTACTACCCATGTGACCTTACTTGGGCAAGTCACTAAACTTTCCTAGGCCTCCATTTTCTCATCTGTAAAATGAAAAGAATGAGATAGATGGCCTTTCAGTTTATCACTAATGGGCCTATGACCCTTACTAGCTCTAAGTCTATGAGCCTATCATCCTGTCTTTCATCTTTACTACCTGTCAGAATTCTGCCCATCCCTCAAGACTCACCCCAATTCCCATCTCTTGTGCCATCTCCCCAATAAATCTGGCCCATAGGGATCTCTCTTCCCTCTGAAATATATGGGAATATTTACTATTTACATCAGTTCTTTGTCACTTATCTGTCTACATGAACTTCATTTTTTCGTGTTTATGTATCTCCATCACACTACACAGCCTCCTTGCACTATTGCTATGTGATTGTCTCAAGTCTATTCATTTATAACTTAGGTACTCAGTCTTGCTTTATGATAAGGGGATGTTTTTGTCTTTCTCCATTTCTTTGTACTAGATGATATTAGCCAGATCTTCAATAAAAAACCTGTTCTGGTCAGTCCATTCTTTCAATTCAGGTTTATCTCATTAGATTAGAAGCTCTTAGAGGATAGGGGCTAGGGCTTCCTATATCTTTGGGTCCACTACAGTGTCTAGAACAAAGCCTGGCATAGTCATGAATCAACATGCATTTTTATTAAGCACCCACAGTTGGTTATATATGTACGAAGAAGGGAAACAATCTCTATCAGAAGGGACTTTAAATTTGCGTTCTAGTAAGGGGAACAATGAGGTATAAAAATATATGCAGCCTAGAGTAAATAATATAATGCTTTTAAGCTGCTGAGGGGCTAATGAATCAAAATTGTATATTGTCAGGAAGAGAGCATACTCCGCTATCATATTATTCTAGAAGAGAAACTCCTGAAGAATGATCTACACAATGGCATGCATCGAGACACCATGCTGGGAGATTCATACTTGGTTGGGTTCTTTCTCCAAAATGGCCAGGTGGGTGGTGTCCTTATATTAAAAAAAATATAACAACAGATGTGATAACAACAACAACAAGGCTTCCATCATCAATCATTAGTCTAACTCGTGGATCTTCTAGGCAATGCCAGTTGCCAAATTTCCAGTCCTGGGCACCACATTTTGAGAAGGATATCAAAAGTGAGAGCATGTCCAAAGGAGGGTAGCTAGAGTAAAGGAATTGGAGATGAGCATTCAATGACCACCCACAGTAAATAGGAATGTTTGTTCTTTAAAAGAGGAGATTTAGAAGAGACTTGATAGCTGCCTTAAAGGAGTGGAAGGACTGTCATGAGTCAAGGTCATCAAATCCTTGAGCTTGGAACTGGGTAGTACAAATTGAAATGATGGGGAAAAGTTACAGAGATGTAAGGAAATGTAGGTTTGATGAAGAAAAAAACTCCTTCATGATTAGAACTGTCCCAAAGTGGAATGACTGTGATGGACAGCAGTTGACAGATATAAGGGATATTATAGAGGTAGATGCAACAAGTTTTGGCAAGTGATTGGATATGTAGGGTGAATCAATGTTGATATGCAGGTAGCAAACCCTGAAGACTAGAAAAATGGTGGTGTCCTTGACAATAGGGAAGTTGGGAAAGCAGGTGGGCTTCTGGGAAATGGTAATATAACAAGACCCAGAGAGCAGTTCATAACCTATTCAAGGTTGCTTAGCCTGTGCAACTCCCTCTGGACCATTCAAAATTAATAGAAGAGACTGGCAATTATTACTAAGCAGTCACTACCATGGAGCCAGAACCCGTCTTCCAACAGGCATCTGTACCAGCCAAGAGATGATCTTGGGGGCTGGGATTGGTATTCCAGAGGATGTAGAATTTTTTTCAATGGCATCTGAATAGCTGCTGCTGTGGGTACCTAGGTAGTGATTAATTTATAATTACCCTGGGGGCCTGATGCCCAACTCAGAAGAAGAAAGGATGGGAGCGTGCACACTGAAGTCAGAGGACAGAGTAGGCAAGTCTTGGGAGACAGGGGCAGGCATGATTATGATGGAAGCAAGTGCCACAGCTAGCTACTGCAGTGAGAAAAGGGTGTGCCATCTTCCTGTTCCCCAACTGGTTGGTCACAAACCTTGAAGTTACCACAGCCCCCTGACAGCAGCCCCCAACCTCCCCTTTGGAGACCCCTGGTTTAGAATGCTCCAGATATCAGTCCCCAGGTAAATGATAAAACAGTCATTCAGTTCTCTTTCTCACAGCTCTTTGTAAATGAGGCCCCAATCAACTATACCAATGTGGCCACTGACAAAGGTGTTATCCACGGTTTGGGGAAAGTCCTAGAAATCCAGAAGAACAGATGTGATAACAACTACACCACCATTTTACGAGTAAGTGGTCCCCAATAACAGGTGATACTATCAGTCATGAGAATCCCAGTCCCCCAAAAAAGCATTAAAAATAAATTAAAGGGTTAGGAATAAGGACATGGGGGACAAGAGAAACTATTGCTATTTATCTCATACAAGCAGTTGGTGCCACAATAGTAAAGGACAAGGCATGGAATCAGCAAGTTCAGTAACATCCTGTGCCCCCATTTGGAGTTTTCTTGACAAAGATACTAGAGTGGTTTGCCATTTCCTTCTGCAACTCATTTTACATATGAGGAAATTGAGGCAAACATGGTTAAATGACTTGCCCAGGCTCATATAGCTAGTAAGTGCCTGAGCCTGGATTTGAACTCATGAAGATGAGTCTTTCTGCTTCCAAGCCCAGTGCTCTATATACTGTACAACCTAGCTGCCTCCACAAGATCTGAGTTCAAATTCAGCTTCAGACACTTACTAGCTGTGTGACTCTGGGTAAGTCACTTAGTCCTTTGCCTCAGTTTCCTCAACTGTAATATGGGGATAATAATAGTAATTCTCTCCCAGCATTGTTATGAGGATCAAATGAGCTAATATTTATAAAGCACTTAGCACAGATTCCCTCCACCACTGTTTATGACAGGATATCATAGGGTTACAGATTGAAAGTTGGAAGACATGCTAGAGGTTAGCTAGTCCAGGCTCTTCCCCAATTTACAGGTGAGCAAACTGAGATCCAGAGAAGTTAAGTGATCACACAAGTCAGGTAGTGAGTCAGGATTCGAATCCATGTCAAATCCCATACCTGATGCTTGTCACCTCTTAAGTGACTTCAGACAATTGAATCTACTTCCTTGGATCTCAGGACCTGCTCTATAGAAATGAAAGTGTTGGCCTGGATACTTTCTGAGATCTCTTTTAACTCTAGCTCTATGATCCTCTTATCCCCAATTTACAGATGAAGAAACTGAAGCTCCAATACAGCCACCTAGCTAGTCAACTGGCCGAGCTGGCATCAGCCCAGTTCTTCTTACTCCTGGGTCTGGAACACTTTCCATAACTCTGTTACTGTGTTTGGATGATAATCAATTCATACTAAGCCGTGAAGACTGGGCAGGATACAATCATAAATAAAGCCCTTTAGAATTTACAAAGCCCTTTCACTACAATGAGAGGAGGGTAATCCAAATATTATTGCCATTTTGCAGATGAGAAAACTGAGGGTTAGGAGGGTGAAGGGTGAGTGCCCAGGTCTCACAGCTAGTAAGCAGAATATCCAGTAGTCAAAGCCAAGGGTTCCAACTACAAATCCAGAGTCCTTTCTGCTCTATCCAATTTCCACTCATGGTCAAAATGGTGACAAAAAATTCAAATCCTGAGTGGTGTAGACAAAAGAAAACCTGGATCCTGAGTGGTGTAGGAAGTGGTCCCAGAGAGATAGGCAAACTTTTTTGATCATTGGCATTCCATCTAAAAAGAACATTTTGAGCTCACACCTCCAGGATGTCAGCAAGTCAAACCAACAAGCATTTATTAAAATACTTACTTTATGCTAAGCTCTATGCTAACTAAAAAGGAAGGGTATATTTACTTATTTATAAATCATATATCTGTGCCACTGTACTAATTGTTATGTATATTATAAAGCACAAAAATAGAAATTAAAAAGGATGATATGAAAATGAAATAATAGTTTATCCTGGAGACAATAGGACAATATTGAGCAGAAAAGTTAATGATCAGACTTTCTCTTAAGGAAAATCTCTTTGGCTGTTGACTGAAAGAAAGATTGAAGTAGAGAGAGAGGGAAGGAGACCAATTGAAAAACTCTTTCTGTCATTAAGGTGAAAGGGAATGAGGACTTGAACTAAGCTGGTGGCTGTGTGAGTGAAGAGAAGGTCTTATGACAGAGATATTATTGAAGTAAAAATGACAAGATATGGCCACTGATTAGATACGGGGTAGTGAAGGACAAAGAGGAAATACCACCAAGGTTATGAGAGTGAATGAAATGTTGGAGGGGCCATTGACTAACAGGAAAGTTTGCAAGAAGAAGGGGGGATGGAAATAATCTTATGAGATCTGAGATGCTGATCCATCTCAATCCATCCATCCCTCCATGCCTGCTAAGCCTGGGCAACTCATCTATCCAACCCAAAATGCAAAGAGGGTGTGGGTCTCTTGATCACCAAAGTGTCCCAGTGTGACTGGGGAGGAGGGTAGAGAGAAGGTGAGAACATGAGGGGCACAGCAGAAATTTTGCCTGCACAACTACTTTACCTGGGTCATAGTTATGTTATGTTGGACATGAGGTGATCTATACTGGGCCTAGCCAAAGGAATCCAGCAGGGAGAAGGGGGGTGGGGATAAGGGAGTGTTAATCAAAATTAAGTGAATAGAGTGGTTTAGTTCTGGAAACATGCCCCCTGGAAGGGTAGTATGTGATCCATATTCCCACTCTTTGACTGGTTGATCACATATGTCTCTGGGACATTTTCTAGTTTTCCTATGACATCTCCCTAAACTGCTCTTCATTTTGGAGACCCCTGGACAATATGGTACCTTGGAGTCCCTTTGAGTAAGCCTGAGCCTCGAAGGGGCCTCAGAGGACCTTATTTTTTACAAGAAGCTGTAACTCTGAAATGTTTCCTTTGCTTTCTGTTTCTTACAAAGGGAAGATGTGAATACTGTTCTCTAAAGCACTGCCCTCCTGGAACAAAACTTGTGGTGAGTATTTTCTAGAATATTGGAGTCAATTTGTATGAGATTGGTAATGAGGTATTCAAATGCAAGGGAGAACCAGGTCAGGAAAGTTGAGTGGGAGAACAAGGCACACACTGATAATGAGAGATTGCCACCTGTCAGGAACATAGCCAGAAACAATAGGAAACCATCCTTCAAAAACATTAAAATCATTCCCCTTTATTTAATACTTTGATTTATATGCTTCCACTATAACCCATCCTCCCAAACTGATCATGTGTCTTATCTTTTAATAAATTTTATTTATTTCATTAAATATTTCCTAATTAAATTGGAAAAAATTAACATTTTATTTCTAAAATTTTGAGTTCCAAATTCTCTCCCTCCCTACCATCATACCCCACCACTACAGAAGGAAAGTAATATGATATCAATTATATATGTGAAGTCATATAAAATATATTTCCATATTAACCATATTACAAAAGAAACTGCAAAAAAAGCAAGAAAATAAAGTTTCCCCCAAAAGTATGCTTCAAACTGCTCTCAGAGTTCATCCACTTTCTCTCTAGAAGTGTATAGAATTTTTCATCATGGGTCCTTTGGATCACTGTCTTGATTGGAGTAGCTAAGTCTTCCACAGTTGATCATCCTTACAATCTTGATGTTACTGTGTACAATGTTCTTCTGGTTCTTCTTACTTCACTTTGCATCAATTCATATAAGTTTTCTCAAATTTGTCCCAGATTTTGGTATAGCACAAAAGTATTCCATCACAATCATATACAATAGCTTGTTCAGCCATTCCCCAATTGATGAGAATCCCCTCAATTTCCAATTCATTGCCACCACAAAAAGAGCTGCTATAAGTATTTTCATACAGATAGATCTTTTTCCCTTTTCTTTGATGTCTTTGAGGTACAGACTTAGTAGTGGTATTGCTACATCAAAGGGTTTATATTTAAAGCCTTTTGGGCATAGTTCCAAATTGTTCTCCAGAATGATTAAACTAGTTCACAACTTCACCAACACTGCATTATTTTTTCCAAGTCCCCTCCAATATTTACCATTTTCTTTTTCAGGTCATAAGCCAATCTGATAAGCTTGAGGTGGTATTTCAGGTTTTTTTATTTGCATTTCTTTAATCAATCGTCATTTAGAGCATATTTTCTTGTGACTATTGATAGCTTTAGTTTCTTCTTCTGAAAATTGCCTATTCATATTCTCTGACCATTTATCAGTTGGGGAATGGCTTATATTCTTATAAATTTGTTTCACTTTCCTGTATATTTGAGAAGTGAGGCCTTTATTGGAGAAACGTAGTGCACAAGTATTTTCCCAATTTCCTATTTTCCTTCTAATTTTGTTTACATTAGTTTTCTTTGTGCAAAACTTTTAGTTTCATATATTCAAAATTATTCACTTTACTTCTTATGATCTTCTCCATATCTTGTTTGGTTATAAACATCCCTTATCCATAAATATGACAGGTAAAATATTCCATGCTCCTCTAATTTACTTATGATCTCACTCTTTATGTCTAAATCATTTATCCATTTTTGACCTTGTATTGCTATACAGTGTGAGATGTTGGCCTATCCCTAGTCTCCTCCAAATTACTTTTTAGTTTTCCCTGCAATTTTTGTCAAGTGGTTATTTCTTGCCCCCAAAGCTTAGATATGTGAGTTTATCAAACACTAGATTACTATGGTCATTTACTACTATGTACTGTGTACCTAATCTATTCCACTGATCCACCACTCTATTTCTTAGCTAAAACTAGATTGGTTTGATGGTTACTGCTTTAAAATCTGATACTGCTTGGCCACCTTCTTTCACATTTTTTTTATTGATTCCCTAGATATTCTTGATCTTTTGTTCTCCCAGATGGATTTTGTTATTATTTTTTCAAGCTCCATAAAGTAATTCTTTAGTAGTTTGAGTGGTATGGTACTGAAAAAGTAAATTAACTTGGGCAGAATTGTCATTTTTCTTGTATTGACTCAGTCTAATGATTAATATTTCTTCAGCTATTTAGATCTGTCTTTATTTGTTTGAAGAGTGTTTTGTAATTGTGTTGATATAGTCTCCGTATTTGTCTTAGTAGATAGACTCCCAAGCATTTTATATTATCTGCAGTTATTTTTAAGGGAATTTCTCTTTCTATCTCTCCCTGCTGGGTTTTGTTGGTAGTATATAGAAATGCTGATGGTTTATGTGGGTTTATTTTATAATTATGCAGCTTTGCTAAAGTTTATTCCTGCACTAATTTTTTAATTGATTCTCTAGGGTTCTCTAAGTATACCATCATATCATCTGCTATCATCATTGCTTCCTCATTGCCTATGTGTATTCCTCCAACTCCTTTTTCTTGTCTTATTGCTATAGCAAGCACTTCTAATACAATATTGAATAATGGTGGTCATAATGGTGTCACAATTAAAATTAAGGCAAAGTGAAGCACAAAGTTCTAAGTGCAATTATCAGGTAGGGCTTAGTAGTCTTCATATAATTTTGGGAAGCACAAGAGAGCAAAGAACAAGAAGAATCAAAGATGGAAAATAATGTTTCATTACAAAATCTGAAATGTCATAGATGATGGAAAACAATATAATTGGATGGAAGGCTGGAAAGCATGGCTAGCAACACTCCTGCTTCTAACTTGTTGTTATGGAAAGCTCTTTGGTGGTAACCACCTTCATGGCTAGTTAATGTCTCAGCAATAATAGATCATATTTCCTTGAAGGACAGCCAGTATTGCAGAGGTAAAAATTTCTGGCACCTTCTTGCATCTTGCAAGGCTTTTTAGTGAGATAAGAGACCTCCCTTAATGGTACATAGGTATGTAAGGCTTGTCAGTAAGATAACATGTCTCCCTGAGTTGTGCATGGGCAGTAAGATGTGTAGAGATAATATCTTTCTTCAAGGCAGTGGTTCTCAACCTTCCTAATGCTATGACCCTTTAATACAGTTCCTCATGTTGTGGTGACCCCCAACCATAAAATTATTTTCATTGCCACTTCATAACTTCACAACTGTAATTTTGCTACTGTCATGAATCATAATGTAAACATCTGATATGCAGGATGTATTTTCATTGTTACAAATTGAACATAACCCACAGGTTGAGAACTGCTGCTTTAAAGTAAGGTGATTTGTGGAAAAACTTAGCTCAGAGAGGAAAGCTAAACTTCTGAACTTAGAAAAATGGCTTAGACAGTTACAGAATAGAATCAGTTACAGAATGGAATAAAATATAAAATATAACATCAATATTTGATTTTCTCAGTGGACATCCTTGCTTTATCCCTGATCTTAATGGGAAGGCTCCAAGTTTACTCCCATTAAAAATAATGCTTGCTCTTAGTTTTAGACAGGTACTATTTATTGTTTTGAGAAAGACCCATTGGTTGCTATGCTTTCTAGTGTTTTTAATAGGATTGTGTATTGTATTTTGTCAGAAACTTGTTCTGCATCTATTGATATAATCACATGATTTTTGCTATTTTTATTTTTGATTATTCTTATATAGTTTTCCTAATACAAAACCAGCCCTGCATTCCTGGTATAAATTCCACCTGGTCATAGTGTATGATCTGTGTGATATATTGCTGGAATCACCTTGCTAGTCTTTTATTTAATATTTTTGCATCAATATTCATTAAGGAAATTGGTCTATAGTTTTCTTTCTCTGTTTTGGTTCTCCCCAGATAACATATCAGCACTCTACATGTGTCATAAAAAGAATTTGGTAGATCTCCTTTTTTCAAACAGTTTTTATAGTATTGAGATCAATTGTTCCTGAAATGTTTGGTTGAATTCACTTGTAAATTCATCTGGTCCCAGGAATTTTTCTTAGGGAGCTCTTTGAAGGCTTGTTCAATTTCTTTTTTTTAAGATAAGGCTATTTAAGTATTGTATCTCTTCTTCTTTTAATCTAGAAAGTTTATATTTTTTGTAAATATTCTTCCATTTCACTTAGATTATCAGTTTTACTGGCATGTAATTGGGCAAAATAACTCCTAACGATTGCTTTAATTTAATCTTTATTAGTGGTACCTTCACTCTTTTCCTTTTTGATACTAATAATTTGATTATTTTTTTAAATCAAATTAACCGGTAGTTTATTTTATTGAGGGGAGGGAAGTGTCATAAAATCAGTTCCTAGTTATATTTATTAGTTGAATTTTTTTTTGGAGGGGGGAGAGCAGGGCAATTGGGGTTAGGTGACTTACCCAAGGTCACACACCTAGTAAGTGTTAAGTGTCTGAGATCAAATTTGAACTCAGGTCCTCCTTTCTACAGGGCTGGTGCTCTATTCATTGCACCACCTACCCACCCCTGAATTTTTTTTTTTTTACTTTCAATTATATTGGTCTCTTATTTTCAGGATTTACAATTTTGTGTTTAATTGGGGGTTTTAAATCTGTCCCTTTTTTTAGTGAGGTTTTTTTAGTTTAGTTTTTTAGTTTAGTTTTTTTTTAGTTAGGTTTTTTTTTTTTAGTTTCATGTCCAGTTTATTGATCTGCTTTTCATTCTTTAATTAACATACACATCTAGGGATTTAAATTTCCTCTAAATAATTTTGGTATATTATCTCATTGTTTTCATTCTCTTTAATGAAATTATTGATCATTTCTATAATTTGTTCTTTGCCCTATTCATTCTTTAGGATTAGATTGTTTAGATTCCAATTTATCTTAAATCTATGCTTCTATAATCCTTTATTGGACATAATTCTTATTGTATTGTGGTCTTAAAAGGGTGCATTTAATTTTTCTTCTTTTCTACATTGATGGTAAGGTTTTTAATGCCATAATTTATAGTCAATTTTTGTAAAGGTGCCATGTATATCTGAAGGAAAGGTATATTCCTTTCTATTCTTATTCAGTTTTCTCCATAGGTCTGTTATATCTACCTTTTCTAAAATCCTATTCATCTCCTTAACTTCTTTCTTATTCATTTTATGGTTAGATTGTTCTAGCTCTGAGAGGGGAAAGTTAAGGTACCCTGCGAATAAAGTCTTGCTTTCTATTTCCTCCTGCAATTCATTTAACTTTTTCTTTAAGAATTTGGATACTATGGCATTTGGTCCATATATATTTAATATTGATATTAATTCTTTGTTTATGGTGCCTTTTAGCAAAATACAGTTTCCATGCTTATTTCTTTTTATTAGGTCTCTTTTTGCTTTTTCTTTGTTGGAGATTGTGATCACTACTCCTGCCTTTTTCACTTCAGAAGAAGCATAACAGATCCTGCTCTAATCCCTTATTTTTACTCTGTATGTCTTTCTGTTTCAAATGCATTTATTGGAAACAACATATTGTTGAATTCTGGTTTTTAATTGATTCTGCTGTCTGTTTCTGTTTTATGGGTAAGCTTATCTCATTCACAGTTATGATTACTAACTGTGCATTTCCCTCTATCCTATTTTACCCTGATTTCTTTCTCTTTCTCCCTCCTTCTCCCCCTCCCCTCCCCCACAAACTGGATTTTGCTTCTGACTACTGCTTTTTTTTTTTTTTGCTTTTTGGAGGGCAATTGGGGTTAAGTGACTTGCCCAAGGTCACATGGCTAGTAAGTGTGTCAAGTGTCTGAGGCTGGATTGAACTCAGGTCCTCCTGACTCCAGGGCCAGTGCTCTCTTCACTGTGCTACCTAGCTACCCCTCATCCTAATTTTTAAAATGGTACATACACACATATGAGAGCAGTGGTGCCAAGAAAAGGGAGTTTTGATCTGAGGAATCACAGGTATGATGAGTAGAGCCATGAAACAGTTGAGTGTTAAGACCTTTCCAGGAATTATGGCAGGATTGATTTGATTACCATTGCCAACATCCAGAGGTGGAAAGCAGAAGCAAAGTCACCAAACATGGGGGCAGGACAGATGGCAAGATGGCCTGGGGGTATGGGGATGGCCAGATGGGATGAGAAGGTTGATCTGGGAATAACTAAATATAGTAGGTTGAGTTAGCTTGCGCTCACTCACCAACCAATGGGGTCTTCTGAGGGTAAATTCCAAAGCTGCATGGATGAACTTCCAGGTGTCAAGGGGAGAGAACCATGCTAGATACATTAGTTCTGGAGATCCTATTATAGGTAAGGAGGAGGAGGGATGAGCAAGAATGAGTAGATCTGACCTTCTCCTTTATTAATGATCTTTGCATTTTGTTGCTGTGAAATACTTATAGTATTTGTTCAGTATTTTGTGCCATTACTGCAATAGCTTTTGGTAATGGCACAGTTTCATGGTGAAGGATCAAGGGTGCTGACATCTTCTACTATGTTTTGATTTGATGATAATTCATGTCATGTTTCCATAGTGCTTGGTGTATAGCATCTCATTTGGTCCTCCCAAAAATCTCAATTACTTAATCTCCAGATGAGTCACAATTTTCTCATCTATAAAATAATAACATTTTATATAAAATAATGTTATTTGTATTTTATGTGTGTGTGTGTGTGTATATACACACACACACACACACACATATATATATACATATATATATATATATATATACATATATATATATATATATATATATATATATATATATACTTACATAAAGAAGGAAATGGCAAACTCTTCCAGTGTCTTTGCCAAGAAAACCCAAAATGGGGTCACAAAGAATCAGACATGAATGAAATGACTGAACAGCATCACATATAAATATAGCCATCTTACAATAATAGTTAATATTTACATGGAGCTTTAAGGTTTGTAAAGTGCTTTACAAATTTCTACTTTTAACTACCAAAGGAGAAGAGAGCTATTATTATCCCCATTTTGCAGATGAGGAAACTGAGCCTGAGAGTAGTTAATTGACTTGTCTTGGAGCAGTGGTAAAAATATTTGAGGCAGGATTTGAACTCAGGTCTTCCTGACTCCAAGTCCAGCACTCAATATACCATATGTGATGTTTATCTGCCCCCATACCTAACAACTCATGCACAGGGTTTTTGTGAGGATCAAATTAACTGATATATGTAAAGAGCTCTGGAGACCTTAAAACTCTCTAGAAATGTTGGTTTTGATGAATACTGATGTTATTTTGCCTACAGCAAATTGGGCATCATAGATGAAGAAATAAAAGCAGCAGCCTCCATTTAGAGTGAAGAGATGTGATATAACTATTATTATTCTCTTTTTACAAATGAGGAAACTGAGACCCAGAGAGGTTAGCTTGCCCCAGATCATCCCCCTAATAAGGAATTTAGGAGTTGAGTGGTCTGACTCCTAGATCAGTGAGTGTTCTTTCCATTCAACCACATAGTTTTATAGTTTTCTGTAGATTTCCTCCCTTTTAATCCACCTGAGTAAAAAGTATGCCCCTTAAAGACCACAGTGACTTGTTTTCCCTGGTTGTCTTGGTGACTTCCAGCATTCTGTACTTAAATTGTTTTAGTGCTTGGAAAAAAATTAATCATTAATGTCCTTCTAGGGACAGCCTTTAAATAGAGGCTTCCCAACTGCTCCCCAGAACCACTACACCCAAAAAGATATAGCCTAGAAGATCCAGAAGCTTTCCCCATTCTAAGGTTTGACCCCATTTCTACTGGTGCTTACTATAGAGAAGTCCCTGGCCCAAGCCAAACCTCTTGAGGTTAAAACATTCCTTTTAACTCACAGGTTCTTAACCTGAGATCCACATCCCCCTACAGAGTACAGATTTTTCCCTATAGGTGATAGACTTCAAGAAACCCATGAGCTTGGATGGGAAAAAATTGCATCTTTATTTCAAGAAAATTGGTTTCCTTTCTAAAATCTGTTTTGTTTTATGCATTTAAAAATACTATTTTTAGAAGAGGGGCCATTGGCTCTACCTGACCATCAAACACATCAATATCACACACACACACACACACACACACACACACACACACACACACACACACACACACTGTTTTAACTCTTGCTAAATCACTGATGGGACCCTAATACCTATTTCAGGGACTCCACTCATGTGCTAGTAGAAACCATCAGGGCATCTACCCTGTTCCAAATTCCATCCTTATCTATGTTTATTGGTGAGCAACAAAATCATGGAATTTCTAGCTTCATTCAGTCACTTGCCTTTATCCCTCCAAGAAGAAAAAGATTATTTTATATATTAATATTAAATATATTTAGATTCTCAGAGCAAGAAATTGAAAACAGATAGGGGTGGGTTATGATTGTGTTAGCAGAGCAGACTGCAAAATGGCAGGGAGTGAGAGGAATGGTGGGATAGGATGCAAATATGGTCTAGTCTAGGGTCAGCTAGAGTAAATAGTGGGTTAGGTGAGTTTGTTGTCAGTCACTGACAATCTCAGTGACAGTCACTGACAATCCAGGGCTGGGTTCTGTAACAGCAAGCACCCTAGCATACCTAGGGTGGCTACTAGCACAGGTTCTTAGATCTGCTTTTCTAAAGGAAAGCAACTCAAAATGGGTTAACAAGCTTACTTTAATCAAACATATCATTTACCTAGTTCAGGGGGAAA
>CM053585.1:391968879-391997167 GCA_028646515.1 Pseudochirops corinnae
CAAGAAGTGTCCACCCTTCCCTGTTCCCCACTACCATAAAAGCTCTTCACTGCATACCTCATTTATACAAGAAAATTTTCCCCATTCTATCTCTCCTTTTCCCTTCTCCCAGTGTGTCTTTCTTCTTCACCCCTTCAATATTTTTGGAGATCATTCCAATATAAATGACTTACTTCCATGCCCTCTGGTGATGTAAACTCCTTTGAACTACCCTAATAATGACAAAGTTCTTAGTTACATGTATCATCTTTCCACATAGAAATGTAAACAGTTTAACTTTGTTGAGACCCTTATGTTTACTTTTTCATGTTTACCTTTTCATTCTTCTCTTGAGTCTTATACTTGAATGTCAAGTTTTCTATTCAGCTCTGGTCTTTTCATCAAGAAAGCTTGAAAGTCCTCTGTTTCACTAAATATCAATGTTTCCCCTTTAAAGATTATACTCAGTTTTCCTAGGTAAATTATTCTTGGTTGTAATCCTAGCTCCTTTATGTTCTGGAATATCATATTCCAAGCCCTCTGTCCCTTTAATTTGAAAGTCACTAAATCTTGTATGATACTGACTAGGGCTCCACAATATTTGAATTGTTTCTTCCTGGCTGCTTGAAGAATTTTCTCTTTGACTTGGAAACTCTAGAATTTGACTATAATATTCCTGGGAGTTTTCATTTGGGAATCTCTTCTAGGAGGTAATCAGTTAGGGCAATTTTTCTTGAGAATTTCTTGAAATATAATGTCTAGGCTGCTTCTTCAATCATGGCTTTCAGGTAGTCCAATATTTCTTAAATTATCCCTCCTTGCTCTATTTTTCAGGTCAGTTGTTTTTCCAATGAGATATTTCATTTTCTTCTATTTTTTCATTGTTTTGACCTTGGTTTATTGTTTTTTGATGTTTTATGGAATCATTGGCTTCCATTTACCCAACTCTAATTTTTAAGAAATTATTTTCTTGGGGTGGCTAGGTGGTACAGTGAATAGAGCACTGGCCCTGGAGTCAAGAGGGCCTGAGTTCAAATCTGACCTCAGACACTTAACACAAAACTAGCCATGTGACCTTGGGCAAGTCACTTAACCCCAATTGCCCTACCTTCCTCCTTCCAAAAAGCAAAAAAAAAAAAAAAATTGTTTTCTTTAGTGGGATTTTGTACCTCTTTTTCCATTTGGAAAATTCTACGTTTTAAGGAATTCTTTTCTTCAGTGAATTTTTGTACCTCCGTTTCCATTAAACCAATTCTGTTTTTTAAAATGTTATTTTCTTTAGTATTTTTGTGCCTCTTTTACCAAGCTGTTAATTCTCTTTTCATAATTTTATTGCAGCATTTTCATTTCTTTTTCCAATTTTTCCTCTACCACTCCTATCTCTTTTTTAACTCTTTCATGAATTCTTTTTGGAGTTGGGTCTAATTAGCATTTTGTTCTTTAAGGTTTGTATTTGTTTTCATATTGTTGTGTCTCTGTCTTCCCTACCACCATGATAGCTTTCTGTGGTCAAGTTCTTTGTTTTTGCTTGCTCATTTTTCCAGCCTATTTCTTGACTTTTAACTTTTATGTTAAAATTGGGTTCTGCTTACCTTGGAATGGGGAGACACTTTCCCAAGCTTTGGGCTTTTTAGTGTTGTTTTCAGCACTAGTTTTGGGGGTCTGCAAGTTTTTGGTATTTCCAAGATGGAGTGATACTGGAAGAGGTATGGTCACTGCTCTTCTAGTCAGTGTTCTCTGGTCTTTACCCAGAAAGGGCTTCTGGTCTCTTGCAGTCACAAGCACTTGCACTCCTCTTGGTCCTGGAACTGTGACCAGGACCCTTCTCCCTTGTGACTTACCCCTAGTACTTCTCTCTGCCCTGCAACTGGGACCCAGATGTGTATGAGCAATAGAGTTGCCAATCAGTTTCAGCCACCCCAGTGCTAGCAAAGGTCCCCTGTAAATTCTTTCTGACAGTTCTCTGACTCCTTTCCTGTCTCTGGGCCTGAAACCTCCTGAAGCTGCTGTTGCTACTGTGCTGTTGTGGCCATTTGTACACTCCAGACAGATTTCCACACAGGTAGCACAAATTTCTGCTGACCTCCTAAGTCTTCTTTAGTTGGAAAAAATGTCTCACCCTGACATTTTGTTGGCTCTGCTGCTCCAAAATTGAAGGCAAAATTTTAAAGTTATTTGGAAAGGAATGTTGAAAGAGTTCAATTGGGTTGCCTCTGATCTGCCATCTTGACTCTGCCCCCTTAAATAATTTTTTTTTCCTTACAAATGCTTTTCAAAGTCATACCTGTTACCTATTCTGAATCTTCCCTAAGGTTGGATCCAAATAAGTGGGATAAATGAAGTAATCATTCCAGACGTTTCACTTGGGGTGTGACCCAAGGAGGACTCAAGGCTATCTATCTATCTATCTATTTATCTATCTATCTATCTATCTATCTGTCTATCTATCTATCTGTCTATCATCTACCTATTTACATACCTACCCTTCTATCCATACATATATGCATGATATAAGTATACATGTAAATGTACACATATGTTTATGTGTAAGCATACATGTAAATGTGCATGTATATTTATGCATTGAATATATGTATATGTATACATATACATTTATGTATTTGTGCATATATACACACAAATTAGTCTTTAAATTTCCCTTCTCTCTGTTTACCTCCATTACCAAATTAAGCAATCTCCAAATACATCTTGAAATTGTACTTCTGTGACTCATTTTTATGTTAAATATTTTACCCTGATTTCTCAGATATACAACTGGATATGTGATATTATCCTTCTGATGTTCCCTCCAACACTGCATATAGCAACACATCTCTGGCTGTCCATCTCACACCCTTTTTACAGGTGAAAAAAAAACTGAAACTCAGATGAAGTGATTTTTCCAGGGTCACACAGCTACTAAATCCCTAGGTTTTCCCAACCTTTCCCCTGTGCAACTATACCACAATGCTATAGCAGAAATTATCTGAAATCACCCTGCACAGATTTTTGTATTAACTTATCTGTGTGCATAGATCATAGGATCATAGATTTAAAACTGGAAGAGGCTCTTGAGTCTGACCTCTCCCCATTTTATAGATAAGAAAACAGTAACTCCAAGAGTTTAAGTGGTTGGCCCCAAATCACATAGCTTTTAAGTGTCTGGGTCCTAGATTAAGGGACTCTAAAGATCAGCAAGTCCAAACCCTGTGTTTTATAGATGGTGCAGCCAAGGCACAGAAAGTTTAAGTGATTTGCCCAGGGTTAAGCAACTAAGAAGTATTTGTGGTAGGATTTGAACTCAGGTCTTCCTAATTCCAAGTCCATTGTCCTCTCCACCATGCCATGCTGCCTCTCACATTCTTTCCTTTGATAGAATGTAAACTCCTTAAGGGCAAGGACTACTCCATCTTTGTCTTTTTTAGCCTTAGAAACCTCAAAGCCTATTTGAATAGGCACATCATAAGTGCTTATAAACAAATAATTCATTGTGTTCACCTAGCTATCCCTTATCCAAAGAGACAAGATAGAGGCCAAGACTGGTGCTTCAGTATTTTTCTGGGACTGTTCCCAGAGCTCCCCTGAGTCATTCACACAGCTGTACTTGGCACAAGAAACAGGCATCTCCCCCAAAAGGTTGTGATGTTCCAGAGATTGATTTCTATAAATACTTCCTATCCTTTTATTTATAGTACTGAACACCTGAGATCCTCAGGGCCTTTTGGAAACTGTTTAGCCCAGAATTCCTATCCCTGGAGCCCTTTCTTGAGGACACGGACTGCATTGTTCTCTTCCGTTGGCCCAGCAATCTCCCTTTCTCAGAATGTTCTCAGGCCTGCTGTCACTCTGCAGGGACACAACAAAGCAATGACAGAGGGCCAGTGATCTTGGCACTATACACCCATGGCTTTATCCTAACAGTTCTTGGCCTCATTTCAGTATTCATCATGCCGGTTTTCAGGAGCAGGCTGTCTTCTTGCCTTTTGTAATGAACAAACCTTTCTTAAGAATCACGGCTCACAAAAACCAAGTAATTAATTAATTGACTAATTAATTTAAAGAAAAATAATCATAACTCATGTTTATAAAACAACTCAGGGTTCACAAAGTACTTCCTTCCCAGTGGCCCTGGTGAACACAGTGACTCTGAAGTCAGAGGCACTGGATTCAAATGACTCTGACATTACTGTGGGTCAGTCACTTAGTTTCCTCATCTGTATAATTAAGGATTTGGATTAGATGACCTCTGAAGTCCCTTCCAGATCTAGAGTTAGGACTTTATTCCTCCATTTAATTTGCATTTATTACGCTACAAAGATAAATAAGAATTGATCTCTTCTCTCAAGGTGCTTGCCAGCTAATTAGGGTGATAGGACATGCATGTTGGGAAATAGAAGGTGAATTCAAATATGAAAAGGGTATAGGAGAGTGCTACCCCTATTGACTCTGGTGCCCTTGCCCATAGCTTTCTCAGAGCCTAGAACAGCAAGATGGGGATGGAAATGGGCTAGAAACTATACTGCTCATGGGATCAACAATATTGAATAGGAAGGGATCCAGAGGTCATGAGGTCAACCCCCCTTGTTTTACAGAGGGGCAAACTAAGGCACATAGAGATGAAGTGACTTGCCCAAAGTCACACAAGGAGTAAAGATCAGAGGGGAGAGTTAAGACTAGGTCTCCTGTCTCCAAAGTCTATATTCTTTCTACTTTGCAATGCTATTTGGGTTAAGAGCCAGGGGATGCTATATGATAATAATATGTTGTATTATAATAATATATTTGTATTTTATAATATGTTATATGTAATATAAACATTACTATATATTATATAATATGAGCTATAATATAGTAATTATTATGCAAACTAACTCAGCAGCCCTTGACATTACCTACATAGGGCTAGAAACAAGTCATGGGGAGCCTGCCATCCTGTAAATCAAGCAGGATGAACATACCTGCTGCCCACTGGCCCAAATCCATTGGAATCCATCCATTAATCCATCAACAAGAATTTTTTAAGTGTTTGTTCTGTGCTAAGCACTGTGCTTAGCTCTGGGAATACAAGTACAAAGAATGAACCAAGCCTACTTAGAGGAAGCTTGCATTCTGAAGAGAAATGACATGAGCACGAACAGAGCCCCATCTTTTCAAGTTTTTGCTGAATTAATCTAACATTAAGTCATCACCTGGACTTGTGTTACAAGAACGTTTGAAAAGAGCAAACTAATCAAATCACTCTTCCATTGGCAATCACTAGAGAAATGGTGGCTGCAGTGAGTTTGCTGTCTGCAATCAAACTGCAGTAGATGAAAGGACCTGCACCTGCAAACCAGGCTACAAGGGTGATGGATTTATGTGCCGGGGACCCATCTATCTGGTGAGTCATTGCCCATTTCTTAGAAAAAGGCATGTTAGCAAGGGCAAGTATCCATCTTGGGGGAATGATCTAGATAATATTTTGCCAGCAATCTTACCAAGGTTTTTCTCCAAGTCTTTTCAAAGAAATAAATGAATGAATGAACTGATTAGAGCATTTCTTTATTAAACATAGCCCCACCTTCACCCTACTTACTATTGTAATACATAATAATAATACATCCCTGGTAACTGATTACATGAAAAGACCCCTCTAGCTGAAAGAATAGAGAAGGTAGTTAATTCCTCAGGAAGAGAGCTAATCTCTGTTCCGAGAGCTAGCTAAGATGGGGTATTTAGGCAACCAAGACTGGACAGAGACTAAGCAGAAAAAAGGAAGAATCCGAACTTGGGAGGAGGAGAGTGCCAGGAGCTAGAAGAGAGGAGCATTAGGCTAAACAGAAGGAATCCATATCTGGATTGCCAGCTACCAGAGAAGGGAGGCTGAGCTGCTGGGGCAGGTGCTTAGAAGGGGACCGAATTAGAAAAGCAAGGACTGTGCTAGGCTAGTCTCTCGAAACTGGTCTAAGGAGATTACAGCAAGATTCAAAACATCAGGATGGAGTAAGATTATACAGTAATGGCTTGTAAATGGCACCCATCAAGACAATATTATTTAGCCAACTGTGATCCCAAAGGACTGATAATGAAGTGTGCTACCCACCCCCTGACGGAGAGGGGATGCACTCAAGATAAAGAATGAAAACACACATTTGGGGACATGACCAATATGGGAATTTGTTTTACTGGACTATGTATATTTCTTTTCCTACTTAATAGTATTTCATTTTTTCTAATTACGTGTAGAGAGTTTTCAACATTCATTTTTATAAGATTTTTAGTTCCAAATTTTTCTTCTTCCCTCCCCTCCTCTCCAAGACAGCAAGCAATCAGATATAGGATTTTCATGTACAATCATATTAAACATATTTTTTGGGGTGGCTAGGTGGCACAGTGAATAGAGCACTGGCCTGGAGTCAAGAGGACCTGAGTTCAAATTTGACCTCAGACACTTAACATTTACTAGTTGTGTGAGCCTGGGTGAGTGACTTAACCCCAATTGCCCTTCCTTCCCACCTCCAAAAAACACCATATTTCTATATTAGTCATGCTATGAAAAAGGAACCAAAACAAAAGGGAAAAACCATGAGAAAAAAAAAACACAAAAAAGTGAAAATAGCATGCTTCATTCTCCTTTCAGACTCCATAACTGTTTCCCTGGACATTGGAGAGCATTTTCCATCATGAGTCTTTTGGAATTGTCTTAGATCATTATATTGTTGAGAAGAGCTAAGTCTATCAAAGTTGGTCATCTCATATTGTGGTTTTTACTGTGTACAATGTTGTCCTGGTTCTGCTTACTTCATTCAGCATCAGTTCATTTAAGTTTTTCTAGGTTTTTCTGAAATCTGCCTGCTCATCATTTCTTATAGCACAGTAATATTCAATTACATTCACATACCACAACTTGTTCAACCATTCCCCAATCAATGGGCATTCCCTCAATTTCTAATTCTTTGCAATCACAAAAAGAGCTGCTATAAATATTTGTGTTCATGTATTTATGATCTCTTTGGGACATAGACCACAGTTACCACAATACCATAGTTAGTGGTATTGCTGAATCAAAGGGTAAGCACACTTTGATTGCCTTTTGGTTATGGTTCCAAACTGTTCTCCAGAATGGTTGGATCAGTTCACAACTTCACCATGATGCAATAGTGTTCCAATTTTCCCACATCTTCTCCAACATTAATCATTTTTCTTTTCTGTCATATTAGCCTATCTGATAGGTGTGAGATGATATCTCAGAGTTGTTTTTAATTTTCATTTCTCTAATCAATAGTGATTGAGAGCATTTTTTCCAAATGACTATAGATAGCTTTGACTTTCTTTATCTGAAAACTGCCTGTTAATATCCTTTGACCATTTATCAATTGGGGAATAACTTGTAGTCTTATAAATTTGACTCAGTTCTCTATATGTTTGAGAAATGAGGTCTTTATCAGAACTCTGTAAGGGTTTTATTTGTCTTTTTTTCAATTGGGGTGGAGGGAAGAGAGGATACAGAGGAAGGTAGAAAAAAAAATTAATACTTCTTAATCCAAGAAGGTAAAATAAAATGAGAGGTACATAAAAAGACAAAATTATAGAGGCAGATCCAGAAGTTTCCTATAAGACATCTCTCCTTCTGACCTCAACCCCATCCATACTTGGAATGCTTACCATATTCCAATCAAAGGATTTGGGATTTAGCCAAGGAGTTTCTTGGTCAGGCATGGGTCAGGCTTACTAGACTCCAGGGTCTCTTCCAGGGCCAAGATGCTGAGATGTTGTGGATGGTGGGTAATAGGGTCTGCTTGGTTCTTTCCTCCAACGATATGCTATGCTTGTGTCCATTCTGGAGACAATAAGTCACAATACCCTGTTCCATTTTCTGATTACAGGAACTTCCCAAAAATATTGAGACCACTCCGTACTTCTTTCATCTTCAGGTAAGGAAATCTCAGTGGGTATGTGGCAGTCTGACCATTGACTAGAGCCATATAGGCTCTATAGGTCAGAAAAGACCTTGGAGGCTATTGAGGTGATGGTGATGGTGATGGTGATGATGATGATGATGATGATGATGATGATGATGTTGGTGGTGGTGATGATGATTTTTTTCATTTTGCTAGGAAAATACCATTCGAGATCTGATGGGTCCAGGTCCCTTCACTGTCTTTGTGCCTTCAAGAGAAGCTTTAGAAAATGCATCCCAGGTAAGAAAATCACCCTGACAGCATCTTAAAATGAGGAGTAGCGCATACTCTTTGGCCCTAATGCATGAGGTGGGGCCTGAGAAGCCACAAGGAAGCACCTTTGGAAGAAGGAACTTGCTCAAAATTAGAGCCGTCCAACAACAAAATGAGCTGTATTGAAAAATAATGAGCTCTCCATCCTTGAAGTGTGCAAGCAGGTGCTGGCTGACATTTTGAGAAATGTCTGAAAAGTATAACTCCAAGATGTTGGAGGTGATGTAGTTTAGTGGAAAGGGGCCTCCACTGGCAGTCCAGAGACCTGGGTTCAAATCCCAGCTGTGACACTTACTGGTTGTACAAAAATAGATCACTTCTTCTCCATGAGCCTCAGTTTCCTCACTTGTAAAATGGAGTTGGTAAGACTTTCACTACCAACCTCACCAATTTGTTGTGAGGGAAAGTGCTTTGTAAACCTTGAATCATAGATTTGGAGCTGGAACGGACCTAATTTGGAGATCTTCTGGTCCAGTGCCCTCAGTTTACAAATGAAGTAAAGGATACCCAGAAAGGTGTGCACATAAGAGGCAGTCTTGTGTAGTAGAGAGGATATTGAACTTAGAGCCAGGAAGATCTGAGTTAAAATCCTACTTCAGACCCTTACTAACTTGTTGACCTGTGCAAGTCAGCTGATGTTCTCTGTGCGTCAGTTTCCTCATCTGTAAAGTGGAGTTGGATTCACTGGTTTCAAAGGTTCCTTCCATCTCTAGATCTAGAACTAGATCTAATTCTTTCCACCTCTAGATAAACTAAAGTTGTGCCTTGCCAAGTAATATATAAATTGAATTATACTTATTATCTTTTTCATCTTTCTTGAAAAAGATGATGATTATTGTATGATGAGTTCACCCTCATCCAAACCAGTCTGCTTCTATGGGAGGCGCTAAAGAGAAAAAGAGAAGAGCAAAATGAGCGCGCGAGTGCGTGATGTTCCTAGCATTGGCAGCTTGGAAGGGTGCAGGGATGCTCAGAGAGGACTAGAACCTCTGGTGTGAGAGCTTACTGAGCCCTTTTCAGGGCTGCTCAGCCACCTGTGCTGTTTATCTTTTACCCAACTCTCACCTGAGGCTCCGAGAAGCTGCAGCACGAACCACACCCACACCCTAGTAAAAACCATCTTGGCAGACAGATTAAATCGGCTGAGGGTAACTGCCATGCCTCAGAGAACTGGGTGAGGCAGGGGAACGTCTACCCCAAGCATGCAAAGACTTCCCCCAGCAGACTTGGATAATGAGAACAGTTTGTCCCAATGGCCACGAAGGTGAAGGAAACAGGTCCTGTGGAGTGCTTAGAGGTTGGTCAGACATCAAAGGCACCAAGGTCATCCACTGGGACGTCATCAGTCATCTTGGCTTTTGTCTTGCCACTAGATGTCAATGACTCTGGAAGAGAGAATGAAACTGTCTACTTAGTGCAACTCTGCCTCACTTAAATCCAATTCAAACCCAAGTCAAGACATTACCTGGTAATGTAATTGGTCCTCTTCAAAAATGAAAGACATGTAACATTGCCCGCTAGGTGGCACAGTGAATAGAGCACTAGATTTGGAGTGAGGAAGAACTGCGTTCAAACCCTACCCTAGATACTTGCTTGCTTGTAGCATTAAGCAAGTCACTTAACCTCTGTCTCTTTTCCTCATCTGTGAAATGGGGATAATAACCAGTAATAGCCTCCCAAAGTTGTTGTGAGGATCAGATCAGATGCCAGATGTAAAAACACTTTGCAAACCTTAATGATAGATATAAATGCTGACCATCATTGTTGCTGCTGCTGTTATCATCATTCTCTGACCCAGATTAAAGAATGGACCACCCAGGGGGTCATACCACAGATCCTTAGATATCATGTGGTCTCCTGCCACCAGCTGCTCTTAGAAAACCTAAAATTGGTTCCAAGTATGACTTCACTCCAAGGGGAAGCTGTCCACATCACTGTGTCCCAGGTGAGAGAAAACAGCCTCCTAAAGCCCCCAGGGGTGAGGGTGCGGGGGCAGGCGGTTCTCACTCCTTCCAAATTGGTCTTTTCACTGGTTTATGGATGGGAGGGAACCACAGGTCACTTATTCAACCCCCCATGCCCAACCTTGACTGGATTCCTGTATAGCCACAGGTAACAGATACCTTAGAGAGCTGATCACTAGTAAACAACTATTACAACTGATTTTTAAAATTTATACTATATCTTGTGCTTTTCTGCATGTGAAAATTGCCTTATTTAGCTCATTTTCTTATTAAAACAATAGCTTGTAGGACTTTGAATGACTACAATGGGAGGCAACATCATACAATGAATAGAACCTAGATGTGAAGTCAAGAAGCCTTAGGTTTGAGTCCTACCTCAGATACATATTCGCACTTTAACTCTGTGCTTCAGTTTCTTCATCTACAAAAATAAAAAGGTTGGACTTCATGGTCCCTAAGGCCCCTTCTAGCATTAGACCCATAATTCTATGGTCACTAATTGATCTCTTGATTTTGCCCCAGATCTACAATTAGTGAATATGTCAGCTATAACTGCCCCCAGACAAGCAGCAAGGAAGGGGGTCACTGGGGCAGACTTGGGACAGAGAGACACTCAGCTAGGATCTAAGAACTACCAAGAGTTTCCTATCTTCATGAATAATTCTAAATGTCTAGGTGCTAGGCGCAATGTTTCTTTTCTGTGCTGCCAAAAGGGACTGAGTGTAGTTAACACGTTCTCAATTTCAGAGCCCTGGTCATATCAACTGTCCTTTTGGTTCTGTTTTGCCCACAATTGTTGTATAATGAGCACCTGCAAGGTGCTATAGTGGATCCAGTGCCTAAATTAAGAATCCACAAGACTTGAGTTCAAATCCTACATTAGACACTTATTACTGGTACAAGCCTTTGCAACCCACTTAAACTCTCTCAGGCTCAAAAAGTTTCCACATTTGTAAAGTGGGGCTTATAATAGTACTTACTTCACAGAGCTGTTGTGGAGATTGGATGAGATAATATACACCTATATAAAGCAGAGTTTAAAATACTATGTAAATGTTAGCTATAATAATAACTATTGCTATTATTAGTAGATCAAGTGCTTGGCTGGAAATCAAGAAAATGAGTTGGAATCCCTTTTCTAGCATTTACTATGTGACAATGGGCAAATCATTTAAACTCTCAGCCTCAGTTTACTTATCTATAAAATGGGGTGATAATGGCTATTGTAACTATCTTATGGTTTTTTGTGGAAACTGAAATGTAAGTAAATTACTATTCCAACCTTAACATCCTATAATCCTACATCCTACAATCCTAAATTACTACCACTCTTATCATCCTCATCATTACTACTATTATCATTTATTGTAACTTCATGAGTTGGATTTGGTTGTTAAATTTGTTTTTTGGTTCGTTTCAGGATACAATATATTTAAATGGCAAAGCTAAGATAGTCTCCAGTGATATTATCTGCAGCAATGGGATAATCCACATCATAGATCAAGTCCTGGTTCCGAAAAATTTGCAAAAAATCCACAAAGATCCCTCTGGGAATAATATGGTGAGTAAAGAAGGGTCATGTTAACTTGAAACCTGAGTCTGGTAGATGGCACCATAGTGGATGGAGTGCTGGTCTTGGAATCAGAAAAACTCCTCTTCCTGAGTCCAATCCAGCCTGGGACAACTAGCTATGTGATCCTGGGCAAGTCATTTAACCCTGTTTGCCTCAGTTTCTGTATCTATAAAATGAGCTGGAGAAGAAAATGGCAAACAACTCTAATATCTTTGCCAAGAAAACACCAAATGGGGTCAGACAGGACTAAAATGACTGAGCAACCTGGAGACCCCAATGAATTGAATTAAGCATGTTTCTAATACAAAGGAAGAATGACCAAAATTCTTATTAAATTCAGTTCAACAAACATGTATTAAGCATCTACCAAGTTCCAGGCATTTGGAATATAATAACAAGATGAAAAACAATCTCTCCCCTCAAGGAGCTTACATTCCACTGTTAAAGGGGGGAGGAGAACTTTTTGCAGATTCATTCATTTATTCAACAAGTATTTATTAAGCATCTATTCGATATCGAGCATGCATCATCTCTTGTACTTACATCCTCAGAGCCCAGCATGTGGGCTGGCACATAGTAGGTGTTTAAGGAGTATTTATTAAGCGTCTATTCGATATCGAGCATACATCATCTTTTGTACTTACATCCTCAGAGCCCAGCACGTGGGCTGGCACATAGTAGGTGTTTAATGAGTATTTATTAAGCATCTATTTGATATCGAGCATGTATCATCTCTTGTACTCACATCCTCAGAGCTCAGCAAGTGGGCTGGCACATAGTAGGTGTTTAATGAGTATTTATTAAGCATCTATTTGATATCGAGCATGTATCATCTCTTGTACTTACATCCTCAGAGCCCAGCATGTGGGCTGGCACATAGTAGGTGTTTAATGAGTATTTATTAAGCATCTATTCAATATCGAGCATGCATCATCTCTTGTACTTACATCCTTAGAGCCCAGCATGTGGGCTGGCACATAGTAGGTGTTTTATGAGTATTTATTAAGCGTCTATTCGATATCGAGCATGTATCATCTCTTGTACTTACATCTTCAGAGCCTAGCACATGGACTGGCACATAGTAGGTGTTTAATGAGTATTTATTAAGCGTCTATTTGATATCGAGCATGTATCATCTCTTGTACTTACATTCTTAGAGCCTAGCACGTGGGCTGGCACATAGTAGGTGTTCAATGACTGTTTGCTGACTGACTGCCAGATGGAGAATTAGAATCTCAAATACATGAACTAACAACTTAATTCTTGGTCAGATGAGAGGAAACATAAAATATCTGTCTCTTTGTAGGAGAATCTCACCTCAGTAGCAATTCACCAGGGATACCTGAAGTTCAGCAGCATGCTACAGGTAAGAACTGTTGTTGCTGTTGTTATTGTTGTTATTCATCCTTCCATTTCAAAGAGGATTATGACATCAGGGAGGGGATGTCGTGACATGCAAGTGAATTGGATTTAAGTGAGGCAGGGCTGTGCAAAGTCACCAGCCTCACTTTCTCCTCCAGAGCCATCTGAGTCTAGTGGTCAGATACAGATCAAGACAACTAGAGATGGCTCCCCAGTAGGAACTGAGGACAGTGAAGGAGGGCTAAATGCTTGAGGTGTTTCTCTGAATTGCTCTATTTTTCAGGGTCAGCATGGAAAAAGGCAGACATTCTGGAGGACAAGCTAATATTGTCTGAACTTTCACTACCAGTGGGACCTCTGACAAGTATTTAAACCTGTGGGTTCCTCAGTTTCCCTCATCTTTAAAGTGAAAAGATTTGGACTAGATGATCCAAGTCTTTATCCAGCTCTGAATTCATAAAATTCACCATAAATTCAGCAAAACTCCATAGTGAAGGGATCAGAGTAGGAAGGGACTTCCACTGTCATCTGGTCCAGCCCCTACTTATGAAGCATGAATCCTTTATAACACCCCTAATCATTCAGCTTCTTGTTGAAGTTTTCCAATGACAGAGAGCTCACCACCTCATGAGATAGATCATGCTATTTTTAAATAATTTTAATATGGGGAAAATTGCTTCCTCAGATTGAATGGAAATCTACCTCCCTGTAACTTGCTCCCATTATGTTAATTCTGTCTTCTCATGCCCAGAAAACTATCTAATTCCTTTTCTTCATGACAATCTTTAAAAGAGTTGAAGACATTCATCAAATCCCCTTACTCTTCTTCTCTAGGCTAAAGATTTTGCTCCCTTCCTCTGATTCTTGCATGGAATGGTATCAGGTCTCATCATCCTGGCTGCCATCTTTTGGGCAATAACCTGGTTTATTCAGAATCCTACATCTAGAGGTCATCTAGTCCAACCTCTTTGTTTAACAGATGGAGAAACTGAGGGCCCAAGAAGATAAAGTGATCAGAGGGTCACAGATTTAGAATGGACCTCAGAGGTCATCTAGTCCTTATTCTTATTCTTAAGGGGACTTAAAAGTCCCCTTATTCTACATATGGAGAAACTGAGGCTTGGGCAGTAACTTCCCTAAAGGATCACAGGGAGCGACTGTCAAAGGTGAAGTATGAACCCAGAGCCTCTGACTCCAAAGTCAATGTCCCTTCCATTGTACTATAGTACTTTATGTCCTCTTTTTTTGGATTTTGAGACATTTTTATTTAAATTTTTGAGTTCCAAATTCTACCCTCCCTCTCCTCCCTCCTTCCCCCCTTTCTCTGAGATGGTAAGCAATCAGATATAGGTTATACATGTGAAATTATGTAAAACATTTCCATATTAGTCATTCTGTACAAGAAGACTTGAATAAAAGGTGGGAAATGAAAGAAGGGAAGTGAAAAATAGCATGCTTCAGTCTGTACTCTCTGGAGGATAGTGTGCTTCATCATCAGTCCTTTGGGATTATTTTAGATTATTGAATTGCTAGAAAGAGATAAGTCATTTACAATTCACGGTCATCAAACAACGTTGCTGTTACTATGTACAATATACTACCATGTATTATGTACAACATAGTACTATGTTACTATGTACTGGTTCTGTTCACTTCACTATGCATCAGTTCATATATGTCTTTCCAGATTTTTCTAAAATCATACTGTTTGTCATTTCTTATAGCACAATAATATTCCATTACAATCATATACCATGGCTTGTTTATTCATTCCCCAATTGCTGGGCATTCCTTTGATTTCCAATTCTTAGCCACCACAAAAAGAGCTGCTAGAAATATTTTTGTACAAATAGGTCCTTTCCTCCATTTTTTTGGATGTCTTTGGGATACAGACCTAGCAATGGTATTGCTGAATCAAAGGGTATGCACAGTTTTATAGCCTTTTGGGCATAGTATCAAATTGCTCTTCAGAACAGCTGGATCAGTTCATGACTCCACCAGCAGTGCATTAGTGTTTTAGTTTTCCCACAACCCTTCTGACAGCCAACATTTTCCTGTTGTGTAACATTAATCAATCTGAGAAGTGTGAAGTGGCACATCAGAGTTGTTTTAATTTTCATTTCTCTAATCAATAGTGATTTAGAGAATTTTTTTATATGATTTGATTTGATTTCTTTGTCTGAAAATTGCCTGTTCATATCCTTTGGCCATTTATCAATTGGGGAATGACTTGAATTTCTTATAAATTTGACTTAGTTCTCTATATATTTGAGAAATGAGGCCATTATCAGAGATACTTGTTGCATAAAATTTTTTCCCCAGTTTTCTACTCGCCTTATAATTTTGGTTACATTGGTTTTGCTTGTACAAAAACTTCTTAATTTTATGTAATCAAAATGATCTATTTTACATTTTATCATGTTCTCTATATTTTCTTTGATTCTGAATTCTTCCCTTATCCATAAATACAACAGATAAACTACTCCATGCTCTCTTAATTTGCTTATGGTATCACCTTTTTATACGTAAATCATGTACCCATTTTGAACTTATCTTGGTATGCAGTGAGATTGATACCTAGTTTCTGCCATTCTATTTTCCAGTTTTCCCGGAAGTTTTGTCAAATAATGAGTTTTTGTCCCAAAAGCTTGGTTCTTTGGGTTTATCAGTCTTATAAACATCTCTGTGCATCACAAATTGGTCTACAGGGTTCCAAGAAACCACTGAAAGTTATGAGGGAAGGGGATGCCTAGGTTTTCACACAGGCTCTAAACTGGTTCGTCCTTCCTCACTTTGCTTTGTGGCTGGAGTCCTGAAGCTGATTCACTGTGTGTTTCAGGATGCTGGTCTGCTAAGTGTCATTAATGACCCCATTCACAAACCTGTAACCCTGTTCTGGCCCACGGACAAAGCTCTGGAGGCCCTGCCCCAGGAACAACAGGATTTCCTATTTGGTAAAGACAACAAGGACAAACTGAAGAATTACCTCAAGTTCCACATCATCAGAGATTCCAAGGTAAGAACTCAAAGGGCCCCACTCTGAACTCAGTGGTATCCCAAGGACCAACACTCTGAGCCTGAAGTGAGATCAGCCTTAGGCATAGGCAAAATTGGTGGCTGCCCACTCCATGTGATGTTACACAAGACCCTGCTTGCCCTTGAATTTGCTCCCCCCACTCTTCCTCTCCTACCATGGTAGTTATTTCTAATAGATTTTGTCCATATTTTTTGGTTTTATATCGCCTGGATTTCCCCCTTTACCTCTCCCCCTCCCACTTCTGGAGAGTCATCCCTTATAAAAGAAGGACCTTTATTTTTTTTATTTCTTTTTTTGTTTTGTTTTTTTCTTTTTGGAGGGGGGAATACAGGGCAACTGGGGTTAAGTGACTTACCCAAGGTCACATGGCTAGTTTTTGTGTTAAGTGTCTGAGGTCACATTTGAACTCAGGTCTTCCCGACTCCAGGGCTGGTGTTCTATTCACTGAGCCACCTAGTGGCCCCAAGACCTTTATTTTTAAAGAAAGAAAAAAAGAAGAAGAGAAATAAGTGAAATTAATCAACACTCCAGAAAAATATCCGGTGTCATATGCAACGTCACACACCCCCGGACCCCAATCCCCCCTGTAAGGCCAAGCTTATTTACTGTTTTCCAACATTCCATTCCTATTACTTTCTGGTAGTTTTCCTTCCCATTTAATTATTTCATGTACTGTTTTCTTCATTTCGCTTTCTTCACTCTGCATTGGTTCATGTAAGGTCATACTTTTCTGAGATCTCCCTCGTCATCATATAATAATACATGGCATCTTAAGATTTACAAAGTGCTTTACAAATATTTGACTCTCACAACAACCCTGGGAGCTAACAACTGCTATTATCCCCATTTTATGCCTGAGGAAATGGAGGCAGAGTTTAAGACACTTGCCCAGGGCCTTAGAGCTTGTAAGTGTCTCAAACAGGATTTGAACTCGGGTCTTCCTGACTCCAAATCCATCACTCCATCCATCTCACCACCTAGGTGTCTCATCCATAGTCATCATTTATTACAGCACAAAAGTGTTCCATTCCATTCACGTACCATCCCCTCTTGATAATAACACAAGGTCACACTATCCTACAACCCTAAACTCGAGTTTTAGAGAATTCAGACAACAAAGGCCTCTAGAAGGTGTGTCTCTCACCGAAGGCCCTTAGGACCTCTCTCCTCTCTCTTTCCTTAGCTGATTAACACTTTGCAAGGCAGAAGGAGCCTCTGGTGATTTTTAGTGGGGAAGAGGAAGAATGTGTGAGAAACTACATACTGGCAACTACATTCTTAACCGGGATGCTCAACCCTAAAGTAAGACTGAGGTTTTCAAAATCAATCAAATCAGTCAACAAGCATTTATTAAGCCCCTCCTATATTCCAGGTACTGGGCTAGCACTAGGCACTGAGGATATGGTGGCAAAAACAAAAGAGCCCCTGCCTTAAGGAAGCTTTACCTAATTGTTGTTGTTTGTCCTTCATTCTCGAAGAGGACCATGACATCAAGCAGGTGATGCCATGAAATGCAATTGGATTTAAGTGAGAGAGGGCAGTGCAGAGTCACCAGCCTCACCCTCTCCACCAGAACCATTTGGGTCCAGTGGCCAATTATAGATTAAGATGAATGGAGATGGCCCTGGATGCAGTCTCAGTTTGACTATTACTAAAAACAAGGCAAACAACCAAGTACCTAAGATGGCAAGGGTGAACTGGACCCAGCTCTAACAAGTCTGATTGTTAAATGTTCAGTGTAAGCATTTACACCTTGGAAATCAACAATCACTACAAATCAGGGCTTGATTTACTGTTTGTTGGTTTTCTAGTCTTAAGAAAGTGATAAAGAAAAATTTAAACTTAAAAGTATGCCTTTTATTTTTAATTCAGAGAGCTGGTTGTTAAACATTTACCTGTACAGCCCTGGTTAAGGCAAGGTATTTTCTGGGATATTGAAGTGATTCACCTAGTCATTTGTTGGCATTCTTTCCATCCTTGAATTATTTGGTATTTGTTTCTCTGTGTACAAGGTCTATCTCAATCCTACTTCTGTAGAATATAAGATCCCGGAGGGCAAGGAAGCTCTCCCTCTGAAACTCCCTCCATTTGATCCTGGATATGTCTTTGCATGTTATATCCCCCTGCTAGAACTGAGCTCCCTGAGGGCAGACTGCCTTTCTTTGTAGCCCCAGTGCTTAGCATAGGACCTGGCACACAATGTGGGTTTAACAAATGCTTATTGATGTGTGGAAGTCAGGTGAAGTTTCATTTTTTTGCAAAGCAGAGTATTCAGAATAGAAGATAAAAAAGAAAAGTTGCAGAAGTATAATAATACTAGTTAATATCTGTCTAGCACCTTAAGGTCTGCAAAGCACTGTTATCTGACATTATCTCATTAAATAATAATAATACCTAAGCTTTATAGAGTACTTACGTTGTGCCAGGCACTGTGCTACGCACTTTAGAATTACTGTCTCATCTGATTATCACAACAGCCCTGGGAGGTAGGTGCTCTTATTATCCCCAGTCTACAGATGAGGAAACTGAGGCTAACAGCAGTTAAGTGACTTACCCAGGGTCACAGAGCTACTGAATGTCTGAAGCTGGATTTGAACTGGGGTCTTCCTGACTCCAGTCTGGTGCTCTGTGTACTATGGTACCCCATAACTACCTTGCGAGATTAACTCTCTTGCCCAGGGTCACAAGGCTAGTAAATATAGGAGACAGGGTTTGAATTCAGATCCAACATGCTATCCACTGTGCTACGTAGCCACCTCAAAAAAACATAAACTGAGTATTTGGGGAGTTCAGGGATGAAGAGTCACTTCCAGAAGAGGGTTAGAGGAGGCAGCTTTGAGCTGATTCTTGAAGCCATAGAATTTCCAAGAGATGAGGGAAAGGCCTTTCATAGGAAGACAAAACAAAGTCACGGAGGTAGCACAAATAATTTCATCCATATTATTGATCAGTCAATCAACAAGCATTCATTAAGTGCCTACTGTTTGCTGGAAGCTCAAAGATAAAAAGAAAACATCCTCTTGATAGAACTACATGGCTAGCTGGGTCATCACCTTGACCACCTGACTCTCCCATGGTTCTGGTCTAAAACAACCCCAAAAGCCGAGTCTTTCCAGAGAGTCTTTCTTCACTGTCCTTTTCTCCAGTGTCCAGTTATTCTTCCCTTAAACAACATCAAGCATCTTATTAAAAATATTACAACTCTGTGGTGTGTTTGCCAAGTACCCTGGGGTCCGTTAGGACATCAGGTGCTACATTAGTGGGGCCCTGTTTCTCTCACCCAGATTTTGGCAGTGGACTTGCCTAGTGTTGCATCTCGGAAGACCCTACAAGGTTCTGAACTCAATGTGCAATGTGGTGATGAGAACAACATTGTAAGTATTCTCCAGAAGGGCTGGGATGATGGGGACAAGTCTGTGGGATCATAGGAACATGGATTTCAAGCTGCAAGGAGCCTCAGAGGTCATCTACAACAGCTTTCTCATCTTATAAATGAGTTAACTAAAACCCAGAGAGGTTAGTTTGCTCAAAGGCATGTGGTTTGTTACTGGTATTCAGTTGTTTCAGTCCTGTCCAACTCATTGTGACCCCATTTGAGGTTTTCTTGGCAAAGATACTAGAGGGATTTGTCATTTCCTTTTCCAGCTCATTTTACAGATAAGGAAACTGAGGGCAAATAGGATTAAGTGGGTCACACAGCTAGCAAGTGTCTGAGGCTGGATTTGAACTCAGGAAGATGAGTCTTCCAGACTTCAGGTATGGCATTCTATGCACTATGGTGCCACCTAGCCAGCTGCCCTAGCTGTCACATTGGTAGAATATGGCAAAGCTGGGATTTGATCCCATGTCCTCTGATTCCAAATCTAGCGTTCCTTTCACTAACCTCCTCCAGATTCATAAAATAACAGATTTTGTCAGTATGACTACTTGATCCATGCTATTATTATAATTATTTCTCATTGACAATTACTATCCATAATAATTTGTTATCAGTAGTAATAACGATAGCTAGCATTAGATAGTATTCTAAGACTTTCAAAAGACAAATATTACCCCATTGAGTCTCACAATCACCCTTGGAAATGGATACTATTATTTTCCCCATTTTACAGTTAGGGAAGTGATTTGCCCAAGGTAATATAGCTAGTAAGTGTCTGAGACAGGATTTGAACTCAAGTCTTCTGATACCACAGATCATAACTTAATCAGACCTTAGCAAACAGCATCCATTGGCCCAGAATGTCATCGCTTCATGGTCAGCCTTCTGGTGCTGCAGAGGTGGAGCGCATGGACTCAGCAATGGTCCTGGAGTCAGGAAGAGTTGGGTTCAAATCCCCCCCAAGACCCTTCCTAGTTTGTATAAGCCTGGGCAAATCACTTGTGGTCTCAGTTTCCTCATCTGTTAAATAAGGGGGCTGCACCTGATGACCTCCATGGTCCCTTGCAACTCTAGGTCTTCAGACAAGAGCCATGCGGTCTTTCACCAAGCCTGTACTCAGATCTTTCCCAGCCTTGGGCTCTCCTGCCTTTAAAAGTCGAAGGTCACCTCCATATCATGATAAAGCATCAAAGAAGGGCATTAGTAGAAGCTGATGGAGTCCCTCCACTATCACAGCATGGGATGCAGACAAAAGGCTTGGTTGGCAGGCTGATTACTGGCTTTCTCCCCTTTCTTTCTCTTAGGGTGACCTCTTTCTGAATGACCAGAAGTGCCGGATTGTCCAGCGGCAGCTTGAGTTTGAGAGCGGCGTTGCTTATGGGATTGACTGCATGCTGATGAACCCCAGTCTGGGGGGCCGCTGTGACAACTTCATCATCTTCAATGTCTCGGTCAGTCCTGTCTGTCCTGCCCCACCCCCTGTTGGTTCGGTGCTAGACTAGCTTCTGACCAATGCATATGTCCTGTGATCCAGTGTGGCAAATGTAAAAGCCCCAGAGGTCTTGGTATTGGTTTTGTGGCCAATCTCCTCAGAGATGGCCTGGAAGAGGATGGGAATAGGTAGTGACTTGGTGGTGGTGTCATTCAATCAACAAGCATTTTATTAAGCATTTTCTATGTGTCAGGTACTAGGCTATGCACTAGGGATAGTGCACATAGTTCCTGCCCTCATAGAGCTTACATTCTTATGGATGAGCTAACGTATACTTCAACCAATCAGCAAGAATTTATCTAGTGTTTACCATGAATACAAAGGAAAAGCAAAAACAAGTTCTTGTCCTCAAAGGGCTTCCATCCTAATGGAAAACAGATCTACAGGATGTCTTTTAGGGGAAGTGTTGTAGCAACTGGGGTGACTGGGAAAGGTTTCCTGCAGAAAGTGGCATTTGAGCTAAGACATCAAACCAAGCATTCTAAGTGGAAGAGGTAAGGAGGGAGGGCAGTCTGGGTGGTGCAAAAGCATGTAGGTAGGAGAGGGAGTGTCACGTTCAAGGAATAGAAAGTGGACTGGTATGACTGAATAATAGGGTGTATGGAGGAGACTGACCTGGAAGACTGCTTCCATAATAATGTGCATCTCTGGTCTATTTCCTAGGGTTAAAGACTACACATACAAAGCCTTGGGATAACAGCCCGCTGAACTGACAGGGAGACAGGAGGAGGGAAAGAACTCTAGCTCAGCAATCATCTCTAGATGTGAGGTGTTAACCTTCAGTATAACTAAAAAGGACAATCCATCAACATTTATTAAGCCTTCACTACGTACCAGGCCCTGTGCTAAGTGCTGGGGGAGAGAAAAGAAGGAGGAAGAGAAAGAAAGAAGGAAGAGAGAAGGGAAGGGAGCGAGGGAGGGAGGAAGGAAGGAAGGGAGCAAGGGAGGATAGAAGGAAAGAAGGAAGGAAGGAAGGATAGAAGGAAAGAAGGAAGGGAGCGAAGGAGGGAGGAAGGAAGGAAGGATAGAAGGAAAGAAGGAAAGAAGGAAGGAAGGGAGCGAGGGAGGGAGGGAGGAAGGTAGGAAGGAAATAGCACATCCTCTCAAGGAACTTCCATTCTAATGGAAGAGCCTTAACCAAAAGTAGGCTTGACAAGAAAAATACTGAGTAGGTGGACAGAGGCCCCACCCATAAGAGTGAAAATAAAAGCATTAAAAAGTAGGAGGAAAGAGCAAGAAGAGACAGCAGAATGTCACTATAATGATGCTCTCTGGGTTCTGGCCATGGGCCAGTGAATATGAAAGGTCCCTCATTAACCAGCTGAATCCACCTTGTCCCGTTTTCTCCACGAAAATGGCCAAGTTCTTGTGTCTGCTAATTCCTTCTCTAGGACTACCACATAACAGAGGTTCTTGATCAGTCCCCCAAGGGACGAGCCATAGAAATGCCCCTTGTGTGATCGTTAAAAACAAACATCTTTTTGTGTGTCCCAGGGAAGCTGCGGGAGCTGCTACAATGTTCCTCACTGCCCAACATGGAGCAAGCCAAAGGTGACTGTGAATGGGGCCGTAATGCTACAGAGGGAAAAGCCTGTGTTTAGTCTGAGAACTTCACATTCTTCAGTCTGTTTCCCAAGGTGAATGCAGACATGCATGTCCTTCCCTCCTGCCAACATCCAATGGTGCAGAAGGAGACTCCCCCTCTCCCCAATATTCCCATGACGGTGGGAAACCAACAACACCACAGATTTGTCTGATCATGGAAGCTTCAGGGCCCTGGCCTTGGAGCCAAAGATTCAAGGTTCAAATCTTGCCTCTGATACTGCCAGTGCAACCATGGGCAAGACACTTAAAATACCTGGTCCTCAGTTTCCTTAATTAATTGGTGTGTGTGACTATGTGTACATGTGCATACGTTGTGTGTGAGTATACATCTGTGTGTGTGTGTGTGTGTGTCGGTGTGTGTGTGTGTGTCAGCAGTCCAGCAAGCTGGGATGCCAGGGCAGCCAGTCAGCACAGGAAAGGATGGCTCTTTACAGGTAGCAGATACAGTGCCAGTCAGTCCCAGCCCCTGGGCTGGACGGGCATCACTTGCAGATGAGGAAAGTAGCAATAGGAAAGCTGTTAGTGATTTTGAGACTGGCCTGTTATTATTCCATGAGAGAGGGAGCAACAAAGAAGAGGAAATGCTGAGTATAAATAAAATGGAGAAATAAGATCAGAAATCTAGTGCTGGGTGAGACCTCTGAGGCTCATCTGCTCCAAACTAATTAAGGAAACTGAAGATCAGGTAGTTTAAGTGTCTTGCCCATGGCTGCACTGGCAGTGTCAGAGGTAAGATTTGAACCTAGAACCTCTGGCTCCAAGGACAGGCCCCTGAAGCTTCCATGATCAGACACATCTGTGGTGTTGTTGGTTTCCCACCCTCCTGGGAATATTCCTTGTTCTTCTTTATATTGTTGGGGGGGGAGTCTCCTTCTGCTCCAGTGGATATTGGGGAGAGGGGAGGACGTACATGTCTGCATTCCCCTCGGGAGACTTGTCATGGGGAGAATTCAACTAATCACATCCAGCTGGGGCTTGAGATTCAATCAATTAGCATTGGATGGAAGGGGAGGGTAAGGGAGGGAATGAAACAAGTACTTAGTAAACACCTGCTGCATGTCAGGTTCAGTACTAAGTGCTTTTCAAATATCTGATCTGACCCTCACAACAACCCGGGGAGGCAGGTGCTATTATTATCATCCTCACCATACAGATGAGGAAACTGAGGCAGGTAACAGTTAAGTGACCTGTCTAGCGCCACACAGCTAATAAGTATCTGAACTTGGGTCTTCTTGACTGTGTGTTGATAACACAATAACAGTTCAGACTCAGCTATACGCTGCCTATCTGTAACAGTTTTACCTTGGCAGATCACTTCCCAAAGAGCAGCAGCAGGTGTGTCTGAGGCTCCTGACAGAGTTGTGTGCGCGCGTGTGTGTGCACGCGCACACATGGTATGATTAATATTTAGGTCAGTGTTCAGGCAATGAATATATGGGTGTAGAGAGAGAAAAAATAATCCCACCAAGTTGCCAACTTACCCACCTCTCTCTTAAATTACCCAGACAAGGGAGCTAGTAGAATAGCCAGATATACCAATACTCAGTTTGGTTTCCAGAGGGGGGAAAAAGTCTATCCACACCTGGGGCATGTTAGGGCAGCTAGTTCACGTTCACTCAGCACCCAGTGATCCTGCTGACCATACAGTTGTGACATAGATAGCAATTGAGGAATCCTACTATCTGTTCCATTCACCTTACTGAAAAATGTCTTATCTGGATTTCTTCCTTCTCCTTTTCTGCCCTCTGTGGGGGCTCGGAAACTCTTTAGGGAGTGAAGCAAAAGTGTTTTTATGACCTGCCCTTCAGGAGGAACCTGGAAGGCTGCCAGCATAAGTGTACAATGGTCATGAGGCTGCCTAAGTGCTGTAAGGGCTACTTTGGGAGAGACTGTCAAGGTGAGACCCTGCCCTCCTTCCATCACCCCCTTATGACTGGGACATGGGTGTGTTGTTTTACATACCCCCTGCTAGACTGCAAGATCTCAGCAATCATAGACTTGGTCTTCTTTATCAAGGCTTTTCTTCAAGCATTTAACACAACGCTCAAATAAAAGAAGCTTAATAAATAATTGAACTGAATTGAAGTGTTGAAAGGCAATTTCAATTGTAGGGCCCAAAGAATTGCCGCCTCCTGGTGCCCAGAGAGTTTGTCATTCAGTTACTATTAAAATCATCCTCTAATGCCCTGGCAAAGAAAAAGATGGTAAACGTGACCATTCCGGTGTGATCAATGAGGAAACTGAGGCACCAGGGACTTTTGCTAAAAGCTCACACAATGAACCAGCCAAGACTTAGGCCGGGGTTTCGTAACCTCGGGTCTGTAACATTTTTTTAAAAAATATTTTACTTTTAATAATTGTAAAAGTATTGTTTATTTTTTATTATTTATATATTGTATTTTATATTTATATTATATTGTATTATTTATATATAAGATTTATATATATTTATTTATATATTTTAATACAATTCATTTCCTTCACAATCCTATATATTACATTTTATGTTCTTAAAAGCATTATTCTGAGAGCAAAGGAAACAAGCATTTATTAAACACCTACTGTATACCAAGTACCAGTACTAAGCCCTTTACAAATATCTCACTTTGTTTCTCACAATATCCCTGCAAAACAGGTGCCGTTATTATCCCCATCTTACAGTTGAGGAAACTGAAACAGCGGTGAAGTGACTTGCCCTGAGTCACACAGCTAGAGACCTTCCTCACTCTAAGCCACTCCAAGCTCTAACCACTACACTACACCACCAAAATGCCTCCTGTGTTTTCTATGAGCTTCACTGGGCTATCAAAGGAGTTCATGACCCACAAGCTTGAGAATCCCTGATCTAGGCAGATTGAAAGGCCGCTGCCCTTCCTGGTGAATGCCTGTCTGATCCCGTTGCTGGAGAGGTTTTTAGCCATCCCTCAACAACCATGAAATGCTAAGCTCCAGATGATTAACCAGTATTCAATCTCTCCCAGCTTGTCCCGGAGGACCCACGACCCCATGCAATAACCGGGGTGTCTGCATCGATGAGTACTTTGGGGGTGGAGAGTGCAAGTGCAACACTGGCTTCAATGGAACAGCGTGTGAACTGTGCTGGCCTGGAAGATATGGACCAGACTGTAAATGTAAGTGGTAAGCTCACTGTGTCTTCAGCCCTTCCCCAGAACCATGAAGCTCCCATGTTCTGGGCCACACTCCCCCACAGGCCTGCTCTATAAGATGAGCTCTGACTATTACTGTCCTGGGTCATATCCCCAGAGCTCAGCATGTGCCAGGATTGTAGTGGGTGATTAACGAATGCTTGCTGGCCTAATGTTCCCAAGGTCCCTCCTAGGTCTAGATCAGTGGTTCTCAACCTTCCTAATCCTCAACAACCCTTTAATAGTCGTATATGGGCATGTCTGCTTGTGGGCGGACCCGCCGGGGGAGACGGATAAAGGAGGTTCCTAAGACCCTTGGAAATGTGTGTTTTCCGATGGTCTTAGGTGACTTCTGTGACCTTTGTGAAAGGGTCGTTCGACCCCAAAGGGGTCGCGACTTACAGGTTGAGAAACGCTGGTCTAGATGCTATGTGAAGTCATTCACACAATGGACTTGTATCTCAAGAGCACTGTAAGTTAAAGTTCTGGGGCCAATCAGGAATGTGAGTCTCAGTTTCCTCTTCTGCAAAATGAGGTGGAGAAGGGAATGGCAAACCACTGCAGCATCTTTGCCGAGAAAACCCTATATGGGGTCATGAAGGGCCGAACAAAGCCCGAAAATGACTAAGCAACATTAACATTATTGAGGAAATTGAGTCCCAGGATAGAGTACATGTTGTACACTGAACAATGGGAAGAATGCTGAACTAGAGACTTTTCAGTTCAGCTTTATCACTTATGTGTATGACTCTGGGTAGGTCAAGTCTCCGTAGACCTCAGTTTCTCCATCTGTAAAACAAAGAGGCTCGACTAGAAGGTCTCTCAGGTTCCTTCTAGCTCTGCATCTATGACTCTGTGAGCTCCAAGTTCTCTTTCAAGCCCAGAGCCTATGTCAGAAAAGGACCCTCTGCCCTCCCTCTATGACCTTGGGAAAACTACTTCATGCTCTAGACCTCCACTTCCCCCTCTATAAAATAAAGAGGCTAGACCTCCATGGACCCATTCAGCTCTGAATCCATTATCCTAAGTCTCTCCTCCATCCTGTGATTCAATTTCCTCAATGATGCTGATGTTATTGTTTAGTCATTTTCGGCTTTGTCCAACCCATCATGACCCCATTTGGGGTTTTCTTGGCAAAGTTTCTGGAGTAGTTTACCATTTCCTTCTCCAGTTTATTTTACAGATGAGGAAACTGAGGCATAGGAAGTTAAGTGATTTGCTCAAGGTCAGGACCATTGGCAGAAACAGGATTTAAACCCAGACCCTTTGACTCTAAATTCAACCCTCTTCCTTCCATCAGAAGCATTAACAAAAACTCTGTGACAAAAGGCCGTGGAGTAGGAGAAGAAACTGCTATGGCAACTGTGAAATGCCATAGAAACATAAAACGTTTTAATCGTGCACTGGAGAGTGACAATGTCTTCCTCCCTTTCCCAACCCCTGGAGCCTGGGCTGTGCTTAGAACATAGTAGACACTCAAGAAACTTCTGATGAATGGCTGAGCCAACTATTTGCATCTAAGCCCAGTCTGATTTCCAGCCTTCTTTACTTGTATTCTGGAATACTTGGGCTTCAATCCTCTCCCCAAATACTTATTAGCTGTGGGATCCTGGGCAAGTCAATTAATTATCTGAGACTTAGTTTCCTCCTTTGAAGAATGTGAATAATACCTGTAACGCCTACATCACAGGATTGTAGTGAGACTTAAATGATTTATAAAGTATTTTGCAAATTTTAAAATATGTGCATTTCAGACATTATCATCATCATTCTAATTGTTATCGTTATTATTTCCTCCCATCTGCTCTGCAATCCAGTGACATGACCTTCCTTGCTGTTCCTCTCACATGCTACTCTCCAAGGCTGTGCCTCCCTCATGCCTAGAACCCTTCTTCCTCCCTTGTCATGTTTGCCTTGTAATTCCCCCACAAGTCCCACCTTCCACAAGAAGACTGTCTCAGGCCTCCTCAATCTTCAGGCCTCCCTCTGAGATTATCTCCATTTTTATCCTGGTTATATCTTGTTTATACACTGCTATTTACAAGTTATCTTCACTGTTAGACAGTGGGCTCCTCTAGGGCAGGGACTGGCTTTTGTTTTGAAGGTTTTTTACCTTTCTTTGCATCCCCAGCATCTAAGTAGGTACTTACTTAATAAATGCTTCTTGACTATTAATTTATTTCGTTCGTTTGCTTATTTTGCAGCCTGCGAATGCTCAGAACACGGGACCTGTGATGACAGCATCACCGGCTCCGGGGACTGCTTCTGTGAAGCTGGCTGGACTGGGCGGTTCTGTGACACTCAACTAGGTCTGTCCCTAAATAATACAATCCAAGTCAGAGTGGAAGGAGTCACTTTCCTGTGCCTTAATAACTGAAGGAGACAATGTTGGTAACCTTCCCATACTCTTTTTTGCCTCTTTTGTGGTGGCAGAGAACTTCTCAGAACCATGTTTTTGAATGAGTATCACAACATACTTAGAATTATAAAAGAAACTGTATTAAAAGTTACTAAAGAAATAAGTTCATAGACCCTGGA
>CM053585.1:391997667-392066830 GCA_028646515.1 Pseudochirops corinnae
GAGTGGAAGGAGTCACTTTCCTGTGCCTTAATAACTGAAGGAGACAATGTTGGTAACCTTCCCATACTCTTTTTTGCCTCTTTTGTGGTGGCAGAGAACTTCTCAGAACCATGTTTTTGAATGAGTATCACAACATACTTAGAATTATAAAAGAAACTGTATTAAAAGTTACTAAAGAAATAAGTTCATAGACCCTGGATTAAGAGCCTCTGACTAGCCCAAACCCATAAAACTCATTTTATAGATGAGGAAACTCATAAGTTGGCCAACTATGGCGTTTCTTAAGGCCTGAGGGAGAGCAGTGAACTAAGAACAGTGGGTTGTGTGTGCTGTTCCCAGCCATTTGTCTCTTTCTACCAGAAGCAGAGGACAGAAAACAACATCTGCTTAACTCTTCATGGGATCATAGATTGGGAGCCAGAAAGGACCTTGGAGGTCACTCACTTTATAAATGAAAACACTAAGGCATAATGAGGCTGGGACTTGCCCAGGTCACACAGAGAGACTAAGCCACCTTATCCCCTTCCCAGGGATAGTTTGAGTCAAAAGCCTTGGAGGAAGAGGGGATCTGTGTAGGCTGGTCCTCTGTCCATCTGAGACAGCTCAGATCTCCTAGGAGGCTCCAAAGGGCTTCTTTTTGGTGCTGCTCATCCTTCATTCTCAAAGAGGGCCAATAACATCACAAGGGCATCCTGACTTGCTGGATTTAAGTGAGGCAGAGCTGCACCATCAGCCTCACTATCTCCTCCAAGAACCTCTCTCATGTATCTTTAAATCAGCTGCAGCACTCAGCCCAGTGTCTTAGACATAATAGAAACTGAATCCATACAAATGCAGTCAGTAAGAATGGGGAATACCGATAGCTTTCTCTCAGAATTTCACTGTTGCATATTCATGACCCCCTCCGAAATATTGGGAATTTGTTGACCAAAGTAGAGCTCCCAATGGAAGTTGAAATGTCAAAAGAAATCATTCACGGAAGGATCTCTGGGCTTATCTATCGTTGGGGCAGGGCTGGGCTGCACCTCTTCTCTCCTCTGTTCTCCTGACATAAAGTCCAACTTAGTTAATTGTGTCTGTGATCTTACAGTTGCTGATTATTGCAAGCAGAATAATGGGGGCTGCTCAAAGGTTGCCAAGTGTTCCCAGGTGGGTACAGTGGTTACCTGCAGCTGCCAGAAAGGCTACAAGGGAGACGGGCACATCTGCACCGCTGTGGACCCCTGTGCGGATGGGCTCAACGGAGGCTGTCATGAACATGCAATCTGTACCATGACAGGACCAGTGAGTTTCCTGTCCTTATTCTAGGTTGTCTTACACTTAGAGCTGATAACTCTGAAAAGAATCCACTCATTTTATTGGGGTGGGGCATAGGGGGAGGAAGGTACACCCCAGTCTGTGATTTGATCAGTGAAGAGAACTCACGTATGAAATAAATCCCTCCACCAATGCAGATGGAAACTCATCTGTAATTCCTAATGGAGAGGTTGTGATTTGCCTGGCATCACAAAATGGGTCAAAGTAAGGATTTTAATCTGGATCTTACTAGGTTCCTCTGCTCCTGATAATCATAGAATCATGGGCATTAGCATCCTTTACTGCAAAATGAGGTTATATTGGACAATTTCTCACGTCCTCTTCAGCTCTAAACCTGTGACCTGCTCATCCTGGCAGCCTTTCCAATGTGTTAATTTCCCTCTGAAACTGTTTCAATCCCTACTTTTCAATCCATTAGTACACAAGATATTTGTCCTCTCTTGGCCTCAGTTTCCTCATTTGATGAAGGAGGGAGTTGAACTACATGGCTTCTAAGGCCTCTCTCAACTCTCCATGATCTTATGATTATAAATACATATATGGGTGGAGAGATGGATGGGTGGGTGGGTTGATGGATGGATGGATGGATGGATGGATGGGCGGGCGGATGGGCGGGCAGATAGAGCATTTATTAAGCATTTACTATGTGCCAGGCACTGTGCTAAGGTCTGGGGATACAAGTACAAAGACAGTCCTTGTCCTGAAGAAGTTTACATCCTAACAGGGAAGACAACACATAAAAGGAGGCTGAAGGGGGTGGGGCACGCATGAAGTAACATGGTTTAGAAATGGCAGTCAGAGGTTCTAAGCAAGCTAAAGGGAAACTGGGCCAATCAGCGCACAACACGGTCTGGGGCCAAAGTCCAAGGTCTCAGCCAGAGGGGGACGGGAAAGGAATGAGGATGATAGCTAGAGATCATGAGACATGGTTTAGAAATGGTGGCCAGGAGGGGCATGGGGGCTTGGTTTGGGACAGGAAGATAAATGCTCCCCATCACATTTTGTCCTGGGAAAGGCAAGGGAAGATAGGCGCTCATGTTGTTGCTGCATTTTTTTTTCCCTCCCCAACAGGGCAAGCATAGGTGTGAATGCAAAAGCCACTATGTGGGTGACGGGTTGGACTGTGTTGTGGAGCAGCTCCCCATTGACCGATGCTTACAAGACAATGGGCAGTGTCATGCAGATGCCAACTGTGCAGACCTCCACTTCCAAGGTCAGTGTTCTGGGGGCTTGTGGGGCAAGAAAGAATAAGCAACTATGGACACAGGACTCTCAGATGAAGGATCCATAAAGATGGTGCCAGAGCCTGGTGCCCAGGGAAAGCAGCTTGAAATGCCCTCAAATCAATACATTTAGTTGTTATGGTGGGGAAGGAGAGGGAGATGACCTTAGGATGTTGCTTCATCAGGAGACAGAGACCTTGGGATGAGAGGCTGCTGCTGGGGAGATTAGGGGAGCAGGTAGAATCAGGGAGCACTTGGGAATACAGACAACCAGCACTAGTGAGATGGGAGGGGGAGTCCCCATCTGGTCACTTCCTACTTCGACTAATTATTTTTGCTAACTAGGTGCTGATCTTAATTGTTTCTACACAATCAAAGATGTAGAAGTGTGGCTCAGAGCCTTGTCGTGGTTACCAACCTCCCCATTATGGCTCTACAATTGATCATCAATTGTATCTGATGCATAGCATCAAACAGTCCAGACTCTCAGTATTTATTTTGATGATGATGATATGAACGATGAGGGAGGGGATAACTGATGATGTCAATGAGATGTATTTTATACTTATCAATAACTCTATCAAATGCCTACAAGTACTAATCACAGGCTTAGTGGGAAACCGAGTCATGTTCTCTACCTTTAAGTACCTGACAATCTGGTTGGGTGGAAAATATTGAAATAAGTACGTGAAATATTGTTGAATTTAGAGCTGGAAGGAACTTCAAGGGCCATATAGTCCAATGTCCTCATTTTTACAGATGAAGACACTAGTGCCTTACTTCAGGTATAAGAGGTAGTAAGCATCTGAGGTGAGAGGTGAACCCAGAGTCAGAGCTCTTTCCCCTTTCTCCTGTGAGTTCCTTGGTATAAGACAGACAGACAGACAGACAGACAGACACACACACACACACACACACACACACACAAATTCCCTCTACAAAAGCAGATAAGCCTACGGAATGTAAGGTTCTTCAGAGCAGGTATTATTTCACATGGGTATCTGTATCCCCCGTGCCTTGCAGAAGCACCTGGTTTAGAGCAGATATTTAATAAACATTTGTTAACTGAATTAAAGCTTATAAACAACCTAACTTGTGGGTCTCTCCTCTGGATACCCTTTGGCATTGTTATGCTTTTCACAAAGGCCAGTTTCCCAGTGGTGTGGTCATTCTGAAAGAAGAATCCAGGGAAGGTGCCGCCCCAAGACATAACCAAATCTAGTCTTGGCCTTGGTTTCAACATCCTCTTCTGAACACAGTGCCATTTGCATCAGTAAATGGGTTCTCTTCTTTCTTGTTCAGATGCAACCGTTGGTGTCTTTCACCTGCGCTCTCCCCAAGGTCAGTACAAGTTGACCTTTGACGAAGCCAAAGAAACGTGCTCTAAGGAAGAGGCAACAGTAGCCACCTACATTCAGCTCTCCTATGCCCAGAAGGTTAGTGAGTTCAGTTGCTAAGATTATAGACCTCTATCTAATCTTTCTGTGTAACATCAGGAGAGGAGGGGGAAAGAAAGCCACATAATTTGCCAAGCTCCATTAACTGGTATACCCAGAGAGGTAAACAGATGTCAGTGACAGCACCAACTGCCATTTATAACCAGGGTGGTTTAAGTAAATATGAGTTGGACAAGGTATGAATTTACCAAAGGTCACAGAGCAGTGGAAAGAGCAAAAAATTCACCAGGGTTTCGAATACCAGTTTTATGATTTGTTCCTTGAGCAAGTCGATTCAGTGAAGTGATTAAATGAGGAGCTGGATGGGATGAGATCCAAAGTGCCTCCTAGTCATTGGTCCTATGAACAAGAGTCAACAGCACCAAGGAAAGGATGCTATTGAGGACAATATCCCTGAGGTTTATCTTACCACCTATGCATTATGGAAAGGAATATAAACAAGAAAACAGCACAGGTTTAACAACTTTTGGAAGTTCTTCCAGGCCTCCCCTTTAATTTCTTCTCAACTTGTCAAAATAGAACAAAAAATCATCATTGTTACCAGATATCAGCTGCCCTTCTTCAAAGGAGGAACCTGTTAGGCAGATGGGCTGTGAATTCTCCTTCCCCACTTCTGGATCTCTTTAACTCTTTGGATCTTGTCATTGGTCATAAGCCTTACTTGCTGGGCTTGTTATACAACCGAGTTAAGCAGTGTCTTGATGAAATTCACCTTCTACTTAATGACTTGACTACTTTTTGTATGACACAGGCCTCCTTTAACAGTCAGTCTCACGATATCTATGGACCCTCTCCTCAGAATAATTTATAAAGGCACAAAATATACATAATTATTAAGAAAACTAATTTTGTTGAAATAGTTATCAAAGTATTTTTAAATTTTTATTTATTTATTTTAGTTATTTTTTTAACTTCAGAGGTCCCAGCTTAAGAACCCTTAATCTCTCAATCAATCTATCTTACTATTAATATCTAATATATTATGTATTCAGAACCAATATTTTATATATATGTATAATTATTATATATTGGCACCTTTTCAAAAATATGTCAGGAATATTGCTAAGCCTCACACATGTATGTGGCCCATGTTACATTTCTGTTACTAGGAGGATGGGTAAGGAGAAACTCCTGTAGTCTTTGTGACTACATTAGAAGTAGCAAAGATTTCTAAAATCATTGGGTCTCTACCTCATGGCTACCACCTCATCACATCTGGCCTAAACTATTGCAGCAGCTCTCTAACTCATCGCCCTTTCTCAAGTCTCTCTCCTCCCCAATCTATCCTCTGCTGTCAAAGGGATTTTCCTAAAGCACAAATTAAATACCATCACTCTCCTGCTCATTAAGCTTCTGTGACTGCCTATCACCTCTATGATCAAACACAATCTCCTCCATTAAGTCCTTCACAACCTGATTCCTGGCTACCTTTCCAAGTTTACTCTCTATCACTCCCCTTCATAATCTCTCTGGTCCAGCCAACCTGGCCCTCTCACTATTCTGCTCCTATAAAACTCCAACTCTTGTACAACCCATCCCCCAACCTGTGTTGTTTCCTCCTCACCTCCAACCTTGGAATCCCTAATTTCCTGCAAAGTTCACCTCAAACATCACCCCTTCCTCCAAGAGATTTTTATTGATACCTAGTTTCTAATGCCTCCCTCACTACCCAAATTATCTTAATTTTGTACATTTGTGGACATATTGTTTCCCCTGAGAGAATGTAAGCTCCCTATGGGGAAGAATTGTTTAATTTTTGTCCTTATGTCCTTAAAACTTAGCACTAGTTAGGGCACATAGTAGGTGCTTAACACATAGCCTTGTTGAATGATGGTCAGTGGGTGTCGTCACTGGTGCTCACTTGTAATTACAGGTAGACTATTCAAACGTTCCAGGCACTGGAGTCCAGTCTGACAGTGGGGACCTTTGGGACCTTATCCATTCCAACATTAACACCACCATGCCAGATACCATGTTATATAAGGGACATACAAGGATAGAAACAAAATAGGCCTGGTTCTGAAGCAGCTTACATTCTAATGGAGAAAAGAGAGCATGTTTAGAAATGTCTATAATAAAAGAAGCTTGGAGAGGGGAGGAGCATCGTCAATTCAGCGAGAAGTCTTTATGGAAAAGACTGTGCTCAAGTTGAGCCTTAGAAGGAAAAAAAAGGCTTCTGGGAGGTAGCCATGATGAGGGGAAACATGCCAAGCATTGGGATAATTTATCACATTGTCCTCAAGAAAGCAATGATGTCACACTTTTTGTGTTTTCTTATGCTGTTTTCTTAAAAGCAAGGAAAAGAAGCAGCTTCTCCTCAGTCCCACTTCTTTACCAAGACAGGGGATCAAGGGTCTGGAACACTATACATAATGTCTGAATTTTACAGTTCATTTTTTAGTTTTGTGGAACTTTTTTATTCTTTATTATAAGGGATGGCTCTTTGGGAGAGGGTAAGGGGAGAGGCACAATGGAGGTGATGGAAAGACGTAAGATAGCAACTAAATTGATTAAAAAAAAAAAAAAGAAGAAAGCAACTAATGTCCCGGGGCTCTTGTATTTCTGTAGTGGCTAACAGCAGAAGCTAATTAGCACTAGGCTAGATCATTAGCAAAGTGGGCCTTTTCCCTGAGGTAGAGAAGGAGAGGGCTGGCTGTGCTTAGCTCCTGCTAGTTTCTCCCCCCGCCCCACCCAACACACACACTTGTCCTTCCCCCCTCCCCATTTCTCTCTCTCCCTCTTCTTTTCTTCTTCAGCTCTCCTTCCTTCTCCCCTCTTCTCCCTCTCCTCTAACTCTCTGCCCCCCCCTTTCTCTCTCTGTCTCTCTCCTCCTTTCCCTCCCTCCTTCCACTGCAGGCTATGAAAAAAAATGCTGTCTCAGCACAGAAATTGGCAGAACACTTTTGAACATAAAAAACGAATATGAAATGTATTCCAGTCAGCATCCTTGCATCTCAGCTTATCGTGGCACATACAGGCAATTTCACACCTGCTGTTTTTAAAGCACTAGAAGGCATTTCCAGGAAATGCAGTTAATGGCTTTCTACCTGCTGGGAAGCTTAAGATTCTCCATTTGGACTCATGTGCTCTAGCAAAAATCAACTTTGGGGGCAGGGGGTGCCATGCTTACATTATGGCCTTGAAAACACTAGGGCAGAGAGACAGTCATTTGATGAGCCAATGACCTCTGACAAAATTCCCCTCCCATTCACCAAGCAATCATAAGTGACAAAATCCACTCCGGAATTTCCTCTTTCCCAGAAAATATCTCCCTGGCATAAAACTCCATAGGATCATGGATTCACAGCTGGGAAGGCCCTTAGATGCCATCTTCCCATTGTGCAGAGGGGAAGCTAAGGCCCAGAAGTGACTTGCCCCAAGCCATGGAGTTGGGGATAGGGCCTGGATCTGTGATTTCATTGGTAGAAGGAGCTGTCAGGGAGGGGCTTCTACTACCAATGAGTCAGTACCTTCTTGGCAAGTTCAAAGGAGGCTGAATGACTTGCCCAAGGTGACACAGGCCAGAGGTGTCAGAAGCAGGGCTTGAACAGCAGACTCTCCAAAAGCAGTCATTCTCATATTGGTCCCAAAGTCTTATGAGCAAATGAGAGTAAAAAGGGTTTGGTTTTTTTTTTTACTTTTTTCTTTTAAACATTCATTTTTTATAAAAATTGAGTTCCAAATTCTCTCCCTCCTGCTCCCTCCCACTGAGAAGGCAAGCAATTTGATATTAATGATACACGCAAAGTCATGCAGAACCTGCTTCCATAGTAGCCACATTGCTACTAACAAAAATAATAATAACAAACTGAAAAAGGGCGCGTCAGTCTGCATTCAGAGTTCATCAGATCTCTCTCTGCATTTTTCATCTTGGTCCTTTGGAACTGTCTTGGATCTCTGTATTGATCAGAGTAGCTAAGTCTTTCACAGGTGATTAACACAGAGACAGGAAGTTGACAGGGTGGTTTCCTCTTTCTTTCCTTTCTTTTCACTTCCCTTCCTTCCTACCTTTCCTTTGTTCATGTCTTTCTCTACCCTGCCCAGGACAGAAGTGGATCAGCCATTCGTGTACTGAATACCAACAGGCATCAGCACAGAAGGCTTGGCCAGTCTGCCCCTTCTTTTGCTCCTAGGGGTACCCTGTATCTTTGCAGACACCTCCTCTGCAAAGTCTGCTGTAGATCCAGGCTCTGAGATCCCATGGTCTGCCAGCCTCCCTCCTGGGGGCAGGGATAATAGGCAGGCAAAGCTTGGGGGGGGGGGGGGGGTGGTCTCAAAGCGCATGCTTAGGACCTGTTCTCACCCCCTTAGCTGGTGGCCAAAAGCTCAATGAGGCATGACTATAGCTGAGCCCTTGGTAAACACAGTTGTCAGAAAGGAGGAGTTGAGCTGCTTTTATCCTCATGGGAAGATGCCAGAGAGATGAGTCAACAAGCAAACTGCTCTCTGCACATAAACAGGAGGGCTTTGTGCCACCTTGCTGTTCTAATTTGGACAGTGTGGACTGCAAATAATCCTGTCTGGCTGCCCTTAAATCCACCACCATCTGGCAGCCAAAAATGCCCTCTAAGTGCCTTGAGAACCAAATGGTTTGATTCTTCATATACGTAGCCCCAGCCTCTAGCTCAATGACTGGTATACAGTAGGCATTTAATCAATGCTTGTTAACTGACTGATTTGACTGGGAGATCACGGGGATAAGCAAACAAATATGCTCCAACTTCACCAGGTAAGCGGTAATCCCGCTTCCCAAGTGGCCACGTCTCCATCTTTTCGCAGGCCAAGTATCATCTCTGTTCGGCTGGTTGGCTCAGCGATGGGAGGGTGGCCTACCCGACTGCCTACTCCTCCCAGAACTGTGGCTCAGGCTTTGTTGGCATCGTGGACTATGGGTCAAGGCCCAACAAAAGCGAACGGTGGGATGTCTTTTGCTACCGAATAAAGGGTAAGAACACCAATCCCATCTCCAGGTACAGGACCTAAAGGTTGCTGAGCTATTTCTCCCAGGACAGACTCCCAGGACACCTCAGACATCCTGACCTAAGGAAGGGCTAGCAGCTGCCCAATTCTCTGTCCTGGGAAGGGGGTGGGAGTGGGCAGTTATCTCTGCTTCCTGGCTACTCACTGGGACCTTTGTACTTCTGACCTCCAGATGTGAACTGCACCTGCAAGGCTGGCTATGTGGGAGACGGCTTTGCTTGTAGTGGCAACCTCCTACAGGTTCTGATGTCCTTCCCCTCCCTGGCAAACTTCCTTTCGGTATGTACGAGCAATGGCAATAGTTGGATCCTTTCCTTGGTGGGGATTGTTTTGTGGCAACTTGGGTATAATAGAAAGAATGCTGGCTTGAGGTCAGGAGGCTAAGCTGACCATTCCTAGGTGTGATACAGTGGGAAGAAGCCCATACAACCTGTAAGTATTCCACACGGCTGGAAGATGTTTTCATTGGCCATCTGCCCACGGCTAGAACACTTTCCCTCCTCATCTCCACCTCCTGGCATTTCTGGCTTCCTTCAAGTCTCGGGTGAAGACCCATCTTCTGAAAGAAGTCTGTACACATCCACCTTTATCTTCGTGCCCTGCTTCTATCCATCATCTCCGGTTTATCCCGTGTCTATCTTGCTGGCAGTTGTTTGCATATTGTCTTGCCCTTAGACCAGTGGTTCTCAACCTTCCTAATGCCGCGACCCTTTAATACTTGTATGTAGGCATATCTGCATATGGGCGGACCCGCCTGGAGATGGATAGAGGAACGGTATCTCGGTTCCTAAGACCATCGGAAATGTCTTTTTTTTCTTCATTTTCCGATGGTCTTAGGCGACCCCTGTGAAAGGGTCATTTGACCCCCAAAGGGGTTGTGACCCACTGGTTGAGAACCACTGCCTTAGACTGTGAGCTCCTTAAGGTCAGAGATCTGGTTTTTGCCTTATCACAGTGCTTGGCACACAGTAGGATGCTTACTGGCTAACTGGTTTCACTGTGATCCCTTGGTAGAGCTACAGCCTGGTCACTGATGCCAGGCACCTCCCATTACCATGTACCATTGCTTGGATTTTTTTGTTTGTTTTGGAGGCAATCAGGATTAAATGACTTGCCCAAGGTCACACAGGTAGTACGTGTCTGAGGCTGGATTTGAATTCAGGTCCTCCTGACTTCATAGCCAGGTACCTTGGATCTACCCAATACAGTTAATTGAAACGCCACAAGGTCAGATTCAGTCTTGTACAGTGTCTGCACACTCTCTCCCAGGATAATTGCTTAGTAAATGACTGTTGACTGTGTTGACTGAATCATGGGTTTCTGAGCACCCCCAGGTTCTGTTTCAGGGACAGACTGTGGGGGGAATAGGGTGACTTAGGGCAGGGGTTATCATGACAGTGTGAAGACAGGAGAGTCAGACAATCCAGGATCAAGGTAAAAGCAAAACCAGTAAGCCAGAATTAGGAGAGTTGGGGTCCTTTTGTCCAAAGGCTAATAGGGTCCTTCTGACCTCAAATAAGTGCTAGCCATAATATAACTGTGGCAGCTGGGTGGAGCCATAGTGCATAGAGTGCTGGGCCTGAAGTCAGGAAGTCCTGAGTTCAAATCTGACCTCAGACACTTACTAGTAGTGTTACCCTGGGCAAGTCACTTAACCTCAGGCAGTACCTTGGGCAAATCTATGAGCTGCAGAAAAGTTGCTGATCTGTACTGGCAGAGGGTGTTGCCTTCTCCAGAAGAACTCTAAAATATGAAAGCAAAGGCCCAAATGGGAGAAGACAGGGATGGAAAGTAGCTGGAAAAAGGGGAGGAAGCTTTAAAAAAATTCTTCTATTGGGTTCATTCTGGGTTCATCTCATAGGCTGACCTAGTCCAACCCCTTTATTTTACAGTTGAGGGAGTGGAAGGCCAAGGAAATTGTGATTTGTCTGAGGTCACACAGGGAGCAAGTTATCAGGGGCAAGATTTAAACCTAGTGCTTCTGACTTATTTCTGACTTATTTCAGTTCAACAAATAATTACTAGCTAAAACATAGAACCAATAGAAGAGAGTAGTATGAAATAAGACTGGAAGGTCAAGATGGTCCCAGATTGGAAAGTGCCTTGAATACCCAGTAATGTGAGTTAGTGTTACTAGGGGCAATACGGAACCACTAAACACTTCTGAGCAAAGGAATAATTTCACTATGTCGAGGCATGAAGAAGATGAGTCTGGCAGGGGGAAGAGGGCAGATCAAAACAGGCAGATCAATTCAGGAAGAATCTATTTCTTGATTATAGAGCTTTGACAGTAGTGCAAGCAGGTGGTAAGAAGGGCCTGTTGTAAGGCAGATTAGAGTTCAAATCTTACTTCTGTCCCTAGGGAGTGGTGGTGTGTAAGAGATGAAAAGAATTGGTGAAGTATTTGTGCTAGAATGTTACTTCTACTCTTACTTGGAGTCACCAAGACCTTAGTTTGAAACCTGCCTTTGAAACCTTACTAGTTGCATGACCCTGGACAAGTCACTTAACCTCTCTCTCAAAGTTCCTTCATCTGTAAAATAAAGATAATAACAGCAGCTACCTACTTCCTAGGGTTATTGTAAAGACCAAATTAAATAAGATATATTAAGTGCTTTGCAAACTTTAAATCACTATATAAATGCCAGTTATCATTATTACAGATATCATCATTACATTATTACATTATCATTATTACTGGATACAGGGCTGGGCCTATAGTAAAGAAGCCTTGAATTCCAATCTGTCCTCAAACATTTGGCCACTAATCTTGATTTGCCTCTGTCTCCTCATCTTTAAAGCGGGGATAATTGCACCCAGGGTTGTTGGGAGGATGAAATGAGATAACTGCAAAGTGCTTAATTCAGTGCCTGGTATGTAATAAGCACTTTAGAAATGTTAGTTATCACCATCCTTATTACTACTTTTATACTTCGAGATCTGTGATTTCATCAGTGTAGGTCCCCCTTCCTTTCCAGTGCTTTCCTTACCTGTGAAGTAAGTAGCCCTTGTTCCCATTTAAAAGATGAGAAAACTGACACTCAAAAACCTTACAGGATTTGCTGAGGATCATAAAATCATAAATTTAGAGCCAGAAAGGACCTCAAAGACGATCTAATCCAATGCCCTGGCCCATTTTACAGATGAGAAAACTGAGGTCCAGGATGGTTGCTTGACTTGCCCAAGGTTACACAAGAAGTAAATGTCAAAAGTAGGATCTGAATCCAGGTCTGCTCACTCCAAAGACAATGCACTATGCTGCCTAACTTAAGTGGCATAGTGGATAGAATGCTGGATTTGGAGTCAGGAAGACCTGGTTTCTGCAAAGATTCTACTACCAGGCATATATATTTCTTGGAGATCATCGAGAAAAAGAAAGTTCCATACATACAAAAATATTTCTATCAGTATTTTTTTTTGTAGTAACAAAGAATTAGAAACAAAGTAGATGTCTATCAACGGAGAAATAACTAAACAAATTGTGGTACATTAATAAACAGGATATTGCTTTGCTGTAAGAAAGGGCTAATGTGAGAGACCAGAGACACATGCAAAGATTTTTATGATCTGATGCAGTGAAGCAAGTAGAGAAAGAAAGATGTGCTATCAATCTTGCCACATGCATTCATTAGTTCTGTGACAGGGAACAAATACCTTAATCTCTCTGGGCCCTTAGCAACTCTCTAAGACTGTGATAAAGGAGTAGCCAGATCATCCTTCCCTTAAGAGGAAAATCACTAGGCCTAGAACCCAGATCTTCTGATGTCAAGTCTGGAGTCCACCATACCACACTGCCTTTAACCCAACATAGGATGGCCAATCTGAGTGACTGCCATCTTGAAAATCCAAGCCAGGTGAATATGCCTGGCCTTCCACATGTCCCAAGCTCCCCTGGTTCAGAGGCATTTTGGCCAACACAAAGCATTCCATTTTTTCCCTAGGAAGTCCTGGTATATTCCAATAGCTCATCGAGAGGCAAAGCATTCCTGAAGTACCTGACTGACCTGTCAACCCACGGTACCCTCTTTGTACCAAACAATGATGGACTCTGGGAAAACAAGGTAAGTTCCCAGCATTTTTTCATTCAAGTCACTGTGTTCTGTTGCTTTAACCCTGACATAAGAGTCTCACATATAAGACAACTGAGGAAACTTCTAACCATTCATTCTAACAGGAAAGGGTAACAGAATCATAGATTTGTAAATGCTGATTAACCAACTAACTGATGTAGCCCTAGAAGGGACTTCATAGGGCACCTGATCAAACCCCCTTATCTTACAAATGAGAAGCTGAGGCCCAGGGAGGGATAACAGGTTCATACATAAATTTAGAGCCATAGGGTTGTCAGAGGCCACTGAGTCCAAGGATTCTTATTCTGGGGTCTCACCGCCTGTGTGGCCATGGGCAGGCACTTCAGCCCTCTGTAATCAACATCTCATTAGAAGAAAAAACCACTTCTGCTGTTGAGGGCATTCTTGTGTTCCAACTTGTTTTTTCAGACCCTTTCCGGAAGAGACATTGAGCAGCATCTCTCCAATGCCAGCACTTTATTTTATGAAGATTTGGCCAATGGCACCACCCTCCGGACCCGGCTAGGTGGCCAGCTGCTCATTACCTATGGGCAGGATCTACTTCACACAGTAAGAAAACAAATGTTTTACAGTTTCTAAAGGTCTTTCTTTATAGGCACCTTCTAAGGGAGGTCATCCAAGTATCATGATTCCTAACAGACTCAGGTGAAGTGTCTTCAGTCAATCCTCATGCACTTATTAAGTACTTCTGATGTTCCTGGTACCGTTCTAGGAGCTGGGAACATAAACATAAAAGGGAGATAGTCCCCACCCTCAAGAAGCTTACAATCTACCTTGCCCCAAGCAGTGATAATATTTATAACATAAACTCATTTGAGAAAAAAAAAAAACACCAACATACATTTCTCTTCCTCTTTTCTTAGAATGAAACCAGATTTGTTGATGGACAAGCTATCCTCCAGTGGGATATTTTTGCTTCCAATGGAATAATCCACATAATTTCAGGGCCTTTGAAAGCACCTCCTGTCCCAATGGTAAGTATCATTTTTTCCCCCCTGCTATGAGGTCCATTCTCTATGAACCTACTCCTCTCCTAAAAGTTATTTTCCCCCCTATTCTTCCACTCTGAAAAAGATCAACTCTCTTTGAAAAGAACTAGATTTCAAGGGTAGCCATGTGGCACAGTGGATAGAGCACCAGCTCTGGAATCAGGAGGACCCAAGTTCAAATCTGGCCTCAGACACTTGACATACTTACTAGCCATGTGACTTTCAGCAAGTCACTTAATCCCAAATGCCCTCCAAAAAGCAAAAAAAAAAAAAAAAACACCAAAAAACGTGGTAATCGGAAGACCTGAGTTCAAATCCCAGCTATGATACTTACCATCTTAACCCTTTGTGGTCTCAGTATTCCCAGGATCTGCCTGTTTCTTTGATGCTTCAGGAAATAAGAGTTAACATTTAGATAATTCTTGAAGGTTAGCACAGGTCTTTACATTGTGATCCTTACAACACATCTTCTGAGGTAAATTCTCTCAGTATCCCATGTATCACAGCCCAAGGTCACACAACTAGTGTCAAAGGCAGGATCTGAATTCAGACCCTCCCAATTCCAGGCCCAGCACTCTATCCATCAGAGTATGCTGCTTTTTGAAAAACCCAACACCAGCTCTCTGAGGGGCATGAGATTCATACCATCCCTCCACAGCATTTATTGTTGTTCAATTGTCTGACTCTTAATGACCGCATTTGGTACTTTCTTGGCAAAGAATGGGTTGCCATTTCCTTCTCTAGCTTATTTTACAGATGAGGAAACTGAGGCAGAAAGGGTTGAATGACTTGTCCAGGGTCATACAGTTAGTATCTGAGGTTGGATTTGAACTCAGGTCTTCCTGACTCCAGGGCCAGTGCTCTATCCACTGTGACAACAAGATGCCCTCTCCATAGCACAGATGAAAAGAAAATCACAATCTGGGATCAAAACTGGCCCCACAACAAAAGGCCTTCCACATCACTAAGATCCCTTAGGCCACAGAGTTTCAGCATGAGGAATGACAGCTCCCCTGCTCAGACATACTCCTTTTTTTTTTTCCAAAAATAACATTTGATTTTTTTCCCAATTTCATGAAAAAACAATTTTAACATTGTTTTAAAATGAGTTTCTAATTTTCTCCCTCTCCCCTCCTCCCAGAGATGGTAAGCAATTTGATATACATGTGTAATCATGCAGAACATATTTCCACATTAGTCATGTTATGAAAGAAAACACAGACCAAAAGAAAAAAATAAAGCAAAAAATAGTATGCTTCAATCTGCATTCAAACTCCCTTACTTCTTTCTCTGGATAGCATTTTTCATCAAGTCCTTCAGAATTGTCTTGGATCATTGTATTACTGAGGACAGCGAAATCATTCGCCACTGATCACTGTTACAATGTTGTTGTTATTTTGTACAATGTCCTCCTGGTTCTGCTCCCTTCACTTTGCATCAGTTCATCACTAACATACTGCTTTCATGCTCAGGTTTCTGCTCATGCTGGTTTGGGAGCAGGAGTATTCTTCACCATCATCCTGGTCATTGGTGCCATTGCGTTAGCTGGGTATTCTTACTTCAGGGTAAATCGGAGAACAATTGGCTTCCAGCATTTTGAGGTAAGAAAGTAAAAAAAAAAAAAAATGGGAGGAGGGGAGCTCTCTGTGGCTACCTTAATGGAGGCAGAAGCCATTTTCTAGGTCTTGACTGCTGCCATTAGCTTGGGAAAAGTGGTGGAAGCAATGTTATGCTCCACATACTGGTTAACAGGAGGGAACATCTTAGAGGTTTGTGGCACCTCTTACTCCTTGGTCATGGTACTCTGGTCCTGACAGATCACACTCCACATTTAGACAGGTTTTACATGATTCATTGTCCTCATCTGTAAAATGAGGCCATTGGTCCCTGAACGATATTGACACAGTGAGTGTAATGAAAGGCATTTATGACTTACCCCTAATGGTGTTCTTGATACTTAAAATTGGCATCAGAACCTGTGATTTCACCAAGATGAAATATCAATCTCATGGAAGTGCCAATATTGTCTAGAGCCAAGTCCCCTCAGGACAGTCCAGAGTCCAGGTTAACTCTTTCGAAGATATAGACAAAGTTGCCATCATAGGCAGCTTCTTTCTACTGGAACGGAATACTCAAGGGGCAGAGTGGAACTCTTAAACAAGCAAGAAAAGGGGGCTGCTGCCCTCTAATTAGGGACACTGCAGAGACAATGTCCATAGGTATGTACATATAACAGTGAGAATCTTATCATCCAAAACCCTTGGAAAGTATCGCTTTAGAGTCAGGGGACTTGTTTCAAATCCTGACTCTGTCAAGGTAATTGACTTCTCCGGGCCTCAGTTTACTCTTCTGTAAAATGAGAGAGTTGGGCCAGATGTTGAACCTCCAATGTTCTCTAGAATCCTATGAATTCCCTGGCCACACATTTTCTCAGCTGATCATATCCTATAATTGTACATACATACACAACTGCCCATGTATCTGAATTCTAAAAATACCTTATTTAGGTTTCTAAATTGGGGAGCATCACCTCAACAGAGCTTCTCACAGCAACAAGGAAAGGCCCACACCACCATCTACTCTGCTTCTGAGTAAGGAGTATGACCCTAGACAAGTCACTTCAGCTCCATTTTATAAATGAGGATGATAAAAATATCTGAACTTGACCTTGACAGCCTCTGAGGTCCTCCCCAGCTCTAAATTTATGAGCCTATAAAGACACTGGGCATTGGGTATATTCCAGCTATACCCCAATACAGCACTGCTCTGGTCATACCCCTCAGAGTCTGAGAGTAGAAAGCATCAGCCTGACAAAGGGAAATTCCCCAGTTATGATCCCTTTGTAGACAGATAACACATGTACTAGACCATTTATCTCAAATTCATCTTCCCAACAGTTCTCATCCAGGAGAAGTCGCCTGGCTACTGCCCTTGCTAGTTACCCCCCAGGGAAGTGGCCCCTTGGACAACACCCTTCTGCCAAATTTACCCCTACTGCAGGGAGTGTTGAGGGGTCAAGATTCTTTTCCCCCCTTGGGGCCTGCCCAGACGGGGTTATTAGCAGTCACCAGAAGCTGTCATTCAGGCTTCAAGATACAGTATCAAAGGTCAGTGGCCAAACTGGGGACCTGAGTCAGCTAGTGACTCACCATGGACAGAAGGCCTTGATAAGTCAGCAATCCCCATATTTTTCTTTGTTAAATAAACTGGCAAGGGACCAATATTTAGTCGTTCATTGACTGACCAATCATGACAATTCTAATTACCTGCAAAGGTTCAAGATGCAATTGTGTGTTCACTGGGGAGATCATGTCAAAAGAATGGGAGAGAAGAGGGCAGCTAGGTGGCAGAGTGAAGAGAACACCAGCCTTGGAGTCAGAAGGACCTGAAGTCAAATCTGGCCTCAGACACTTAACTAGCCTTTTGACCTTGGGCAAGTCACTTAACCCCAATTGCCCTGCATTCTCTCCTCCAAAAAGGAAAAAAAAAATAGATGGGGGAGAAAAAACTAATAGTGGAGACACTGAACTGAAATGAATCCCAGTTCTAGAGTCATTGCTAACATCTGGGTATGGCAGCTACTGTGTTGGCTGAGGAATCACCTGAATTAAATGCGCCAAGCTAGTCAGGTGTTGGACCTAGAGTCAGGAAGATCTGAGTTCAAATCCAGCCTCAGACACTTCCTAGCTGTGTGACCTTAAGTATAACAATAGCACCTCTCTCCCGGGGTTGTTGTGAGGATCAAATGAGATAATATTTGTAAAGCACTTTATATGTTGCTATTATTATGTTATCATTATTGTCCAAACTAAGTCTAGCACCAATATGGCACAACACCCCCAAAAGCAAAGGGAGGCCAGGCTGCTTAGGGAGAGTCAAACTGGCCTAAGTAGGAAATTTGTGGTTGTTGAGTTGTTTCAGTCATGCCCAACTCTCTGTGACCCCATTTGAGGTCTTCTTGGCAAAGATAACAGGAGTGGTTTGCCATTTTCTTCCCCAGCTCATTTTACAGATGAGGAAACTGAGGCCTAGTGGGGTTAAGTAACTTGCCCAGAGTCACACAGCTAGTACATATCTGAGACCAGATTTGAATTCAAGAAGATGAAGTCTTCCCAACTCCAGGCCTGGCACTCCAACCACTCCACTATCAAGCTTATAGAGCAGATCAAAGTTTCTTGATTGATTAGAAGAAGAATTGGGCCTGTGAATGGCCACTGCACCTAGAACCTGGGAGAGATAGGAAGACTATCTTTAAAAAAAAAAAACTTCTAGTATGACCTCAGGCAAGTCACTTAACCCCTCTAGGCCTCAGTTTCTTCATCTGTAAAATAAGAGGTTTAGAAGAGATGATCCCTGAAGCCCGATTCTCTTCTTCTGCTTTCTCAGGGGCCCTAGTACAGCTGGTCCTATTACCCTACTGCCCACCACTGGACAGTTTTCTATCCCACCATCTCTTTCCCCTCCCAACCCCAGGGCACAAGCAAATTTCCCATTAAAAATGTGCCAAGAATTGTAATTTTAGAGCCTCTGTTCTGGTTTCTACAAAAGAAAACTGGTTTCCATGGAGTTCTTTCAGTTTTCAACAATTCTCCATCCACAGAGAGAGAATCAACTGAGCTCATTTCTAGCAACCATTTTCTTCACAGCCAAACCTCCTTCAGGCTGGTAATAGCCAGTGGAATCAGGCGTGACTGCTCTCCTCCCTTTGTACTGAGTTTTGCACAAAGCTGGAACTAGGACAGGGTGACCAGAGCTTTGCCTCAGGGCACAGAACTTTAGAGAGTGCCAAAAACTTAGACCTGGGAGGTACCATCCAACCTGCTCCTCCTCAGGGAGCAGCCACCTGTCAGTGGCCCCAGGTCTCTCTCTCCCCATCACTTACTGGTTTCAGGATCACCCAGAGACAAACAGCTGATCTGAGTGTGTTTTTAGTGTTACTGGCTAGAGGCACTGTTTCATCTCACTACTCCAGGAAACGAAAAATTGGTAGATTCAGCTCTGTTCTATTCTCTCTGCCTTTGAAGCCCTCAGATGGAAGGGTCCTGATGGCTTCAAAGCAGCAGGAGGTGTTTTAGCATCCAGAAATGAGAAAATCTGCATCTTAAAAAGCCCTTGCTTCACCCCTTGGGGCAGTCACTGGCAGGCCCTTTCATCTCTCCCTTTGTTCTTCACTTTAATCAGGGAGGTGGAAAAAGGGGCCCACAACTGGCCTGCTTTGGTGATGATCCCAAAGCACAGATGTCTCATTCCCTGCCTCCCTAATGAGCCTGGCCCTAACTGTGTATGCTCATGTGTGTTCTCTGCAGCCAGAAGAGGATATAGATGTCACAGCCCTTGGCAAACAGCCATCCCAGAATATCTCCAACCCCATGTACGAGAGCATGACCACACAGCCTCCGGAACCTGCCTATGACCCTTTTTCAGTGAGTTGGGACCTTCTGAGGTACCTGGTACAAGCCAGGCCATCCGATACCCTTCAGTGGAATCTGAAAGCTAAGCACTTCACAAGGGAACGTTCATTCCTCCCCATGCCTGGAGAAGTCATTAGAACTCTCCACAGAACAGCCTCACGTTAGGTCAGCAAAGCATTCAGCCTGCCACGGGTAATGGGAAAGAATGACAAGATGCTGTGACTCAGGAACGGTGTGACTGAGCTGGCTGCCAGATAACAGGGCCTGAGCCTCCTGGATGACATTGCCTGTGACCATTCCCTTTCTGAGCACTCAGAGATAGGGGCTGGGTGGGTGGGATTTCATTAATAAAGAGCACCCAGATCAGGGAATCCCCTCTGCCAATGCCAGCAGACACCTGGACACCAGCAGCTCCAAATCCAACATACTTTATTTGACTTAAAATTGTTTTTCAGTTATCAACTGAATTGATCAATTCTCCTTTTATCAATTGATTTTATCCATTTTTATTGATTTATCAATTTTATCAATTGATGTTATCAATTCAATTATCAATTGAAATGATCAATTCTCTCTGCCCATCCCACACCCCACATTGAGAAAAAAAAACAAAACCTTGGGCCCATAATGTGTAAGAAGGGCAGACACCAATGAGTCTCTGGTCCTTCCCAGCTCTAACTTCCAATGAAAAGATCAAACGAGATACTGGAGAAATTGGAACTGAAATTCCAACAAGTATTATACACCTTTGGTTTCACATTAATTACTTAGATATTGATGGCTCAAACCATCCTAAACAGAAGACAGCATCCTTGTGCACCTGAGACAATTATAAATAACTCACGTTTATAGTTTCGGAGCTGCGTGGTACAGAGGATAGAGTGCCCAGCCTGGAGTCAGGAAAACCTGAGTTCAAATCTGGCCTCAGATACTTACTAGCTGTGTGACCCCAGGCAAGTCACTTAACCCTGTTTGCCTCCATTTCCTTATCTGTAAAATGAGCTGGAGAAGGAAATGGCAAACCACTCCAGTCTCTTTGCCAAGAAAACCATAAATGGGGTCACAGAGTCAGAAACAGCTAAACAACAACATGTTCATAGTTTCAGAGCATCACTGTGGTACAAAGTAAAGAGCTTCAAGTCCCACCCTTGACACCTACTTACCTTTTCAGTACCACACCCCCCTGGAATTCCCTAAGGGCTAGATTGCTAAGCAGGTGACTCACTGCACTGGTAGAGACTGTCTCCTTCCCTACACCCATGGCATCACAGGTCTGAACAACAACCAAAAAAGGGACAGTCTCTCCTAACAACTTGCACAGCCAGTAAGGGAGAGAAATAGAATCCAGTGCTTTAGCCACAAAGCTCACTTCCCTTTCTTGAAAAGGGCTCTCCACTGTACCTTCTCAAATGTCCTTTCCCTCCCACCTCTGATGTGGCCAGCATGAGGGGGCAGAAGACTGGGCCTGGAGTCACAATGCCACCACAGTCAGCAACTGGCTAGAAGAACACAAGCAAATCATTTCTACTGCTGAGTCTTGAACAGAAAGATGATACCACCTGAAGTAACTGTCTCATGGGCTGTGGTGAGGCCCACCTGAAACAATCCACAGAAAGCATCATGTCAATGTCAGCTATTATTCTAGTTTCAATTGTCCAAGAGGCAGTTAGTGATGGGAGAGTGGGATCAGACACTGATCTAACAAGTCACTACAAAGAGATGGCCTTTGCCATCATAAGAAAAACAGAGAGAGCCTGGGACAGCTGCTTGGGAAACAAGCAGTGATCCAACCAAGGAGATGGAGAGAGGGAGCCAGGCAGGTGGCAGGGGAGGGACCCATGCCCCACGGGGTCGAGGAAGGTGGTGACAGAGAAAAAACTGGCAGCTTTAGCTTTGATGAGATTACTGGTAACTACTGAATGGTGAGATTGGAAGCCAGACTACAAAGGGAAAACAGGCAAAGACTTCAGAATGCCAAATCAGCTGGCTGACAGTGAAGGATGCTACTGCCTTTTGTCAGAGAGAGGGATAGTGTGGAAATGCAGAATAAGACACACATTGAAAACCAAGGCCGGCAAAAAAAAAAAAAAAGCACAGGGGGCGTCTAGGTGGCACAGTGAATAGAACACTGGCCCCAGAGTCAGCAGGACCTGAGTTCAAATCCAGCCTCAGACACTTAACACTTACCAGCCGTGTGACCTTGGGCAAGTCACTTAATCCCAATTGCCCTGCCTTCTCCCACTCCAAAAAGCAAGCAAAAAAATGAGAGAGAAAACCAAGGCCAAATGAATGAGTTGGCCTATTTCCCTTAAGTATATAATGGAGACTTAGTAACTTAGCTATAACTTAATAACCTGGTTGTTACAAGAAAGCATTCTGTCAAAGTTTGGGAAAGTCTACTGGGTAGTTAACAGTGATACAAAAATTGTAACCATAAGCCATTTTTTTAAAATAAGAGAGATACAGAATAACAACTCTAGGAGTCTCTACAGATGATCAGGTCCTAACTTATGTTAAGAATGCCATAGGCTGTGGACTTGCATGGACTGAGTCTGATTTGGGGCTGACCCTAAAAGATCTGATTTTCACAATTGCCCATACTCTGGGAAAATCTCCAAAGATGACCTAAGTCTAGCTTATACCTTGTTGTCCAACTCTTTGGGATTTTCTTAGCAAAGATCCTGGAGGAGTTTGCTATTCCTTCTCCAGCATATTTTACAAATGAGGGAAACTGAAGTGAACAGGGTAAAGTGACTTACCCAGGGTCACACAGCTAGCTCATGCCTGGGTTTCCCCAAATGTGGGTGACAGAGTCCTAAACTCCCACAAAAGCAATAGACCAAAGAGATACATTTGTTGTTATTTTTAGTGCTGACACAGGTTTAAGCCACAGAATATTCAGAAAGCACAAAGAATTCAGAGGAGACTATTTGCAGATAAAAAAACCTTGCCCCCAAATGGAGGTATTAAAAAGCTTCTGGATACATATGAAAGAACCCCAGGCAATAAAATTTCACAGTTATAAGAAAAGAGCCAGATCTCCAAAAGAGGTGGCACTCATTGCTTCTAAAGGCCCAGACACAAAATGGAACATGTGGTACCTGAGAACACACAGCTCAATTTCAAAGATAATAAAGAAGGCTGAACCCCACATGTCCACAGGGACTTTTTCCTATTTCTAAGTTTCTTGTAAAATTTCCTTCTGTGAAAAAAGAAAAAAAGACCTGAGAGGGAAACTTAGAACAATGAAAAATAGAATGTCAGAGCAAGAGGGGCCTTAGAACACAGAATTAGAAGTGGGACCTACAATCTCCAATCAGGGAGAGTCCCACTTTACAAGAGAACATCGAAGGCAGGAGGGACCTGAGAAGAGATGATGCCACAGCTGGCAAGGACCCTTAGAATGTAGGAGTGCAGACTGCCGGAGGTGGGAAGAACTTTGGGGATCAACCTTTCTAACCCATTTATTGTACAGATTAGGATAAAGGTCACCAGACCATTAATGGCAGAAGAGGGACATGAAACCAGGTCTCCTAACATTTTTTTCTGCCTGCCTCTCTAAGAAACTGATCTATTTTTAAAAAGCCTCTGCTACTTACAACAGCTAATGTATAGAGTGGTTTTAAGATAATGGTAGCTCATTTGATCCTTACTCTGGGAAGTACGTGTTACTAATTACACCCATTTTCCAGATGAGGAAACCAGCTGAAAGACGTATGCGACTATGCGACTTGCCCAGAATTATACAACTTACAAGTATCTGAGGCAGGAATTCTCACTCAGGTCTGACTCCAAATCTAGCACACCACTCCCTGTACCAACTATCTACCTCAGTTTACCTTAAGATACAAACCTGGCCCCCAACTCTATAAAATTGTCTAATCATCTTCAGATAGAGAATTGCAATTCCTGCCCTTGTAAAATGGCTTCCAGACTGTATGTATGACTTCAGGAGAAAGCTTGCTAACCTTTTTTAGACAAGTAGGGTTTGTGATAGAAGAAATCTATTATGACCAGAATAAAAGCTTTGCTGATCGCAGCTCTGTGGGTGAGTCACATACCCCATGTGATGTGGTAGTGTTCCAGTTCAGTCCGCAGGGACTGCTAATGGATTCTGAGCCCAAGATGCACTTTTCATAAATTACAGTCAGATATGAACCAACACACTGGGGGTGCGGGAGAGGAGATTCCCATCTTGGAATTATTGCTGGCAGAAAAAAAAAAAAGAAAGATTGTTATCTTAGAGAAATGAAAGTCTGGTGGGCTGATTTATTCAGTAATAAACCTCTCTTACAGGAATCTGATGAACAGCAGCTTGTGACCAGTGGTACCCAAGACCTTTAAGATGACCAAGAGCTACAGGGCCCAGTTGTGAAGTCATCCATCCACCCCCACCCCCAGGGCTTACAGAGTAGCCCGAAACCTGCCAATGTCAACTGTGAACACTTAGGGCCAGCCAAGTTTCTGGAATGCTGAAGTGGGAAATGCTCCAGTGTCATACCTCTTTACTTTGTCTGTTCTGGGGCTTTTTTGTTTTCACGTGGGGGGGGGGGGGGGGGCCAGAGAAGAAGACTCACCATTTCCCTGAACTCAATATTCACGAAGGCTACCCACATTGCCTGGAATGATAAGAGCTAACATTAACATAGCTCTTTAAGGATTCCAAAGTCCTTCATGCACATTATCTCATTGTATCCTCAAAATGACCCTGGGAGGTTGGTGCTATTATCATTCCCGTTTTATAGATGAAGAAACTGAGTCAGACAGAGGTTAAGTGACTGGCCCAGGGTCACACAACTAGTGAGTGTCTGAAGCCATATTTTAATTCAGGTCTTCCTCCTCATCTTTACCTTTCAGAAACCCTGTCTGCCTTTAAGGATCAGCTCAAGCTTCCCTCTTCCTTCAAGTCTTCCTAGACTATATACTTATGTGTGTACATGTTGTATTCCTTCTCTCCTTGCAGGAACTATAATTTTTTTTAAGTCTTTGCACACAGTATGCGCTTAATAAATATTTTTTGAATGAAATGCACACCAAAAAAAAAAAAGTGGCTCTCTGCTATTTAAGTTTTATCTCCTATTTGGCTAAAAAACTTCAGTAACCCTGGCAAGGAAATAAGAGTCCTGTCTCCCAACTGAGAAGGTCAGGGTTAGACAAAAAGCACCCATCCTTCAGAATGAGTCAGTAGCCTGTATGTGTAAAGTCCATATGACACATTTTAATTATTTTGGTCCACCTGTGATTTCCTTGGTGTCAGGAACTCACTGGTGAGGAGATTCTCTCTACCTATGCAGAATGGCACTTCTCTGCAATTTTTAGTGTTAAGAGAGCTACCTGGAGAAGAAAAAGGTTAAATTGAGTTACCCAGGGTCACACAGCCAGAGTGTGTCAGAAGTGGGACTTGACTCGAATCTAGCTTTTCCTGACCCCAATGCCTGTTCTCTACTCACTGTGTAATGTTGACTTTTACTCTACAGAATACTATTAGGGCCTGGGAGGAACATGGATTCCTCTCTGGGCTGACAGGTCAACCTGAATTCACACTAGAAGGTGGCTACAATTCAACCCTCATGTGGGTAATACATGCTCACCACTGTAGCTCTTGAGTGCACTTCCCATCTACAAGAAATCAGTCACCATAACAGCATCAACTAGAACATTAATCTTCAATAGAAGGAAAAGCAGAAATAATCAGAAGAGCTATTCATGAATCTGGGTCACTTTCTCACCAATGCACACTGTCTATGAGGAAGAATGAGAGGACACGCTTATTAAAAAAATAAGCAGGAAGGTACATGGGCGTGGAAACTCATATAGCCAGGGGTTATTTGCAAGTCTGGACTATAGAATTTGATCTGCCTGGTCCCATCAGGAACAATCTGCAGCACAGAAAACTGCCTCTTTGCCAGATGGTCTCCTGGACAAAACCAGTCCTCTTCTGTTCTCAAGCTGATGAAAGAGTGACAAGCTTTTACTGCTCACGGCCACCATTAACAGGGCACCAAAAAAAAAAATGTTACATTATTTCAGTGACAAACAATTCCCTTAAGCTGGAAGACTGCCAGACAGGGTGTGATTCTGCTTTGTCCAATCAGCTTCAAGCCTCTTCAAGCAAACCACGGCTCCAGGAAAGACAGACAGAGAGGCTTGTCTTTACCCTTCTCCTTCTCCCTCTCAAACCAGAAAAGGTAGCAGAGGATAACACAGGCAAATTCTAAAAGTTTTTCCCTCTCTCACACTGTAGGTGAACTAGAAAGCAATTAAGTCCTGATAGCTCTTCACCAAGTAACAGAATCCAGGTGTCTTTTAATCAGCTGCCAACGTAGCTGCTCCATCCTTTCTCCAGTTAATCAGCAAAATAATGCCTCTCTTTGAATCAACAAATTGCTGAAAGGTCCACTACCTCAATGGGAAGCTTTCCCCATCTTATGCCCCTAGCTTCCTCTAACTCCTCCTATACTCAGCTTGCCACACTGGAGTTTCTGTTTCTTCCCTATAATTCTTAACAAAGCTTTGTATCTCTGGATTCTTCACCTTTCCACCGTCTCCAGTCAGAGTCTATTAATGGCTAGTGACTCATCTTTACCTTAAGTAAAACTCAAGAAACCCACCTTTCTACCAAACAGGAATCCAACAATCCTTAAATCATCTTCCCATAATTACCTGATTTACAATTTCATCAGTTAAAACTCTAAAAAAGCCACATGCAATTTAACTGATGGACCACAATACCCTGTGGCCATACTTATCTTGGTCATTGCTTTAACTTCAAACAGGTCTTCTCAGGACATTTATTTATCTGAAGCACTTGGTACAGTGCTGCCACATAGTAGGCACTCAAGAGATGTCTTTAATTTTTGACTGACTGAAACACACCTCTCTCTTTGGTCCTCAGAACAGTCTGTCTCTCCTCCATATTTTATCTGAAAGACTGCCCACAGGATGATTTTTATCAGTTATCCTTGGATACATTCTTTCCCCACCTATTTCAACAAACAAAATGTTCACATATGAAAGAGACCAGAACCTTATACTATAAAGAAAATTAGTCTTATTCTTTTCAACTCCTCACCATAATTGGTCCTATCTACTGCCAAAGTCTTTCTAGAAGGAGTTTCCAGCTCAACCTCTTTTAATAAATCCTCCACATAAACAAATAATTTGTAACAGTTCTTAAAACCAGTCCATCCCCTGAGTGAGCCGAAACTGCTCCCTAACTTCTGCTACTGCATTAGTTTATTTTGAAAACCCTTCCTTTAGGAGATACAGAGAGAGAGGCACAGAGAGAGAGAAAGAGAAAGAAGGAAGGGAAGAAGGAAGGGAAGGGAAAGAAAGAAAATCATTTGTCAAGAACTTTTTATATTCTGAGCAGTGGGGATAAAAATACAAAATCAAAGCAAGTTACTACCTTCAAAGGACCAGCATTCTAAGTCCTGATAGCTCTTCACCAAATAATAGATTATTGATCTATCATTAGAATAAGCTTAGACAACACATTGAGAGAGTGGTGACCAAGGAAGGGATTTTGGTTTCAGAAGTTAAGGGAAAGGTGAGCAGAGCCATCAGGCAATAAAGCTAAACACCTTTTCTAGTGGCAATAGAGATTTTGAGGTGATCAGATTCAGATGCTTCCAGAGTTGGAAGGGAATAGAGCAAAGCAGACAGACGCACATCAGCAAAGGCAGCTGGCCCAAAGATGACTGGGGGATGCCGTGAAGCATGGACAGAGGCTCCCAAGAGTCACTTACCAATCAGGACAGCAGGGTCCCAGGGCAGGCGTCCCAAATCTACGAGGATCCAGTTCCCCAAAGCAAGTTAGTGGTACAGGAGGCATCTAAAAGTCATAGGAATGATGAGCAAAGGCTGATTAACAGCAACAATGTGATACTGACATCATTACGGGTTTCCAGACTGGAAAGAAGGGGAAAGAATGCACCTTGGCTGAGTAGGGGATAAAGAGGCTGGGGCAGCATGTGAAGCAAGACTGGGGACTGCTAGCTAAAGAGGGTTAAAGGAGCAGGCAGACCTCTGAGGTCCCTTCCAACTACGTGACTCTGTGACCTGGCAGTGACTGGGGTGATCTCCATTTTATACAAGACGACAGCCTAGGATCACAAAGCCAGTTACATGTCCAAAGTAGAATTCGAACTCAGATCTTTCTCATCAAAATCTAACGTTCTATTTACTAATCTATTACATAGGACCATCTCTCTAATCCAACACCTATATTCTTACAAATGAAGAAACTGAGGCCCAGGCAAGCACATACTCAAGGTCATCAGCATCTTCAGACTGCAAGCACAGTGCTTCTCCCTACACCCTGCTCAGCTGACAGAAGACAAAAGTGAGCATCCATGGACTGAATGATATCATCCAAGCTTTTATTCTGCAGAAAGTTTTTATTACATAGCACACAAATCATTTTTTTCCTTAAATCGACACTCAACAAATTCACATTGGCCTAATTTCATACTGTTATCTCATCATTTGAATGACAACTTAGAATCAACTTTCCAGGTCCAATGTTGAGTTTTCAGTGATATATAGAAACAAACTAGAGAAGTAACCAGCAAAGCCAGCCTGGTACTAATAGAGAAACATCAAACCACGTGTACAAAATAATTACACTGTGCTCTAGAAACATTATGTTCTGCCATTTATCATTGAGAAATCATTAATACTTCCCAAACCAATCCCTAGGGCAGTCACTTACAGAATATCATTCTGCCTTTTGGATCCAAAAAATAGCTTATGATTGATTCAGCAGGCATTTGGGGGGCAAGATTTTACCATCTGACAATAAATAACTCTGATCAGAGTGTAACCAGAATGGGGCAAACGGAGCTTTGCCCCAAGGTGCAATACAAGTCTTGACACTCTTTAGACAGTGTAGAAATAACAAAGCCCAACGCTAGGTTAGCAGGAATTAGCTAAAAATAGGTTCTCCCTCCCATCCCTGTAAGTGTCCTGATGTCCCCAAGGCTCAGCTTCACCCCTTCCCCTCAATTGAGAACCCTCACTTCAAGATGTTTGCCCCAGGGGCAATTTATAGCACCTGTTGCCCCAAGGGCACAAATTCCTAGCTTGGGCTCTGGTTCCAAGGAAGTCCTTTCTAGAAGGCATATTTGGCTTTTACACACTATTGACATCAAGATTAATTGAACCAGGACAGATGCCAAGGCTGAGCAAAGATAGGGCAAACCTCCCTGCATGGGGATGATAGCCTGTACTGACAAATGACATGCATCTTGTCTCCTAGTAATAAATCAGACAGTAACAGGATCCTCATCACCCATGGCCACACTGGAATGTCCTCTAGCATGAAGGCACCCATCTCATTCCTGAGCACAGAGCACGTAGGACTCAGACACCATCCCCAAATTCAGTTCATGGTTGGAGTCACTGGTGTGACTATGGGGCTGTTCTTACTGTCTAATTTTTTAGGGTCTTGGCAGTTGGTGAGAGGTCAAAGGTGTTTTTTGCATTAAGGCCATTCAACCCACCCAAGGCTAATAAGCTAGTTACAAACAGCAGTGTGTTGTTGCTGAAGATATACTAGGGAAAAAATGCATTTTCTTCAGTGAACAATGCAGACAGCTATGTACCAAATAAATAATATCATATAGCTTGAATCAGGTCACATGTCACCGATTGCAACTGATATTAAGTTTGGATAATGAATTACTGCTGAAAAATTACATCTTCTCCCCAGGTCCTTATTTAGCTAATAATCGCCCAACAAAGGCCCAGACACCTGGTCCCTGATTCCCAGGCCTGGGCTTATCTCAGGACATCACAAACTGCTTCAAGACAAAGGGCAGATGAATGCTACAACGAGTATGGCTTGGTCATTTCTACCATCTTATTTCTAGTGATGTCCCTTGCTTTCACATCACTCCTGTTTCTAAACCTGTCTGTCCTTATGGTCTTTCCCACTGTGCCAACCTTCACTACAGAAATTAGAAAAGAGGGGGAGGAAAAATCAGTTCAGCAAAATGAACCAACCCCTCAGCCGGGGCTGATGCCACGTGCCCTGACTAACACCAACACCCCCTGCTCCCACCTCTGCAGGAGCGGCAGGAGGTGTCTTTTGTTTAGACCTTTTTCTAAGTCAGGTTTCTTGTAAAAACTCAATTTAAAAAGTTTTTTTTTTTAAATTTCAGATGTATTTTTCATCTCACCTTTAAAGGCTAATTCACAATGAATTTTCAGGGCTGATATGGACTATATGTTGACTGTGAATTTCCCTTCATACAACCACAAAAAATTCAGGCTTTTAAATACCAAGGATCCATTAACTAGGCAAACAGATTTTAAATCACTCCTCTCCTGTTGTTGTTTTTAATTCAGGAAATAAAGTTCTTTTCAATATGCCAAAATCACTTTCTCAACTGACACCACTAGACTGGGCAGATTTGGCAAGGACCTAGAAAGCCAATGAGGGACACTTGTAATGCTACTTTTCTAAGACCCTCGTTCTAGAGTCAGATGGGATTTTTTTGTTCAGTCTTTTTTCAGTTGTGTCTGACTCTTCACGACCCCATTTGGGGTTTTGCCATTTCCTTCTCCAGCTCATTTTTACAGATGAGGAAAGTGAGGCAAACAAGGCTAAATGCCTTGCCCAGAGTCACACAATTACTAAGTGCCTGAAGCCAGATTGGGACTCAGGAAGATGAATCTTACCGATTCCAAAACCAGTGCTCTGTGCACTATGGTGCCAGCTAGATGCCCAGAAGGAATCTCAAGAGACCATCAAATCCAACCCTTTCATGATGGGAACCAGAACACTGAGGAACAAAGAGTTGATGTCATTTTCCCAGGGTCACACAACAAGCAGGAGTCTGACATGAGATTCAGACCCCCAGTCTTCCTGCCTCCAAGTCTGGTGCCCTATCAACCATACCCTACAGCCTCTATAGAGAAAAGTGATCAATTTAATGCTAGAAAATTCTGCTCTCTGTGGTGCCTCAACCACATGTATGAGAAGGGAAGGCTCAAAGTCTCAGGTGGGTAGTAGTAACCTACACAGCGGGGCAGTCTTCAAATACAAAGGCTTTACCCTAGCTCTGGGCAAAGAGGACAAAGAACAAAATCCCCATTTCCGTGGTCAGAAATCCCACTTGTGATCTCAGGGCCAAGCCTGTGAGGCAAGGCCAAGCCTGGCTTCAAGGATTAGCAGGTACACATGTCAACTCTCTACATGAGGAGGAAAATGAGGGTGCCATCCTTCACGGAGAGGGCACGCCCACTGAGCTGGTGGGTCTGGGTTTCACTGAGTTCAATTAAGCCCTGATAGGCTTAAGATCAGCCAGTCAGTCAATTAACATTTATTAAGCGCCTACTATTGCCATACACTATGCTAAGCACTGGTGGTACAAAGGCAAACGACAGTCCCTGCCCTCCAGGAGCTCACGCAGATCTAAAACTAGCAACCCACCCCAACTGCTTCATTTCACAAGCAAAGAAACTGAAGCCTCAGCAGGTTAAGTGACCACCCTGAAGTCATACAGGTAGGATTTGAACCCAAATCTTCTTTGTCTAGCCAGTGCTCTTCCCGCTGTACACTAATGATGCCTCTTGGGCTTCCTGCGACCAATGACATAAAATCACAGGATCCCAGACTTAGAACTGGAAAGGAACAGAGATGTCATCCAATCCAACCCCTCATCTTTCACATGAGGAAAATAAGGACCAACCAGGGAGAAGTTAAGTGACTTGTCCAAGGTAACACAGGTAACTAACCAACATGGGAAGGATTTGAAACCCACACCTCTGATTCAAAATACAGTACCCTTTCCACTAAATCAATCTGCTTTTCAAAGACAGCTTGTGAGGGTATGCTGGAGCCATCTCAAACTTAGCTGAGGGTTAAAATTTTCGGCCTCGGCACTGACCTCAGAAATCAGAAAATACTACAAATTGGGGCTTGAATGATCCTTTTGTTGATTGTCTAGACTTAAGAAAGACAAAGATGATGTTAATAATGCTGATTAAACTTTAAATTGTGTCACACTTCCCCCCTGCCCCCGGAGAGCTGGTTGTTAAACATTTTACCTGCATACCCCTGGTTAAGGATTTTATCTCTGAAATAAATGCCAGGCAACTTATAGAAGCAAACTATTCTAAAAAGGGAAGAAAAATTTTTTTTCTTACTCAGAAAAGCTCTCTCCCCCCTCCACCTGCCGACCTGCCAACCCTGTTTTCTACATCCAAACCACTCACCATCCTCCTACAGGTTAATTTAGACCAGTGGTTCTCAACCTTCCTAATGCCGTGACCCTTTAATACTCGTATGTGGGCGTATCTACATGTGGGTGGACCCACCTGGAGAAGGATAGAGGAGTGGTGTCTCAGTTCCTAAGACCACTGGAAATACGTGTTTTCCGATGGTCTTAGGCGGCCCCTGTGACCCCTGTGAAAGGGTCCCACAGGTTCAGAACGCTGATTTAGACTGTGTCTCCAAGGAAACAGCATTTAGGAGAACATCCCAATCACCTAGACTTAACTTAAGCATCCCTTGAGGACAGGAAGTGCTTGAGAAATGTTTGTTGATTTCATTGAAATGTTTTGGTTCTGAAGTGTTTGCCATAGAACTATTCACTAAGAATACAGTCTCACTCTGTGATCTATGAAGTGCCCCTTTTAGAGGCCAGAAATGGAGAAATTCTCAGCATTCCCATGCATATCTGGGAAACCATTTTTAATAATAATAATAACAATAATAACTTTTATATAGTCTACAAAGCACTCTACACATACCATCTCATTTGATCCCTGCAACAACCCTGTGAGTTAGGTAGGTAACCATCATAAGTCACATTTTATAAAAAAAGAAACAGAGACAGAGGTTAAGTGACTTGCCTAGGGTCACACAGCCAGCAAGTAACAGCAGAAGGATTTGAATTTGAGTCTTCTTTATCTTATCTAGCTCTCCAAGCCCACTTATCTAGCTCTCCACCATAATACTGTACAGCAATAACATTGTACATTCTATGATCCATGGCTATGTATCCAAACTTCTTTTGGAGAAAGATCCTGATTGTATACAATTTACATCTTACATGGTAGGCAGGGAGAATGGAGCTGAGCTGCTGAAAGGCAGGTAAGCTTTTTAAATCTCTTTCAATCAAACAATCACTAACAATTTATTAAGTATCTATTATGTGCCAAGCAGTCTTAGGTGCTTAAGATACAAATATAAAAACATGAAACGATCCCTGTTCAAGAAGAGTTTATATCCTAACCTAGAGGTTCTTAACCTGGAGTGAACTTTGTTTTAATGTTAATAAATGGATGCCAATAGAATTAATTTCTTTTATGATCTTTTGCATTTTATTTCATGCATTTAAAAATATTATTCAAGAAAGACTTCATCAGAGTCCACAACATAAAAACGGTTAAGAATCCCTCACCCTAACCCTGCACCCCTCAACCAACAAAGCAAGTCACCTCAACTCCCAAACCACTCACTAAAAAAACGCACAAAAAAGATCCCAAAGGCAAGAGCTAAGCCAATGCGTGAGCAACACCTCCTCCCTCTCCCCCCAGCTGGAGTCCCACTGCAAACTCCATTCTAGTCTGTTACTTCCCCACGGTCTTCTGGACGAGCATTAGGCTTGCCAACTGCGCTCTTGTAATAAGGTTTAAGGGGAGGTGGGGGAATCACAAAAAAGATTCTACTTGTGCCTTCATCCCACCTTCAGTAGCAAACCATGAGATGATGTAGTTTTTTGCTTTTTTAACAGCTCTTGGATAATTTATGGTGATTGTTTCAACCTATGTCCTGATATTCTCATGTTCCTGCTGTCTTATTTTACATGTGAATCAATGAAAACCACAATCCAGAGCCCCCCAAATTCTCCTTGGTAGCCTGGGACTATTATTTATCCAAGATGCCTTTTTCAGGAAAAAAAAAAATTTTGTGGCACCCAGGCATAGACTCCCATCTGTGGATCTGCCCCTGGTGAGGAGGTGGCTGAATGAGGATGAGGAAGTTAGCCTTGGGTCCTCCCAGGAGCAGGGTCGCACTTTCTTTGAAGTGTTGCAAATTCCCAGGGTGCAGGGGGTATCCATATTGAAAGACAAGTAGCAAAACAAGTCTCAAAATCAAAGATTTGAAGGATGAGCTCTAGCTTTTAAAAAAGTCTAGCAGTCCAGCACGAGCACAGAACTTAGCTAAATTATAATTATAACAATAGCTGACATTAACACAGTGTGTTAAAAGTTTGCAAAGCACTTAATGTATATGGGGGAGGGGTTCTAAAAGTCTTAATAGGATTTTAAACTTTTAAAGACCTTGGGGACACTCTCATTTGAGCCCCACAATAATTCTGTGAGGTAGGACCTACAAGGATTTAGATAGTAGGGGATAAACTCCCTCTACTAACCCAGCTTGGTGCCTTCTCTCCTATGTATAATACAGTCTGAGAGAGTTGCCTATGAGTAATTAAGTAACTCACGTAGGGACACAAAACCAACATGTATCTGAGCTGGTTCTTGAACTCAGACCCTGGCTTTGAGGCCAGCTCTTCACCCAATCTACCATAGCCTCTCTTACTATAAGGATTATCATCTCCGTTTTACACGTAAGAAAACGAGGGCTCAGTGCACTCCATCGATTTGCCCATGGTCACACAGTTAACAGTGGAATTCCAGCCCAAGTCTTTCGCTTTTTTCCACTATAATAGGCTGCCTCCCCTTTGTAATCTGTCTGCAGGCAAGGGCGAAGAGTTGTGCTTCTCTGTTTCCCATGATGCCTTGTACATCCTGGGTAACCCAGTAGGGAGCTGTTGAATGAACGATCAAGAAACACAGTCAGTTCAACACCATCAAAACTTGACCTAGGACAATACTCTAGAACTAGTACGAAAAGGGCCTTATCTATCCCAGAAAAATTCAGCTCCAAGGCCTTTGTAAACTGAAAGGCTGAGTAAATAGACTTTCAATATGAAGCTTATCTTTCAGCCAACAGAAACTTGGGGGATCTACTTTCCCCTCCCCTAAGTTCCATAATTCCCATTATCATTAACAGGAACTACAGATCAGAAGAGAGACCAGTTAATTCTTAATTCCTATTCTATTGAAACAAGGAAATGTATTCACCAGATAAAACCATATAAATAGCAAAATACAATATTCATACTTGCTTATACTCATTGGTATTAATGCCTCAATGTCCGCCCACCTCAAGTGGTTTATTTGGTTACTTGGCCTGGGCCACCCCTTGTGTAAAGGGGATCCTGAAGTTCCCCGCTGGGGGCTTGTCAGACCAGGCTGGAAGTTCATGCTGCAAGGGAGTCCTCCTGGGATAGAATGTGTGGGTGAGATCGTAGCTCAGGAGGCAGCTCAGAGACGCCATGTAGATATCAGCAAATCGAGACAAGCGCCTCAGGAAGTACGTAGGGTTCTGGTCTGTTCGAAAGAGGCTTCCAAACTGGGAGTTGAAGAAATTTTTGGTCATTTCTCTGTAAAAGTAAAGAGGGTGCAGGAAAGTAGAATGTTAAAACCAGGAGAGTATAACCAAAAAAAGAAAACATTTTTAAAAAATGAAATTATGAAAAGCATCTAATTTTATTTATCAGCCAAGTTTTAAAAGAAAAATTCACAACTGAGCCTTCATTTTTCACAAAGAAAAGCCCTTACTGAATACTTTTTCAAAGGGAATTCCTATCAATTTCCTATCTTTTGGGCAGCTAGGTAGCACGGTGGATAGAGCACCAGAGCTGGAGTCAGGAAGTGCAGAATTCAAATCCAGTCTCAGACACTTATGACGCTGGGTAAGTCACTTAACCACTATTTACCTCAATTTCCTCAACTCAAAATGGAGGTAATGACAGCACTTACCTCAAAAGTTGTTTTAAGGATGAAATGAGGTAATCATTGTAAAGTGCTTCCCTTAATGTGTGACACATAGCAAACATTATATAAATGTTAGTTATTATCATTATTTACCATTATCATTGTGTACATTGTCCAAAACCCACTTAAGACAGCTGTTGTTCAGTTGTTTTTTTCAGTCGTGTCTGATTCTTCATGACCCCATTCGGGGTTTTCTTGGCAGAGATACTGGAGTGGCTTGCCATTTCCTTCTCCAGCTCATTTGACAGATGAGGAAACTGAGGCAAACAGGGTGAAGTGACTTGCCCAGGGTCACAAAGCTGGTAAGATTTGAGGTCACATTTGAACTCAGGGAGATAAGTCTCCCTGACTCCAGGCCTAGAGCTCAATGTACCATGGCGCCACCTAGCCACCCATCCAGCAAGACATTAAAGCACTATTTGGTAGACTCATTAGTCTAGCCACTCTGGAAAACAATTTAAAAATATACCCCCAAATCACTACCCTTTGACTCAGCAACATTACTAAGCCTATGAGTTAATGAAGGCAAAGTAATTGCAAACCTTAAAGTACCATACAACTGCTGGCTGTCATCATTATTATTATTGTTGTAACTGGAGATTAAAAGATTAAAATTTAGTGAAAAGGACTCATATGGAGAAAATTATTTATAACAATTCTTTTTTGTAGCAACAAACAGAAACTAAGAGAGCATCCATCAACCAGGGAGTGCCTGAATAAATTATGGTATGTGAATGAAATGGAGTGCTATTTTCCTCTAAGAAAAGACCAAAGGGGTAGTTTAAGAGAAACCTGGGAAGGCTTATATGAACTGATGCAGAGTGAAGTCAGCAGAACCAAGAGAGCCAGTGACAATAACACTGCAGACACAAATGACTACAAAAGTAACGTAGACAACATCCAGGGGTCTCTCAGCCCCCCTCACGGAATGTTGCCCTCTCCTATACCAACATCTGTAAGGCTACAGGGAAGATAATCAGGAGGACGCATAGCCTTGTTTGTTTGTGCCCCCGGACGTGGTCCTATGATAAAGCCCTAATCAATAACGAGCCTTAAGCTAGCCTAAAGAGTGATCAAGATCAAAGGAGGGTCCTTGTACATAGTCTGCATCTTTTTTCTGGTGACACAGATCTTCTGCTGGGGGACATCTAAACTTTGGGGGCTCCTTGTGTCATTGCCTCTGTATGAAATGGCTCTGTAATAAACAGATGGATTTCAACCCCTTTTCTTTATTCTCACCGATGGCTAGCCCACCCAACTGTGCTGGTCGAAGCAAAGTGACAGCAATATTGTAGGATGATCAGCTGTGAATGACTGAGCTGTTCTCAGCAATGCAATGATCCAAGACAACTCTGAAGGACCTCTGATGAAAAATGCTGTCCAGACAAAGAACTGATGGTGTCTGAATAGAGACTTGAAGTATACTTTTTTTTAACTTTCTTTATTTTTCTTGGGGGCTTTTTTGGTCTATGTTTTCTTTCACAACATCACTATTATAGAAATGTTTTGCACGACTACATATGTATAACCTATATTGCTTGCCTTCTCAATAAGGTGGGGTGAGGGGGGAAGAAGGGAGAGAACTCAAAGTTTTAAGAACAAATGTTAAAAATTGTTTTCGCATGTAACTGGGCAGGGGGGAGGGGAGAGGGAGAATTTTTCAAAAAAGGAATGGGCTTTCCCAAACAATTCACATAAGTGGGAAGGGGAAATCAGTATGAAATTCAGAGTCATTCAAAATCAATAATCTTAATTAGAAATAATACAATTTTGAGAGCAGTAAAGAACTTTTCTGACCAAATAATCCAACGAGCCCCTTTTACAGATGAATAAGCTAAGGGCCCAAAGAGGTCAAGGGATTTGCCCAAGGTCATATGGTAGGTTCACTGAAGAGCTGGCTATAAAACCCTGGGGCACAGTGTGTAGTGGAAAAAGTCCCAGGAAATGAGGTTTCACACCTAAGAGGCGTCCACCTCCTCTTGAGTTAGAGGTCCTGCTAGACCTGCACCCAGGCATGACCTCCCTCCCTTCCCCCAGCTCTGCCCCGAGACCCTGTTCAAGCTGCTAGGGTGCCGCAACAGGAAAGGTCTCCCCAAAGGTCAAAGCCTCCCATGGGTCCTAACTTCCAAAGGTACACATGTGAACGACAGAAAGGAAGAAGATGAGCAGAAATGTGCAGTGCCTCAACTCTCCCAAATGCACAGAAGTTACAGAAACCAAAAGGAACCCTAGAAGGCATTGAGTCCAATGCCACCATTTTACTGATGAAAAATCTGAGACCAAGAGTTCATAATTCCCTTATGGCATCTAACCACCATATCATTCTGCTTTCTAGGGGAGAGAGGCTGGGATCTAGGAACTCCCAGAGGAGGCAACTCCTACCAGTGCAGGTAGGCACCTTCTCTATAGCTTAGAGTCTCAGAAAGTTGACTTGAGCACTAAGGGCTAATTTTTTTCAAATGGTTTATATAGTGTTGGAATTAATTGTTCTATAAATAGTTGGCAGAATTCACTTGTACATCCATCTGGTCTGGGGCTTTTTTCCTTCTTAGGGAGCTCACTCATAGCTTGTTCAATTTCTTTTCCCAAGAAAGGGTTTTAAGTATTTAAGTATCACTATGAAGGTATACAGATTGCCCAAGGTCATTCAGCCAGCATGTAAGAGAAAGTGAAACTAGAACCCAAATATTCCTAGCTTTGAGTAGGGATCTCTATCCACCACTACACCAAACAACCTCATACTGAAAAATTAAGGGATGGGGATAGGAAATGGACTTGAGATTTCACTGGCATACAAAACTCCCAGATGAGCAAATTCCCTCTACCAATGCAGGTTGGCACTCCCTCTACAGCTTGGAGTCTTAGAGAAACCAATTCGATTGTTATTCTACAGGAAAGTTCATAATTTACTGGCCTTCACAAACCCTACCAGTTTTCCCATCCGCCAAAATCTTTTCCAAGGGAAGAGTTAGACAGAAAGTGGGTACCCACTGACTGAGGAACAGCTGGGTAAACTATGGTATTACAAATGTTATTGTGTCGTGAGAAACAAAGCATGCCGAGAAACCTGGGAAAACGTAGATGAACTAGTTGAATGAAATGATACAACAAGGACAGTCACACAATAGCCACAAAGCCATAAAGGAAAGAAATATTGAAAGACTTCAGAGGAATGAAAAGGAATCATGCCTCCCTCTTTTCATCAGAGAGGTGGTGGACTACAGGTATGGAATGAGGTATACGATACAGGTATGTCCAGTGACTGACTTTTTTAACTTCTTTGTTATGAGGGAGGGATCTTTCTGGGTTGGAATGAAGTCCTAGAAAAGTAGCAATTGATGAAAAAAATTAATTGAAATTGAACAATTAATTTAAAAAATTTAAAATAAAAAGTCAATAAAACTTTTTTTTCATCTCTGCTTACAACATTCTCCCTCTTCAGGCAGTAAGGAGAGACATTTCTGCTGATTAGAGAAAAAGACAAGTGGAAGGAGGGGACAAGTAGTGAGACAGAGACAGATAGACAAACACACAGACAGACAATGCATTTAAACATTTACAAGATGCAAACCTTACCTCATCTCCTTTCTTTCCTTTTTCCACTCCTGCAAAATCATCTGTGATGTATCATCTCTGTGAATCTGAGAATGAGAACATAGCTGTTAGAGCTGTGAATGGTGTCTGGTGCTTATGTGTGTATATACATGCATGCGTGTGTGTGTGTGTGTGTGTGTGTGTGTGTGTGTGTGTGTGTATTAAGCAATTAAAGTAAAAACAAACTGGACACTAACCAAAAATCAACTTTCCCTCAGGGTACTTTCTTTCATCAACTCTCCTAATGCATCACTATACTATTACGACTCACACTTCCTCCACTGGGATCCTTCGTGGATACCTGACTGTGGCACAGGAGCTGCTCTGGCTTCTCAGAGACACAAAGTCTGGCCTTTAGTCCCCTAAGATGGAAACATTTCCACTACAAGCGATGATGGACTGTGACCACACAAGGACTAGCCTGGCTAAGGGCACAGAATTTCATCACCAGAAGGGAGGCCACCAAGTGATACATTTTACTTTGACTATAGTAATTGATGGAACTATCTCCTAAAATGAAAAAAAAATTTGAGTAACAGAAAGGCCCCCACCAATCCAACAGTAGATTCCTTATCCCAGGATAAGGAATAGGATAGATTAAAGAAAATGGACAATAGAAAGAGATAGAAACAAGACTAGAGGTTTGATTCGTGGATGAAATTCCCTCTAACAATGCAAATCAATATCTCTGAAGTTTATAATCTTAGAGTTGCCTGGGTGAGCAAGAGGTTGTTCAGAGCTACACAGACAGATCCAGGTCAGAGATTTCATTACCTGCCCTGTCACTACAGCCCTGGGCAAGTCACTGAGCCCCCTGGGCTCCTCCTCTGTAAAATGAGGGATGAAATGAGGTGACTAGGGATCCCCTCCAGCTTAAATCAATGGTCATACGGATCTTTTGAAGAATTAAAGTAACTCACATTTATAGTACTTTATCACTGCCAACTCTCTATCTCATTCCCCACAACATCAACTGCTCATCTTCTCTTCTCTTCTCCTCCATGACCCCAGCACCACAACAGATGGCTTAGCTTCCTGCTTCCATGGGAAGATGAAAGCCGGTCAAGGTGGGTACTCCAGCCCACTTTCAGCAGTTATCACCCACTCCCTTCTCTCCTGTGGCCACAGAAGGTTAATCCATCTCTCAACAGCAGAGGGGTCAAACATTTGGGTCCATGGGCACTCTTGAGGGCAACCCAAACCAAAACGGAACAGATTTGTGATCATAATTACATAGAATATTATAATTACAATAACACTGTAATTACAAAATATTCACATGTATAATAATTTATAATATATTACAAAATAAAACATAGATACGATTACATTTTTAAACTAAGTCAATATGCAGCCCAGAGGATCCTTTTTCTATAAATGCTTCCATTTCTATGTGAATTTGACGCCATTGCTTTAGAACATTATTCCCATCTCCTCCCTCAGCCAGGTCACAGAATTTTAGGATTTAGACTTGAAAGGGCCTTTACAGATTATTTGGCCCAATCCCCTTATTTGACAGTTGGGGAAACTGAGGCCCAGAGGTCCTAGGACTTTAGGATTTAGAATTGGAAAGGATTTTACAGATTATCCAGTCCAACCCCTTATTTGAAAGATGGGGAAATTGAGGCCCAGAGAGACTATATGACTTGGCCAAAGGTAACACAGGATCCAAGCATAGTCAAGAGTCCAACCCAAGTTGAATGATTTACCCAAGGTCACACAACTAATTCTGACAGTGCCTGGACTCAAATGCAGGTCCCCTGACTGCAAATCTAGTGCTCTTTCCCCTATAACCAAATACCTAGTAAGACCAGAGTCCTGGCCTAAAATAAACCACCTTCTGACTTCCCATTCTTAGCTCACATCATCTCTGTTTAAATATGCACTTTTCAAAAACAAAGGCATCCAAAGGAAAAGCAGATGTGAACTCATACTCAGCTGATGCCCACCAGACCAAGAGAGAATGCCAACCCTAAAGCTGCCCAGAAACCTAGCCAGCCTCACTGCAGAGTTCCAAATTCCCACAGGCAGAAATGCAGCAGTCAGAGAGGACGCCCAGCGACAGGTGGCTTCCCCCCTCCCCTCTCTCTTCCCCCCCTCCTGTGTGGGTACAGTGTGGGAGGGAAGGGGCACACATTATTTTAGAAACCTAACACCAAACAGCTGAGTAGCCCTCTCTAGAATGCTAGCTAGAAGCCTTCTACTATATTAACCGAGGTCATTCACCGCACTCCTGATCATCTGCTCAAGAACAAAGATGCCCAAGCAGGACCTCCCAAACTGGGCCTTTCCTGATCCCTAGCCAGTCCCTCCCCTGCCTGCCACTCCTATACACACATTCATTCCCCTTCCCACTCCCCCCCAAACTGCTGGTACATACAGTTTGTATTTACTTTGTCTGTGTATGAGCTATTTTCCCCACTAGAATGGAAGCTTCTAGAGGCCAGGTTCTCTTTATTTTTGTCTTAGCATTTCCAGAGTTATACAGTAGGTGCTTGATAAATGCCCATGGACTGAGTGAACTTCTCCAACTACTCAGGGCCCCAACATAAAGTAATGAAATTGATTTTCTTTTTTAAAACAAAATATACCAGGATTTATAACAACCAACACAAAGCTGGTCTTCAAAGGCTCAATCCAAAGAGGCTGCAACTCCTCTTTTGGAACCAACTTATGAAACATACAAGAAAACCAAGCATATTAGTTTATATCCACAGCCTCATTTTGTTGCTATTTTTTAAACTACCCTTCTTCCTACCCCCTTCCCCGCCAAAAATATGACCCAGCTTGACCACACATCTTATTCATCAGAGCTGGCTTCAACCAAGACTTTGTTCTTGCTAAAAATTCCAATGTCTTGGCCTGGGACACTGGTGGAACTGGGGAGGCCTGCGTTCACCTCACAGTCGCCCACCCCACCAGGTGCGACAGTGAGGACCGAAGAATCTGCAGGGCCGCTTGACCCAGTCTGTGAAAGAAGGACCAAGGGTTCTTAACCTAGGACACAATGACCAGTCCACAGATAAGATTTCAAGGGGTCTGTGAACTTGGATGGAGAAAAAAAAACAAATGACATCCACTATCTTTCAATCCAGTAGCTTTTAGTCACCTTTGAAATCTTAAGTGTTTTACTTCATGCATTTAGAAATCTCATGCTGAGGAGTTCCACAAGCTGTATCAGACAGCCAAAGAGGCCCTCAGCACAGAGAAGTTCAAAAACTTGTCCTGGGCACACTGATCCGCTGAGGCTGGAAAAAGAGGGTCACACAAGTATTGTGGAGCAAAATTCCAACCCAGGAGCGACTGGTCCAGCCCTGTGTCACCTAGCTCCCGAGGTGTGTATGCGTGTGTGTGTGTATGTATGTGTGTGTGTGTGCGCGCATGTCTCTCTCTCTCTCTCTCTCTCTCTCTCTCTCTCTCTCTCTCTCTTCCTCCCTTCCCCCTTCTCTGGGGCCTCGGGGCCCTTTGCCCACTGCTGCGGTACCACTCCCTGGCAGACGTGCCAGGCTTCCTTCCTGCAGTAAGGAAGAAAGCACATCAATGAAATTTATAGCCTTCCCTGAGATGTACAGGAGCATTACCCTACAGGCAGAATAGAATGAAAAGGCTTGTTGGACTGATACATAATTATGAACAGGCAATGACATAGTGTTAGAACAGGCATAGGAAACCTGAGGCCTGGAGGCCACATGCGGCTTTCTAGGTCCTCAGGCACGGCCTTGGACTGAGTCCAAGCTTTACAGAGCAGATCCTTTTCTTAAGGGGATTTGTTCTGCAAAGCTTGGATTCCATCAAAGGGCCGCACTTGACAACCTAGAGGGCCACATGTGGCCTCGAGGAGGCAGGTTCCTGACCCCTGTGCTCAAACTTGAATCCTGTCTCTGCTCCTTTCCAGCTACGTGATCTTCAATAAGTCCCTTAACCATACTGAACCTCAGCTGCCTTTCCAAAACAGGTAAACACCTCAGACACTCCCCTCACAAGGCTGCTGCAAGGCTCATGGATGTACAGGACTGGACTTTAAAGTACTAAATAAATGCCAATTACTTTTATTATATTTTTTTCAAAGCTATCCATGGTGTAGTGGATATAGAGCTGACCTTGGGGTTAGAAGGTCTGGGTTCGAGCCAGGCCTCTGACACATCTCAGCTGTGTGACCCCTTGGCAAGTCCCTAAGACTAGAGGCTGCAAAAATTACCAGACTGCATGGGCAGAGGAAGCTTCCTCATCCAGGAGCCTCTATAGGGCTGGCATCATGGGTCCAGTCACTATCCCACTGCACTGAATATATCTGGTGTGTATCAAAGTGTTTATGTATTGTCTCCTCTGTTAGAATAAAAGCCCCATTAGAGCAAGGGTTATTTTTTACTTTGTACCCGCAGCGCCTAGCACAGGGCCTGAATTAACTAACAAATTATCAGTCAATCTTCGGAGTAACATTAGGCAATTTAAACACAAGAATAAAAAGCTAGTGAATAGCTGGTTCCAGTGGTTGGGTTAGGTTTTGTGGTTTTTCAGAGAGAAAATCAGGGAAGGCTTTACAGAGGTGATGGCACCTTGGAATACACAGAAATTTCCATTTTCTGGCATCACCTGCAAGGTCAGGTTGAGCTAATGAGAAGTATATAAGTGAGACATCCAGTCAAGGGGCAGGTGACTTCCCTGTCAGCCACCACCTAGAAGCCTGAAGCTGAATCACAGACTCTTGGAGCCCGAAAGGGCCCCCAAAAACCTGAGAGTCTTGGGTCTGTTCTTTTCTAAAGTGAGAAAGTACAACAGCTGGGCAGCCACAACAAAGAGGCTTCCTGACTGAGTTAAAGCAGGGTTTTCAGAGGCCCTTTCAAGGAGCTGAAGCTGGAGAAGGTCTTACCAAAAAAAAAAAAATCCATCCTTAGTGATTTATCTGTAGTCCCTGAAACTGATCTAAGCCTTGTTCAGCCTAATCTTAAACAGGAAATACCTGAAATGACTTGAGCTGGTGTAATCCCTCCAGATTTAAGGAAGAGAGACGAGAAGAAAAAGACAGAGAGGAAAGAGAGAAGGGGAAGGAAAAGGAGAAGAGGGAAAGAGAGGAGAGGAAACAGAGAGGGAGGGAAGGATGGAGAGAAGGAAGAGAGAGGGAGAGAGAAAGGGAGGGAGGGAGAGAGGGAGAATGGGGAAGGAAAAGGGGAAGGGGAAGAATCCCACAAACCTGCATCTGTTCCAGTAATCCAGTCAGCGTCTGCAGCCAGGTCATGGTCTGAATGTATTGCTCCGTGTTCATGATCTTGATCTCTGACCTCAGTTCAGGAATAATGGCCCCCGTCCGCCAACCGTGTTTCAGGGTCAAATCCTGCCAAGAACCAACATGAGTGTCAGGCTTCATTACCTCTTCCAGCCACAATCGGTGTTTGCTCAATGGTTTGTTAATTGCCATGGTTATTTATTAAGCAAGCTGGATGAATGAACTGTATTTCATTACTAATACTACATGTCCAGCTTGAACCATTTCACCCTACGAAAAGTTTCAGCCTGGGAATCATGGCAACTGCTAAGGCTGCCCAGATCCCAGAAGGCCATACTCTAAAAAGCATTTAATGAGCTAATAAGAAGGAATAGTTTATGTTAAAAAATAAAAATAATAATTATAGATAAACTTAAGTTCTAATAAACATCCCAGACCTATCACTTCACTATGTGACCTAGGAATTCACTTCACCCCTGTGGGACTCAGTGTCTTCATCTGTAAAAATGAGGAGGTTGGACTAAGGTCCCAACTCTTAAGTGGCAGAGTGCAGAATTGAACCCAGATCTTAGGACTGCACACTTTAAAATATTTCCATCATATTTTCACACTCTCTCTCTCTCTCTCTCTTTGTTTTTAGTATTTCCAACGGTGATGAATTCTTGTCCCTTGAGAGACTTTTGTCAAAAGCAAAACATTATTTGAATAAAAAACGATCCTAGCACAACTGATGTTTTAATGTTTCTATGTAGCTTAAAAGCTTGCGAAGCCTTTTGTACATTATCTGTACATTCTGTATACCGTACACCCTCACAAACCTCTCTTGGGTTGGGGGGGGGGGGCGGTTCATAAGTATTACCAGGTCCTCTTTACAGATGAATAAACTAAGGTACTGCCCACAGTCACATAGCTAGGAAAGATCACAATCTGAGATCTCAGACAGGAGTGTCCTGGGCCAATAGTGAGAAGCCCACAGAGATGAACCTGGATGGCCTGGGAAGGGGGGTGGGGAGGGCAGAGCTTTCAATCTCCCCAAATTGCCTGTCAAAGTCTTTACACATTCTGGCTGCTCCAGCAGGGAACATCAATTTCTAATGAGAAATGGAACGACAAATCAAAGAATGATGGAGAACTACTCAGTGGACGTAGCCGCCTGCAGCTCATCCCTGAAGATGGACAGTGAGGGGCTGGCAGGCCTCAAGGCTGAGACACCACCTGGGGCCAGGACAAGTGATATAGGAGCACTGAACATCACCATCAGCACCACCCCCCAGGTCCCAAAGCCCAGAATAAGGCTGTGGTGGGTAAAGGCCTGACTAGGAATCAGGAACACCTGGTTCCAAATCCCACCTCAGACACTACGGGCAATTCACTCAACCTTTCGGTGCCTTGGTTTCTCCATCTGCAAACTGGGAGCTGGGGTGGATTCAATGGCCTCCAAGGTCCTTCCCAGTCCTAAGCCTATGATCATATGATCTCATAAGGTCTCCTTATAGGAAAACAGAGACAGAAATCTCACAGGATAGGAAGGTGCTGGGTGGGGAGATCTGCATCTATGCAAGAACACACAGCATCCATGAAACCTTTGCCCCATCCAAGACACATCTAAGTGCCAGCCTAGCCCATAAAAACAGGAATTTGTGGCATGCTGCCCAGGTTCCCTACTAAGAACATCTTCCAACTACTCTGTATGGGGCTCACATAGATTTCTTTGTGTATATATTGCCTCCCTCATTAGAATATGAGCTCCAAGAGAGCAGGGACTATTTTTGCCTTTTCTTGGCCTCGTACACAGGAGGCACTTAATAAACGCTCGCTGACTTGACTCTGTATCCCTTACACTAAGCACAGTGCTGTGGCACTCTGCTGTGGTTGGTGTAGAGTTGTGCCTGACTCTTTGTGACCCCATTCTGGAGTTTTCTTGGCAAAGATACCAGAGAGGATTGCTATTTCCTTCTTCAGCTCATTTCACAGATGAGCAAACTGCGACAGACAGGGTTAAGTGACTTGCCCAGGGTCACACAGCCAGCAAGTGTCTGAGGCTGGACTTGAACTCAGATCCTCCTGACTCCAGGTCTAGCACTCTACCACCTAACAGCAGGCAATTAATAAGCACTTGCTAATGTGACTTCGTATCCCCAGTTCCTGGCACACAATAATTGATTAGCCTGCTGACTGACTGATTGAACAGCACCTGGAGAAAAATGCAAATTCCTTAACAGGTGGGAATGGTCCCTGTAATGGTCTTCTATTAACACCAAAAGAAAGGAGTTGTACACTAATTCACTTTTCATTAACTAGAAGCATCCACTGACTCCAGCCCCCAGTGGGACGGGATGGGGTGAAAGGATGGGTGGTTACTCACAGCCAGATCACTGTATATGTGATCTCCGAAATACAACACTTTGGACCCCCTCCATCCGGTGAGCTTCAGAAACTCATATAAATTACCCTGTAACAGAGAAGACTCAAATGTCATTGCATGTGAAGGGCGCGCACACATTTCTACTCAGCTTTACAAAGCAACAAGCATTCAGAGAACCCTGGGTTCAAGTCCTGACTCTGACCCATTCTGGCAGTGGGACCCTGGGTCATATCCCTGCCCCCAGGGAACTAACTCCCTAAGACTAAGCTGTAAAGCAGGTGATCTGCATGGTAAGACTTCCACCCCTGGAGTTCTCTACAATGATAAAATCATAAAAGGGACTCAAGCAAAGGAAAAAAATGAGGAAATCTAAATAAGTGCTATGTGCCTTATTTTAGTATTAGAGATAAGCCTGACTGAATGATACTAAATCTGGGCATCCCAGGCCCAAACATGCCCCCTTATCAAGAGGGGAACATATTTAATCTGCCAGAAACCACTCCAGGTGATGCCTGCTGAATGACATGCCACATGAGAAAGTTGAGTTTAAAAGGATAGTTTCTCAATGGTATCTTAAATCTCCCTTACTATGGAAGCAATACGCAATTAAATGTGACAAATTTAAAGCTAGAATTCAGCAGTTTGAATTTTATTTTTCTTCTACTTAGTATAAATAAAGTGGGGTCCTCAGGCTCATGGCTTTAGAACTGAAAGGAACCTCCATTGGACCTAGTCTAACTCCCTCATTTTTACAGACAGGGAAACTGAGGCCCAGGATGCTGAGGTGACTAACCGAGGGCCCACAGGAAGGATTATATAGGGTCATATATGTAGAGCTAGAAGGGACTGCGGAAGCCATCTAGTCCAGCCCTCTTGTTTTACAGATGAGGAAACTGAGACCCCTGGAGGGAGGGACTAAGCCCCAGGCACACAAGCCATAAGTAACAGAGCCGGGGTCCCATGACCCCAAAATGAACACTATTAACATGGTGCCACATTTCAAACAAAACACTGATTAAACCTTGAACTGCACTCGGACTGCTTTCTGTGCTCAATATTGGCCGACCCTGAAATCAAACGACGTGAAGGAATGAACAGAGGCAGTGTGGGAGAGTGGACAGAGAACTAGTCTTGCAGTCAGGAAGCCCTGAGTTCAAATCCCAACTCTGACAAAGACTAGCTGGGTGACCCTGGACATGTCCCTTGACTTCTCAATGCCCTTGAAGATGAGACGCCCACCTGCAAGCTTCCATTATATCCTGGTAGAAGGAATTTCTTCATCTGGGAGTTCCCCATAACAGTGAAAGCAAAGGTCCAATTTTTTAAAAAACGGATTTGACCCCTTTGTAATACCTGTTTGTAAATCTGCCCTTTTTCCAGCTTGTGGATCTTATCCCAGAGAAGCACACCTCTTTCAGTCACCTTACGGAATGGTCTAATGGGAGAAGTATCACAATATGTTAGGGTGATTTTGCTGTTGTTATTATTAATATTATTTTACAATAATAGCTCACATGTACATAGCATTTTCAGGTTTTCAAAACACTTTACAAAGGTTCTATCATTTGAGTCTCAAAACAATCCCAGGAGGTAGGTACTATAACTGCCCCAATTTTACATATGAGGAAATAGCCTCAGGGAGTGTAGATGACTTGCCCAGGGTCACACAGCTAGCAAGAGTCTGAGACAGGATTTGAACTCATGACTTCCTGATTTCCAGGTTCAACATTCTTCCCTCTCTACCATATCAGTCATCTCCCTGTGCTATATGATTCCCGAGTGCTGGCAGAAGGATTCTAAGTCTTGAGTTGGGAGAGACATCCATGGCCGTCTGGTCCAACCTCAATTTACTGAAGAGGAAACTGAGGCAAACAGAGTTAAGTAACTTGCCCAGGGTCATACAGCTACCACGTGTCTGGGGTCAAATTTGAACTCATAAAGATGAGCCCCCCACCCACCCCACCCTGACTCCAGGCCTGGAGCTCTGTGCCCTATGGCACCACCTAGCCCCATATTTAAAATCTCCAGAAACATGAACTGGCCCCAGAATAACCTTCATAATCTGAAAATGAAGGAGGAATTATCCATCACCAACCAAGTAGAAAAAGCAGTCCTTGAGGGTGGAGACGGCTTTGTTTTTGTATTCTTGAAGTCTGTCACAGTTTCATGCCAAGAAGAGTCCTTAGGGTTCACACCAAAAGCACCTGGAAGGTTATGGCCTCGTGGCTGGGAGGAGGGTGATTCTTTGCCACACAGGAAAGAAAGCAGGGCTCCCAGGATGTGCCAGTCTCTTCCCCTGGCCTCATTGCAGCCATCACAAAGAGAAGAACTTAGCAGACAGAAGGCCAGAGAAGGCTGTGGTATCCACATACTTCCTATGTCCAAAAGTTACTCAGCAAGCATTTATTAATCACCTACTGTATGCCAGGCACTGTGCTAAACTCTGAGGATACAGAGAAAAGCAAAGACAGTGCCTGTCCTCAAAGCTTATCCTCTAACTGGAAAGCTAACATATAAATGAACATGTCCATCCAAGATGGAATGCAATCTGAGGGTGGCAATCTGGAGAGGAATTGAAGAAGCCGGGAGGGGGGGGGGGGGGAGGAAGAGGGATGTAGATTCTGAAAACCACCAGTTTGATGCAGAATGCCAGAAAAACACTAGGAGAGATTACTGAGCATATGTCCGGAGAACACGAAGAGAATAGACACTATGGAAAGTCAGCCTGGATTCACCTTGTCCGATCTATGCCACACTCACCAAACTGCCCGCTTTGTGGGGTTACTCACGGGTCTGATGGCACAGAAGAAAATCAATAAAGACATTTGTTAAGCGCTCACTACACATCAGCCACCGTGCTCGGCACTGGGGACACACGAAGGAAAAAACAAAACGGCTCAAGACCCTCGACAGGCTCACTTTCTATACGCTGGATACAAGACACTTAACGAAATCTCCCCAACACGCTCAAGGACAAATGTGGGCTGACCAGATTCCTAGATGGGTGAAGAGTTTATTGACGAATCAGTGCCAGCCCAGAAAAAAATTAATAACAATCAATAAACAATCATTTCTTAAGAGCCTTCTCTGTGCCAAATGCTAGCCACTGAAGATACAAAGAAAAAACAAGACAGTCTTTGCCCTCAAGAAGTTTACACTCTAACAGGCATTCATTAAGCACCTACTAAGTACTGCAGGAGACAAGTAAGTGATTCCAGATATTGGGCCTGGAATCAAGAAGACCCAAGTTCAAATCTAACCTCAGACACTTAACAGCTGTATGACCCTGGACAAGTCACTTAACTCTGTTTGCTTCTGTAAAACGAGCTGGAGAAGCAAACAGCAAACCACTTCAATCCTTTTGCCAAGAAAGTCCCAAATGAGATCACAAAGAGTTGCACACGACTGAGCAACAACACTTAACAGCCGTGTGACCCTGGGTAAGACCCTTAACCCCTATTTGCCTTGACTAGAGAAAGAAACAGCAGACCGCTCTAGTATCTTTGCCAAGAAAATCCCCTGAACAGAATGGTCCACGAGGTCACAAAGGGTCAGACTCAACTGACCAACAACATGTGCCAAGCACCGTGCTAGGCACTGGAGATACAAAGAAAAAAACAAGACAGTCCTTGCATTCTAATAAGCATTTAACACCTACTATGTACTCAAGAAACCCAGACAAAAGTGAAATAGTTGTTGCCTGTTTCGCACACATGGTCCTGTACCAGCCAACTTTTTTCTGAACAACTCAGAGGAAGGCCTTGAAGGTACGCTTCTCAGCTGTACAGAGGACAGAGCTAAAAGGGACAGGGCTCATGTGCTGAACGAAACAGGATTCAAAAATATTTCAACAATCTGGAAGGACAGGCTGAAAGCAGGATGATGAAATGTAAGAGAGCAAAAGAAAACCTCTGCACTGAGTGGCAAAAAACTCTTCCTTTCCAAATAAGTACTTTCAAAAAAATAAACCACGTGACTGTATATGAAAGGAAGCTTGGCATAACAGTTCATATAGAGGAAACAAAAGCAGGGAGTTTAACTGACTGTAGATTTTACATGACCCCCCCACCGTACATATACACACACACACACACACACACACACCCAGAATAAGGGAGGCAAACGGGACGCCCAGGGGCTTCTGCCCCAATCTTGACCAGTAGCAAAAAGAATTCTAGGAAAGGCACACAGTGCAAGGAAGAGAGAGGGGGAGTTGGTGCCAAGAAAACCTGAGTCAAAGATCTGCCTCTGACACATTCAGGCTGTGTGAACTTGAATAAGTCACTTAACCTCTAAATGCTCTGAACAACTGTCTAAAACTCTAAGTTGAAAAGAAGGCATCATCTTGCATTGGTAGAAGAAATGTACTCATCTGGGAGTTACCTAGACCAAAGAAATCATAGAGCCAATCTCTACCCCTATCCTAAAAGAACCATACTTGAATTTTTATTACACCACTTTAAGACTGAGTCTTTTCCTTATAATATTTTGTTTGTTTGATTTTTTTTGCTTTTTTGGAGGGGGAAAGGCAGGGCAATTGGGGTTAAGTGACTTGCCCAAGGTCACACACCTACTAAGTGTTAAGTATCTGAGTTCAGATTTGAACTCAGGTCCTCCTGACTGTGGGGCCAGTGCTCTATTCACTGTGCCACCTAGCTGCCCCCTTTTCCTTAGAATAACCCTTCAGAAGTATATGGAACTCCCAGATGAGGACACTCCCTCTACCAATGCAAGATGGCACTTTCTCCAAAGTTCCTAAGTTTTAAGAGCTGCCTAGAACATTCAGTAGCTAAGTGTTTTGTCCAGGATCACACAGCCTGGAGGTATCAGGGGCATGACTAGAACCCAGGTCTCTCCAAGCCCAAAGCCAACTGTCTAGCTACCATACAGAAGCAACTAAGACCATATTCATTATACAGATGAGAAATCAGAGAAGTTTATTAACTTGTCCATGGTCACACAACTCTCTACTATTCCACAGCCGATTCATATCACGTCCATTATATGGATGAGAAATCAGAGAAGTGTAACTTGCCCATGGTCAAGTGGCTGGTAAGTGTTGAAGCCATGTCCTCTGATTCCAAGCCTAGAGCTCCATCTGCCATCCCATACTACGCATCATTCCTATTTGGAGTACCAGGACAAGCCCTGGACTCCACATCTCAAGGGCACCTCTCCACAGTAGAGAGCATGCAGGAGGATGAAAAGCCTTAAGAGGACTGAAGGTATTTAATCAGGACAAAAGAAGACCAAGGAAAGAGGGCATGGGAGAAGGGAACTAGGGATTATAGATATCCTCAGGCTCATAAAGGACAGTCATGCAGAAGAGTGTAAACAGTGAAATTTCAAGGTCAGAAAGACCAGTGATATCATCACAGTGGGAACTCCCTTTATAAATGGTGATCTTAATAGCTTGGTAAGAACAACCGCCAAAGTATTAGATAAGCCTAGAAATGTTGCCTGAGGCTCAGAAAGGTTGTTCATAGAACACCAATAGGTAAAAACTACAGGGAAGCAGATTCTGGTCTCAATCCTTTTCCAACAATTGAAACTCCTAAAATCAAATGTCAGGGCTTGTCAGGACTGAGCTCCCAGTCACTGGAAGCACTCAAGGAGTGTCTGTTGTACATATGGATTCCCATAATGGGATTAGATTCATCACTGTCGTTAAAAGGTTTCAGTTACATCCATGAGCCCATTCTGGGGTTCTCTTGGCAAAGATATTAGAGTGATTTGCCATTTCCTTCCCCAGTTCATTTTACAGGTGAGGAAACTGAGGCAAACAGGGCTAAGGGACTTGCTCAGGGTCACAAGGCTAGTAGACTTATCATTAAGATCCTTCTTCTACTCCTAAGATTCTGTATGTCTCATCTTCATAAAACAAGCTAGACTTTGATCTTCTAATACATGCAACTTTCTTACAAGCCTGACTCTGCCAGCCAAAGATGACCTCAGGACCAGTTTGATGGATGGGTTTTCACCATTCTCAGAATTCCTTTTCCAAAAATATTTATAAGATAAGGATGCTTGTGATTTCATCAATCAGTTTCATCAAAAGCCATGCCCCAAATTGTGCCGTCATCCTAGCAGTAAATGCCTAAAACTCTGGGAAAGGAGGTTCTCACCTCCGTCGGTCATTGAAGAAATTGGGCTTCTCAGCCTGAACGATGACGACGTCAAACAGATCCCGCCAGTCCTTCCCAACGATGTACCGCATCCCTTTGTCCCTAGAACATTCGAAGCCACATTAGGCCCATGTTAAAGGCATCCCAATATATCATTTCCAAGTCTTGAAAGAAATTGGACTCAGTCCACAAAGTAAGACACTGAAGACTTACACAAAGCTGCTGGGGCTGTTGGTGATGAGGAACATCTTCTTGCCATGATCTGCCAACTTGGCCAGCACTGCTCGGGTCTGCTCAGCATAGCAGATATACTTCTCTAAGAGAGAAAGAGAGAAGTTCACACAGATGTTAAATTCACCAGCCCAGAAGACTGGAGAAAAGGACTGGACTTGAAAGTCAAGAAGGTTTCAGTTTAAATCCTACCTCAGACACTTGTTAGTTGCATACTCTAGGTAAGTCATTTTACCTCTTGACCTCAGTTAACTCATCTGGAAAATGAATAGGTTGGACTCTGTAACAACCTGACACTAATATTACCACCATCCAGAAACAGCCTTCTGGTTGGTGTTCCTGCCTCAAGTCTCACCCCACTCCAGTCCATCTTCTAGTCAGTCTTCAAAATGATCTTAAAAACCTGGTCTGATCACACACACACACACACACACACACACACACACACACACACACCCCACCCCATTCAATAAACTCTAGGGGCTCCCTATTACCTCCACTTGGTTTTAAAAGCTCTTCATACCTCTCCAGTGTTCTCTCTCTTAACTGCCCTCCAAGAATTCTATAATCTGGAGACCCTGGACTCTTGGATGCTCCTCAAACATTACACTCCATCACTCAACTCTGTGCATTTTCACTCGCTGTCCCCCATGCCTGGAATTTTCCCCTTCCCTGTTTTTGCCTCGTGGCTTCCTTCAGGTCTCAGCTAAAAGCCCACCTTCTGCAAGAAGCCTCCCCTCATCCCCTTTCAGCTTGGTGCCCCCTCTAGCCTGTATGCATCTTGTGTGTGCATAGCTGTTTGCAGGCTGTCGCCCTCAGGAGAATCTGAGCTCCTTGTGGGCAGGGCCCGTGTGTGCCTTTCTTTGAATTTCTAGGGCTGAGCCCAGTGCCAGCACATAGTGAGGTGCTTAAAATGCTTGTTGGCTGACTGGCCTCTAAATCTATGATCTATAACCCAAAAGGTATTTCCTGAGTGCCTACAGGTCAATTTAACAAGCAGGTATTTTTAGCATGCATAAGTTCCTAGGACTGGTCAAAACATTGGAGAAGGCAAGGGAGGTAGGGCCCAAGAAAAGTCTAAGACATGTCTCATCTAACTGTGTAGACAAGATACTTGCGATAAGCACAGACCAACGAAGACGATTAAGTATGATAGAAACAGAGTCTGGCCCTGAGACTTCATTGGTACAGAAAAAGTCCAGATGATGAAAGTCCCTCAACCAGCGGACTGGAATCTTCTCTGCCTCTTCAGAATCTCACAGAGACGCCCAGGGTCACACAGCCAGGACAGGTCAGAGACAGGGCCAGTGCTCTATCCACTTTGCCATACTGCTCACACAGATGATAATTACAATAGGCGTTAGCCTAGAAAAGACAAGACTCAGGAGAGGCAACCTGGTACCTGCCTTTAAGTTTTTGGAAGTTTACAACACAAAAAATGGGACTGATGCTGTCTCCTTAGCACTGGTCACTCTGTCTCTTACTGAACCAGAGATGTAGAGAGGGATGGGAACTTCAAAGCCATCAAGCTCAACCCTCTCCTTTTACAGGCAACTGGGGCAATCAGAAGTGAAGTGACTTGCCCAAGGTCACACAGCTAGCAAGTGTCTGAGGCAGATTCAAATGCAAGGGCACCCTGAACCCAAGCCCAACATTCTATCCATGCTGTCTGGCCCCAGAGGGCAGTACCAGGAGTCAAATGTAGAAGTTGCAAAAGAGCAAATTTAAGGTTGATGTCAGGAAAATTGTCCTGATGATGAGATCCATCCAAAAGTACAGACACAGGCTGCTGTGGGAATTAGCAGTTTCCCTCTCACAGGATGTCTTTAGACAAAGGATGGAGAAATTCTTGTTGCGTATGCTACAGAGAGGATTCTTGTCCAGAGAAGCCTGGACTTCAGGGCCATGAAGATGAGCCAATTCTGGAATACTCTGGCTAAGAAGGGAGCAACTCAGCAAAAATAAAAATCTCTCAAATTATAGGAACCTAGAAGAAGAAATCAAAACCCTGAGGGAACAAGATAAGGTCGCTATCATTCCTGGACAGGCCTCTCTGCTCTTGCACTTGTCCCAGATGGTTTCTATGAGTCTACATGTGATGCCCTAACATCCCAGGGAGGCAAACATATAGAGAAGCATGAAAAGACTTATATGAACTGATGCAAAATAAAACAATATGTCCAATGACTACAGCAAGGGAAATGAAAAGAAGAACCACAAAATAAAAGAAAGGAAATTTTGGAAAATTCTCAAGAACAAGCCTGGTCCCAAAGAAGACATAAAGGAAGACACCTCTCCCAAATTCCTTGCAGAGAAAGAGGTCAGGAGGGGTATTAATAACATTGTATGTAATGTCAGGACTCTTCGCTTATTCTTTTTAAAGTTTTATTTTTTACTCAAAGTAAATATTTGCTGGATTTTTCCCCTTTAAAAAAAAACTCTGTTATAAAGAATGGTTCTACAAGCAGAAATATGGATGATGATGTAAAAACAGAAGTCTCACGGCAACTCGGTGGTGCAGTGAATAGAGCACCAGCCCTGGAGTCAGGTGAATCTGAATTCAAATCTGACCTCAGACACATAACACTTACTAGCCATGTGACCTTGGGCAAGTCACTTACCCCAATTTCCCTGCCTTCCCCTCTCCAAAAAGCCAAAAGCCAAACAAAACAGAAGGTCTCAAAATCAAAGAAAGCCTAAGGAGTAGCTTACACATTTCAGAGAAGAGGAGCTATCTCTAGCCTCAGCTGTCCCCATCACAAATGCATGAGTATGCTGCCCTCATGAATGCCCACTGCATCAGACTGAGCCAAGAAAGTAGGAGCTGCCTGTGACAGTCCCTCTCCCTCTGGTCTATCGTACCACAGGATATGAATGGGAGGACGAATCCAGAAAGACAGAGATACAGGGAAGGTGGTTCTGCTCTCGATTCATGGCGCCTGAAAACTCCAAAATAATCCTAAGTCCCTAGCTCTAGATGGCCAAGGGATCTCAGAGACCATCCCATCCAACCCCCAAATTTTACAGAAGGGGGCACCTGAAGCCTAGAAAAGGAAAGCTAGGCCCAGAATCACTCAGCTAATAAGGATTAAAGTCAAAATTCAAACTGAGGTCCCAGGACTCCAGTCCAGGGCTCCTTCCCAAGCAGGCAACCTGACAAGCCACAGCTCCCCCCGCAGGTGCGGGGCGAGCAGAGAGCAAAGGCACCTTCTCAGAGAAGGTGGAATTCTGAAGGCAGAGGGGGAGGTGGGTCCTTCCTTTGTACTCCCTGCCTTCGCTCAGGGTTTGTTGACTTGACTCACCGATATCCGCCTCGATCGCTCTGTACATGATCCCTTTGATGTGGACATCTCTGATCGAATCCTGGCAAAAGATCGATAAGACTTTTAATCAGCCAAAAAAAGATCATTGAACAGTTGTAAGACATACAGGCTCGAATCACAACCCAATCCAACCGCCCCCAGAGTAATTACAGTCACGTCTATCGTACTGGCAGCACCTAAACACTAGTTTCATTCTCAGCTTTGTTCTTTTCTTTAAATAACTCCTTCTGCTGGGGAAAGAAAAAAAAAAAGCCAGTACTATGATGTGCATCAGTTTCAAAGCAAGAGACTGAGGGGGAGAATTTGCAATGGATTGAGTGCTGATGGTGCTGGACAGCAGCCAGACCTGCTTCATGGTCACCAGAGAAAAGAGAGAGCAATCAGTTCAAGATATCACAGGATCACAATTCAGAGCTGGAAGGGACCTCGGAGGCCATCAAATCCAATGTGTACATTTGGGGAAACTGAGAACTCTCACTTGACCAAGCTAGCAGTACATAAGAGTCAGAACTTGAATTCAGGTCACAGAAACATAAACCAAGAGGTAGAAGGGACCTCATCTAGTCCAACTCTTCCATTTTAATGATGAGGAAACTGAATCCCAAGGAGTTTAAGTGACTTGCCTAAGGTCACAAAGGAAGAAAATAGCAAGGCTAAGATTGGAACCCAGGTCCTCTGACTTTAAAGCCCTGTGCCCTACATCAAGCTCATCTTCTTTGTGTCTCTCCCTAGTCCCCAGGGATACAATCCCACCCCACCACTGTGGTGGCAACCACACTGGCATACTCAGGATGGCTGCTAGCATAGGTTCTTAGATCTGCTTTACTAAAGGAAAGATAGCTGTTTAATGGGTCAACAGTCTTTTTAAGTATATTCACTAACTCAAAGGAAAAGTCAGCACCCTGAACTTCAGACAAAATACAGAGAAATAAAGACCAACAGACAGGGCTCACACTGCCTGAATCAACAGCAAAGCAAGCCCCCAAAGCAAAATACCAATGAAGAGAGAGAGTGTGTATGTGTGTGACAACCCGCAGTGACTCAGTGCCTAATTAGAAATTAGCAAAAGGTGTGAAAGACTTGCAGCAAGCAAGTCTCCCCTAAGAAGCTTCCCTTAATGGGCTCCACCCAAGCCAATTAATAGGCTGTGGAAGATCTCATATCCTTATTAACATTACAACCTAGTAGCAGGAAAAGAGAAGCCAGTTTACCAAACACTTCTCTCCAGGTCCAGAGCCTGCACTAGCCCAGCTACTGAGGAGTTAAAGTCCAGTTAACATGGCAGCACTGAGTCAAGCCTATGTACACTACAGGGGCAGCCAGATAGCACAGTAGATAGAGTACCCAGCCTGGAGTCGCAAAGACTCATCTCCCTGAGTTCAAATCTGGCCTCAGAAACTTACTAAGCTTTGTGACCCCAGTCAAGTCACTTAACCATGTCTGCCTCAGTTTCCTCATCTGTAAATTAAGCTGAAGAAGAAAATGGCAAACCACTCCAGTGTCTTTGCCAAGAAAACCCTAAATGGGGTCATGGAGAGTCAGAAACAACTGAACAATAATGACAATACTATTACTTTAGATGCTACCAAAAAGGTGCTCTAGCATGAAGAGCTGTGGTCAGGCTGGAGGCAATAGGTAATCTTGCATGGAAATTAATTGGCCACCAACCTAGAAATCATGAATTCCCAAATTCACTTTTCCACACAGGTTATTGCTTTCCTCTCTTTCTAGGTTTAAAAACAAAACAAAAACAAAAAACTAGGCTATCTGCTCATATAAAGATAGGATTATTGATTGTATAATATAAGGCATGGGAAACATGCAGCCTCATATAGAATTCTAGGTCCTTGGGTGCAGCCTTTTGACTGAGCCCAAGTTTTACAGAACAAATTCTTTTATGAAGGGAATTTGTTCTGTGAAGTTTGGATTCAGTCAAAGGAGCCACACTTGAGGACCTAGAGGGTCACATGTGACCTCGAGGCTGCAGGTTCCCCACCCCTGGTACTATATCCTTTAACTTAAAGATTTTTTTCCCCAAAACTGAATGCTGTATAATTGTAATAACCAAGCTTAGCCCCAAGAAGAGTTAAGAAAATATACCCTCTTTGTAGAGGTGGGGGACTAGGGCTACAGAACAGAGCATATACCATCAGATTCAGCTTTGGTTTGCTTTGCTGAACTGCTTTTTTAATTGTTATACACGATAGTTCACCAAATCTGCAGGAGGGAAGGATCTATTCAGAAATGGAGGTGATATTTTTTAAAGATATAAATAAAAAGGCAGGGAGGGGTTGTATTATAAAACTGTAATAATCAAGATTGGCCCAAAGAAGACAGAAGGGAGAGAACCTCCTGTCCTTCTTTACTGAGGTGGAGGATCACAGGTAGGGAACACCACATACAATGTCAGATTTTTAAATGTGTTGGCTGGGCTTTTTTTTCCCCTCTTTTATTCTTTAAGAGATGTCTCTCTGAGAGGGAAAGGAATATACTGGAAAATGTTAGTGATATAAAAACAAAAGACAGAATTTTTTTAAAAGAGGAAGGAAAGGAGGGATGTAGGGAAAAGGGGAAGGAAGAAGTGAGAGAAGGAAGGAGAGAGGGAGAAGAAAAAAGTGCTCATCATCTGGGTAATGTCATATATTATAAGAATGTAATGCAATATTATTGTACTATAAGAAACAATGAAAATAAAGAATGTGGAAAAACCTGATATTTATATGAGCTGGTACAGAACCAAGAAAATAATTCCTCTGAGGTAACAGGGTCCCTTAAAAAGCTCAAGATTCTCAAGCAAATGAAAAAATCTAAATTCATCAAGAATATGTTTTAAGACCCAAAATTACGAAATGAGTCAAGTCTTTCCATCTCCTCAGCCAAGATAAGCCAAAGGACAGCTTCTCTTCACGAGCCCCTTTTTCCTTCTCCCTTCCTCCCCCTCAACCCCCATCTCAGCCTTGGACACAACCTTGACATCCTTGTAGAGATGCACAGGCTCGTAATCAAGGTTGTTCTTCAGAAAATACTCATTGACACAAGAAAGGAGGGTCATCTCTGGTAAGGAGAAGATGTCCATGAACTGCTTCATCGTGCTTCCCTGAGAGCTCTGCAGAGAAAGAGGAAAGGGAGGTATTAAAAGAGCAGAAACACAGTCTGACAAAATGGAAGGTGGATTAGTTCTGGCCACTTCCCATCTACTCAACTTTGGACAAGTCACTTAATCTCTTCCTTTCCTGGGTTCAAATCTTGGTTCCACTACTTATCACTTGTGAGACCTTGGGTAGGTCTCAACCTTTCTTGGCCACAGCTTCCTCATCTGCAAAATGGGGGAAGGAGATAAATATTTATATAGCACCTATTATGTCCCATGCACTGAGCTAAGTGCTTTACAAATATTGTTTCACTTGAAAAAAATAAAGATATTGGACTGGAGATGTCAAACATGAGGCCTGCTATACCTCTAAGTGCAGCCCAAAACAGATTAAAATGTCCCCGGGAAATATTTAATGAAATAAATAAAAATACAATAAAACATAGATGATGTTCATTTGTGGTTTTCTAAGTCAATGTGTGGCCCAAAGGGATTCTCATGAATGATTCAGTGACCCTGTTTCTATCGAAGTTTGACACCGCTGGAATACAGAACATCCAAGGTCTATTTCCATGAGCCTACCCGCCCAATCTCAGGTAAATCATTTCACTTCTCTGGGACCACCTCTAAAACAAGGAAGTCTAGAGCAAAGAAGGGTCTTAAACACTGTTTTACATCATGGACCCCCAAGTCTGTGAGCCTCTGCAAAATGAAGTGCAACCCATGAATATGTCAATCCATCCATTATTTGTTGTTCAGTTACGTTCAACTTTCCGTGACCCCATGTGGGCTTTTCTTGGCAGAGATACTAGAGTGGTTTGACATTTCCTTCTCCAGTTCCTTTTACAGATGAGGAAAACTGAGGTAAGCAGGATGAAGTGACTTGCTCAGGATCACCCAGCTAGGAAGTGTATGAATCCAGATTTGAACCCAGATCCTCATAACTCCAAGTCCAGCATTCTCTCCACTGTGCATTTAGCTGCTCTGCACCGGAAACTCTCCTGGCCAATTCTCCAAAGGCAGAAGTGACACTCCATTACTGAAATTTGCTAGAAAACGTTTCTAAGACAGAAAGAAAAAAGTGCCAATCTTTTCCCAATTACCTTTCCATAGAAGTCACTCATTTGTTCCAGGGGCACGTGGGAGCCTTCATACATCTCAATGACTTCTTCATCAGAGACAACACTAAGCCCTCTGATAATAAGAAGGTAAGACAGTTCAGTGACTAGAGATTTCTAATAGATTATCCTTGGGAATAGAGCCCTAAATGCCTCCCAGATCCCACACTCCCATGCAAGGAAGAATTTCCATCCCCAGACCTATCACCGAGTGGCCTGAAGTTAGTTAACATCAATCCTTCAGTTTCCCCATCTGGAACATGTAAAGAAGACACCACTTGCTACTTGCCTACCTCAAGGAGACTGAGGTTTTATATCTTTAAAACATGACTGAAAAAGCGGCAGCTTGGTGTGGTATTTAGGGAGCCGGCTTGGAAGTCAGAAAGACCTGTGTTCAACTTTGCTTACATATGCTGTGTGTCCCGTGGCAAGCTGGTTAACTGCTCATTGCCCCAGAAAAGGAGGTTGTTCATTCTTCATTTTCAAAGAGGACCACTGACATCACGAATGTGATGTCCTGACGTGTGTGAATTGGATTTCCTTTTTTTTTTTTTTTTTGGCGAGGCAACTGGGGTTAAGTGACTTGCCCAGGGCCACAAAGCTATAAGTGTCAAGTATCTGAGACCACATTTGAACTCAGATCCTCCTGACTCCAGGGAAAATGCTCCACCTACCTGCCCCTCTGAACTGGATTTCAGTGAGGCAGTCACACAAAGTCATGAGCCCCACTCTCTCCTCCAGAGCCATCAGAGAGCAATGGGGCAAGACAGAAAGTCAACACAACTGGCGTTTCCAGAGTGATGAAATCCAGGCTCCCGGAATCAGCCAAGCATAAATACTATGTAATAAGAGAAAGGGTCTAAGCAACTGCCTTGGAAAAAAAAAGGCCACGATGCACATTAGAGATGAACATATATTTCCTCTTACCTGTACACAGTTCCTAGCTGAATATAATGAAAAGCATCAATCTTCATCAATATGGCCTTTAAAGACAAATACAGTTTATGTGGTCACTTTATATGTTTAAAAAGAACAGCAACTTGTACATAATGGATTTGCAGCTTCATGCACAATCGTCCTTTTTTATTATACTATGTTATGGAAATGCTTGTTTTATTCCATAAATTAAAAATAAAATAAGTAACTTTAAAAAAAACAGACTAACAATTCAAAATGATCTCCACATTTACTGAAAAGGCTGCATTTGTCTCGGATGGACAGATGAATGGATGTCACTGCGAATACTATAGCCATTATCTTTCTAACATAAGGAAGCAAGCTGTCTGCTTCTGACAGAGGGCAGAGGGAGAGAATAAGCATTTATGTAGCACCTATTGTGTGCCAGGCACCACGCTAAGGGCTTTACAAGGATTGTCTCATTGGATCCTCACAACAATCCTGGGAGATGTGGGTGCTGTAAATATCCCCATTTTTCAGCTGAGGAAAATGAGGCAAACAGAGGTTAAGTGACTTGCCCAGGGTCACACTGCTAGTAAACATACGAAGCTTCTGATAAGACATGAATAACAATTTTACCATTATAAAGGTGCTTGCCACTTCCTTACTTGTAAAAGGGAAGGGAAAGGGGGATTGGCCTCGATGGCCTCTTAAGTTCCCTCTCAGTTCTGGATCTATGTATGATTCTAGGACCCCTCTCTCTGGGCCTCAGTTTCCTCATCTGTAAAGTGAGGGGGTTGAATTCAAGACCTCAAGGTCCTTTCCAGCTCTACCCAGGCAGCCTCAGAAAAGTCACTTGGTTTCTCTGGGCCTTAGGGCCTTTATCTCCAAATAAGGGGCTAGAGAAAGGAATCCTCACCATTTCTGCACCCTAGAGCCCCTCTAGAAGTGTGGTGAAGCCTACACCAGCCCCTTCGAAGAATCACATTTTCTTTTGTTTTGCTTTTTATTCATAATTGAAGGAAATGCTCAATTTCAAATAGGCTAGGGAAAGTAAAGATGTACCTTTTTTTTTCCTATCCAGTTTCACAGACCCCACCAAAATCTGTCCATGGACCACCTTAAGATCCATCATGTCCAGGCAGGTTAAGAACTCTGTATCAAGGGATCTCTGATGTCCCTTTTGGTTCTACATCTGTGATTCTGGTGACCTTAGGCAGGTTACCTCCCTCTCTGGGCTTCATAGGTTTGAACTAGAGAATTCATCCTGTCATTTCTAATATAGAATATCTAATTTTCTTTCTAATACAATGTCAATACCTCTCATCACTGTGGAAGCCCCTCCAGTAAGATTAGCCCAACTTCTCCATACCTACTCTCCCATCCTGGATGACTTCTGTCCATGTCTCTCCTTAAACTCTCCATGAGAGAGCCCACCCAACATACCATTGGCCTTCCACTGCTATATACAGTGAGCCCTAAAACAAAAGGCACTCTCTACATAAGCATGTGCATACGCAAGCATATATCACAGATATATATATATATATATATGGAAAAAAGGAAATGTTGCTGTAGAAACTGACATTCAAAGCTTGGCAGGTTCCAGACACTTTTGTTTATTAATAAGTAACTGAGTCCTACTCAAAGGACTGAAGATTGATGCTGTGAATAAATCTCTACTCCAAATTAGTTCATTTCTTTCTTCTTTTCACACAGCCTCTTTGAAAGAAATCCTCTCCAAAGTCATTTTGGATAATTCATACTAATTACCCCAAAATGCTAACAGAAAATCATTGAAGATCAATCTATACTGAGTAACAGACAAAGGACAAAATTGTCCCATTTCACAGGGCAGTTATTGAGTTGTATACAGAGTCTAACTATAAGGGAGATGAAAAAAAAAAAAGAATAAACCTACCCGGTGTACATCATAATGGAGACCACGAATGGCGAAATTTGGATCATATTCATAATTTCTTATCTCTGCAGGATACTAAGGAAAGAGGAAGGAAAATGGCTTTAAATTACTGGCTGTGCAGGGAGGAAATGTACACACAACACATTTTTAAATTTAACCTAAATTATTAACATTTTCTCGATGACTGTTAGACATAGACAAGCAATAAATCAAATTCTGATTTGCAACATTTGCTGATTTCCAAGATGATAATGTTTACACCAAAAATTTAACAATAGGCTCTCCTAAGTCAGTTGCAGCTGGCTCCAACATCTCCCCCCCCTCCTCCCCCCCCCCAATTAGATTGAAAGTCAGAGGCCCTGGGATGCAGGCCCTTCCACTTAACTACCTGGGTGACCTTGGGCATGGAACTTGATCTCAGGGATTTTTGTTTTCTTTCCCCTGTGAAATAAGGAGGTTAGATAAAAGAACCTCTGAGGTCCCTTTCCAGCTCCAGATCGATAAGCCTAAGTCGGAATGATGACCTCTGAGGTCCCTCCCACCTCTACAATTGATTCAGTGAACATTTGTTAAATGTCTACTAGGTACCAGGAACTGGTTCGAGGTCCTAGGGATAGAGTTAAAAACTCCATTGTTCTCGCCTCCAAGAGCTACAGGAAGTCTATAGGAAGGGTACAGCATCTAGCAAAAGAAATAAATACAAAAGAAATTCAAAACGAACAAGAAGTAATGTCAATGGGGGGTAGACTGAAATCACCAATAATTGGAAGGAGCAAGAAAGGTCTCTGGCAGAGGGTGGTACTTGAACTGGGTCTTAATGGGAGCTAAGAGATTCCAGAGGTAGAGGCGAGAAGGTGGGGCGGGCCAGGCATGGGAAACCGTCTAGGCAAAAGCTGGGAGGGAGAAGATGCTTTTCATCCATCCTTTGAGGATTTTATAACAATGACCTCAATGTCACTGTTACAAATACTACATCGTTACAAATATTATTCATCAATGTATCCTAAGTATATTTGAGAAGATGTCACAGTAGTTTACCATTTCCTTCTCCAGCTCATTTTATAGATGAGGAAACTGAGGCAAACAGGGTTAAGTGACTTGCCCAGGGTCACACAACCAGTAAGTGTCAGAGTTCACATTTGAACACAGGTCTTTAGGACTCCAGGACATCTGTTCTATCCACTGCACCATCTAGCTGCCCACAGAGATTAATATTAACTAACATCTAGATAGTAATTAAAGGTTTGAGAGTGTTGAAACAACATTCACATAGTACTTTAAGATTTACAATGTCCTTTATAAATATCTCATTTGATCCTTGAAACAATAGGAAGGAGTTACTATTATCTGCATTTTACAAGTGCAGGAACTGAGGCAGAGAAAAGTTAAGTGATTTGCTGAAGGTGATATAGTTACTAAGTATCTGAAGCTGAATTTGAACTCAGGTCTTCCTGGTTCAGCTTTCAATATACTTTGACACAGAATTCAGGACAACACAGATTCCAATTCTGACTCTGATGATGTCTGTGTGACCCTAGTCAAGTCACTTAATCTCCTGGTGCCTCAGTTTCTCTATCTGTAAAATGAGGAGTTGGATCAGATAACTCCTGATTATCTGTGGGCATCAAGGCTATACTCCTCCCAATTTTGCAGCTCACAACCCACCCACAAATCAAACTCCTGCTTAGTCCCCAACTCAGTTTTATTTTTCTTTTAACTCTGCTGAATCTGCTCCAATTTGCATAGATGACTGAAGGCTAAATCAAAAGCCAGCACAATTTCTGGTGCAGAAATAGCCTCTCTATTAAAACCTGAGCCACAGGATGGGTGCAACAGCCCTGCCCCCACTAGATGGGTACAGCAATCAGCCCCCAAAGCTCCAGTAATCTACGGGTCCAGAGCACTGTTTATGGAGCCTGGGCAAAGTCAGCATCAGGTTTCCTCCCTGCCAGGGCATTGGCAGATGTATATTTAGCTGTTAACCCCTACGTTGTAGCTTGGCCCCAAGCCCAAACACATCTCAATTATCACAAGCGTCCTTTTTAAGGTACCCTGGCAATGGTAAAAATGTAAGTCCCCTCTGTTAGGATGTAATGACGATGATGGATAACATAGAATATCGTAACACATTAGCAACAAATATTATCATAACAATAAACACATATTATTACAAATCTTACAAGTTTTAAGGTTTGCAAAGCACTTGATACATCATTATTACAAATATCATAAATTTTATAAATTAAAGCATTTTATACATCATTATTATAAATATAAATTTTATAAATTAAAGCACTTTATATATCATTATTATAAATCTTATTATAAGTTTTAAGGTTTGCAAAAGCACTTTATAAATGTTACCTCATTTGATCCTCACAACCATCCTGAGACATCAGTGTTATTATTCCCATTTTACAGATGCGGAAACTGAGGCCCAGAGGTTGTGAGTCGCCCAAAGTCACACAAGATAATGTAAAATGTCAGATTTGAAACCAGGTTCTCAAAATCCTGGACCATAAGCTAATGAGACAGCTAGAATCAGAACCTGACTATTAACCCAACTTCCTTTCAATGAAGCCAGTCCACTGGCTAGAAAGCCAAGAAAATAAGTACTGGCCTAGTATGGAGGAGTAAGTGTCTCTCCTTACTCATTAAAAGGGGAAGAAGGAAGGAGGGAAGGAGGGAAGGAAGGAAGGAGGGAAGGAAGGAAGGAAGGAAGGAAGGAAGGAAGGAAGGAAGGAAGGAGAAGCTGCAATCTGCGAGCCCAGCTTACCCGATGCTCATTGATGAGGAGGTCCCGAGCAGCATTGAAGATGAGAGTGTGGAGGTGCTTAGAATAAAATACAAGGGTATAGTCATAATCAAAGCCATAGATTTCAATGTCTGACAGGCTCATTTCATTGTTGGAGAAAATTGCATCTGGATTCAACAAGTTGCTCATAATTGAAGGAACCAGGTCTGAAAGTAACAGAAAAGGAAAATCTTAGCTCTCATGATGATACGATAAATCATGACTCCTGAAGGGCAGTTGGTATGTCCCAATTAAAGAATGGACAAGTGAATCATAGAAGAAGGGTTTTGTTTTCTTTTAACCGAGTCACAAGATAAACAGTTTTGTACTTAGGGGAGGAGTTTTTCAAAAGTATCTCAAAGCCTTCCAACTAGATTTCTTTTCTTTATACATTCAGAATCTCCACAAATGTTTTTTGCTCACTAGTCCTTAACAGTACAAACACATCCCTCCTTATTGCTGCTCCCTCATCTCTAGGAATTCTGCTTTGCCTCAAGTATGAATAATTGATTCAAATCAATCTTCCTAACACACAAGTCAAACTACATCTACCCCCAGTTCAAAAAACTCCCCTGGCTCCCTATTACTCCCAGGCTAAATTACAGACTTCCTGGGCTGACGTTCAAGGCCATCCATCTGACTTTTCCAGCCTTATTTCACATCACTCTCCTTCACACATTCACCCAAACTGAGCTAACTGTTCTCCGAACTCCACATTCCATCTCCCAACTCCTAAATCCATTTGCAAAGGCCTGTAAAATACTCTCTCCCTATCTCCACCTTTCCTAAGCATTTCTTTTTCCTTCTATTCCTTTAAGTCTCAATACAAGACTTCCAGGAAGCTTTCTGAGTGCCCCCCAATCCTCTCCCCTATCTCTCCCAAACTCTTAGCTTAGATGAGGAGTTCTGTCTGTGGATTTCATGTACCAATGTCATATTAGACCCAAAACATGACAGAAGAGAAAGGGTGCAAGATTAGTGTTAGAGGCACTGAGTTCAAATGTTTACTCTACTATTGACTACTTGTATCACCTTGGCAAGTCACTTAACTTTTGTGGGGGAGGCAGCAGAGACATTGAGAGTTAAGTGACTTGTTCTGGGTCACATAGCTAGTAAGTGTCTGAGACCAGATTTAAACTCCAGGTCCTCCCGATTTCAGGGCCGGTGGTCCACCCACTATCTCACCTAGCTGGTCCCCATTTACCTTTTTAAATTCAATTTTCTTACCTGTAAAAAAAAAAAAACCTAACCCCAAAAGGGTTGGAACAGGCAATGTGGTGGAATGGAAAGAACAATGACTCTGGAGTCGGAGGATCTGGAGAAATCCTGTTAGCAAAGTCCCCTCACTTCCCTGGGCCTCAGTTTCCTCACTGGTGAAATGAAAGTATTGACCTAGACATTCTCTGGGATCCTTCCAACTCTAGCGTCCTGTGATCTAGCAAGGAATCCAAGAAGCCAACCTACAAGGATGGTTGTAAGAGCCAAGATTCAGACGGGGCCGGGGAGGGCCAGGCGCTTGGCCAACAGGGACATTCTCTCACCTGGCTGGGACCTGTGCTGGGGTAAGGGAGGGAGCAAAGCAAAACCTTCTTACCAGACTCCGATATGGCCAAATTCAAGGAGCACAGTTGTTCTAGAGGAACTAAATAGAGATAAAGGCATGAAAAATGAAAAGGAACCAAGATCCATACGACCAAGAGACAAATTTTTAAAAGAAATGTGCTTTAGCAGACTGAGCAGGGTAGAAAGAGGGGTCGCCTTGCTGATGCAGGTCCTGGATTCAAATCCTATTCCTCTTGCTAGCTAATAATATATGTAAAGATAATGGAAATAATATATGTAATCAAATGAATGCTATCATCATCATTATTATTATTTGTTTTTTATTATTAATCCCAACCAAACCCTTATACTTAACAGATTTCAGGGATCCAATCTAGGAGTGAGATCCAGAGCTAGAAGAGATCTCAAAAGCAAACCTCCTCATTATGCAAATAAGGAAACCCAGGCCTACAAAGATGGTGTGACTTACTCACAGTCACACAAGGAGCAATGTACAGAAGTAGCTTAATGTAAGGGGAACTTCCTACCAATGCAACAAAGTTATGTAATGGTTGAATGGGGCCCCTTAGGAGGGCAAAGGTTCCTCCTACTTGGGGGTCTTGAAGTAAAGATCTCTTATATAAAAGGGAGGGTTTCAAGTAAGGGCTGAACCAATTGATGTATGAGGCCCCTTCCCACTCCATGAATTCTAATCACTACATCAGCATTCCAGCTGAATTTCTCTTATTTTCATTTCCTCGATCAACATACCTGCGTGATAGATTGGATGATCTCTTACGGACCCTTCTGTCTGCTAATTTGTGATTCTAAATCCAACCCTTGGAATAACCTCGGACATCTTTTAACATACTACCTATATATGAAGGAAACAGCTAGGTGGTTCAATGGATAGAGTGCCAGACCTGGAGTTAGGAAGACCTGAGTTCAAATCTAGCCTCAAACACTCATTAGCTGTGTGACCCTAGGCAAATCACTCAATCCTCATTTGCCTTAATCTACTAGAGAAGGAATGGCAAACCACTCCAGTATCTTTGCCAAGAACTCCACGGACAATATTGGAAAGCTATGGGTTCACAAGGTCATGAAGAGTTAGACATGAAGGAACACCACCACCTAGAGATAAAAAGTCACATCAGACACTCACTAATCAAGTAATGATATGTTTGTGGCTTTCAAATTTTGGAAGATCTGTTATATGAAAGAAGTATTGGGCTAATTCTATGTGTTGGCTGCCATCTCCAGGAATATTTCAGGTCACTTCAAGAAAGAGCTTCCCAGACTCAGAACTAGATGAAAATGGGATCAGCTCATTCATCAAGTAGTGATGTCCCCACTGCTGGAAGTATTCAGCAAGTCACACTTTTATTAAGCATTCACTATGTACAATGTGCTGGGGATACAGAGACAAAAAATAAACCATCCCTGCCTCAGGAAACATGAATGGTGGTGATGGTGGCGGTGGTGATGGTGGTAGAGGTGATGGTGGCGGTGGTGATGGTGGTAGAGGTGATGGTGGCGGTGGTGATGGTGGCAGTGGTGATGGTGGCGGTGGTGATGGTGGTAGAGGTGATGGTGGCGGTGGTGATGGTGG
>CM053585.1:392067330-392096794 GCA_028646515.1 Pseudochirops corinnae
ATCAAATGTTAAAAATATATATGTATATATACAATTATTATTATTATTATTATTATTATTAACTACATCCAACTGGAACTTGAGATACACAGGCACTGTGGTTGGGAGATCCATCCTGACCTACCGAAAAGTCAGAGGGGTGAGGAGGGAAGACATAAGAGAGAATAGAATGGGGGAGGATACATTGGGATGGCTGTTTTGGGGCGGTGGGTGGGGAAAGATGGGGAGAAAATTAGTAACTCAAAATTTCGTGGAAATGAATGATGTAAACAAAAATAAAATAAAAAATTTAATTAAAAAATAAAATAAAATAAAATAAAAATAGCAGATTCATTAGTTTGTGAGGTTTAGCCATTAACCTCTTTGCTTTGTATAAGACTCACCCTGAAGCCCCTCCCAAACTCGACCCTGGCTAGCATATCCTTCATCCGTGATCTGGCTTCCCTAACTTCCTAAGTGGCACAATGCACAGATAGAGTGTTGAGCCTAGAGGTGAAAGTTCAAATCTGGCCTCAGACACTTAATAGCTGTATCATCATGGACGGGCAGATTAACTGCTGTATACTTTAGTTTCCTCATCTGGAAAATGGGCATCATAAGAGCACCTCCCTCCCTGGGTTGTTGTAAGGATTAAGTGAGATAATATTTGTAAGGCACTTAGTAGAGTGTCAGGCACATAGTAGGACCTTAATCAAGCCTTGTTTCCTTCCTTCTTATCTCACAGAAAAGAGAAAGAACACTCAAATGGAGTGTGGGACCCCATAGTTCAAGTACTGCCTTTACCACTTTCCCACATGCACTGTAATCCAAAATGGTGGACTGACATGTAGTGGTACAGGAAGACCCAGCCGTGTATCTTATACTTTCCCCAATCACAAGAGATTTCCTTCCAAGCATTATCTGCTTTCATCTAATGGCCCAAACCCTATCAATTCTTTCAGATTCATTAAGCACTAACTGCCACCTATTTAACTTTTGAGTGATTCAACAGAAATATCTAGGCCTTCAGTGAAGGTGTTAATTAGAGTGGGGTTACACTAATGATCTCAAAAACACAAATGGCTTAAGGCAAAAAAATCCATTTTGCTTATTAGTCTATAAACTTAAAGAGAAAAACATTTTAATCCTGATTCTCACTTTCCCACTAATTATATTTTTGCCTTGACGTTCTCTAAGGGAAAGCAAACCAGGGCATTTCATATTACTCACATGAAAATTTTAGATTGTTCTTCATATTTATGTAAGTCCCAACTAGAGTTAGAATTTTCTAGGCCAACATCCTATAGCTAAAGTCTCCAATTCTGACCACTCATCAGGTTTCATAGGGATCCAGAATCAATCCTATTTCCACCAAGCATCAGAAAGCAGAACATCCTAAGCAAATCTAGATTAAGCAAAAATATGAAACCTTGAAAATGAAAGGAGAAATAAACTGGAGAAAACAAAATGAGCTAAAAAAAAAACAAAAGAAAACAAAACCAAAACCCTTTCATCACCTTGAAAATAGCAGGGCTGAATAGAGAACCATTTGATTCAACAAATGCCCAACTATCTACTATAGGCAAGGCACTGTACTAGGCAAAAACAAGAGTTCCTGCCCTGAAGGAGCTTACATTCTACATCTATGTACAAAAGCAATGAGCAGTAAGTATTAAGCGCTTACTGTTAAGTGAATCCAGGGTATTAGGCAACAGGTGACCATGAGATTTGGGTGAACCACACTGACTCCATCTTGTTACTCAATTCTAGAGTTGGTTCAGTTCCTTTCTCTTCAATTATGGATCTAGTCCAGGGGTGGGAACCCATGGCCTGATTCAGTCAAAAGGCTGCACTTGAGGACTTAGAGGGCCACATGTGCCCCTGGGCCATAGGTTCCCCACCCCTGCCCTAGTCTAATTCCTGTCATGTGAGAAATTCAATTGGGAGAATTGGAAGAAAATCTTCCTGCATTATTTGAAGATAATCCAGGTTGGCTGGGAAACTGGACCTCCTTTATCTGCTCTTTAGAGACCCTTAACTAGGGACCTAGTTTCTGCTGACCAGAGACTCAGTCAGATCCAAGGAGTTTTCTCACAACTGTATGTCTCAAGCAACCTCATATTTCTTTATCTATATTCCAACTGTTCCTTTGATTGTTTACAGATACCTGGGAGGACTGGCCACAATTTTTTCTAATTTCAGAGAATTGCATCTGTTCATTTTCCCCTCCCAATTTGGAAAGTTCTTAATAAATCATTGTGCTCAGAAGCTCAAACCTTTGTTTCCTCACTCATTTCATCTTTCACCAGTCATACTATCTGCCAGGTATTGCGCTAAGGACAAGCCATACAAAGACCAAAAGTAAATAATCCCTGCTTTCAGGTGGCTGACATTCAAATGGAATAGCCAACGGGTACCCATGTAAGCCTATAAACAATATATACAAAATGAATACAAGGTAGTTTGGGCAGGGGGTACTCCAGGAATTGAGAGGCCCAGGAAAAGCTTCATGAGGAAGGTTGATCAGAGTCTTACAGAAGACCAAGGATTCCCAGAGATAAAGGGGAGGAAGGAATGCATTGCAAAGCCAGCCAGGATAAAGGGATAGAGATGGCTGTAAAGTACCATTGGTGCAGAATATTGAATAGGCCAGTGTGTCTGGAACACAGAGGGCAAAGAAGGGAGTAAAAAGAAAGGTTAGGGAGGAAGGGCCAGGTTGGGAAAAGCTTCCTTTTTCAAACAGGGGAGTTGATATTTTAATCTGAAGAGCCTTCGTGCTTCTATCACTATGACCCTGGACTCCCAACTGGTGAGTAGCCACTTGGGTTTGCCCCCTGTTGGGCTCTCCACATTTCCTAGCTATATCCTGATAATCATTAAATATCATATTGATGTGGTTAGGGTTAGGGGTGCTCGAGACTCCAAAATACCAACATGCTAGGTCCTGCTGAAAATTTGACTCGAGTCTTCTCTCAGCCAAAGAAAAGTAAAGTTCATTAAAAGTTCACCATATTGGGTAGACTCTTAAGGAGCCCAGGTATCTGTAAGGCTTGCATTGGGCAAGTAGGCCAGAATCATCTGACACAGAATAAGTCTATGCTAGGTCATTCTATGGCGCTCTCACACCACAGAGAAGATGGGGTCTTATGTACGGAAAGGTTGGGAGAGGAATCTAGGGGTGGTCTAGAGGAGGAGTTTGGAGAGGGTCTTCAGGAGTAGTCAGATGAGGTCAGACTCCAGTATTGAGTTTGGGGAGGGTCTTCAGGAATCAGATGAGGTCAGACTCCAGCATTAAGGGTGGGAAGTTACTAGAGGCTACCTGGAGCTGACAGACAATGGCTAGGCCAGTTCTAGAGTGGAACAAGAGGATCCAGGGTGGGAAATTGCTGGACAAAGGAGGGCTAAAGACTTGGGCAGAGCCACAACTTAAGGCCCATGGCCTCAGGCAAATGCCTTACATGGGAAGATTCCAGGAAAGCTCAAGAGGGCTCCCAGAGCCTGTACCTCATCATTATTTTGGCCCTAGTCTGAATTATCAAACAAACTGCTTTTCCCTGGGTCTGTAACTTCAAAGACCAGAGGTGAGATTCCCCTTATCTTGGAACTTATTCCACATGAGAACAAAACAGACATCCAGAGACCATAAAATGTAAACAGATTCTGCTCTGGTCTTGTCAATTTGCATTTACAACCAAGGAACTCTGTATAGATCAGTGGTTCTCAACCTGTGGGTCATGACCCCTTTGGGGGTCGAATGACCCTTTCATAGGCGTCACAGGGGTTCCCTAAGACCATCGGAAAACACATATTTCCTATGGTCTTAGGAACTGAGACACCGCTCCTCTATCTGTCTCCAGGCACGTGCACCCACATACAAGTATTAAAGGGTCGCGTTATTAGGAAGGTTGAGAACCACTGGTATAGATAATAACAAAAAGAAATCATAAAGTTTTGTGACATGGTTATCTTAAATTGGGATGGTTCTGAAATGTATAAAAAGTCTTATGATTCCTCTGTTCATCAGTCAGGACTTTAGTCCTGCACTCCTTGCACAAGTAATGCTAGCATTAAGGGAATAAGGAATAAATAATGTAATTTTACATTACTATTTGTCTCCCTTTAACCAAACCTTTTCCTATATGTTGACATTCCCTACCATGACACCTGGGTTCCACACTCTACCTCCAACCCAGACTCAAACCCCATCTTCTCCCAAGCTCTTAGTTCTAAACCAAAAATGAAATCAACATTTCCATTCCTAGAAATGTCATTTGCCAGAGTGGCTAGGAGGTGCAGTGAATAGAGCACCAGCCCTGGAGTCAGGAGGACCTGAGTTCAAATCTAGCCTCAGACACTAACACTTACTAGCTGTGTTAAGCAAGTATTCCCCCCTCCAAAAAGGAAAAAAAAGGCATTTGCCATATGGCTCCAATAACTATTTCCTCCTATTTTCCTCCCCTAAACACCCTTTCCAAGCCACCACTCTCAGACATATGTTGCGCTTCCCTATTAGAATGTAAACCCCTTGAGGATAGGAGATGTCTTGTTTTCTTGCATTTGCATCCCAACTATCAATGTAGTGTTTAGCTAGTAGTAATTACATAATACACGTCTGTTTTTTTCATTCCTTCATTCAATAGGAAGCTACCAGGACTTGTCATAGAGAGTGAAGATGATCAGAGATGCATTTCAGTAAAGTCACTTTGGCAACTGTGTGAAGGAGGTATAGAAGGGTTAGGCTTAGGGTCAAAAAATCAATTAGGAGATCTCTTCAATGGACCAGGCAAGAGGTGATGAAGGCCTGAATTCGAATGATGGCTATGTGAGCAGAGAGAAGAGAACAAACTGAAAATGTGCCACGGAAGGAGAAATTGCAGGATTGGGTCACAGAGTCAACATGTAGCCTGAGGGAGTCAAGGAAACCAGCATGGTAGCAAACTCAGGTTACCAGAAGGTTGGCAATGCCCAAGCCTGTAAAAAACAAGTTCAGAAGAGAAGAGAACGAGTTACAGGGAGAGAGATAATGAGATTTGTTTTGGGCAAGGTGAATTTGAGCCAGCTGGAAATGTCCAACAGGCAGTTGGTGAGGTTGGATTAGAACTCAGGAGAAGAATTAAAACTGAATAGCTAGTGCATACGTGATGTAGCTTGGAGAGTCAAGTCATCCACACAGAGATGATAACTGAGCCAATACCAACATATATAGGATGACTAATGATGGGGAAAATCAAATTTCATGTAGGAGACCCCACCTGAGCTGTACTCTGAAGGAAGCGAGGCATTCTAAGAGGGAAAAAAGTGTGTTCCAAACACTACAGGGCAAAACATGAAAGCAGGATTCCTGAAGAAAAGTTAACAAGCCAATTAGACTAGAATAAAGAATCTGTGAAACACAATAAAATTAAATAAGACTGGAAATGTAGGCAGTAGTTTCATTATTAGGGCTGCTAGGTGGTGCAGCAGATAGAGCAGGCTTAGAATCAGGAAGACTCATCTTCATGAGTTCAAATCCAGCCTCAGATATTTATTAGCTGTGTGACCCTGGGTAAATCACTTAACCTTGTTTGCCTCAGTTTCCTCATCTGCAAAATGAGCTGGAGAAGGAAATGGCAAACTACAGTGGCAACCACACTGGCATACCCAGGATGGCTGCTAGCACAGATCCTTAGATCTGCTTTACTAGAAAAGATAGCTGTTTAAGGGTTCAACAATCTTTTTTTTAATTACATTCACTAGTTCAGGGGAAAAGTCAGCACCCTGAACTTCAGAGAAAATACAAAGAAATAAAATCCAACAGGGTTTCTAATTGTCTGAGAAATTAGCAGACAAGAACACTCTTCCAATGAAGTGAGCCCCAAAACAAAATGCTAACCTCAGAGTATATATACCCTTTTTAGAGTCAGAGGGCATCACAACCCTCCTGACTCAGTGCCCAATTGGAAATTAACAAAAGGTGTCCTTCCTAAAAAGCCTTCTTACAAGCAAGCCTTCCCTAAGCAAGCTCTCCTTAATGGGCTCCACATGAGGTCTATTAATAGACTGGGAAGTCTTATATCCCATCAACATAACACAAACCATTCCAGGATCTTTGCCAAGGAAATCCCAAATGGGGTCACGAAGAACCAGACATGACTGAAATGACTTAACAACAAGTCTCAGTATAGAAGTCTTTAACGAACAGGAGGATTTCAGAAAAACCTGGAAAGACTTATATGAACTGATGTGAGTGAAGTGAGCAGAACCAGGAGAACACTGTACACAGTAACAGTCACAGTGTGTGACTGACTGACTTTGATAGACTTAGTTCTTCTCAGGAATGCAAGGATCTAAAACACTTCCAAAAAACTCATAATGGGAAATGCCATCCACATCCAGAAAAAGAAATATGGAGTACGAATGCAGACCAAAGCAGACTATTTTCTCTTTTTGTTTTATGTTTTTCTTTCCCTTGGTTATTCCCATTTGTTCTAATTCATCTGTACAACATGACTAATGTGAAAATGTGTTTAACAGGAATGTACATGTAGAGCCTGTATCAGATTGCATTACCTCTTGGGGAGGGAGAGGGGAGGGAGAGAGAGAGGGGGAAAATTTAAACTTATGGAAGTGAAAGTTGAAAACTAAAAATCAATAAATTAACTTTAAAAAAAAGTCTTTAAATGCTAGGCTGAGGAGTTTGTATTTTTTTCTGGAGCCATAGGGAACCAGTGAAGCTGTTTGGGGGTGGGGGAGGGGGATGAGTAGCAAGAGGACATGGGGAGATCTGAGTTTTAGAAATGCCAGTGTTGCAGCTATGTGGACAATGGACTGGAGCCAGGAAAGACTGCAGGCAAGATCAGTTAGAAGGTTATAGCAACACTCTAGGTAAAAGATGATGAAGGCATGGACCAAGGTAAAAAGAAGGGGATGGAATTGAGAGATACTGAGGTGCAATCAACTGGATATCGGGGAAGAGTGATGAGAAAGAAGAACCAAGAGGGATCCGTGGAAGGATGGTAGTGTCAGCTATACCACTGTGCTTTAAAAAGGTGCCGACCTGTCTGTCACCTTTGTCTTCCTTGGACTGGATTCTCTTTGAACTCTATTTCTGTTCTTTGACCTCCTCGGAGTATATGGCCAACAGCTGCACGACTAGATCAAAGACAGAGGGAAAAGCTCCCATAAAGACTGGAATATATAAACAGGACTCTGTGACTTGAGAAAATGGTAACACACTGGATGTTCCCACCAAACAAGGAACAGCTGAACAAAGAGGTATTTGAATATAATGAAATATTATCACAATGTAAGAAATGGTGGATATGAGGAATTCAGCGAAACATGGGAAGCTCTGTAGGAGCAAGCAGGACCAACAAAATACACACAACAACCACAAAAACATAAAGGACCACAATTAAAAACTATCAGAATTCAGATCCACACGATCCATGACCAGTATTGACCCAAGAAGACTGAAGACAAAATGTCTCCCTCCTCTCAGTGGAAAGGTGATGGGCTATGAGGACAGAATGAGGCATTTTCTGTTAGAAATAGGATCTGGGGAGTGGCTAGGTGGTGCAGTGAATAGAGCATCAGCCCTGGAGTCAGGAGGACCTGAGTTCAAATCCGATCTCAGCACTTTACACTTGGTAGCCATGTGACCTTGGGCAAGTCACTTAACCCCAATTGCCCAGCCCTCCCTGCCTCCAAAAAAAAAAAATTAGGATCTGGGACAGACATCAAAGTCCAACCACTTCATTTATGAGATGAGGAAACTCGGGGTGAGTGAAGTAGAGTGACTTTAAAAAGGTCATACATGTGGCAAACATGTGGCAAATGGCAGTCAGAATTTGAAGACAAGTCTTTCAATTCCAAATGTAACCTTCCCATTGTACCACACTCCCTCCCTGCCCATATGGCTCATGTGACTTTTTGTTTTGCTTAACTATTACTTCTTTTTTAAGCCAGAGTATTCAATAAAAGCTCCATTTTTTTTTATTTTAAAAAAGAAAACTAGTTCAAAAGTTTATTCTGCCTTAAAAAACAAATCTTGCCAAAGAGAAATGTTAGCCATCTCAATAGATCACCACACCCAAAGCAGAATGACAAGAAATTATTTTTTCAGTTTGACAGGCATAAGATTGTTTCTTCCCATTGCACATGAAAATCGTACAGCCATCATCTGTTTCACATTTATTGCAAATGTGACACACATAAGGAAGCATGGAGAAAAATACAGTTCATTTTCTGTTCAATCCAATAATATTTTTTAAGCCTTTGAAAATTTTTAGAACAAAAGAAAAAAAATTATTTTTTTTTTCAGTGGGTATAAATCAGGATTTGAACACAGGCCTTCTTACTCCAAAGCCAGTCCTTATTCAACTAGAACATGATGGAAGGGTTATAGTATCTCTTCTCAATCATTTGCTCCAAAATCAAAAGGGGGTATAGAGGGGAATCAATAACGAAATCGTTAATGTTCTTTGGGAGAAGGCAATATCAAAATGAAGATCAGATTTGGGTAAGATTCTCAGTTTTTTATCTCAGTTTGGCAAAAGTAAATTACAAGTGCTGGGTCCTTTGTCATTATTTTAATCTAAAGATCCTTATTAGTTCTGGCATTGATCGCACCTTATTGGCAGCTGGGTGGCTCTACAGTGCACAGAGTGCTGGACCTATAGTCAGAAAAACCTGCATTCAAATTCAACCTCAGATACTTACTAGCTGTGTGACCCTGGGCAAGTCACTTAGCCTCTCTCTGCATTAGTTTTAAACTTTATAGTGCTATATAATGTTAGGAATGCACCTAAAAGGTGAAATATGATCACAAAAATCTAGCATGGGCCCATCATGAACAAGTCAGACCAGATTCCCTGAATTTCCTTTCGACAGTATTATATACTGGTAGATGGGGTGAATGTTGTGGGTCTAGAGTGTTTGATAAATTATCTCATATTCTTCTCATGGAGAACATGGGGAGATGTGGACCAAACAGTACCATAATTGGCTGGAATCAGAAGTAGCTGCACGACAGAAGATCTCTAGCAGAGTACCCTAGAGATGGATCTGTGCCATTTAACATCTTTATCAAGGACCTGGATTAAGGCAGAAATGGCACGTTGTTCATCAAGTGTGAAGACGTTAAGCTGGGAGGGCTGATCGACACACTAGTGGAGAGAGAGTCAGGATCCAGAAGGCTCTTGATAAGCTAAAGAATTGGATGAAATTCAAAAAGGATAAATGTAAAATCTTGCACTTGAAAAATCAGTGCCATAAGAACAAGATGGAAGAGGAATGGATAAATAGCAATCTGTCTGAAGATCTAGCAGATTTAATGGACTCATGATGAGTCATGGCAACAGGCAAGAAAGCTAGGTTAAGAGAAAAGGTTAAAGCAATAAGGAGACAGCAATCCTGCTCTAAGCTACCCCAAGGAGGTCAGAACCTACCTAGAATATGGTGGTTGGGTCTGGGCATCCGCAACATTTAACACAACATTAATAAGCTATAAAGGATCCAGAAGAGGGCAGAAAGAATGGGGAAGAGCCTTGAAGCCATGTGATAAGGGTATCATTTGAAGGAATCAGGCATGTTGAGGCTGAAGAAGAGAAGACTCAGAGGAGACATGAAAGCTATTTTCAAGTATTCAGAGAAGGGAAAAGAAATCTTCTGTATGATCTCAGACTGAAAAACTAAAAACAATGGGTGGAAATAGTTAACAAACAAATTTAAATTCTTATAACAACTAAAACATAGCTAAGCAACACCAAAGTGTACAGAGCACATGCCTGGAGTCCGGAAGATTCATCTTTGTGAGTCCAAATTCAGCCTCAGACATTTAATAGGTGGGCGACCCTGGGCAAGTCACTTAATCCTATTTGCCTCAGTTTCTTCATCTGTAAAATGAGCTGGAGAAGGAAATGGCAAATTATTCCAGTATCTTTGCCAAGAAAATCCCAAATGGGGTCATGAAGAGTTGGATGTGTCTGAAACAACTGAACAACAAAACAGTCAGAAAATGGAATGGACTCCTTCAAGAGAGACTTGGAGGTCTTCCAGAAGTGCCTCAAAGGCCAGAATATCTACAGATATTCTGTAGCAAGATTTCCTTTTAGGTATAGGTAGGACTAGACAGGGACAGAGCTCCCTTCTAATACTCCAATTCTGGGGTGCTGTGTTTACACACACACACACACACACACCCCAGGTACCAGGGTGGAGGGGTGCTGTGTTTACTTACACACACACACACACACACACACACACACACACACCCCAGGTACCAGGGTGGAAAGGCTTTTATCCTTGCCATTTCTATTGGAGCCAAGGCAGGACAAATTATATACAAAACTCCATACTCTCCACATGAAAATAATCTTTCTAGTAAAGTATTTTTAAAAACAGGATTTGAAATTAAGTCTTAAAAATTAAAAGACCATTCTCTCTACGTAAACTGTAGTATGATGTAGTAGAAAGGACATGAGTGTGAGAGTCAGAAGACCTGGGTCCCATTCATGGCTCTAAAGCTAGTTATATGAAATTGGCTAAATCTCTTACTTTCACTGGGCCTCAGTTTTCCCATCTGTCAAATGGGAATTCTGATACTCGCATCACCTATCCCATAGGGCTAGTGCAGGTCTCACTGAAATCCTACAGAAATCAGACATTATGATTCACAGCTATTTGAGAACAGGTTATTTCACTTCTTGGAGGCTGAATTTCCTCATCTCTAAAATGGAACAGTAAAAACACAATCAGCTTCACACTTGAGAAACAGAAGTACACACAAGCCATTGTACGACAGATGGCGATTACATCGACTTCTGCCTACGGTATTTGTTACACCCCTCAGACATTTTTCAAAGCTCATCAATCTCTACAGGATGCGGGCTAGGGCTGTCGGTAGGAACGCACTGGGAGTAGGTAAATGTGAATGTGGTGTTACGGGAAAAGCCTTAGTTTTGGCATCAAAGGACCCAATCTCAAATCTCTGGTCAGTTCATTACTATCTGCTTGACCTGAACTATTGGACAAGATGACTTCTGGGGAAGAATAGTATTCTAACCTCTTCCCTAATACAGGTTAGGTTAGTTTTTCTTTAAAAAGGTATTGATTCTAATCTTCTCCCCTCCTCCTCAAAGTCTAACAATGTGATAAATGACAAAAAGCAAGAATTAAAAAAAAATTTTAATATAAATAAATGAATGAATAAATGAACAAATAAATAAATGAGCTAAAGTAAATAAAGTATTGGAACTTTCCCTGAAACTTGGTTGGTTCAGAGGACTAAGGGCTCATAACTCTGACATCACTCTCTTCATCAGCTAAATACAGAATAATGAGAACCTGAGGAGGGCTGGTAGATCCCAAAGAGCAATGCAAGAAAGGGGGCTTAATACACTCATGGTGTCCTCAATGTCTATCCTAAACCTATCTAGAGATATGATTCACCACCATCACCACGCAAAAAGAGAAGGAACCAAATGAAGGTCAAAATAAATTACATCTAAGCAAAAATTGCTTTGAACATCCTTCTCCTTTTAAGATTAAGCAAATCTTTTGGTTAACCATTGAAGGATTTATGCTCATCCCATTTTGTTCCAAGAGCAACCCTAGATTACTAGAGGTCTGACCAAGTCAGGCCCAACCCAGAACAACCTCCAAGGTTCCTCCCAATTCTAAATCTATATTTTCCTCTAGGCAAATCATTGTACCTAGAATGAAGGGATTGGCTGTGTATACCATTTGATATAACTATCAGGCTTATAATCTTAGAGATCAAAGGAGGAAAAGGACCCATATGTATAAAGTTATTTATGGCATTTTTCTTGTTACAGTAAAAAAAAAAAAGTAAATTAAGGAAACCTGGGAAGACTGATATGAATTGATGCAAAGCAGTTTACATAATACCAACACTCTAAAGACAGACAACTTCCAAAGACTTTTATCAATTCCATGACCAACTACGGTTCAAAAGAACGATCTTACCTATTTCCTGCTAGACAGGTGAAGGACTCAAGATACAGAATGAGACACATATTTTTGGACAAGGCCTATGTGGTAATTTTTTTTGCTCAATTCTACATACTTGTTACAAGAGTTTTGTTTTTGCAACTGGGGTAGAAAGGGGAGAGGATAAGAGATAAAGTTCACCTTCCCACCACTACACCCCCAAAAAAGAAAAGAACCAAACAAGACCAAAACAAATTTCACAGAAACCAAGATTACTTTGAAAGGTACATGCTGAATTACACTGCATATCTACAATTTTTAATTTATTACTATTTAAAGATTATTCCTATTTATTATACACACATAAGATAACAGCAAGCTCTTTGTAATAGAATTCACATTTGCACACAAGCAGAAATAGATAAGCCTTCTAGCTGCTCTCTGATTCATGACTGGCAACTCACAGACAGGAGAGTTTCACTCAGCTGAAGCAATGTACATCATCATCACCATCAATAAGCATTTATTAAGCACTTACTGTGTCCCAGGCACTGGGCTAAAGTAAGCTCTGGGGACACCAAGAAAAGAAATGGTCTCAGTTCTCGAAAATCTCATCTTAACGAGAGACAAAATGTAAATAATCACATACATACCAGTTAGTCACAGTGTAAATGAGAGGTTGTTGCTGTTTGACTCCCAGTGGAAAAGAATGGAAAGGAAAGGGAAGAAGAAAAAAAAAAAAAGGAAGGGGGGAAGGAGGGAAAGGAGGGAGGAAAGGAGGGAGGAAGGGAAGGAAGAAGAGAAGGAGGAAGGGAGGGAGGAAGGAAGAGAGGTGTTGTGTTGTCCAACTGACCTGTTCCATATGAACCTTCCAGTGGGGCAACTCTTATTCACAGGGATTGTTGTTTGTACTTCATTCTCAAAGAGGACCATGGCGTAAGGGAGGTGATGCCATCACATGCAAGTGACTTGGATTTGAGGGAGGAAGGGCTGTGCAAGGTCACCTGGTAATTTCAGAGGGAAAGAACTAGGAAAAGCCTCTTGCTGAAAGTGGGATTTCAGCTAAAATTTGAAGGAAGCCAGGGAAGTTTGAAGGCAAAAGTGAGTAAGTAGAGATGACATGGGGGAACAGCTGGTGAACAGGCAAGGGGAGTTTAGGAGAAGAAGACTAAAAAGGTAGGAGGGGGCCAGGTTGCAAAAGATTTTATTTATTTAATTAGGCATTCATTCATTCATTCATTGAGATTGGTTCTCCCTATCTCATCAAGGCTAGAAGTACACTGGCCACTCATAGGAGCAATTCCACTGCTGACTGCCATGGAAGCTTTGACCTTCTCAGTTTCTGACCTCAGCTACTTTGCCCCTTCTTATGGCACATGCTAGCTCCCTCCTCTCCCTGCTCTTAGAAGTCATTTGCCATACTGATACAGGACTTAGTGACGATACTCAGTCATCTCTAGACCTACTGCAGCTCAGAACTCCTGAGTTCAAGTATCTACCAGCCTCAATCTTCCCAATAAGAGAAACTAGAGTCATACATCACCAATATGCCCAACTGTGAATAGCTTTTAAAAGCAAAATAGATTATTTTATATTTGATATAAATTATATAAACAGTAATTCACTGAGCAGAGAATGAGGGCAAATGAAAGGTCTGTGACGTGGTCATGAAGCGGTGTTGAATGGCCTTTGTAATGTATTTTGGGGCCTCTCCTCCCACTTCAATGGATCCATTTGACCTTTTAAGAGGCGATAATGCATGAATCACTCCACACTTCCTGACCTTATTCTGCTACTGTGAGGGTCCTTAGGAACTATTTGAACTTGTGTGTCTGATACAAGGCATTCCTATACCTCAGCAGCAGCAGAAACCAGGCTCAGTCACCAACATGGCTGGCTCATATCCAAGACTGATTCAGGGGGCTGGCACATTTTAGTCCCAGCTGGGTCCTCCCTTTAGAAGCATCACACCCTCTTAAAAGGCAGCAAAACAGATGGTGTGGCCCTTGCTGACACCAGAGAACAGGGTAACAACAAAAAAAATCAAATACAAAGTTTCTATCCAAGAAAGAAAGCCCTGAGGTCAACCACCAGTTCTGTGCTTAGCCCCAGGTCTGGCATACAGTAGATTCTTAAGAAATGCTTATAGATTGATTGTGGTTCTGAACCTGCCTCTTCATCTATAAAATAAGTGAATTGGATTGGACAGCCTTCCAGTTCCCTCTTGCCTTTGAAACTACATAAATTTGGAGTAAACTGTAATTCATTTAGTACCTTATTCTAGTTATGTTCAGATTTGGTTGTTCAGACCAGGGTTCATCCTGATAAATCAGGATAGGAGGATGGTACATTGTGAGCTGGGAGTGAGCCTAGAAATTATCCTAGTCTAAACCTCCCCCTCTCCTTATTTCACAGATGAGGCTCCAAAAAGGTAAGTGCATCAGCCAAGGTCACCTAAGTAGGAAATAGCAAAGGCAGTATTTGAACTCAGCTCTCGTGACCCCAAATCCAGTGTTCTTTCCACTACATTATGCCGCCTCTTGCTAGGGCAAATAAGTGGTGCAGTGCATAGAGCACACCAGCCATGAAATCAGGAGGTTTTGGTCATTTTCAATCACGTCTGACTTTCCGTGACACCTTTTGGGGAGTCAAAAGGACACGAGTTCAAATTTTACCTCAGACACTTCCTAGCTGTGTGACTCTGGGCAAGTCATTTAGTCCTGTTTGCCTCGATTTCCCCATCTATAAAATGAGCTGGAGAAGGAAATGGCAAACCACTCCAGTATCTCTGTCAAGAAAACCCCAAATGGGGTCACAAAGAGTTGGACAGTCTCTAAAGACCGTCCCATCTCCACAATCCTACTTCCTTACTCTCCACCATTCCATTCTAGCTGACAATACACTTTAGTAACTTGATTCTACCAGAAACCATGGCTGTTATATGGGTCATACTGTGTTATCCATTAACTGCTTTATGGATCTTGTCTTCACCACCCACAAGATAACAAGATCCTTGTAAAAAGGGATCGAACATTCATCTTCCTGATGTCATGGTCCTCTTCAAGAAAGAAGGACAAACCACAACTGAGACTGTAGGGTAGTAAACAAGACCGGAATCAGACAGAATTGGCTTGTAAGTCCCCGTCAGACACTTATTAGCTGTCTGACCCTAAGAAAGTCACTTCATCAATGCGAGACTCAGTTTCTTCATTCGTAAAACTTGGGGCAATAATTAGATCTGTATATGCTATCAATACTCTGCTACGCCACCATGTCAGCTCATGGAACACTGTACTTAACTGTGTCATTTTTTAAAATTTATTTATTTTTAGTTTACAACATTCAGTTTCACAAGCTTTTTCTCCCCCTCTCTCCCCTTCCTCCTCCCCAAAATGGTGTGCAATCTGATCTAGGCTCCACACATACATTCATATTAAACATATTTTCACATTAGTCATGCTGTAAAAAAGAAGTATAACCAATGGAAAGAAAATGAGAAAGAAGAAACAAAACCAAACAAAAAAGAGAGAGCAAATAGGGATTCTAAGATCTGCTTACAGTGTATCATTTTAATGACTCAGCTTGACCTCAGAGATTAGATAAAAGACACCTCCCATCTCTTTTTTGGGGAATGGTGGGGACTATAGGTGTGGAACAGAGCACAGACAGTCCGACTTGGTTGGTGCGTGCTGAGTTTTGCTAAACCCTCTTTCGCACACCCACACACACCCGTACAAACACAAATACTTTCTTTTTTATTAGTGAGAGGAAAGAGCTCTCTTGGGGAGAGGGAGAGGAAGAGAGAAGACCTGAAGACCCTCCTCAAACTCATTACTAGAGTCTGACCTCACTGACTCATCCTGGAGACCCTCCCCAAACTTCTCCTTCAGACCACCCCTAGATTCCTCCCACAACCTTTCTGTATGTAAGAACCCTTCTTGCCCCATGTGTGTGAGGGTGCCATAGAATGACCTAGCACAGACTTACTCTGTGTCAGATGATTCTAGCCTGCTCGCCCAACAAGAGCCCAATGCAGAGAACTTTTAATAAACTTTACTTTTCTTTAGCTGAGAGAAGACTTGAGTCGAATTCATTGAGCAGGACCTGGCGCGTTGGTATTTTGGGGTCTCAAACACCCCTAACCCTCTATATGGGTAACTACATCGTTTTTATGGTTCCCTGACCAACGAGCTGGGTCTTCAGGAGTCAGATGAGGTCAGACTCCAGTAATGAGTGATTAAGGGTGAGAAGTTGCTGGAGGGTACCTGGAGTTGACAGACAATGGTGGGCCAGGCCAGTTCAAGGGTGGAACAGGAGGATCAAGGGTGGGAAATTGCTGGACAAAGGAGGGCTAAAGACTTGGGCAAATGCCTTACTTGGGAAGATTCCAAGAGAGTTCAAGGGGGCTCCCAGAGCCTACACCTCCATCACAAGTACCAAGGAACAACAGTCAGGATCACACAAGACCTGGCAAGAGCTTAGAATACACTCTCCTAAAAAGCAAAAGATACAAGTTTACAACATAGCATCACTTACCCTACAATGCTAAATACAGCCTCATGGGGGAAAGAATGGATCTCTATTGGAACAGAGGTCTTTCAACTATATCTGATGAAAAAGCCATAGCTGAGTGGGAAATTTCTTTTTAGTATGGTATATCCTTTTTGTATCCTTTTTCCAATTACTTGTAAAAACAATTTTTAACATTCGTTTTTTAAAATCCTGAATTTCAAATTCTCTCCTGCCCTCCTTTTCTCTTCCCCCCTCAAATGAGAAAGCAAGTAATTCAATATAGGTTATATATGTGTATTCATGGAAAACATACTTCCATATTAGTTATGTTGTGAAAAAAAACAGACACCCCCCCCCCCAAAAAAAAACCACCAAGAAAAACAAAGAAAGTTTAAAAAAGTCAGCTTCAATCTGCACTCAGATTCCATCCGTTTTTTCTCTGGAGGTAGATGACATTTTTCATCATGAGTCCTTCAGAATTTTCTTAGATCATCATAATGCTGAAAATAGCTAAGTCATTCACAGTTGATGGGTAGGAAATTTCAAAAGTAAATTTACTTAAGCAATTGAAAGATGAATGATGATACCATGCAAACATTCTAATGCAGAAGAAACAAGAATCTCTTCAGAACCGTAATGTCTTGATTTTTTGAGAGTTAAATAAAAATATTTAACTGAGGACCTATGGGTTCTGAGAATTTTGAGAAGGGAAAGAGAACAGAGTATAAAAGGAATACAGAAGGGGCAGCTACAAGGTGCAATGAAGAGAGCACTGACAGTCAGGAGGACTGGAGTTCAAATCCAGCCTCAGACACTTAACACTTACTAGCCATGTGATCTTGGGCAAGTCACTTAACCTCAACTGCCCTGTCCTCCACCCTCCAAAAAGACCCCCCAAAAATGAAAAGGAATACAGTAGTACAGAAAAGGAGGAAGAAGAGGGTAAAACTTGACATGTCTCATAATTAAGAGTATACAAACATAGATGAAGGTTTTAAACTGGTCAAAGACACACACACTCTCACACACACACACACACACACACACACACACACACAGCTTGGTGTGGAAATATATCAAATTAAAGAGAGAAACAAGTCAAGAGGAGAGGAGAGGTAATTAAAAAGGAGAATAATTTTTGTTTGTTCAATCATGTCCAACATTTTGTGTTCTCATTTGGGGTTTTGTTGGCAAAGATACTGAAGTGGTCTGCCATTTCCTTCTCCAGCTCATTAAAAAGACTTAACTCTGATCAAAATGACCAACCATGTCTCCAGAGGGCCTCTGGGGAAGCATGTTACTCACTTCCTGACAGAAGAGAGATGAACTCAAGGTGCAGGAGACATACACCTTTGGGAATGGGCAACTCGTGGATCTGTTCTGCTTTATTACATCATACTTACTTGTTACATAGGGCATACTTTCTGTTTTTAGTGGGGGCAGGGGGAAGAAAGGGGATTGGCAACAATAAAGATCATTTAGCCTTTTTTTCTTAATTTACAACCTAGTTCTTAAAATGGATTAAACCACTTGGACTTGAAGTCAGAAGACTGGAGTTCAAATCCAGCCTCACACATTTTCTAGCTGTATGACCCTGGACAAAAAGAAAAGAAGGTGGCTGAAATATTTTCTTCAATACACTAAAGAGAACAGAAGAAAGGAGCACAGACAAGTAGCTCAACTTTGAACCTAGCTTGTGAAATTTATCATTTTTTAAAGTAAACACAGTTTAGTGTGCAAACATCTTTGTCACATATGTATTGAAATGTTCTCTTTTTTTGTGTGTTTTTTTAGTTCATAATAAAAGAAAATGTGAAGAAGGAGAAGGAAGAGAAGAGCAAAGGAAGGCCAGAAGATGACACAGACATTTGGGGAATTACTAGAACTCACATGCTACATTTTAGGTGAACAAAAAAATCCAGGCTGTCCACAGTTTCACGCGTAAAATTCTTTTTCAATTCTTTGTGTGGGGAAATGTTCATATTGGTTGATTTCAATATCATAATAAGTAAAAGGAATTTTTTTTTAACAAAAAAGAGACAGGAAGTAAATAGAGACAGCTTTTTCCAGAAATTTAGCTGAAAAGGGGAGCAAAGATACAGGATCACAGGTCTCAGGAGGGATAAAATCTAGTGAAAGTTTTTTACAGATGGGGAGCAGGTACATTTGTAAGCAGTAGAAAAGAACCAATAGGAAGAGAAAGCCAATGCTGGGGGCATTGTAAATAGAGTGCCAGGCCCGGAGCCTGGACCTTGCCTAGGCATGACCCTAGACAAGTCATTCACCTCTCTCAGCCTCAGTTTTCCCATCTATGAAACAGGTGGCAAAAATGGCGCCTCCCTCACCAGTATGTTGTGAGGATCCAATGAGCTGATATATGCAAAGTGCTTTGCCAAACTAATAATGCTACATAAATATTAGCTACTATTAAATTCTATCTGACTCTTCCATGAGTCAAGCGGGCAAGTTGATTTAGCCCCATTTTATACATGTGGAAACTGAGGCATAGAGTCACTCCAGGACTTCAGCTTCAGGAAACTCAGCTAATAAGTGGCAGGGCCAGGATTCCAACTCAGGTCTTGTGATTCTAAATACAGGATTCCTGGCACTAGGAGTCAGCTGTGTCTGTGCATCAGATGTCCTTGAATTAATTCACTGTTGTAGGAGAAAACAAGAGCTACAGTATGTACACGGTTGGCTAAAAGTTGGCTATAAACTAAAACTTCCTTAAGGACACAAAGGCTCCTTTCACAGGATTTTGATCTAATGCATAAAGAAGCACCCTATTTCCAAAATACAAAGAAAAAAAGGGGAAACTGAGGTTAGCTTTGCTTACCAATTTGAGGCACAGGTCATGTATGGAGTCTGACACAGAAGCCTCAGCTCAACAAAGACTTCAAAAAAGAGGGGAGTGAGAAGTACCTGTCAAAGGGAAAGGGTCCTGAGGTAGGAAAGATCATTCTTTGGGCTGTGAAGTGATTTGCCCTCTGGTCTCCCATGCTCCTAATGCACTCCTTTGCCTCAGCAAATCTCTAGCTTCTCCCAAAGTACAAATCAGGCTCCACTTTCTCCAGGAGGTCTTTCTTGATTTCACCTCTCCCTCTTAGCACCTTCTCTCTCTTCGAAACTATTTTGTATTTTGTTCCATTGCCTCAGTCATGCCCCACTCCCTGTGACCCTATTTTCTTGACAGAGATACTGGAGTGGTTTCCCATTTCCTTCTCCAGTTCATTTTACAGATGAGGAAACTGAGGCAAACAGAGTTAAGTGACTTGAACAGGGTCACCCGGCTCATGAGTATGTGAGGCCAGATTTGACCTCAGGAAGATGAGTCTTTTAACTACAACTGTTTCCTATTTGTAATCCCCAGCCCCTACCACAAGGCCTGAAAAGTAGCAGCATGTTGATAAATCATTTGTTGAACTGAATAAATTTGTATTTGTTAAGCTGAATTAATTTACATCAGTCAACAGTAAATCAACACAAATTTATTAATCCCCTACATGTGCCAACGGCTGTACTAAATGTTGGGGATGAGAAGGCACAGGACAGTCCTTGCCCTCAAGGAGCTCCCAGTCAGAAGAGGACACAGCACAAAAAGAATTCTGCACAAACAAGTCCTGTAGAAGAGGAACTGCAGTCCCCAACTATTCATTCGAGGGCATTAAGCACATACTTCTGCCAGTCTCTATGCTGGGAAAAACAGTCCTGGCTGGCAAGAAGTTGACATTCTACCAACCCCACGCAGAAAGGTCAAGGGCTGGGAAGGCAAAGCCTTGGGTCGGCCCTGTCTCTGAAGCTCACTAATCTTGTGGTCTTGAAGGAGTCACTCCCTGGCCTTCATTTCTACATCAGTGAGGCCAAAGTCTGGACAAGATGCTCCCCAACATCCCTTTCAGCTGATAATGCCCCCCCCCCACCTTCTAACAACGGCTGCACTGCAGAACAATGATGACTTCAGACCTGCGATGGTGTGTGATGGCCATGAGCTCCCACACTGTCCACAATCCCTGTCTCCCTTAAATCGAGCAGCTGCCACTTTTTCCTGCAATGGTTTTGGCCTCCCCAACACCAAAAAACACCTTCTAAGCACCTGCCTCTAATCTATGTGGGGTTTCAGAAACAAATAACCAAGATTCAGACACACACACACACACACACACACACACACACACACACACACACAACTGTATGTTTGTATTAGCGGATAAGAGTAGCATTTAGGGGGAAAGCAAGTGCAGACTTGAAGGAAGGTCCTGAGGACCTACTCCAGCAAAGCAAGGGAATGTGGTCAGAGTCAGAGAAAGACCTAGCAGTATCTGTTTTAGATCCTAAGAAGCTTGATTGGTTTTTTTTCCTGGTTCTCAAGCGCATTATGGATCACTGAGCTCTGGATAGGTGTGGGGTATATGAGAGAGAAAGGGAAGGTGGGAGGAGAAGGAGAAAGAGAGAAGAAAAAGAGAGAAAGGAAGAAAAGGAGGGAAGAAGAGAGAAGGAGAGAGAAAAAGGAGGAGAGAAGAGAGAAAGGAAGAAAGGGAGGGAGGAAAAAAGGGAGGGAGAGAGAGAAGGAGGAGGAGAGAAGAAAGGAAAAAAGGGAGGGAGGAAAAGAAGAGAGACAGAGAGGGAGGGAGGGAGAGAGAGAGAGAAGAGGAAAAGGGAGGAGAGAAAGAGCTTCCAAATGAGAAGAAACAATTTAAGTACAAGGCAAGCTCCAACTAGGGGAGAAAAAAAACCAACTGTTCCAGCCAAGTTCAAGCTGGAACAATCAGAATTCCTTTGCCTTTGGCTTTGCAAATCCAGTGCCACCCAACTGCCAGCTCTTGTCATCCTCATCATCAGTATAACATTTTAGTGGTAAGAAATGCAATGAGGTGTTCATTTCTTAAATTCCAGAATTTTAGAGCTGAAAGGAACTTCAGGGTTCTTCTGGTCCTTGTGATCACCCCAAGGTCATGGCTGTACTATCGAGCAGAGTAGAATTAAGGTCATGGGATCTGGGATGGGTTTGGAGAGCAGAGGGAGGTGGGGGCGCCAGGGGCCTCTTCACCTTTTCTGGGTCCTGGCCCCCTTGGACCATCAGTCAAGCTAGGGAAGTCTATGGACTCTTCTCAGAATCATGTTTTTAAGTGCCTAAAATAAACCAAAAGGGACTATGCAAGAAACCAATTATGCTGAAATACAGTTACCAAAATATGATAAAATAACACAAACTCCAGGTTAAAAATTCCCATCCAGTGCAACTACTCCATTTTACAGTTATGAAAACTGAGGTACAGAGAATGACACCAAGGGCAAGCAGCAGCATCTAGGGCTTCAAACTCCATTCCCCACACTTCGTTCATATCCCCTCATTTATCCTCCCAATAGCATAGAGGGAAGTGGACTTTAAAAAGATAGGAAAAATGGCTTCTGGCCCCATCACCACATGACCTTGGACCAATCTCAATAGCCTCATCTGTAACAAAGTATATAATACCTGCTCCGCCTAAAGGACAAGGCCTTATTTAAGTCACAATATACAAAGGCTGAATGGTGCCAGACAACCTGGGTTCTGATTCTGACTGGCACTTACTGCTTGAGTGACTTTGGACGAGCGATTCCCTCTCACAGGGCCTCAATTTACTCATAAAATGAGGAGTTTGAACTTAGATGACCTCTAAGGGCCCTTCCTGTTCTCAATCTTGGGATTCCTAAGAACTCCTAGCCCAGGGTTGTTTCCACTGTCCTGGGCTATGTTGCCAGATCAGATGTTGGTTATCGTCATACAAATGAGACAATCAAGGCCCAAAGAGAGGAAGTACAAAGTCACGCCCTGGGTTAACGATAAAGCTCCAGACTGCAGAGATGGTGACCCCAATATTGAAAAGCATATTTGACTTCTGGCTTAGGGACACTTGGAGGAAACTCTTCTCTCTCCTGAAATCCTGGATCTGTAGCCACTTGAAGGCCATACCTTCCAACCATCATACAAATGTCTTTGGGTTCTTCAATTCCAAATTAACAAAGATGATGCCACAAGAAAGCTCACAGCCCACTCGGACACCAGGTGCTACAAGGAACCAGTCACCAGCTGCTTAGCAAAAGGGCCATGCTGACTGAGTTTTTACACCCAGAAAAGTCCCTCTTCACAGAGACTGACATAACCAAAATATACAACCCACTCTTATTGCCAACCATTTGGACAGCAGATGCTTGAAAAATCAAAGCGTTCTTCACAAAAGTAAGAGACAAGGCCAGGCTTGGCTGACACTCCCCTCTCTTTCGGAAGAGCAGCTGGGAACAAGTCTTCCCTGCAGGACCAGAGTACCTCAGGACCTCTGAGGAGCAGAGGACTGTTGTATTATTTCAGTTTAGATCACCAAGGGGGGGTTGGATGGGGATTGGGGCAGCAAAGAGAGATAGAGACAGAGACACACAGAGAGGGAAGGGGAGAGAAGGAAAGTCAGGAGAATGGAGCAGGGGGGATGGATGTGGGAGAGGAGGAGGTTGGGAGGGAGGGAAGAAGGAAGGAAGGAAGGACGGAAGAGAAGAGCCCTTTGCCTGGAAGACAAATTTTAAAGTTTCTAAGGGACACATCAACAACCTTTCCCTGGGACAATACCGAAAGATGACTACGTCTGGAAAGTCAAGTTCAATGCTAATCAGTGTGAGGACATGAAAGGGGTGGCAAGGGGGCTATGGATGCTCCCTAAAGGTCGAATCCTGCTGGAGTCAACCTGGATCCCAACATCCACCTGCTCCTTTCCAGGAACCTCAGCCCTTAGCCTACCTAAATGGCCACATGAGGAAGAAAATTCGCCCTTCCTTTGACGTTAATACGCAGAGAATCCTCTCCAGACCCCAGCAAACCACTTGAACAGAGCAAATGCTACAATCTCGGGGAAGAAAAGCGCCTGGCACTAGGTAGACGGTCAAAACAAAGGTCTGCCCCACTTGAAAGCAAGCTAGGCAGCAGCCCCGCCCCCGCGGCGCACCCGGAGGTAGCTAGGGGAGCCTCTCCCCCAACCCCAACTCCCTAGACCACCCTCCAGGTGGAACGCTCGGCCGGGTGGGGTGGGACGAGGGTGAATACTGGCCCGGGAGGGGAGGACGTTAGCTGCAGCCGTGCTCAGCTCGGCGCGCCCCGCTGCACGCCGGTCGCACTCACCCTCTGTGCCCCGCTTGGCCTCCCCGTAGCGCTCCCACAGGTAATTCTTCATGTCTGGAGCAGCTCCGGCCCCCGTGCAGAAGCCCCTGGCGCTGCAGCCAAGGCTCGCGGCAGCAGCAGCGGAGGCGAAAGCTCCCCGAAGGCAGCCGCCCATCAGACCTCGCAGTGCCGCCGCCGCCGCCCGGCCACCCAGCCAGGGTCCCGCCGCCGCTGCCATGCTGCCGGCTGCCCGCGCTCTGCCTGCCCCGAGCTCCGGCCGCACTTCTGTACAGTCCCGGGAGCCCGGCAGCAGCTGCGTCTGCAAGCACGTGGCGGCTCCGCTAGTGGCCGGGGCGGGGCGCTCGGGCCTGGGGCCGCGCAGCCTCACGCCTGCTCCGCGAGGAGCGGGGGAGGGGGGGGCTCCCGGGCTCCCCCAGGAGGCCAGCTGAAGTAACTTCCTCGCCGCGGCGGCGGGAGCGGCCTCAGTAATAGCAGCGGCCTTCGCTTCTCTGATGCCTGTCGCGCGGGAGGAGGCGGTTTGGGGAGAACCCCTGGGCATTGGTGCAATGTGGCTCCGGGGGCGGTGCGGGGAGGCTGGGCCAGGGGCACCTTTGGAGCCAATGCCGAGACCGGCCGAGCGAGAGCGAGAGCGACAGCGCCACCTCTACCCCCACCTCTACCCCCACCCTTCAGACACTAGCCTTAGAAACCCGAGCCCGGTCTGGGGAGAAATTATGCCTGTAAGGCAGAGCTCAGCCCAGGGCCCCTTGAAACTGCAGCAGGCTGGAAGCCAGCAACACCTGCTCCCCGTCCTGCCAACGTGCCCACCCTCCCCTCAAAGCTCTCCTTTCCTGTGCTCGCAGCTTCAGGCATTCAGCCTCCACCCAGAGGTGCCAAGGAAAAGGAAGCAAGTGCTGGGGCCGAGAACCCTGGATGGGGACCAGAAACCCGAGTTCGAAGGTGTGTAACCTCACTTCCCTGTAGTCGGAATCCTAACCCTAATTCCAAGCATTGCAACATCCTCTGTTCATACAAAACACCCGAGAGTGGGATCAGAGGACCAGGGTGCAAATGCCACCTCCGGTGCATGGAACCTTGTGGCAGTCACTTCCCCTCCCTGGACTTCAATTTTCTCAGCTGTAAAATGAGGCTTGGATGGCCCCCGACCTCTTTTCCAACTCTAATATCTTCATCCCATAGTCCTCAATGTCGAAATGATTTTAACAGTAATGATTCCCGTGTCATTTACATTAGAAAGTCGAATCGTTTTAATTCCTGTAGCTTCTTCCTGACCCCATTTGGGGTTTTCTTGGCAGAGAGACTGGAGTGGTTTGCCATTTCCTTCCCCAGCTTATTTTACAGGCGAGGAAACTGAGGCAAACAGGGTGAAGTGATTTGCCCAGGGTCACACAGCTAGTGTCCGAGGTCAAATTTGAACTCAGGTCTTCCTGAATCCAAGCCCTGTCACTCCACACTCCATCCACTGCAATCCCTAAATGAAATGAATCTTCCACTAAAGATCTCCTCCCATAAAAGCTTCCATCATAGTATAAAGCTAAGGTTTTGAACTTTTTGTGTGTCCTGGACCACCTTAGTCTGTGAAGCTTATGGATGCCACAGAATCAGGTTTTGTTGCCTAAAATCATGACAAGGGGAAATGCCACATCTCAGAGGTTAGTGATTTTTTTTTTCTCCTCCCAATTTCATGAACCCTCTGAAATCTATCCATGATCCTAAGAATGCCTGAGTGGGAAAGTCTCATAGCTATGCTTCCTGGTCCTGGTCCTGCTTACTAAATGAAAGAGCTTCCAGGACAGGCCTATTGCTGAACAGTGAGTCTGTCCATCCCATGATCAGCCTTCATCACTCTGAGGTAGCTCAAGTCTTCAAGCACCTTTGAAGAGACTCCATGGCATCTTGCAAAGCTCTGAGAGTTCTGAGTTGGTCAGTGGAAAGAGCCTTGCCTCTCATGTAAAATCATCTTGATCTTCCCTTAGGGTGAGTGTTCATGGACCCAACTAATTACCCATCTCTATTGTACCTACAAGACTTTTGGATTGAGAGCCCTCAATGAAAGCTCAGTCAATGACACAGCCCTCCCAAGAGTACAGAAAAACCAGGGCAATAGCCAGTTCTTAATGTGTGGCTTCACCCACCAATTAAGTGGGTAAAGCTGAAGCCTTATCACAAAAGATGATGTGGTCAGCTGATACTGTTCCCCAAGTCCCTGCCTTATTAGCTGGCCTAGTAAACTGTATCTCAATCAGCTGATTCATTTTCTGATTTCCTGTACTAGAGCAAAGGCAAGATAATTTGCTCTTTCCCCCACTTGGCTTCTCCCAAAACAACAGATCTCAGATTAAGGGGATGGTATTGTCACAATGATATTTGAAAAGAAAACTCATCTTTATGAGTTCAAATCCAGCCTCAGACACTTACTAGCTGGGTGACCCTGGGCAAGTCACCTAATCCTGTTTGCCTCAGTTTCCCCATCTGTAAGACAATCTGGAGAAGGAAATGGCAAACCACTCCAGTCTCTTTGCCAAGAAAACCTCAGATGGGGTCACAAAGAGTTAGATATGACTCAAACAACTGAACAACGGTGAAAACTCTAAATCCAGGACTCCCACAAATGTCTACAAGTGAGCCAGAAATTTCCCTGAAAATCCACATGTTTACTGGTCCCATTAAATATCAGTCTCCCTCTCCTTGAGGAAAAGTTATTTATTTATCCAGTGGGGCTGAGCATTCTTCTGTCCACTGCTTAAAGGTCCTTAGCATTCTAGCTGGGAAGAAGAGGGTTTCTATGCCCCAAATCCCTTCTTGGGCCAATACTATTAACCAATCTGATGAAGAGTTAAAGAAAGGATCTTTAGAGAGGGCAGTACTCTTAAATCTAAAACAAGACAGAGTAAGTTGGGGGTTGTAGGGACTGGTGCTAACTTGCTAGCAATTGCTCCCACACATACACAGTTGCCCCCCCCCCCCATCTAGTAAATGCAAGATCTCAACAGTCATACATGGCCTCCATTCAGCCTATGCAACCTCCCCTTCTTCCAGCCCCATTGGCAGAAGAAAGAAAACAAGTTGACAGTCAGTTATTCAATGCTTGAAGTACATCTGTACTCTAGTGCAGTGGTTCTCAACCTTCCTAATGCTATGACCCTTTAATACTCATGTGAGCATATCTGGACGTGGGAAGACCCGCCTGGATAGAGGAGCAGTGTCTCAGTTCCTAAGACAATCGGAAATATGTGTTTTCCGATGGTCTTAGGCAACCCCTGTGACCCCTGTGAAATGGTCGTTTGACCCCCAAAGGGCTTGCAACCCACAGGTTGAGAACCACTGCTCTAGTGTAAAGAGTTGTCTCTGGCAGCCAAAAAGTAGCTCAGAGCCCCCAGAACTGCCCTCCTTTCTGCTGTGATAGCACAAGGAATTTCTGATGGTAGAGAGTGTCATCAGCCCTGTTCAAGCTAATTCAGGATACTGGGTGTTGGCTAGGTCTTCCTTTAATTCATTTCACTGAGGTCATAAAACAAGAATGAGCTGATGACTACCTCCAGATTTTATTTTTATTTTTTTGGATCAGGACTGTGATTTCACCAGGATAAAAACTTCCCTCTATCAATGTAACTTTTTGTTTAATTGTTTTTCAGTCGTGTCCAACTCTCTGGGACCCCATTTGGAGTTTTCCTGGCAATGATATTATAGTGGTTTGCCATTTCCTTCTCCAGGTCATTTTACAGATGAGAAACTGAGGCAGTCAGGGTCAAGTGATTTGCCCAGGGTCATGCAACTAGTAAGTGTATGGGGCTGTATTTGAACTCAGGAAGATGAGTCTTCCATAGTTATTGAGTTGACTGGGGCCCTGAGAGCATAGCTGGCTTGCCCAGAGTCACACAATCAGTATGTGTCAAAGACAGGATTTGAGCCCAGCTCTTCCTAACTGTTTTCTATCCATAACACCATGGCTCTTTTCAGAGTAACTCTAATTACTAAGACATAAAAACAATCAGTACTGACCAATGATTTAGAGGGTTTGTTTTGTTTTGTTTCAATTTCCCAACCTCTTCTAGGGTCTATATGTATGACTTAAATTGAACGTGAATTTCAATTAAACATGTTATTAAAATTCCTTCTCCTATCTCCATGCCTTTATTTCAGCCTATCCACTATAGAATGTTCAGCCTCCTCTCCTATGCCTCTAAGAATCCTAGCATTCCTTCAAAGCTAACCTCCTACAGAATTCACCTCACTCTTTTCCCGAGTCATTATTTTCCCTTGGCTAGGCAAATTACTTGGCATTTATTATGTATTGACTTTTTTCCTTTATCAGTAGACTTGGTTTCCCACCACCACTACTTGTAGAATGTAAATTCTCCAAGAGATGAAATGTTTAAACTAGTGTTTGTAGCCTTAGCAAAGTATCTTGTACATAACAGGAGCTTAATAAATGCTAACTGGATTTGCTTGATATGCATAAGACCCACTGACCATAAGACCACAAATTTTATTCTGAAACCCCGAAACTGGTACTCTAAGCAATAATTTGAAGCATTTGGGTGGGGAGGAGGGGGGAACCTTCCTGGAGAAGAGCATAAAAGCAAAGAAACTTAGAAAATGAGGTAATGAGTAAGGAAATGGAGAAAGGAGGGAGTGGAAAGCATCATGGAACTCACAGAGAGACTTCTGGTCGGGGCAGCTTCCGATCATCTTTTCCACTGACTATATGGCTACTGTGTGAACTGTGGTATGCTCAGAGCTATCCCTGGAGTGTGGCTGCCTGGAGTTTCCAAGATTTTGCTGCTTTAGAAGAAGTTCAGGGAGGCAGTAGGGGGCCATATTTAATTGATACTATAAATGATCATATAAACAAACATAAAATCATTCACTTTGTAGCTACATCTTCACCCCCACCACTATCATAGAATTGTGTAGGTGAAGGACCTTTGTAAGGGACCTTTGGAGTCCCTCATTTTAAAGTTGACAGAAACTCTAAGAGATGAAGTGAGCAATCTACTACACAGGAAGAAACAAAGCCAAGATTTCAACCGTTGTCCACTTAATACCAAATCCAATGCTCCTTCCATCGCTGGAACTGCCTTTCATCAAGATTAAGCAGGGAGCTAAGCTCCTCAAAGTATAGCTTGCTCCCCTTCCTTTTTTAGAACTTCTTTCCCTCTTTAAAGCTTTCTTTAATGTTAATTTTAGCCAGATTTTATCTGTATCAAAGTGTTGGGAGGCATACTCTAGGGGTTTGCCCTAGTTAATGGATGGTCCCAAGTAAGGGAGGAGGTGGTACAGTGGATAGAATGCTGGACCCAGAATCAGAAAAACCAGAATTTGAATCTTGCCTCTTACTGTGAGACCCTGGTCAAGTCACTTAACCTCTGTTTGCCTCAGTTTCCTCATCTGGGAAATGAAGATAAGAGTACCTACCTCCCAGGGTGGTTGATCAAAAGAGGTAACATATATAGCACTTTGCAAATCCTAAAGCTATGTTAGATACTAACATAAGCCCTGAAATACCTGATTTTTGAGGGTACTATCAGAGAAATGATTAGGTCTCCTTGTGGTCCACCTACTGAAGGCAGACTGATACTGAAGGCAGAATGTTGGTCTGAACAGGCTGCAGTCCACCATGGCAATTTCCATATTCCTCAGAAGCAAATAAAATACTCAACCAGAGTTAGGAAAATTCTGGTTTCAAACCAGAATTGACTATTAAATTCTGGTTTCTAATGCATTCTGCTATTCACTTCTGTTTTATGGGTGAGCTCATCCCATTCACATCACTGTAATGATTACTAGCTGTGTGTTTGTAACAGTAAGCACCCTAGCATGCCTAGGGCGGCTACTAGCACAGGTTCTTAGATCTGCTTTTCTAAAGGAAAGCAACTCAAAATGGGTTAACAA
>CM053585.1:392097294-392125564 GCA_028646515.1 Pseudochirops corinnae
CCCTGATATTTTAGAACCAGATGGCAAAATAGAACTTGAAAGAATTCACCAATCACCTCTTGAAAAAGATCCCCAAAAGAAAACTCTTAGGAATGTGATAGCCAGGTTCCAGAGTTCCCAAATCAAGGAGAAAATATTACAAGTTACCAAGAAGAAACAATTTGAATACTGTGGAAACACAATCAGGATAACCCAGGATCTAGCAGCTTCTACATTAAGGGATCAAAGGGCCTGGAATATGATATTCTGGAGACCAAGGGAGCTAGGATTAAAACCAAGAATCAACTACCCAGCAAAATTGAGTATAATGTTTCAGGGGAAAATAGGGTCATTCAATGAGGTGGGGCACTTTCAAGCATTCTTGAAGATTCTGGATCTCCTCTTCTAATTGGTTAATTTTCCTTTCATAACCTTCTTGTTTTTCTCAGATTATTCTTTTTTTCTTTTTTAGTTTTTCCTCCATCTCTGTCATCTGATTTTTAAAGTCTTTTTTAAGATCTTCTATGAATTCTTTTTGGGAAGGTGACCATCTGACATTAGTTGTTCTTTGGTGGTTTCTTTACTTCAATATCCTCCTCTGAAGATGAACCCCAGCCATCTCTATTCCCATAATAGTTTTCCATGGTTAGATTCCTTCTCCTTTGCCTGTGCATTTTTTTTTCTGGTAATAGCTTAATTTTTGTAATCACCTCTAGCCTGGGGTATGGGAAATGGTGCCTCTTGCCCCAGATATTCCATTCTTCCCTCTAGCCCAAAACCAAAGCCAAACCTCCAATCTCCTGTAAGTGCCCACAGCCAGACCTAAAGAAAAGTTTTCGTGAGAGAACACGGATGAGAATCACAAAGGATAAAAAGACGAGGAACTATTGTGAGAAAGCATCCCTATCCATGAGTTCAGGGCCCCAACAGAGGACCCAGGTATTGTTTAGTGGGGCAGTTCAGAGATTTTGGCAAATGCTCTGAGTGGTTGGGGTGCATGAGTAAGTAGGAGGAATTCAAGGCAATCAAGTAAATGCTACTTAACAACAACAACAATAACAAAAAGTCAACCGTTGGTCATGTCTGGTCTTCCCCTTCCTACCCACAAGAATTTAAAGATACTTATAGACTAGAGAGAGGCATTTGTCATACGGGATTTCAGGTAGTGCAGTGAATAGAGCACTGGAGTTGAAGTGAGGGAAGATTTGTTTTCCAATCATGCCTCAGACACCATGTGGCAGTTAGTCAATGTGCATTCAGGCCCAAAAAAAAAATGCTATTGACTATTAGCTTTTTCTGATTTGTAAATTTCCAAGCTGTCGGTCATGTGATACCTGTCCATGTATGCCTTTCTTTTATTTTGTATGTCTTGTAAGTTATCATCTTTTTCACCATACTTAGGTAGGCCCCTGTTGTATCACATCCAGCTTCTGCTAACACATTCCAGTAATGGATAAGATGGAGCTTTATCCAGAAGGTTGGCCTTGTGGTTTGCGATATTATAACCAGGGTTCTGTTAAAACAACACATTGAGAAAATTGCACATAATCTCGTACTTGAAAGAAGCTATTCTTAAGTTACTTATGAACTAAGTCATCACCCAATTTATATTTTTTTCTGAATGGACATGATTTAGGTCAACAACTTGGACAACGTGCCCACCTTAACCTTTAGGTAATGGTTTCTATAGCCAGGTTGAGTAGCCAGGTCTGAATGTGAATTGGCCCCTGAAGAATGGATCAATAGGAAAAACAGATAAAGATTCAGATCTTTTCTTTTTTCTATCCTAAATCGATTCCTGGAAACTCAATAAAATATAAAATTCCTCATTTATATAATTCCCGCAAAGTATGTACTGAATTGGTCCCACTTGCCAAATTGAAACACTGGCAAAAGGAAGCCCACCCTCCTTCTCCAAGCATGGGCTGTGGTTCTGTCCCCTTTCCTTCTGATTTCTACCTGGTTTCCATCTCCTAGGCAGACAGGGGAGTATGTAAAAACTATCCTAGGATATCTGGCTCTTGCTGATGGCAGGGAATGGGATGAGATATTGTGCCAAATGACAGAAATCAGTGAAAAGAATCCCCTCCCTGCCTTCATAGCAAGTGCTCCTGGCATCTCCACCCACCCAACCCTCATACAAAACAAACCCTTTCAAGCCCTTCCACACAACATGATCATGTGAGAAATGGTGAAACTTACTTGGGATTTGTGAGAAAATTACATAGTTCCTCCCAGTTGCCACTCATTTTCAGATGCCAAGGCAACTCGGCATATGCTCTCCAAAAGCTGCTTTGTCTCTGGAAGAACTGAGTCAAGATCCGATGTAAATTTGTTTTCTTGCAATTCATGGGGTTCTGAAAGGAATATGGACTGCTTTCTCTGACAGGCGTGATTACACCTAGTTCAAAACCAGTTACAGGTTAACTACCTTCCCATTCTTCTTGATTATGTCCAACCTACCTAAAGCCTATTATGTAAAATACAGGACCCGCAAGTTTGTTTTATGATCAGAGGGGTTGGCAAAGCCAAGGCACAGGGGAACAATACTGAAAAGCCCATGTAAGTCAGTCTGGATAAGGGAAGAAGGATCGCTATTAATTATGCCTGGGGCTACCAATTGGGTAGAATATAAATATTCTCTCCAACTGCAACTATTTTTCATCTATGTCAAGAGTTCAGAACCTGGTTTCCATACACGTTTTTAAAAATATTTTGACTAATGTGCTTGAATCTAATTTGTTTTCCTTTTTAATCCTAAAATATTTTTATTTGATGCATTTAAAAACGTAATTCTGAGAAGGGCTGGATAGAACTCACCAGACGGAGAGCCAGAGGCATCCAGGACACCAAACAATGGGGACAAGACCCGGATCAATGAATCTGTCTGAACATTTAGCAATCACATGCATAAAATTAAGTTTCTGCTAGAAGCACATGGCCTCTGGTTGCCATTAAAATCTGCCCCTTTAGAAGTAACAATCTTCAGTTCTTTAAGCCTCACAAAGGCCAAGTTACCATGGTGTGGCAACTTCAAAGTCAAGAGAAAGGCTAAATAAAGACAAAGTTACAGTATTTATATGTAGCATTCCCTAGAAAAGGCTCTGATGGATCATAATGGCCAGAAATGGTCACATAAAAACAATGGAGATGTTTCACAGATTTCATAGAAATCCAAAATATGAATGGTCCCATTTGGGGGCTGTGAACAGCAATCACTTAGGGACAACTTCACAAGCCTAGGGGAACCTGTTCCAACAGGAATTCAGATTGCAGAGCTCATACTTGAGGGAAATATGGCCCCTAAGCAGCAAGTGGGCAGAAAGACCATTTAATCAGGACCCCCTCCACCCCAGGTCCTCACTGGCCATTTGCACAACAAAGATTAGTTCTGAGGGTAATAGTCTTGGATAGGATATGGAAGAAGATGGCAAATTCTGGTCTGGCTCCTAGGATATAAACTTAAGCCATGACCTATTAGGTATTAGGAATGACATGAAGGGTATGAGTAGGTTCATATTTACTAACAATGTACAACCTAAGTGACAGGAATGAATCATGACTACACTCTATTTACATTCTTGGACTAACAGTCAGGCTTAAAGGCAAATAAGGAGAGGGAAAAAAATAAGGTCCTGTCTTTCCCATGATGCACACAGCTCCCCAGTTCCTATTCCTTCAGCTTCTGTGTCCATCCATTCAAGGTTGAGGACCATCTCTAGCTCTCAAGATGACCCTCACAATGATTAGGGGTGGGAGAAAGGTAGTTCTAGAACCTAGAACCTAGAAAAGGTAGTTCTAGAACCTTGGCAAAATCCCAACAGCAAGGCAGAGAGGTCAGCACAAGTGGTCACTGCCTCAACGTTCCTCCGAGATAATCAGTATCACAAAATGAGCCCTAGACTGTGGGTCTTTGTCCTCACTCTGCCTCTACTTAGCTAAGTGACCTTGGACAAGCCATTGCCTTTCTCTGGGCCTCAGTTTCTTCCTTCATAAAGTGAGATTAGACTAGACATCCTCCAAGTTTTCTTTAGGCTCTCAAATTCTGGTTTGATCTGCGGTTAATCTTTGGCTGAATATTAGTTAGTTTAATCTTGGTCCGTACAAAGCAGGTAGAAATCTTTCTGGCGAGTCCAAGAGCCCTAAGATAGCATCCTCCCTGTTTTCTTCACTTCTTTACTTTTACCACAAAGCATAACTGGAAGGTTCCAAACTTTCTAGAGTGTCCTCAAGTTCCTTGTTTCCCCTCCCCACCACCACCACCAGGACTATACATTTCTTTGATAGATAGTGACCATCATGAAAGACATGACTTCCCTCATAGGAGGGGAATTCAAGTTCCTTTCTTATTATTTGGTTCCACCACCCATACCCTCATCCATTTGACCATCACCACCATCATCACCATAACCACAAACATGTACACACACACACACACACACACACACACACACACACACGGGAAACATCAAAGGGGATGATTTCCAGTTTCACCCACAGGAATAGAGGGGAAAAGAAGGGGTGGCCATTCCTGAGCTGAACCTACAATAGAGGTAGGAAGATCACTGCAGATGATAGAATCTCAGTTCTGTACAGTACCTTAAATTAGACATTCAAGATATCAAGTAAGAGAATCATCCATTTCAAAGGAGAGGGGCAGAAGTGAAGGGGCTAAAACAAAACCTGATTTGACCAAATATTATAGGCATGTCTTGTCAAAACATACTCCCTAAACCCCTTTTTTTCTAAAAAAAAAAGGACACAAAATATTTAATATAAAAAGTATGTGGAACACAAACAGAGCCATTTTTAATTTCCATATTTAATTTAATAGCAATTTTTAAAAACAAGTAATAGAAATTCATGGTTGTATATACAAATCTTTTTTGTCTTTTGTATACCAAAGTGTTGATGTTTGTTAATAATTGCTAAGTTTATAATAAAAAATAAAGTTTACAGCTTGTTGTTTTTTTAAAAAAGTACATCAGGGAAAGAATCCACAGAATAGCTTGGGCTTGCTTGGGCTTAGAAGCCCTTTAGGTCCTTGGGCCAAAAGTGAGGGAGACTTTATAACCGTGAAGTTGGTCAATGTTTTTACCCTTCCCAGAGTTGCACTATTTTTTATTTTAGCCAAACTCTTAACAAAACTACTCTGATCAAGACTGTATCACAAAAACAAACAAAGTCATAATGGCACTTAAACCTTGCTGTAGAGAGAGCTGACCCCAACCTAGGGCAAATCTCTATCACCTTCTGATTCGTAGGGAATAAAGAGGTGCTAAGTTGAATTGAAGATGAGATGAGCATGAGCTAACAGGGGTGGAGAACCTGTAGCCTCATGGTCACATGTGGCCCTCTAGGTCCTCAAGTGAGCCCCTTTGACTGAATCCAAACTTCATAGAACAAATGGAATTTGTGGCCACATCTCTGGTCTAGAGGGTACCCAGAGGCACTTCATCCTGTGCCTAGGCCATGCCTGCCATCACACTCAGGGAGGTGTCCATTTCCTTTTCTCCATCCCACCATTAAGGTAAGAAATGCTGACTATCTAGGGTGGGGAAAAGGGAAATTAGCAAAGACAAAGAAATCACTACTATCATCATAAACATTACATAGTCTCAGGTCTCGGAAAAGGTCTCATTTAAACTTTAAGAGTCGGAATTGGCCACCCCAGAAAGAAAAAGTTATTACATGGTTGCTGAGTGGTTGTTTATATTAACACTAGGTTTTCTTAAACATAATTAATGACTTCAATAAAACCCTATAGTGTCCATTGAGCTGCCACAGATGTTTCAATTTATCATCATCACTTAGAATGTTTGGTTATACTAGACAAAATACAGCTAAAAGCTGTTTCCTCCTCAAGTCTCTTGCCCTCCCTTGACCCACCAACCTTTTCCCTAAATTCACGACTTACCAAGCAGCTTGTGCTCCACTGCTTGCCGCAAAGACTGATGGCAGAAATGCAGTCGGCCATTTGGCTTCTCTTGGATCCACTGCTTCGTAGCTGAGCGAAAGGCCGCCCAATGAGAAGTGGTGACTTTGTAATGATTCTTATAGCCCAGTATGTCCAAAAGCTGGAGGAGCTCAAGATCAGTCAATCCACAATGAGAGATACTTAACAGACATAACGTATCCACCACCCAGCCATTCAGTCCTGTAGTAAGAGGACACCAAGATTTTCAGAAATGTGTTGCCACCATTTTAAAAACAAATACATTCGGAATATGATTAGAAATTAGTGGCTCTTGCCAATAAGGACACTGGTGCATGCTTTTTAACAAAAGGTGAACACCTCTATAACATCTTTACATAAAGTTTCCCAACCCAGCCTCATATTTATATGAATGCATGATCTGCAGGGTAGGACTGCTGCCACCCAAAATAAGTCCAGAAGCAGGAATTGTATCATATTAAGCAAGATCTTATTTCTCTCTTCACCCATGTATTATCCGACCCTTTGTCCTGAATCTATCATGCTTGTGCAGAGCTGTTCTCCACTTTTCTTCTCTGTTAGACTGTGTGCTCCTTGAGAACAACAGCTATCTTTTACCTCCCAGGACTCAGCACAAATGGTAGGTACATATTGACTGATGACCCCACCTGGAATCCTCATTGGTTTTGTGATCAACCAAACCTAAGAGTTTACTAAGGATGTGGAAAGAAATTGAAGATGCAGACAACCAGGTCTCTATAACTCCCTAGCTTGCTGTGGTTCATAGGTGAAGTAATTAGAAATATTAGAAATTCTTCCCCACCCCCATTTCATTTCATTTCATTGTACTAGTAACCCTAGTATGGTGAGGGCACATGGAAGGTCCTCAATCAATACTTGGTGCTTGAGTGATATGACAAAGGAAATCCTTTGTCAACACCATCCCCATAAAAGCCTTCTGGTTCTGTTTCATGTTTTGAGCCCACTAGGGGGCATCCAGTCACACAAATTGTCTGCCAACATGCCCATGTGAATGGCTGGTCCACTCTGCCCTGTACACCAAAGTGTGCTAAATGTGAGAGCACTCAAGAATCTAGAGAGGGAAATAAAAATGATTTGCTCTGGATATCCAGTCGGTATTCCTTTGAATCAACAGTCAATGCCAATGTTTTCATACACTTAGTCCCCCAACATCTTCATGACATTACAATTTCCATACACCCTCCCTCCTTCTGACCTAGCAACAGCTTCCAAAACTGTGTCTGATCCATCTCCTCCCCCATTCCTGAATGTGCCTGCTCCCCAAAGTTCAAGCCTGGATTTTCTCTCTGCATTCTCTCCTTGCATAGTCCAATTCACTCCCATAGTCCCAGTCTATAATTACTTCTACATAAATGGCTTCTCCAAAGCTCCATATCAAGCCCTGGTCTCTCTCCCAAGCTTCAAACCTGTGATAAGGGAAGAATGGAGCTCAAATCTTGCCTCAGACACTTACTAGCTGTGAGACCATGAGCAAATCACTTAGACTCAGTTTCCTCACCTATACGATGACGGGGGTGGACTAATTGCCTTCTAAGGTCCATCTCAGCTCTAATATAAGTGATCCTATGACCTCCAACTGCTGATAGATACCACCTCCCAAAGCCCTGGTACCTCAAGTTTGAGCTGTTAAAAACTAAACTTACCCTTTTTACTAAACTAAAACAACTTCCAACTTCGTTATCTCCTCGTGCCTCAGGTTTGAAATCCTGGCCTTCATCCAAGATTATTTCACCTCCACACTTGCTTCCACAGAGTTTCCTCTGGTCCCATGGCTACCACCCCAAAAAGAAGGCCCAATCCCCACCCAGTTCAGCCTCCTAGAGGAGTCTTGCCTCCCACTCCTCCTCCATTCTATCCCTCACATACTGCCAGATGAATCTTACTGATCTAATAAGAACTCCCCTCCTCAAGATCCTCCTGAGATTCCTTATTTACTACAAAGGCCTTTCTCTGGCATTGAGAATCCTCTTAACCTGGCATCAGCCTGGCCTTGAGATCTTATTTTCTGCTGCTCTTCATTCTAGCCAGCCTGGCTCACTTGTTATCCCCCAAACATTACCTCTGCTTTCCCAGGTCCCTTGCTGTTGTCCACACTGTTCCATGGACCTGAAATACCTTCCCAACCTTTCTTCTTCCTGCCTTCTTCTCCTCTCCTATTCACATTGAAAATCCTACCCTTCTTTAAAGCCCAACTCAAATAGCATCTCATCCAGGAAGTCCTCCCTGACTATTGCACAGCAGAAAGAGCTTCAGCTCTGGAGTCGGAGGGCTTGGGTTCAAATCCCACTTTTGATGACTACTATCTGAGTTATCTTAGACAAGTCACTTCATTTCCCTATGACTCAATTTCCTTATTTGTAAAATGAGGGGAAGCTTTTTCCCTGCCCCCCCCCCCCATTCCTACCACCTCTAGTAACAGCCGTCCTCTCCTTGGCCCTTCTGTAACACTGATAACCCTTTGCTTCCATCTGTCATACGTGCCATTTTACGTGTCAGGCTTGCCTTGGTTTTTATAGGGCATGTTTCCCTAACCCAATGACCTCCATGAGGGTTGGGACTAGATGACCTGTCTAAACTTTGTATGGCAAACCTCCAACCACAGTACTCTGTACACAGCAAGCATTTAATAAATGGGTCTGCCAAACTGAATTGAACAGCTCCATTCCATTCTGTGACTACTGTGGGTCTGAGACTCTGCAGTGTCTCTACTCCATCTTTGTCCATACCACTGCTTAGGGACACAAAAGAAACGAACTCTCATTAGAAAATGTACTTACGGCTTTTAGTATCTGGTAGAGTTGATACTACCTTTTTGGGTTTGATAATCCAACTGTAGTCCTCAACCCATCGCTTGAGAATTAATTCCCACAGCTCCTGGATGGAAAGCACTTCCAGGTACTCCTGAATACATTCCAACTCGTTTCGGTAGAGTCGACATTCTTGAAACTCGTTGGCCAAGATTGCAACTTTCAAAGGACTTAGGCAAGGTTTTTTTCTTGAGTTATGTTTCTCTTGATAGGAAAAAATGTTTTTGTGAGGTACTGTGAGATACTGTTCAAAAATTTTGAGAACTGTGTTTTCATCAGAGGCAATGCTGAGCTCCACGGTTTTTACATCTGATCGAGCACTCAGTGATTTGTAAGAGAGACTGGAGGATACCGTACTCATGATCAACTTACAATTAGGGGAAATGGAGAAGGGCAGCCAGGAAAAGTCTTTTGCCTAATAGAGAAAGTCAAAGAAATGTTTAAATTTTTACATTTTCAAGACAATTCTGCCAATGGTTTCCAAAGTTAGAGTAATTTGATATAGTCTCATAGCAAGCAAAGATGGCAAGAAAAAAAATGGTTCAAATGTAGTATTACTCTATCTGACTTCACACATTGTTCTAGCATCTTAGTTAAGAATTTAGGAGACCAATGGATACAACAACCACAATAAGATAAAGGAAAACAACAACGAAGGAAAGATGAGGCTAGAATTGACTGCAATCAGCCAACCTGCCTGCAGAGGACAACACATGTCTGTTCTCAGCAGAGAAATGGATGGCTATCAGTATGGAATAGGGCAGAGTCATCAGACATGGGAGGTAGATTTAGAGGTTTTGCTTAGATATCATTCTTTGTTCCAAGGGAAGTTTCTGGTGGAGAAAGGACAAAGAACTTAGAGAAATGAATGTGGTACAAAAAGCTAAAGGTATCAAATAACTTTTGTTTTACATAAAAAAAAATTCTGGCAAAAATATGGACACTGCAAAGTACTTTTTAAAGGACAATGAACATCCACTTAGGAATGCCTAAACAAAGTGTGAAACATGAATGTGATGGAATATTACTGTACTCTAAGAAATAATAGATATGAAGGAGAAGGAGAAGTAGAGGAGGATTTACATGAACTAATGCACAGTGAAGTGAGCAGAGCCAGGGAAAGCAACAGAAACCATAACTACAGCGGAGATGGGACGAACCAAAAAACAAACAAAAAGCCCTGACCGAACCATACTGACCAAGCTTTCCAGCCAATTGAAAAATGAGAAGTTGTACCTCCCTCCCTTCTTTGCAAAGTTAAGGGACTGGCTGTGAAAGATGGGATGTCACTGTCAGACTTGGGGGGCAGGCTGCTTAGTTTTGTTGAGTTATGGTTTGTTTTCCTCTCTTCATCTTCTCATCTTTGTTACAAAGGGGAGGAGGGAGAGATACACTTGGAGCAGAAGGGGATGTAAAAATGAAAAACCATCAATCAAAATCTTAAAAGAATGATTAGTATCAACGGGGGGATGGATACACCAATCGGTACATTAATGTAATTGAATATTATTGTACTGAAGAAATCATAAATGTGATGCTAAGATGGCACAGTAGAGACTTGGAGTTACAAGACCTGCGGTCAAATCCTTCTGACTTGCATGACCCTGGGTAAGTCAACTTACCTCTCTCTGCCTCAGTTTCTTCATATGTAAAAGGATGATAATAATAGCACCTACCTCCTAGAGTTGTTGTAAGAAAACATATCTTTTACACCAAGTGCTTTACAAACCTTAAAACACTATATAATTGCTACTTGTGCTGTTTTATTATTATTATTATCATATGAATTGGTGCAAAATGAAGTAAACAATAGATGTAATGACCACATCAATGTAAATAGAAAGTACAGTAGCAAAAAGAAAAGAAAGAAACTGAATCTTATTGAATTATCAAGCTTAGCCTGAAGAAGATTTTAAAAAAAAAATACACCTTCTTCCCTTCTTTATTAGAGGAAGGGGAAGAGATAGGCAGGCTTTGGGAAATGTTAGATATCATGAAAGACTTAGCTAATACAGTGGTTACTTTAGCTAAATAAAGTGCTTTTTCCCCTCTTTTTAAATGATTTGTCATAAGGAAAGGCTCTCTGAGTAAGGGAGGAATCTGTTTGGAAATTAAGGTTATGAAAAAACAAAAGATATTCAAAAAAGAATCTCTAAAAGAACAATTAGCTTAATAAAAGAGTATCCCTTTGGAGGATGTCCTTGTGACCCTGAGCTAGCTAAATTTAGCAAGGATGTCTGCTCCAGGTACTAGGGGCTTTCTCAAGCTATAAATTATTCAATGTTGCCATTCAAAACCATAGGAAGAAAAAATGTATATGATCAAATGGGATAATTTACATAAAGTACTTTGCAAAACCTAAAGTGTGATACAAATAGTAGCTATTATTATTATTATTATGACTATTATGTTAAAGACTTATATTTTCCAATAGGCACATAGAATAATTAAACTTGTTTCAGAAAGAATTCTACATAGCATTTAAACACCTCATGGGAAAAATCCATGTATTTCCCTGCTTAAAAATTCTTTCTGATACAAAGATAGGAAATAAAGGCAAAACAAGTTGCACATAGATAAACAGATGGATGGATAGATAGTGTATGGAATAGAAAATCCAAACCCTAGAACTTCTTTTAGCCATGATATTATACGATGCAATAACTGTCAACAGTATCACACTGACCATGAAGAATGAAATATGAAATACAGAGCAGAAAAGCGGTGTGTAATATTATTTTAACTCATTAATTATGAAGTAATAAAACACTGATAAATGTAATTTCTAAAAAATTGTACCTTCTGTCCTGAAATTCCATAAACACCAATCAATTCTTCAATTCCATCTAGTACTAATATACATGGCTTTAAACTGATGGAGGCTAAGAATATTTCTACAAGAAGTGAAAAAACCCATACTTTGGAGTCTTCATTAATGAGATCAGTTTCAATCTGAGTACCTAGGAGCACAAAAATTAGGTAAAAATATTTTCCTTTTCACAGGAATATTTCAAAAAGCCTGTCAAAAAATACATACATACCATATATATAGTTAAAATACATTAGGAAGTATAATGACTTGTGACCTAGAATGAGCTCTCCTTCTAGCCATACTGCCGAAAAAGAGCAATTTCCAATCTTTTCAAGTCTCCATCTCTAGAAATGGAGATTCAACACCAGATTTCTGTAAGGCAGGCTGAAAACCTTAGATGAAAGAAGCTACAGAATACAGACATCCACTTCTCTTTCATTATAGCTCACATTTACAAGGCCCTTAACATTCTAAAAACAAGTTTCTCACAACAACCCTTTGAAGTAAGTAGTGAAAGAATTATTAATCCTCATTTGAGAGATGAGAAAACTGAGTCTTTGATAAGCTAAGTGACTGGCCTGTGCAGTGCCTAAGATGGTTTTAATTAAGTTAGTTAATTTAAAAACTAAGCTAAAATAGTGGCAAACCATACCACACGACTTCTAAAACCCTCTCAGCTCAGAGATGGAATGTCCTGCCCAAAAGGTAGTGAGTTGCCCCCTCACTGGTCTTTGAACAGAGGCAGGATGTGATTCCCAATAAAATCTCATTTCTCAGGGATACCATAAAGGGGATTCCTTCTTGCATACAGATTAAATTAGATGACCCAGGAGATTCTTTCTTTGACATTCTGTAATTGTGCAATAGGACATTCCTGCCTAGGTGTCAAGGTTAGCTTTGAGTACATCCAACAAACAAGACCTCTTCAACCATTCTCTGAGGTTCTCCTATTTAACTCTAGATTAGAAAGATCTCACTGGTTATAATATTACTTTACTGAACCCTATTGTCAAATCCTGGGTTCCCACACCCACACTGCAAAAATCCTTTGGTTTCTAGGAAAGGCCAGGGAAAGTGGAATCATGGGGGAACCCAAAGCACATGATCTATGTAACAAAACAACGAACCTCAATGAGATGACCAAGTAACAAAATCATCAAAAATTCTAGTGCTATTCATCCTTTATGCAGATTTCAGATTGTTTCTCTTCCCACAAAAGCAAATCTATTCTATGGCAGTTAAGAGAGACTGAAGTCTAAGTAAATAAAGTTACCAATACGAAGCTTGGGAATCACAATTTTTAGGTACCTTTCATACACTGTCATTAAAAGTTATGCATACAGAAGTGTCTTTCAAGAGAAGAGTGCAAAGGGAAGAGAATCAGAATAAATACTGCTCTATGTTTTTGGAAACCTTAAATACAATGGTATGTTCCAGTAGGTATACAAAATGACATCACATTACTTCAACTCTTAGGAGAAAGAATTTTAGAGTAAGGGGGCATCTTCCATGGATATTCCCATGGATCTGTAATCCGATTAGTGTGGGTGCTCTTTGTGAAGGTGCTAGGCATAACTGATCTACACCTTATCCTGTGAAATTCTTGTCCCTAAGCCTTCCACAGTGATTGGCCCACCATGATAGGGGCCTTTACTAAATCTTTTGAAATGGTGTGTTCCTCAAAAATACACCCAGGATGGCCCTCAATTCCACCTTACTCTCAAAGTCACCTTTTCTAATCACACATTTCTCTGAATGGAGTATGCACTGCTCATCCTATACAATTCTCCATTGGTGATATTCAATATGAAATGCTCAATAGCTGTGCTAATACACATCCATTCAAATTCTTCAGAGGCTGCAGTATCTCACAGCTTAAAGCCATACGGCGTCATCCCAAGATTCTTCATGTTAAGAGGACGGATCTTTGTACTAAGGAGAAGCCTAGGATCATAAAAAGCACTGCAAAATTCCCCAGAGACAACCTAACTCTTCTTCTTTTTATCCACTCTGGGCCCAGCTGATGGTCCGTTCACAAGGCCTGTCAAAAATACAGAACTCAGGCACTGGTTCTACGGACTGTGTAGTACAAATTCATCAGTAGGTATTTTTCATTCATTTAGTTTTTCCTAAGTGGATACTTTGGCAAAACTCTTAAGTAATTATGGATCCCCTGGAGAATGTCTGCAATATTCTAGGGCAAAAGTTCTGAGCCATTTTTGTGTCTTCCATCTTCTTTGGCGATCTGACGGAGTCTACAAACCGTTCACAGAATCTCCGAATAAACCCTACTTCATTTGAGTTATTTAACAACATGCATGGGTCAGAGAACAAGATGTTGGTCACATCAAAGTCAAAAATAAACTTCTAAGAGCTTTCCAATGCATAAAACAAAATACAGAGGATGCAAAGGAAACCCACTGTATTGGAACGCAGTTATCAAAACTGTTTTTAAAACTGGTTCATGGACCCCAGGTTAAGAACTCTTATTTTAAGACCTGATGCAATCAGTGCAATATTACTAACAAACAGGAAAAAAAAATTAAGAGACCCTCACTAACTACAGGGAATCCTTCTTCCCTTTGAATTCTTCAGTGTTCTATGAGAGTAGAACATACTTTTTTTAAAAGTGAAAGTCTCCCTGTTTTATGTGGAGCAAATAAAATTATACTTGTTGTTACATATTTCAAGGATTTTTTTTTATTATTGTAACATACATATGGGAGACATCTTGTTGGACAATAGTCCTTAAGACAATCTTTTGCCCTACCAAAATCCATACTTTTATAAAGTCAACCAACAATATAAATAGGGGAAATCTTACAGTCTCTTCCCTTTTTAGTCAATTATGTGACTAGAAAAATGTAATCTGCTGTAGAACACTCTTTACAAAAGCCAAGTTAAATGTGTGGCTATGGCATTCTCATAAAAATTTCATAAACGTGAGGAAGTATTGTATAGATCAGTTGTTATTATCTTCTCTACCACTGGGAGGTAGAGTACCTTCTGCTGTTTTTTTCTTCCATTCTTTTGATAGCTTTCCTCCAAGAAGGTATTTAATAAAATGGCCCCACAGTACTTTGCCACTTTGTCAAAACTTCTCTCTGTCCTTTAAATGCTCTACCCAACTAATCTTCTTAGGAGCTATTCCTGCTTGTTCATATGGTACATCAGGGACTGAAGTGTTGAGTTAAAATGTGGTATTTCTGTTGCCATTAGTGATGAAAAAGGATTACCATAAAGAAACACTGACAAATCTGCACCATTTTCTATTTGTTCCTTTGAGTTCACAATGAAACCAAGTCTTCCAACTCTCTCATTTATCTCCTTAAGGAGTACCATCCTTCAAGGAATCTGCAACTGCCTACATCTTGTAAATTAATTTGCTGTGAGGATATTAATTTTGACATGACTTGTGTTGTCTTCTAGGAATCATATGGTGACACATTCATCATTGGGCAAAGCTGTCTATCAATAATCATGTATTAAGTGCCCACCATGTGCCATACACTCTAAGGGATGGGAATATAAGAAAAGGCAAAAGCCAGTCCTTGCCCTCAAGGAGCTTACAATCTAACAAGGGGAAAACAAGCAGACACACACACACAAATATATGCAACAGGAAAAATAATTAATAGAGAGAAGGTACTGGAATTTAGAAAAGTTATTAAAGACTTCCTGCAGAAGATGGGATTCTAGTTGGAACTTGAAGAAGTCAAGGAAACCAGGAAGGGGTAATGAGGAGGGAGATAATTCAAGGCATGGGGAACAGCCAGAGAAAAATGCCCATAGCCAAGAGATGAAGTGTCTTGTTTTTGGAATAAGGACAGCAGTGTCACTAGATGGAAGACTATGTTGTGGGGAGCAGGGTGTAAGGAAACTAAAAAGATGGTGGGAGAGGAGAATGGGAGGTCAGTTATGAAGGTCTCTCAAATGATGAAGAAAGGATTTTTATTTAATTCTGGAGGCAACAGGGAGTCAACTGGAGTTTATTGAGTAGGGGGATGACACGATCAGACCTGTGTTTTATAAAAATCACTTTAGTGGCTGAATGGAAAGTAGATTGGAATGTGGAAAGATCTGAGGCAGGCAGACCCACCAGCAGCTACTGAAGTACTCCAGGCATGCGGTAGAAAGGATCTGGACCAGGGTGGGGGCAGTGTCAGAGGAAAGAAGGTAAAATATTTGAGAGATATTGCAAAGGTAAAATCACAGGCTTTGGCAAGGGTTTGGATACAGGGAGGGTGGTGCCCTCTACAGTAATAGGGAAGATAGGAGGGAAGGGGATTTAGGTGGAAAGATAACTGAGTTCTATTTTAGACAAGTTTACAGATATCCAATTCAAGATAGATGACAGGCAGCTGGAAGTGTGAGACTGGAGGTCAGCAGAGGTTAGAGTGAGAAAGGTAGATTTGAGAATCATCAACATAGGGTTGGTAATTAAATTCATGGGAGCTGATGAGAACATCAAGTGAAGTAGTATAGGACAAGAAGAAAAGAGGGTTCAGAGGTACACCTATGGTACAGGGTGTGATCTGAAGGAGGATGCAACAAAAGAGACAGAGAAGGAGCCATCAGATTCATAGGATGGAGAACCAAGAGAGAGAACCTAGAGAGAAGAGAGTATCAAGGAGGAAAGAGTGTTCAACAGTGTCAAAGGCCTGGGAGAATAAGGATTGAGAAAAGACTGTTGGATTTAGCAAGGGATCCTTAACAATTTTGGAGAGATCAGTTTTGGTAGAATGATAAGGGCAGAAGCCAAACTGTGAGGGGTTGAGAAAAGAATGAGAGGAAAGAAGGTGGAGGCACCTAGTGTAGAGGGACAGCCTTTTTGAAGAGTTTAGCTACAAAAGGCCTAATAGATAAAGGATGAGAGTTAGCATGGATAGAAAGATCAAGTGAGGCCTTTTTCAAGATGGAAGAAACATGGACATGTTTTTAGGCAGTAGGGAAATGAGCCAGTAGACAGGGAGAGATGTTACACTTTAAAATATTACCAATATTATTGTTCATATTTATGGACAATCTAAAAATTGATGACTCCTATCACTCTCTGGCCCCATTTCCGCCACTCCACCACCATCACTGAAGAAATGCAAGAGCCTGGACATTCAGGACAACGAAGCTGTTCTGTATGTTTCTGTTCTACAAATCGGCATGGCCCAACAATTTGAGCCTCTCTATACTTGACTAGGCTGGTCCTCAGGTGACAGGCTAGACTTGAAGTCTTTCCAGCTTGGAAGAACTTGTCAAAACTTGGTGAACCTTGGGCACAGCTTTTAAAACTTAGGGAAACTTCCCTGTCATGCTAGGCATCAGAGTAAGGACTTTATGGAGGCTTTTGTTTTTAAGAGTCTTTTAAAAAATACTAAAGGCTTTGAAGAGGCCCCTAAACAACTCTCTGTACAAAGTCTGATGGAGTCGACTAAAAGCCAACGACCCAGCATCCCAGTGGAGATTGTCACTTCATGATGCCAAAGCATACTCATTCCAGGAAAAATCAGTCAAACCAGTTCCATGGCATCAAACGCCCGACTGGATGAAGTGGTTCACCTTTTAATCGGCTGTTCTGGTCTCCTATCAGACATAATCAGTAGAAGAAAGAGAACTGAGCTTAGCCTCAGGAGACATGGGTCTGAATCTTATCTCTGATATTTGGTTCCTGTATGACTCCAGACCCTTCGCCATTCTGTGCCTCAGCTTCCTCATCTGTAAAATGGGAATAAAAATAATACTTGTCCTACTCTCAGAAAGAAAGTGCTTTGCAAACTAAGGGTAAATTATTACTACTAACGTCTTAGAAACTTAGAAAAGCAGTCCTCTCTGATGATGCGTTTGGAAAGTACCAAGTCCCACATTGTTTCTTTTGTTAACTCTATACCGTGCTAATTACCAGACTACTTCCTCTTGGATAAATAATGCATTAAAGCTGGTTCAGGAAAACAGACTCCACCCCATGGCAAGGAAATCTGCCAATAAGAGGTAAAAATAGCCAGAGGAAGTATTGCTCTTGGTTTTGCTTATCCAGTAAGAGGATGGACTCCATAAAAGGAGAGTGAAAAAGGGGCCAGCCACCAAAGGCTGCTCAGTTCTTACTAAGAAACTGGGGCTGGGAAGGAGGTCCATGGGCAGAGAGGGAGAAAGTGGCAGCTGGAGAGGCAGCCCCACATCCAAGTCCCAGCTCTAGTCCTTTGTCACCTCTGCTTGGGCAGGTCAGTCAATGTCTCCAGATCTCAGCTGTCTGTTTTCTAAGGTGTGTGGGGGGAGGGAGATGAAGGGGTTTAGTCTAGATAAACTCTCATGTCTCATCCAGATCTAAGTCTTCTGATCCCATGAAGGAAGGAGATTCTTAGCTTTCCTTGCTGAGAGATACTCAGAACCAGATGCTGCTCAGGCTGAACCAGCAAGGAACATGGAACTAAAATGTTCTCTGCACCCAAGATGCCCATTCTCCAAGCATATGAACTTGCATTGGAAGGCTTTCTGGGCAAGAGGCCCCATCCTTCTAAGAAAGGCCATTCTCCATTCTCACTGGTTCTATGGCTCAGATTTTGTGTCTATGACCATATAGTGCTTACTCAGCCAAATGTGCCTGCTTCCCCTTGCCTTCCTCTTCCTGGATGTGCTGCAAACTTTGCCCCACTGAAGGGCCTACACCCCGCAATGTAGGGAAATGGACAAGAGGGTTTGGGCACCCCTGTAGGGGGACACATTTCCTTCCTTCTCTGACCCCTCTAGATCTTACCTCTAGAGTATGGATTTTCATTAATGGTAGAGGGATGGATCCTGGGACCCAAAGGATATTTTTCCTGATTCAAAGATAAAACTACTTAACTGGTTAAGGCCTACAATAGTATTTGGCACAATAGCAGGAACTTAATAAAGATTTCTTATTTGGGAATTTGTTTTACATATTTGTTAGAAAAGTTTCCTTTTTTCAATTAGGGGAAGTAGGAAGAAGAAAAGATAAATTTCTGTTACATTTTTAGAATTAAAATAATCTTTTAAAAAATAAATAGCAGCTGAATGAACAAAAATATTAGTCAGCTTGCCTCTGTTAACACTTCTGTACTCAGCCTAATGATCTGTGTAACTAATGACCTGCTTTTCTTATGAGGGAAAATCTTAGCACATTAAAGGTTGCTTTTGAAAAAGTGACAATTAACCTTTGGAACAACAGAGTAAATATATTACAATTCACCATTTTTCCAAGCTCAACCCCAATCCTGTTTTGGTGTGTTGGGGAAAGAAAGATCACTTTTGTAAATAATTAACCCCATCTGAGGCAGCCTGATGGCTTCACAGATAAAGCTGTGGACTTGGAGCGAGGAAGAGCAGAGCATAAACTCTTCCTCCAACACCTACTGGCTGTGTGGCACCAGGCAAGCCACTTAGCTGCTCAGTGCCTCAGTTTCCTTATCTGTAAGCCAGGATGGCAAGCTTACAGGACTGCCGTGAGGATTAAATGAGACAATATTTAGAAAATACTTTGTAAAACTTCATGTAAATATGAGCTATTTTTACTATTACTATTATCTGCCTTGGTTGATCCTGGTGTACTTTTCCACATGCCCCAGGGATGAGTCATTGATATAAAAATCACATATACAGACTCACCCAAACTCACCCATACTTAGTAAAAAACATCCAACACCATCTTACCTCATCCCCATTTAACACAGATACATCCAACCACGTAAAATGGCACACATTCATCATTAGATATACACCTATTTAACGGTGTTTGACTAAGATTGTAAACTCTTTGAGAACAAAGACTATTTACTCCTGGGTCCCCAACAGGCTTTACCACAGCGCCAAGCATACATATACACATACACACACACACACACACACACACACACACACACACACACACACACCATAAATCTTTGTTGAAGTTAAGTAGGAAGATAACTTAGGTCAGGAAAGGATTAGCTTGGTGAGTGAGTTGGGTGGGAAGAGGAGACACCAGACACTGACACCAAAATACCACCCAATGTGCTTTTAGGAAGCAATTTCCAAAAATCTGTAATTACCAAATTGCTTGTACTGTAATTCAGTGATGAAGTAATGCATCATGGACATGATGTCGCTATGGTCACAGCTGCTTCCTATGTAATAAGGGATTACTAACGTGTCAGGGTTTCTTTCTCTAAAAGAATTCACCCAACTCGCGATCAGTGTTGACTTCCCACAGCCACGTTCTCCAGACAGAAGCAAAATTGACTTGGTTGGTAGAATAGATCTGATTCTGAAGAAGAAAAAAAAGTAAATCATAAATGCATCTATTTAAAAAGATTTGTTCCCATATCTATATCTATATCTATCTACATGTATTCACACACGTATGTGCTTGTATAAATGTGTGTATATGTATATAATGTATGTGTATGTACATGTGTGTGTATATATGTGTCTGTATCCACACATATACATATGTGTATATATACCCACATTTTTCTGTACATTTTAACCTGACCTTGAAAATGGCTTTAAAAAAATTAACCAGCTCAGAGACATTTTCATTAAGCCTACCCACACCATGACCAAATTAATACTGTGTATAGATTACACAGTATAATTTACTATATACTATCCCGACCCCACCCCAACTCCTTAGGGGGTAAAAATAAGTATAAAGTGATTTCTGCAAAGACTCCGGGACTCACATCAGGAGACCAGAGCCCTAGTCCTGCTTCTGTCACGAACTAGTATGACCCTGAGCAAGTCCCACTCTCTCAGGCGAAAGTGTCCACATCTCCTGGCAGAGAGGTAACAGACTCAAAATACAGAATAAGGCAGATTTTTTGGACATGTCCAAATATGGAAATTTGTTTGGCTTGACTATGGTTATTCATTATGACGGGTTCCTGTTTTCTTTTTTTTATTATTAAATTGAGGGAAGGAAAACTAAATGCTTGACAATTTAAAAAATAATAAAATCAAATTTTTAAAAAATAAATAAAATGAGAGGCTTAGAAAACATAAAATAAAGGCTCAAATGATATAAACACATAAAGTGCTTTGCAAACCTTAAATTCTATGTAAATACTAGCTATTATGTTTTAAAACCTTTGCATTTCTCTAATAAAGATCTGATATATGATATATAAGGAACTGGCTCAGATATATAAGAACAAAAGTCATTTCCCATTAAATAAATAGTCAAAAGGTATGAGCAAAAAGTTCTCCAAGAAAGAAATGCAAATTATCAATGGCCATGTAAAAAAAAAAAATGCTTCGAACCACTAATAACGGAAGAAATAGGAATTGAAACTACTCTGAGGTTCCACCATATACTGATAAATTGGCAAAGAAGAACAAAAAAGGGGGGGGCAGTTGTTGGAAGGGTTATGAAAAACAGACATACTGATAGTCAGAAGCCAGTTACTTTTATTATTATTGCTGAGACCTGAATATGCACAATCAACAGACACGCACAGAAGACACAGCCCTGTGCTTTGACCATTTTTGGTTTGTTTATTTTGGACCCAACCAGTGAGAATTGACATAGAGAATGCCAAGAGAGGAAACTCTAACAACACAGAGGAGTGTCTGCTTTATTATTTATAGTCTGTAAAAAAAAACACTTGGGCCATTGGAAAGTTAAGTGTCTTGTGTACAGGCATCACAATAACGCCTACCTTCCAGAGTTGTAAGGATAAAAAGGGACAACATCTATAAAATCTGGCACATACTAGGTGTTTAACAAATGCTTGTTCTCTCTCCTTTCCTCCCTCCAACACCAGTATGTGTTAAAGGCAGAATTTAGAGGGGGGAAAAATGGTGTTCCTGCCTCTATGATTTCCCAAATAGCCAGTGTTCTAAAAGTCTAATCCTAAAAGAATTCTAAAAGTTTTATTAAGGCTTAAGATTGCACTAAGACTTTGGGGACGCCCTGTATCTGCTGATTCATTTCTGACTGCTCCAAACCTAGAAACCACACACATCTGAGTATTCATCTAGAGCCATCAGAGTTAGCCTGCAGTTGTATCACATTCATAGAGAGCCTTTCTCTATAAACATAAATCTGGAACCACAGTTTTCACCACCTTAAAGGCAGATTATAGGATCTAATTTTATATCACACTTAGGACAAAAACTAAGCCGTAAAATTAAAGAAGATTTTTCATCATCTCTTCCCCCAAAATAACTTAGAATATCAATAGGAAATATCAATAGGAAAATTATCAAGCCATGTGGGGTCCCCTCCTTCAAGCTTACAATTGAATTGTATTGCTTTAGAGAAGTGGGGATTAAGCCAAAGCTTTTAGGCTCCAGAAGAATGCTCCTTTCCTCCTGACCAACACAACCAACAATATAACCAACCAGGTATTGTTTCAAAATTACAAAGCAAACAATTAAGTCATGGACATTTAGGTTAAAAGTATTTTAGGAAAAATGTGGATCTGTTTGACTTATCCCTTTCAGATGTGTTGGGTGCACAGTAGAAATTCAGCGAGTAGTTATTGACCAAGTTAAAGAAAACTATGTAAACTTCTCAACAGTGTTAATACCTGCCTTAAAAAAAAAAAAGTCTAGGTTTTCAAACACACAAATTAGGATATTAAAGGAAAGATTATTTTAAACTCATGCTATATTGCTATGCCATACTCATGAAAGAAGGGCAACTGGGTCCCAATTAGAGCTAATATTAAAGCCCAGGAAGTAACCACATTATTCAAATTTTCACTGGATACTACTGATAGGCTAGAATCAGTTACCATATTTTATGTAATTTTAACTTTGAATAGTTCTAATTCAAACATAGGTGACCAATTCATTAGGTTCTCAGTCACACTAATCAGGGACCTCTCTGTGGACCTCTCGATGTGGGTCTCCTAATCCACAAAGGTACTTAAACAAGTGACCACCTAGGAATGTTCCAAGCTGGAAACAAGAGATAGGATATGGGACTGGATCATCCCCACCAAAGAAAGGTCTATTTGAAATGAATATGGGCTTCATCAAATAACTGAGGCCAAAGCAGTGCCAGGGCACTTCCCATGATCAGGGCCTCAGTTTCCTCACCTGCAAAATGAGGAAATTAGTCTAGGTAACCCCAAAGAATCTTTTAGCTCCAAAGCTATGATCCTACCATATCTGTGCTAGTGAGAATGACTGAAGAACACTTTCTGTCCTGTTCTGGAACCAAAGATCACCAGGCCTCTAAGTAAGGAGGAAGAGCAGGGTATGTCAGAGGCATGAGAAGATGAGTGGATTGCAGTGGCTAGAAAATTGGACAGCTGTGTTAAACAAGAAATAACGATCAACTTCCACATAATATACACAAAGCCTAAAATAGATGAGGCCAAAAAGATGCAACACCCACTCAATCTAGTCAAATGAAATAGCAAACTGAAAGCAGGAAGGGAGATTTCCAAGGCCTCTGTGCCAAGGCCATGGTGATTATGCAGAATCCTTATGAGAAGAGCACAGACCCAGAGCTAGAAAGGAGCCCAGAGAGGACCTGATGGTGCAGCGGCTGCATTTTACACACAGTGTATTTTATACACTGCATCAGTTCCCAAACAAAGGAACTGGGACCCCAAGAACGGGAGGTCTTAACCAAAACTAGTAAACATTAAATTGCCATTCAGGACAAAACAGGAAGAATGAAGCCCCCAGAATCATTCTTTCTCTGAGGGAATATATAAAGGTGGAAGGCTTTAGCACCCACAAGAGTTGGTTTGGGCTGCCAAGCCACTAAGGCACCCCAAACGGAGCACAGGCTATGTGCCAGGTCCCTGCCCATGGCGAGCAGGACATCACAGAATTCTCCTCGGGCCATCACCAAGGCCAGTGCCTGCTTCTCTGCACCACCACCCCCCACCCCACACCCCCCCCCTCCCTCTGTCTCTCTGTCTCTCCCTCTCTCTCTCTCCTCCCCAAGGCTTCATCCGCTAAGAAAAGAATGAAACATCCCACAGATCCTGGCCCACAAAGACAAGTAGATTCTCAAGCCCCCTGCACCAGCCCTGCTGTGTCTAGAACAGCCAAGATTATTAATGTTTGCTGCTGGGCACGATGGGCAGAGATTCTGCCCCTGGGAGAGGGTCACAGACCCAGAGAATTTAACTGACTCATACAAGAACACACAGCTAGGAAGCCTTCACGTTGAGACGAGCCTGGATCCACTGCCTGGGTCTAGTACAAAGCAAAGTGAACCCTTCACTTTCAATATGAAATTAATTTAAGTTGTCCTGATTTCATTTAACCTAGGTATAGATTATGTCCAAGGCAACTGCACACACCCTGCTTATCAGCCAATGAAAATTAGTATCTTGCCAAAACTCAGCTTATGGCTGGTCTTTCTTTTACAATTTTGCTATTCAGTAGCAAATAATTGCTTTGTCAAATTTAGGACAAACTATACACTTGTGTCATTTTTAAATCCTAGAATTTTTCTTTTAAACTTTTTATATCTTATATGGAATTAAATGCAGACTAATAAGCTAGAGAGTGTTGTTCCAGGATTTTTTAGGGTGAGAGAAGACAGGACGGTGATCTTTTTGTTTAATACATTATTTATTTAAACATTCTTTTTTTCATCAGTTATTTGTTGTTTGTTTTGTATGACACTTGAGGAATTGGTTGTGTCACTGTGTGTATATGCATATATATATATACACACACACACACACATGCACATATGTACACATACATATAGAGGGGGAGTGAATTTTTTATATAATATGGAAATTTGTAACTACTGATATATATGTAGGTTGCATGTATATGTGTATATATGTATAGATGTGTATATATATATGTACAGATATGTAAGTATATGTATAGCTATGTGTGTATATCCCCTAAATCAGGTCCTCTGGAAAAGTGATACATGGAGCCATGCTGTAGAGCCCTGATGGAGAGGGGCACAAAGGTAATCGATGCATCAACAAAATATTACTGTATGGTGTTCAGGAACCAAAAGTTGTCTTCTAAACCTACAGGAACCTGTTGCACCTAAGAGGCAGGTAGTTACATGTAGTGCTGGCTCTGTTTTATAGCAACTACTTCAAGACTGTACAAGTCACATCCAGCATCACTTTGCAAACAACAGGGTTTAACAAATAGTAGTCAACTACCATTCTCCATTTCTAACTCTAGGAAGAGACTAGAGTGTGTTCACAGGTTTTACATTTCTGGTGTTGAATCACTAATCAAAGGAAGGATTTGACCTACTTGCAAAGCACATCATACCTAATCCCTTATAATCATTGTTATGTTCTCTAGACAGTAAGGCAGCACATTAAAAGACTTTAAAATTGCAGCTCCTTCTGGATTCCCCAAAGAGTATCTGCACTCTTTTTAAAACAGGCCTCCTCCTCCAGATTCAGGTTTACCTTCACCACATCTGAAATGCCATTCTGCCTCAAGACACATGGGACATTGAGGAAGACATCATCTTTTTCACACACACACACACATACACACACACACACACACATGCATGCACTTTCCCAATGACATGTTAAAACAATTTTTAACATTTAAAAAAAAAGTTTTGAGTTTCAAATTCTATCCCTCCCTTTCTCCTTCCCCTGCCCCTCTCTGAGAGAGTAAGCAACCAGACATAGGTTATACATATGCAATCATGTAAAATATTTCCATATTGGTCATTTTGTACAAGAAGATTCATATAAAAGAAAAAAATGAAAGAAAGTGAAAAAGAGCATGCTTTAGTTTGTATTCAAACAATATCAGTTCTTTCCCTAGAGCCACATAGTATGCTTCATCATTGTCCTTTGAGATTGTCTTGGATCATTGTATTGCTGGGAAAAGCTAAGTCATTCACAATTCTTCATCCAACAATGTTGCTGTTACTGTGTACAATGTTCTCCTGGTTCTATTCACTTCACTTTGCTTCAGTTCATGTAAGTCTTTCCAGGTTTTTCTGAAGTCATCCTGCTTGTCATTTCTCATAGCACAATAGTATTCCATTACAATCATATACCACAGCTTGTCTGGTCATTTCTCAATTGAAGGGCATCCCTTCAATTCCCAATTCTTAGTTACCACAAAAAGAGCTGCTATGAATATTCTGGAAGACACCATCATTAATGTCATACAGACCCCTAATCATGATGGAAATTGGATACCCTCTCCTAAGATTCTTCATTATGCTTTCTGCCAGATCTGCCCATTTGGTCCAGGAAGTATGACCCTTCAGCTTGATCACCTCATAAGTACTTTCAACCATCTGCTACACATCTTTCCAATCCTCTGAGTCATCATCAATTCCTAAAGCAGTTGACACATGGCAACACTCACTCCACTCCACACAAGAACACTGGAGTCTCCCTCAAGAACCCATCCATGACAACTTGAAGAATGGACACGGAGTCTCTACCCCATTAAGTAAAATAAATGGACAGAGTTCAGATTGCAACCACTTCCAACGACACAATTCTAAAGAAAGCCACTTGGCTTCCAGGCCACAGATGTCAAGATATCCACTCAATTGGAAACAACAAGCAGCTCTCTTTTAGGGCTGTATTTAACAATATTGGGAATGCTAAATTTAAAGATATTCACATTACATAGGACCAAATTAAGACAACTTTCTCCTTTCTGCAAATGTGCCCCAGACGTAACAACAACCAGCTTTAATTCTACAATCACACTGTAGTCTTTGACAGAGACAATCCTTGTCATGCTCAGGAAAAGGCCACCATGTTGGAGATCCATCATCTCTCCCTTTAGTTTGTCTTCTATGACATCACCTAGGGCAAATTCATCAATCAAATCCTTCTTTAAGACATTGATGGCATATGCCATGCCATGACAACTGTGCTAATGCCAACAACAGTGATCTTGTTATGAAGAAACTGGTCATCCTTCAGGACATTCACAATCAGCTGACTCTTGACAGCAGTTCCCATTTTGGGGAACATCCAAGCTCAAACATTGTTGATTGAAACTCCGAGGACTTCTGAATTAGATGTGAGACTGCTGCTCCTGGACTTGTACCTAAACATTCCTTTTTAAAAAAATTTTGAGTTCTGAGTTTTCTCCCTCCCTCTCATCCTTCTCCCATCTATTGTGAAGGCAAAAAAATGTGATACCAATTATACATATGAAATGATAAAAAAGATTTCCATATCAGCCATGTTGCAAAAATGCAAGAAAATTAAAGAAAGTTTAAAAGAATATCTTTTAATCTGCACTCAGAGTTCATCAGTTCTCTGTTTGGAGATGGGCAGCATTTTTCATCATGCATCCTTTGGAATTGTCTTGATCAGAGTAACTAAGTCTTTCATAAATGATCATCCTTACAACATTACTGTTACTGTGCACAATGTTCTCCTGGTTCTGTTCACTTCACTTTGCATCAGTTCCTGTAAGACTTACCAGGTTTTTCTGCAACCATCCCCTTCATCATTCTTATGGCACAGTAGTAGTCAATAATAATCACAAATTGTTTAGCCGTTCCTTGATGGGTATCCTCTCAATTTCTAGTTCTTTGCCACAATAAAAAGAGCTACTATATTTTTGTACATATAGGTCATTTTCCTTTTTGTTTCTTATCTCTTTGTGATATAGACCTAATAGAGGTATTGCTCAGTCAAAGTGTATGCATAGTTTTATACCTCCCTGGGCACAATCCAAATTTCTCTCAAGAATGGCTGGATTAGTTCATAACTCCACCAACAGTTCATTAGCGTCCCAGTTTTCCCACATCTTGAGTGGCAGGTAATCTGGAGAGAGACAGCCCCCTGAGGGCAGGTATTGTCTTATGCCTTTCTTTGTGACCACAGCACTTAGCACAGTGCCTAAACACAGAAGGTGTATGCTTACTGAATGGGAAGCCTTTAAAGTTGAGATTCTCCAAAGGCAGTATTAGAAAGCAAATCAGAACTTTTGTTTAGGGTGGGCTAGAAGTAGACCCGACAGGAGCTTTTTGCTGTGGGCTCGGGGTGGGGACAAAAATCCCACGAGAGTTGCTTGTCTACGTAAAGACTGTGCGCCCATACCTTTTGCACAAGCAAAAGGTGAGTGGGACAAGGGAGAAATCTTTCTTTGTTTAAATTTGTGCCAAAACGGGACTCCGCCCCTCCTCCAATGAGAAGTCAGAGACCCTTTGACTTTACCTGCGCGGAGTCCGTACCCTCTCTCTCACCCAATAGAACTTCAAGGACGTGCTTTTTTATGACTTTTTATGACTCTCAGGGTTTTTAAAAAAAAGGGCACCTGGAGGGGTGCTCTCTCTCTCTCTTTTTCTTCGGACATGTGGCATGTGGCGGGGAGAAGTTTCTCCCCGCCCCAGGGTATTTTTTTAAAGAATAAAACTCCTAATACAAGTCATTCCCCAATTGATAAATGGTCAAAGGATATGAACAGGCAATTTTCTGAGGCAGAAATTAAAGATATCTTTAAGCATATGGAAAAATGCTCTAAATCACTATTGATTCGAGAAATGCAAATCAAAACAACTTTGAGGTACCACATCTCACCAGTCAGATTGGCTGAGATGACAAAACAGGAAAATGACAAATGCTGGAGAGGATGTGGAAAAATTGGAACACTAATGCATTGTTGGTGGAGTTGTGAATTGATACAACCATTCTGGAGAGCAATGTGGAACTATGTCCAAAGGGCTATAAATAATTGCATACCCTTTGACCCAGCAATACCACTGTTGGGATTATATCCCAAAGAGATTACAGAAGTGGGAAAAGGTCCCAT
>CM053585.1:392126064-392169920 GCA_028646515.1 Pseudochirops corinnae
AGTGATTGTGGAACTGAATCTTGTAAATTAAAAGTAAATGAGTAAATAAAAAAAAATTAAAAAAAAAAAAAAGAATAAAACTCCTGTCCACCCGAAGTTCTCTTCTACATTCCTTTGATTTGGGTAAGTGAGGTTTCTCACTCACACATTGAATGGACATGGAACTGGCCTTGGAGCCACAAAAATCTTGGTTCAAGTCCAGGGTCTGACAACTGCTGGCTCTGTAACCCTGGACAGATCACTTAGCCTCTCAAGACTCTAGGAAATCGCCTAAGACTCCAAGTGGTAGAGAAGGTGCTGACCCAAATTGGTGGCAAAAGTTCCCTCATCTGGGAGTTCCTTATAATAGTGAAATCACAGTATCAGGTCCTATCCCCATCCCTGTGATTTGATCTGTGATAGAAAACATCTTCATGAGAAAACTGCCTCCATGCAGTGGCAACCACACTGGCATACTCAGGATGGCTGCAAGCACAGATTCTTAAATCTGCTTTACTAGGAAATAAAAAAAAAAACTATCTGTTTACAGGGTCAACAGTCTTTTTAATTATATTCACTAGTTCAGGAGAAAAGTCAGCACCCTGAACTTCAGAGAAAATACAAGCAGAGAAATAAAGACCAACACCTGAATCAACTATGCACTTTACACACAACCCTGGGTGGGGAGAGTCTTTACATCTGAGCAGTCAGGGAGTTCTGAATCTAGACCAGGGAATCACAAGACCCTTCCCATAAGCAAGCCCCCAAAGCAAAATACCAACTCAGAGTATGTGTACATATATACATGTATGCATGCATGTATGTATGTACACTTCTCAGAGCCAGAAGGCATCACAACCCTCATGACTCAGTGCCTAATCAGAAATTAGCAAAAGATGTGAAAGCCTTCCTACAAGCAAGCCTCCCCTAAGCAAGCTTCCCTTAATGGGCTCCACCTGAGGCCTATTCATGGGCAGGGAAGAGCTTATATCCCATAAACATCATACTCCACCAAGTCATACAGATAAGTACTTTATCTCATTTGATCTTGGGAGGTCAGTGCTATTATTATCCCCATTTTACAGATGAGGACATTGAAGCAGACAGAGGTTAAGGGACTTGCCCAGGGTCTTACAGCTAGTGTGTGTCAGAGGCAGGATTTGAATCCAAGTCTTCCTGACTCCAAGACAGGGGCTCTATCTACATGGCACCATTGCTTATCTGCCCATTCTTCACCTTAAAGTCCTGGAGAATGGCCTGGATTTACCTGCAGTCACTTAGCCAGTATGAATCAGAGACTGGACAGCCCAGGCCTTCCAGGCTTCCAAGGCCATGCTGCCTCTCTGGACTAAAGCTATTAGCAAAATACACGACATTTTATACAGCCTCTGATGTGGAGGGTATAATTCCCAAATTCACTTCTTCCACTTTCCGAATCTCAGGATCACACAGAATTCAGAGATCCAGAGCTGGAAGGGACCTCAAGGTCATTCAGTCCAATCTTTTCATCTTACAGATGTGGAAACTGAGGTCCAGGGAGGAGGTGAAGTCAAGTACTCATTCACTGGGAATTTATTAAACGTCTCCTTTATGTGCAACACCATAAGAGGGGCTCTGGGGGATATAAAACCTAAAACTAAATAAACAAATAGACAGGCAAATAAATAAACCCAGAGGACAGGTCCTGGCTCTGAAGGAGCTTCCAGTCTTCTGGGAGAGACTGAAGTCGACAAATGAGGCGGAAAGTTGGGAAATGTGATGATGACTGTGAAAGGTGAGGGAGCTGCCCTGCCAAGGAAGGCTCACTGGAGACAGTGAGCCCTGACCCAGGCTCTGAGGGGAGGAGCTGAGAAGACGGCATGGCCATTCCAGACCCAAGGAAATCCTATATGTGCTGCCTAAACCCAACCAAAGGACATGCCTGTGACGTTCCACTCTGTGTTACCTGAGGATGGATTCCAGAGAGCTGCCAGAGTCCTGTTTGCCTGCCTCATTGTGAGGATCCTTCATCACAAATTTTTCCAAAGCATCAAGTACTTGTTTCGATTCTTTAGACAATACAAACATCTTCCGGCACTTTGCAGTAAAAGCTTCGTGATAAGAACGTTCAAAGTCGTGCTCGTAGACTTGAGAGACAAAAAAGATGTCTGTTAACACCAGACATGGGAAGGTTCAGTCATTAGCTACACATAGCTCACATCAACTTCCCCGCACAGGCCCTTGCCCCTCCTCTGAGTCAAACTCATGCTGGCAACTCTACAGGACAGCCTCCTCAATGGCGGCTGCACAAACAACCGGATCTTTCAGAATTCCCTCAGGATGTGCCTATTTGGGTATCTGAATTTTTCCATGACCTCATACTGAAAAGGACAAAAAGCTGACCTTGCTGTGTTCTCTCACCATTTCAAATAAAAGATTTTGAAGCAACCAAAATGAATTTCTAAGGGAAATACAAGCAACACACAAAACCTAAATGAAGTGAGATGAAATAAAAATAAAAAATTTGGGGGTAAAAAAGACAAAATGCTACTTCCCATTACTTACACTAGTGAGGCTGTATGATAGGGTCATTCTATGACATTGGACAAGGCCCTTCCCATCTCTGGAGGTCAGTTCATTCATGTGAAAATTAAAAAGTTGGACTAGGTGGTTTTTTAGGTTGCTTTTAGCTCTAAAATTCTGTGATGCTAAATTCAGTTTAAAGAGATTCAAAACGCATTCATTTAGGAGTCGTCTATATTTCCTAGCTTTTGGTTATCTGTCTTTTTTTGTCCATAGCACAAAATAATGGACATTGTGACATGAGGACAGAGATCTGGCCTTGGAGTCAGGAAGATCTGAGTTCAGGTTCTGCCACTAAATACTCAGGAGCTCCCCCAATACAACACTGACTGCAATCTGCCTCCAACTTAGCTGATGAGTGCAAGGGAATGGCCCAAGTCACATGAGGTATCCTCACCTAGGATAGCCTTTCCATATTCTCACATGCCTACAATCCTTTAAGGCAGCGGTTCTCAACCTGTGGGACATGACCCCTTTGGGGGTCAAACGACCCTTTCACAGGGGTCGCCTAAGACCACTGGAAAACACAAATTTCCGATGGTCTTAGGAACAGAGACACTGTTCCTCTATCTGTCTCTAGGCTGGTCCGCCCACGTGCAGACACACCCACATACAAGTATTAAAGGGCTGTGGCATTAGGAAGGTTGAGAACCACTGCTTTAAGGTCTGCATGACAACCCTAAGAAATAGGTACTTCCAAGTATTAGGAGACCTGGGGTTTCCTTGGTCCTTCTCCCAATGCAGACCAGCTCCTTCTCTGTAATTTTGAGCAGTAATGTCAAACTCAAACAGAAGATAGACCAGCATATTGACTCAGAAAACCACATATTAACATTATCTATGGTCTATTTCATTCATTTTGTTAAATATTTCCCAATTAAATTTTATTGCCTGAGTTAACATAGATAGTATATGTCAAAGGCAGGACTCAGATCCACATCTTCCTGTCATGTTCTCTATCCATTAGGCTACTTTGCCTCTTAGGATAAGAATCATTAGTACCATTTGACAAAAGAAGAAACTGAGGCTCTAGGAGATTAAATTGAAAGGCCCATGGTCACACAGCTAGGTCTTAGGTGGGATCCAAACCCAATTCTTCCTAACCCCAAGTTTAGGACACTATCCACTATACCACACTTCCTTAAGATTCTAATCTCTACTCTTCCTCACTACTGAGCCCTAGCCTCAGGCCTGGGAAACCACTGCCAGTGGATCACGAGACTCAGACTCCATTTACCATCAAAATGATGCTGTACATGGCAGCTGGGTTCCAGAGTCCAATAGGAAGAGCACAATACTTCTGATATATCCTGCCCCACCCTTTTCCCCATTGACAAAATATATTCAGAGATCCAAACAACTGACTTATGAAGAGACTACTAAAACTGAGGTGGCTCATGTGTATGCTCTTCAAGAATCCAGTAATTAGAAACAGGCTAATCCTTTCTTGACTGAGTCTATCCCCTGCTACAATAAAATCTTCCAGTATATTTGAGTCACGATAATGTCAGAGAGCTGCCTCTCAAAGGAAAGGTCTGTTTGTGATTCTTATGCTAATTTATGCGGTGGCTGTTTATTGATCAACTGATTGACTTGGGTCACTGCTACAAACCCATGTGTCATCTTTCTCCCTCCTGTTTTCCCAGAACCAGTTCATTTACAGTTTCAGCAAGAATTCATTTCAAAAAGACAGAGATCCACTTGTCATCAGGATACTCTAACAACCACTTACCTTTACATGCTATATGACATTCAAGTTTAAAAAAAAAATTTAAAATTTAAATTTAAAATAAAAAAAAGCACACCAAAAGTTTGCAAAACATGGATGTTATGATGACCCTCAACTCCAAGCCCTGATTTTTTTTTTACTAACCTACATTTTCGGGCAGGGCAGAAGCAGGGTAAAGTTTTTCTATCACAGTTGACCAGTCTTTGAAAACCAATTGGCCCAGCTCCTGGAGATCTCTGTAAAACCGGACCGGCAGCCCTTTGCTGATGATCTTGGCTTTGAGCTCGCCAATCCGCCGTTTCTCGTATTCCTTCTGCCGGGATTGCGGACAGGTAATCCTTCCCTTTTCCTGTTCTAACGCTTTCAGTAGCATGGCTCCAGTCCGAAAATAGTAATACTGAAACTGGGAATCCTTCATAAAGGCTGCCTGGATTACTTCCAGCTCTGTGAGGCTGCAAGTGAAATTCTCCAGGACCCAAGGGTAGCCATTGTGGGCTGCAACGTAGAGGTTCTTTTCTACCTTGGACAGGCCTGGCAGGTCAGGGGTCCCAGTGGGCAGGAAATTTGCATCTTCACGGAGGAATTCTCCATAGGTCTGGCCCAGCATGCAAAGGAAAAAAGGGAATGAGTTGTTGATGTAATCGAGACAAAGCTTCAACTGCTGGGATTGCAGGCTGTAGTACTGCCTTCGAAAGTTAGGGCAAAGAGGGTCATGAGCCTCAGATGCTGGCCACCTTAGATCAATGGCCTTGAAATATGTCCCCCGGGAATTGCAGAGTTCATTAAGCTGGGGGAAGATGTTGTTTGCCAAAAAATCTCTTTCTTCTTGGAAATCCTTTACTGTGGAACATACATAAGGCCTTATGGGGGGCTGAGGCTTTAAGACAGACTGAGGATTCTTCTCCATGATTTCAATTTGATTTCAAATCTGAAACATTTTATGTGGCTCAAGAATTCATACAATTGGACTCAGATGAAATGCAAGGTGACTTGGCTCTTAGCTGTCAACGCTTCTGAGATGTCCCCTTAATAACATTTGGTGCCAGCAAAGTTAAGCTTCTTTCCCAATCTAATTCATTTCTTGCTTAGCAACTTACAATCAATATAGAGGTCAGAGTTGAAATAACCTAAAGGAAATAAGAAACAAACAAACAAAAACATTTATTTTAAAGGTTAGCAGGAATGTGTATCTTTTCCCTGTTCTTAGAAAAGACTTGGCTGAGGCAAGGAAATAATGAATATGTAGGTATTCATCCCGTCTATCAAGTAATCTGTTTTATTCATACCATCCATTACACCTTACATCAATTCCTTCTTTCCACAGCAAAAACATATGAAAATGAAACCTGCTCAGAGAGCAGGCCAAAAGGGAGTTGGTCAGCTACGTCCAGAGAAGACAGAGCTGAAATTAGCAGCTTTCACACCCAAGACAAGGAGAATAGCTGCGGAATCAAGTCTCTCAATAGGGATAAACGTAGAGATGAAGTAAAAATCAAGAGTAGGAAAGAGATCTGGGAGGAAGGGAAGGGGGGGAAATGGAGGTCTGAAGCAAAGGTGGAGGCTGAGAACACACCTGGTGCCTGAGAAGAGCTGGTCAGACCATTGTAAAGTCATGCTGTCCATGACATGCTCTGTCTTCCCTGTGTTTGCTGAAAATTCCCCCCAGCTGAGCTCCTGGAGGGCGTGTGACACTCATAGACAAAGGACATCAAAATCTATACCACTCTAAGACAAGGTGACTGCTTTAAGGTGTTTTCCCCTGTGTTCCCCATTACTACATTTCAAATCAGTCAGTCCACAGGCATTTATTAAGTGTTTCCTGTGTGTCAGGAACTGGGCTCAGCCTCTGGGGATACAAAGAAATGTAAAAATATAGTCCTTGACCTTAGGGAGCTCCCATTCTAATGGGAGACACCCTCAGGACATACAAGATATATACAGAGTAGATGGAGGGTAAGGCAGTAGAAGCTGGGTTATCTGGGAAAGTCCTGCAAAAGGTGGGAATTGAGGTGAGTCTTAAAGGAAACCAGGAAATCGAGAGGCAGGACATTCTAAGAACTGGGGACCAGCCGGTAAAATGCAAAGAGCCAGGAGATGGCTTATCATGGGTGAGGAGCAACACTTGGGTGAGGAACATAGCTGGATCACAGAGGAAGTATAAAAAAGACTAGAAAGTGGTAGGAGAGCAAGGATTCTCTCCGGCCTCACTATCTCAGAGTCAGGCAGCCACATCTCTTCCTTGAAGTCCTAGGGGGAACGTTTCTTGGGGTACCTCTTTTCTACCATTATTGGCTTGAGTCCCTATTCTGAATGCGTTTCCCTACACACACTGTTAGCCACTAGTAATCAACCCCCAGTTCTATTCAACCAATTTTCATCAATTAACTTTTACAAAAGGATATTTATCTAAAAGATGCAGCAGGAATAGAAGTACAAACATTTCCTTCCTAGCACTTCAGGGGTGTGCTGTCTACCACTTCAGTTTCTGGAGACACAGTTTCTACATAACATTAGTCCTACCAAGTTCACATCCAAATGGGGACATCACTACCAGATGAAACCTCATCTCAGCCACTGCAGGGCTAGCCCCAGAATGTCACTCCTCTTAGCAGAACTGGCTACAGAAATGCCTCCCTTTGCATCCCTGTCCTTCACTGGATTCTGTCAAGCAGGGACAAGTCAGCCAAAGGAACTGGATTCTGAGAGAATTAGACTGGGCTGACTGATGCCTTTCTGAAGGCCCTCTCAGCACCATGTCTAAATCTGAAGCCCATCAACAAGGCTGCCGTTCACCACTGGTGAGCAGGACAGAGCCAGTGACAGAAGACTGGAGCATGCTCCAAAGCCTCTCTGAGCACCCCCCGACATGTCATCACGATTCTCTCAGATCAGGGTTCCCTGACCTCCCACATAGGGAATGGCATCAGCTGCATCATGGGCATGAGCCAGTTGGGTTATGGAAGGAAGAGACTACATTGTGAAGAGCTTTGAATGCCAAGAAGAGGGCTTAGATGTAATAGGAAGCTTCTGAATGTTGTATGATGGGTTAATAACAGAGAAAGACAGTACAGTTATATTGACCTACGTACAGTGCATATTATAATAGTTAGGGAGCTTAAAACTCAATGGAACTGTATAGACATGTTCTATATATCCAGAAGTCAAACAACCACAACCATCTGGAACTAGGTTATGAACCCAAAAGCAAATTGGAAGGAAAAAAAACAAAACAAACAAACCCAACAAGCCAGGAGTATACTGGAGCTGGCTAAGACTGGCTTCCAAAAGCCAGCTGTTAACATTTTACAGGAAAATGTATACCTCAGAAATAGCAAATGCTACCAATCAAATGACTGCTTTGTTAATTGTCTAGACTTAAAAAAACAATGAATGAAATATTCATAATGCAGAGTCAACTTAAAAGTGCATTGTAGGCACATTTTTTTGTAAGAGAGCCAGTTGTTAAACATACATACCAGCACACAGCTGGAAATAAATTGTCCTCACAAAGCCTAAAAACATTATTCATTAGGAAAGGATAGGGAAACATCCTCAGATCCTCTACTAGACAACTGGATCAGACAAAGAAAAGTTTCCCACAGAGAGCTTTTTGTCTTGGATGTAGCTGCAAATACAAACAGCAAGCTCTGCCTGGAATGGTGGTGGTTTTCTTTTTTAAGCATCTGGGGCTAATTTCATTGAAAGGAAGTCTTTAAAGCAGGAATTCTTTCCTATATTATAAATATTTTAGTGCACACTTAGAATTAAGATCCACAGTGTTTTATTTAGATCACAGTGGAACACATCAGCTTTAACATTTATCATTATTATGTAACCAGAGACTAGAAGAAGTCCTCCCTACTGACTGGTCAGAACTTACTCCCAACTCCTCCTCCCCTCTTAGGAATATATGGGAAGAATCTAGTGCTTCCAAATTTCTGTATTCTGAAGTTGGGCATGAGCTCTGGCCTAGTTCTTTTGTGTCCATCCTTTGATAACTTAAGTGGTTATATTAAAAATATATGTTGTTGTTGCCCAGACTTTCTGAGGAGCAATTTGGAATTAGGAAAGAAAAATGTCCATACCTTTTGACTCAGCTTTCCCAACAATGAATAAATACTCCTGAAGAAGTCAAAGATAGAAACTAAGGTCCAATATATACCCAAAAAGTCAGCGGTATTCTTTCTGCTGGCAAAGAACTAGAAACCAAGTAGGTACACAATGATTATGGAATGGCTGAAAAAATAAAGGTATATAAGATAGTATGGCACAGTGGGTGGAAGGAAGACTTAGGCTAGACACCTGTGGCATATATGAACTATGGGACCATGAACAAGTAAGTCCTTAAGCTCCCTGGGCCCCAAGACAACTGTAAAGTTGTCTTACAACAACCTGGCTGAACTCTCCCTATCTTCCCCTCCGAACAACTTTAAAAGAATGCCTCAAATAAAATTTTGGAACAGCAGAGCCAACCAAAGGTTGGGGTGAGACATTTTTCCAGCCTGAGACAACTTAGGCGGTGGGCAGGAAAGGTTTGTGACCCTGGGGTGGGCACAGACCCAGAGCACAGCAGAAGCATCAGCACTGGGCCTTGGAGGCAGCTGCTGCCACAGCTTCAGGAACTCTGTAACAGCAATGCTACTTGCAGCTGCTGTGGGGGCATAAGACCAATAACACCAGCACACAGGAGGGCTGCTAGCACAGGTTCTTTGGTCTGCTTTTCTAAAGGAAAGCAACTCAAAAGTGTACAACAATCTTACTTTAATAAAATATATATATATATATAAAATTTACTTAGTGAAAAAGTCAACACCCTGAACTTCAGAGAAAATACAAACAGAAATTACAAACATAAATAATAGCACAAAGACCAACAGACCAAATAATATATACATCACAGATCAACAGAGAGACCCAGCTGTCTGATTATTACACACACACACACACACACACACACACACACACACACACACACACACACGTACCTCCAGAGAGAGAAGTACCAACATCTGAGCTTTCAAAGCCAGAGGGCTCCTTAATGGCTGCCCAGAGTCTTATCTGGCTACATCACTCGAACACTTTTCCAATGAGTGAGCCCCAAAGGAAAATGCTAAAATTCTTCAGGGTCAGAGAGCATCACAACCCTCATGACCCTCTGCCTAATTATAAAGTAACAAAAGGCGTGGGCCTTCCTGAAAAACAAGCCGCCCCGAATCAAGCTTCTTTTGTTGGGCTCACATGAGGCCTATTAATGAGTATGGGAAGATCTGCAACTCCCATTAACATTACAGCTCTCAGCCCAGAGACAGTAAGGGAGATGGACAACTGGGACCCTCTGCTGTCACTGGGTGCAGCTGGTGCTGATTGGCAGCTCTAAGGCTCATATGTAGTTCTGGGTCCCAGTTCCAGGGCACAGAGGAGTGAGTACTTCTGGTCTTTCACAAGAGAGCAGGGGCCCTGGTCACAGTTCTAAGGTGACAACGAACACTAGCACTTTCAGTGGCAGCATTCCTTAGTGGACCTGGTCACAATTCCAGGGCCAAGAGGAATGCTAGCGATTGAGGCTACAAAGGATTGGGGCCCTTCCTGAGTGAAGAGCAGAGCCCAGACCAGGAGGACAATGACCATACCTCTCCCAGGATCACACCACCTTGAAAACACCAAAATCTTGCAGACCCCCCAACTAGCTCTGAAATCAGAAGAACAAAAATACCCAAAGCTTGGGACAGTACCTCCCCACCCCAGGTAAACAGAGACCAACTTTAATATGAAATTCAAAATCAAGAAATAGGCTGGAACAATGAGAAAACAACAACAACAGAAAAAAGCTACTGTGGTGGCAAGGAAAACCAAGATACACACTCAGAAGACAAAAAGGTAAAAACAGCTACAATTAAACCCTCAAAGAAAAATGCTAATTGGAGATAAGCCCATCGAGAATTCCTGAGAGAATTAAAGAAAGAGATAAGAGTGGTAGAGGAAAAATTGGGAAAAGAAATTAGAGTAATGTAAGAAAGTTATGAGAAGAGAATTAACAACTTAGTAAAAGAGGCACAAAAACTGCTGAAGAAAATAATACCTTAAAAAAAAAAAAAAAACAGAATTGACCTAATGGTAAAAGAGGCACAAAAATTCATTGAAGAAAAGAACTCCTTAAAAAGTGGAACAGGTCAAATGGAAAAGGAGATATAAAAATTCACTGAAGTCAAATAGAAAAAGAGGTACAAAATCTCACTGAGGAAAATAATTCCTTAAAAATTAGAATTGGGTAAGTGGAAGCTAATGATTTCATGAGTCATCAATAAACAATAAAACAAAGTCAAAGAATGAAAGAAATTGAAGAAAATTCTAAATATCTTATTGGGAAAAAATTGACCTGGAAATGGATCAAAGAGAAATTATTTAAGAATCACTGGACTATCTGAAAGCCATGATTTTTTTTTTTAAAAGCCTAGACGTCATATTTCAAGAAGTTGTCAAGGGAAATTACCTTGTTATCTTAAATCTAGAGAGTAAAATAGAAATTGAAAAAAATTCACTTATCACCTTCTGAAAATGATCCCCAAAAGAAGACTCTCAGGAATATTATAACCAAGTTCTAGGGCTCCCAGGTCAAGGAAAATATTGCCAGTAGCCAGAAAGAAACAATTTAAATATTGTGGAGCCACAGTCAGGATCACAGAAGACTTAGTGACTTTCATGTTAAAGGAGAAGAGGGTTTGGAATATGATCTTCCAGAAGACTAAGGAGAAAGGATTACAAATGAGAATATTTCATGGGGGAAAATGGACATTTAATCAAATAGAGGACTTTCAAGTATTCCTAATGAAAAGACCCAAGCTGAAAAGAAAATCTGACATTCAGACACAAGACTCAAGAGAAATATAAAAAGGTAAACATGATAGAGAAATCATAAGGGACTCAATAAAGTTAAACTCAATAAAGTTAAACATTTCTATATGGGAAGATGATTCATATAACTCCTAAGAACTTCACCATTATTAGGACAGTTAAAAGTTTACATAGACAGAGAGCATGGATATGAGATGATTTTATTAGAATGATCTAAAATAAATGAAGAGGTAAGAAAGAAGGATTCACTGTGAGAAGGGGTAGAGGTAGAAGGGGAAATTTTTTCTCACATAAAAGAGGTATACAAGGAAGAGTTTTTATAGTGAGGGGGAAATGGGGAGATGGCAGACAATGCTTGAACCTCACTTTCATCGCAATGGTTCAAAGAGGAAATAATACACACACACACACACACACACACACACACACACACACACACACACACACTGCTGTGTATAGAAATTTATCTTACCCAATAGGGAAATAGGAAGAGAGGTATATTAGAGGGGTAGGGGTAGAGGTGACAAAAGGGAGGGCAGATTAAAGGAGGTAGTGTACGGAAGCAAAATAGGTTTTTGAGGAAGGACAGGATAAAAAGACAGAGAAGAATAAACAGAAGAAAATGCTATGGAGGGCAATACACAGTATTCGTAACAATAAATGTGAATGGGATGAGTTCACTCATAAAATTGAAGCAGATAGCAGAATGGATTAGAAACCAGACATGCTTGCTAAATGGTCAAAGGATATGAGCAGGCAGTTTTCAGAAGAAGAAATCAAAGCTATCTATAGCCATAAGAAAAAATTCTCTAAATCACTACGAATTAGAGAAGTGCAAATTAAAACAACTCTGAGGCACCACTTCCCACCTTTCAGAAATGGCAAATGCTGTAGAGTATGAAGGAAAATAGGTACTCTAATGCACTCTTGGTAGAGTAGTAAACTGATCCAACCATCCCAGAGAGCAATTTGGAACTAGGCCCAAAGGGCTATAAAACTGTGCATCCCCTTGGAGCCAGTAATGCCATTACTTGTCTGTATCCCGAAGAAATAAAAAACGAAGCATACAAAAAGATTTACAGTACCTCTTTTCGTGGTGGCAAAAAAAAAAAAAAAGGAAACCCAGGGGATGCCAATCAGTTGGGGAATGGCTGAACAAGTTGTTGTATATGATTGTGATGAAATACTATTGTGCTATTAAGAAATAAGTGGGGATAGGGTTTCAGAAAAACTTGACAAGACATATATGAACAGATGCAAAATGAAGTGAAAAGAACTGGGAGATCATTGTGAGCAGTGATAGCAATGTTTAATGGTGATCACTGTGAAAGATTTGGCTACACTGATCAATACAATGATCCAAGACAATTCCAAAGGATATATGACTTTAAAATGTTATCTACCTCCAGAGAGAACTGATGAATTCTGAGTGCAAATTGAAGTATAATTTTCTCACTTTTTCTTGATTCTTTTTGCAATATGGCTAATATTGAAATATGTTTTGAATAATTTCACAAGGAGAGGTGGGAAGAAGGAAGGGAATTCGGAACTCAAAATTTCAAAAGAAAAGAATGTGAAAAAAAAAATTAAAAATTTTAATGACTCTATTGGTAGAGGTTACTGTCTCACTTGGAGGAGTTGCCTAAAGAACCGTAACTAGCAACTTTCAGTAGCAGTAAAATGACAAGTGTAACACTGGACCTTCTGCAAAGAAATTTTACCTCAGAAGATTATATATTCACAAATATACAAACTTGCTCCTCCAACACATGGGAATACAATCTCCCCTCTCTGCACCACTTCAGTATCTCAGGACTGGTAGGGGTTTTAGTTCATAGCTCAGCTAGATCCCCATAGAGCACATTCCCAGCTCCAAGTCCAGAATGCCCCTTGGACTCAAATCCCTGCATCCTGGCTTTTCAGGGCTTCCATAGTGGTCTGGCTGGCTGCACCCTCCTGCCTGCAATATCATCCTGGCTCCAACTCCCAGAACCATGAGGATGACCTCCAGCACCTAAAACTGAAGAGGACAAACAACATAGTAAAGAAACGAACACCCCAGATCCATTTCTCAGGCAAGGTAAAAGATACAGATCGGGGAAAGATTTTCCTTCCCCTCTCATTGACTGACTTCATGGCATCCAAAAAGAGCAGAAACAATGGCAAGAAAGAGACTGAAGATCTCACCAGTGTTAAAGACAAAAGGCAGCTAGCTGTACCAGATCTTAAATTGCATTATAAGCAGCAATCATCAAAACTACTTGGTACTGGCTAAGAAACTGTAGCGGCAACCACACTGGCATCCCCAGGCTGGCTGCTAGCACAGGTTCTTAGATCTGCTTTACTAGGAAAGATAGCTGTTTAAGGGGTCAACAATCTTTTTTAATTACATTCACTAGTTCAGGGGAAAAGTCAGCACCCTGATCTTCAGAGAAAATACAAACAGAGAAAATACAAGCAGAGAAATAAAGACCAACAGACAGGGCTCTGACTGACTGAATCAACTATACACTTTACACACATCCCTAGATGGAGAGAGCCTTTACATCTGAGCAGTCAGGAAGCTCTGAACATAAAGCCACTCAGAATCCAGACCAGGGAATCACAAGATCCTTCTCATAAGCAAGCCCCCAAAGCAAAATACCAACTCAAAGTATATATACATACACACACACACACATCCATATATATCCATATAAACATACACACTTCTCAGAATCAGAAGGCATCACAACCCTCATAACTCAGTGCCTAATTAGAAATTAGCAAAAGATGTGAAAGCCTGACTATAAGCAAGCCTCCCCTAAGCAAGCTACCCTTAATGGGCTCCACCTGAGGCCTATTAATGGGCAGGGAAGAGCTTAAATCCCATTAACATTACAGAAACAGAGTAGTGGATCAGTGGAATAGATTAGGTACACGAGAAACAGTAGTAAATGACTATTGTAATCTACTGTCATAAACCCAAAGACTCCAGCTTTTGGGATAAGAACTCACTATTTAACAAAAACTTCTGGGGAAACTGGAAAATAGTATAGCAGAAAGTATATACAGACCAACATCTCACACCATATCACCATATATATAAGATAAAGTCAAAATGGGTATATGATTTAGATATAAAGGCTAATACTGTAAGCAAATTGGGAGAACAAGGAATAGTTTACCTGTCAGATTTAAGGAGAACAGAAGAATTTATGACCTGACAAGAGAAAGAGAACATTATGAAATGCACAATAGATAGTTTTGATTACATTAAATTGAAAAGTTTTTTCATAAACAAAACCAATATAACCAAGATTAGAAGGGAAGCAGAAAGTTGGGGAACAATTTTTACAACCAGTGTCTCTGACAAAGGCCTCATTTCTAAAATACATATTTCACATTTATAAGAATACAAATCATTCCCCAATTGATAAATGACCAAAGGATATGAACAAGCAGTAAAGCTATCTCCAGGCACATGAAAAAATGCTCTAAATCACTATTGATTAGAGAAATGCCAATCAAAACAACTCTGAGGTACCACATCACACCTGTCAGATCAGCTAACATGACGAAACAGGAAAATGATAAATGTCGGAAAAGATGTGGGAAAATTGGAACACTAATTTATTATTGATGAAATTATGAACTGATCCAACCATTCTGGAGAGCAATTTGGAACTTTGCCCCCAAAGGGTTATAAAACTGTGCCTACCCTTTGACCTAGCAACACCACTTCTAGGGATGTGTCCCAAAGAGATTATAAAAATGGAAAAAGGACTCATATGTACAAAAGTATGTATAGCAGCTCTCTTTGTAGTGGCCAAAAATTGGAAATTGAGGGGATGCCCATCAATTGGGATGGCTGAACAAGTTGTGGTATATGAATCTAGTGGAACACTATTATGCTATAAGAAATGATGAGTGGGAAGATTTCAGAAAACCTGGAAAGACTTATATGAACTGATGCTAAGTGAAGTGAGTAGAATCAGAACAACATTTTACACAGTATCAGCCACATTGTGAGGTGACTGACCTTGATAGAATTATCTCTTCTCAGCAATGCAAGCATCTAAGACAACTCCAAAAGCCTCACTGATGGAAAGTGCTGTCCACATGCAGAGAAAGAATTATGGAGTGTGAATACAGATTGCGGCATACTATTTGCTCTCTTTTTTTCCTGTTGTTTCTTCTCTCATGGATTCTCTCATTGATTCTAATTCTTATTTACAATATGACTAACATGAAAATGTTTAATATGAATGTACATGTAGAGCCTATATCAGATTGCATGCCATCTTGCAAAAGGGGAAGGGAGGGGGACAAAATTTAGAATTCAAAATCTTATGGAAGTGAACATTGAAAACTAAAATTTAATTAATTAAATTTTTAAAAAGGACAAAAGATAGCCTATTAAAGATGGCTGCCCCACTCACCTTAGTAGGAGATATAGTCCACTCCACCTCAGGCAAACTGGGCATGCCTAGATCAGCCCAAGGTTACTCAGCTAAAGCAAAAACAAAAACAAATTACATACTCATCAGTCCCACAAACATTTGTTAGGTGCCAAGTATTGTGGCTAGAAACTGAAGACACAAACAAAACATGAATGACTTCAAGGAGGGCCAATATCTAGTAAAATAAAATGCAAACAAAGCAAACACAATTTGGGAGGCAGGGAGGAGGCTGGGCCAAGGGATCAGGAAAGATTTCCCATCAGAAGCCTTTGGACTTCCAAGGCTGGTGGAGTCTCCAAAGGGCTGCTGTGAAGGGGTGGGGGGGTTGGGAGAAAAGCACAGATGATGGAATGCTGCACATAAGGAACAGTAAGGGAGTCAGTGGGGCTGGACCCCAGGTGTGAAGGGGAGGGACATGTTTGTACTAAGCCTAGAAAGGCAGGCCAGAACCCAATTGTGAAGGACTTTAAACGCTGAGCAGAGGAGTTTGGGTCTTCTCTTAAGAGGAAATGGGGAGCCACTGGGGCTTCCTGAGCAGGTAAGTGACAGTCAAACCCATGCTTCAAGGATATCACTTTTATCAGCTGTGTGGAAGAAGGACTGGAGAAGGAGAACTGAGGCAGGGAGCCCAGTTAGGAAGTTATTGTGGTATAATCCATAAGAGAGGTGATTAAGCAGTAGTGACTGTGAATAAAAAGAAGGGTGTGGTGGTGGTAGCATAGACAAGGCTTGGTAATTGACTGGATGCTGGGGCAAGAGGAATGAAACATCAGGGAAGACTTGAACCTGACTCAGTGATTGGAAAACAGAAATAGGAAAGCTAGGAAGAGAGGTGGGTTTGGGGTAAAAGATATGAAAAAATAAATGTTTTCAACGTTGAGATGCTTTGGGTGGTTATTGTCCTTCGCTCTCAAAGAGGACCAGAATGACCTCACCATGCTAGAGTCAAGTTACAGTGTGCTGGACTGTGGCTAATCAGACCAATATGAGCTCAGAATTCTCTACCACAGGTCAGGCACAAATAATCCATGTGAAGTGGATTTGTGAACATTTGGGGTGGATTTGTGCATTTCATGTTTCTTTTGAGAGGCCTACAGATCCTGAAGATGCAGAACTGGCATTCAGGTGGGAGTCTACAGCTAGATGCATAGATTTAAGTATCATCTTCCTAGAGACGGGCATTGAACCCACAGGAAAGGAGGAAATTCAACGGGACAAGTAGAACTAAAGGCCAGAGCAAGGCAAAGGGATCTAAGCAAATGAGAAGAGAATGGGGCATGATCTCAAAGGACTTTGAGATGTAGAACAAGGAGAAGAGTGGCTCACATTAAACGGTCCCCATTTCCTCAATTAAAAAAATCATCTGGAAGAAGAAACAGACAAGAATGTCCAGGGAATTAATGAAAAGAAAATGAGAAGGTGACCTAACTACACCAGATCTCAAACTGTATTATAAATCAATAATCATCAAAATAATCTGGTTCTGGGTAAGAAACAGAGTGGTGGATCAGTGGAACAGATTAGGTACACAAGACCCAGTAAATGACCACAGTAATCTATTGTTCGATTAGCCCAAAGACTCTAGCTTTTGGGACAAGAAGTCGCTATCTGACAAAAACTTCTAGGAAAACGATTTCCTCAGTAAAGTATTAGGTCAGGTTCTCTCTATGAGAGAAGAAGGAGGCTGAGTGGGGTGGGAAGTTTGAGGAGAGATGAAGTTTTGGAACAGCTCTAGTGGGAGAGTATAATTAAGGAAGACTCATAGTATGCATTGACATTGGGATGCCTGGTTGATATTGGATCACAAATTTGCAGTGGATGCAGTGACCTCGCCTACCTGACTTATTCTAGCATTGGAAGAGAGGAGGTCAATGATGGGGATAATCAGAGGTCTGGGGTTTGCCAAGGTCAGAGCAGGGCAGGACAAGGGTACAAGGACTCAACAATAGAATTGTGCAGTAAGGAAAGACAAAGATGAGGAATTAGGAGAATCGGAAGATTTCCATGAAATGCAAAAGAGCCAAACAAAGGCAGCCATTAGAACAATACATACAATGGCAACAATGTGACGAAAAGACCTGGAAAAAACCAACACAGAAAAACCAATGAAGGTCCCAGATGGTACACTGGGAAGCATGATTCCCCCCTCCCAGAAAGAAGGGAGGAGGTTCCTAGGACAGACAGCTGTGCTCATTGTCACATTTGGTCACTGTACTGGGGTGTTTTGCTTCACTGTTTTTCTTTGTCCCAAGAAATGGTTAATTCTGTAGTGGAAAAGGAAGGTGTTTTTTTGTTTGTTGGTTGGTTTGGTTTGTTTTAGTTTGTTTTCTCCTAAGAAATGAGTGTGACATAAAGACAAAGGTCATTTATAAAACGTATCTTTTTAAATAATAAAAAAAGTATTGGATTTAGGATTTGCAGTCAAGAAGATGTGGGATCCTGGGCAAGTCATTTAAATTCACTCTGTCTCATTTTTTTCAGCTATAAAATAGTCAGCATTTACTGAGCACTTACTATTGCCTGGTTCTGTACTGGAGCTGGAGGAACAAGGAAAGGGCAAAAAGGGATAAAAACACCTAAAACACAGAATTGTTGTGAGGCTCAAATGTGACCAAGTAAATAAGGTTATTTGCAAAACTTAAACTGCTAAAGATATTACTTTAATCAATCCAATTTTTATTGAAGGCCAACCATATGCCAGGCACTGTGTATCTTTTAAATCTGATCTCATGCCCTTGTAGTGGGTCAGAGAGTGCCCGAGACCTGTGGTACCTCGTCTAGATTTCACAGACCTTTCTTGAATGAGAGTTCCCCCTATTTTCAGGGAAATCTACTTCTCTTCAGACTCTGCCCAAGTCCCTAAATCTATCCAATCATCTTACAATTAAATTGTCTTGGTTGTTTTGTTTTTTTTAATTTTTAAAAGTTTCTTTCAGTGATTTGTACTTTCTTCCTTTTCTTCTTTTCTCATATACCTTCCAGTTTTATTTTCTTGGCTAACGCTGGACTTCCTGCTTTTGTTGGTTTATCACTATCCTCAGTCCAACCAAATATTTTGGAATTTTGTTATTTTCCTGATGAATCATCAAATTTGGAAGGGGGGGTGGTCTTCTCTGTTTATAGAAGAAAGTGCTAAAGCTTCAGGAGATTGAACTTTGGCATCCATAACTCTGTCCAGCCACACTCCAAGGCACGTGAGTCTGGCTTTAGTATTTACTTCCTGTAGTAAAGATGGAGAAAATCTTCTTATCTGGACTATCTTCCACCCGCCCCCCCAATTCTGTCAAAACCAGGGTGCTGATATGTCTTTTACTTGTTGTTGTTTTTTTTAACTTGGTTTTCAGGTTTTCAGGAGCCTTAAATTCATAGACATTTAGTGAACCACAGTCAAACAACCTACTTCATCTCCAGTCACAGCAAGTGTGGAATCTAAATTCAATGCAACAGAAGTTCTCTTCCCAATGGCAATGGTACCACTAATGGATGCAGTTTCAAGTTAGCAGGTGCCTATCTTGGATATTATAACAACTATACATTTCTCCTCACTATGTGAACATTTTATTTTCTATTTTTTAGGAATGCAGATCTTCCTTCAACAAGGCTATGTGTTTGTAGCATTTTGTCTGTTCCCAATGATAGAGTTAATTTGCCAAAAGGATGAACAGAAAGAAAAGTTACATGTCCCTTATGTGCATTAACAGACTTTGAGCATTCCCATCTCTGCATCCCAAACAGAAATTAGCCCATCTTCTCCTGCACTAATTAACTACCCCTTACCAAAGAATTTCAGGCAATTTATTGGACCAGTATGGTGGAGTAGTACCCCATGTTCTATCACCTTTTTCATATCATAGATGTGAGCTGTTCCATCTTTGCTTCAAGTGGCTATAAAATGATTATTTAAAGTTGCTGCTGACAAGGAGACAGCATGGCCATGGTGGGTGAAGTCAACCACAGGGGTCTGTTTCTCACTTGGGCCAGGTTCCCTGTATACCACACACCTTAAAAAGACCCTGCTTGGAGTAGCCACATTTCTTTCTGAGGAAGAAATTATTAAAGTCTTTTATTATCTAAAAGTCTGAAGGAGGGAAGATGAAATCCAATCACAGGGGGCTCTGGGACTCCTCCCAAACCTCCACAAACACTGGCATGTTGTTATAATATACAACATAGACAGCCCAGAGACTGATTCTTGCATCCCTCCTCAGGATTCCAGAATCAACCCTGAGGGATTTCTTAAAATGCAGTAGCTCATGAGTCCCTACTGTGCTTGACCACATGGTTATCAACTGATATCAATTAGCCAAAAAGACTTCACCACCTTTTAGAAACAGGTGTTTACAAGGATGACACACTTGATACAAAACCACTCCCTCAAAAGTCTGTGGCAGACAGAGGAAAGTGGGCTCAAGCTCTATGGACACACTTAACAAAAGAGTGGCTCATGTCATCTCCTCCCTTTCATGGGCACCCATGAAATTCCCCTTAGGTATAATGCAGCTTTTCTGTTAGGTTCCTTCTAGAATCTTGAAACTGCTTTTTCTCCTGTGTTTTGTATGCTCTTAATTCCTGATGCCAATGCTGGTATTGCAGGGATGCTGCTAGGACCCTGAAATAAAAACCCCAAATCCTCCAACCCTCCAAAGTTCACCTCCTGACCCTCCAAGCAAGGAGAAGACTGAGGGCTTTTTTCTTCTCTCCCCCTCCACATCCTACAAGTTCCTTCTCTGGGGCTTGGCTTCCAAAAATTCAAATGGATGTGTTCTGAACCCACCTGCTAGTTTATAGTGAACCCACAGGACATGACCAAGTTTCCTCAACTAATACAAACATGCTTTCTCTGTGTCTCTCCTGTTCAACCAATGGCTTTCGAGGAGATCTAAATTAATGAAGGACTTTTCCCCATATCCTGTCTCAGACACCTCCCAGCTGTATAAACCTCAGTTTCCCCATCTGTAAAGTAAGGATAATAATAGCAGCTACCTCCCAGGGCTGTCTGGAGGATAAAACGAGATAACATTTGTGAAGTGCTTCACTGAACAAGGCTATTATTATAATATTTATATCGCTGCTTCTCATAACAATCTGTGAAGCATGGGGTCATTTAAAAACCAAAGTGATTTAAGTGATTTCATCATCAATAAGAATTTTAAAGCCGCACCAAGGTGTCCGATTTGAGGCCAAGAGGAACGTGAACACAATGCCCAGTAAGCATGAATACGAAACTGTGAGCAGTGATTTCGGTTGTTTGGGGGTGTTTCAATTGGTTGGTCTTCAATAAAAGATACTATCACATGGTAAACAAATCCTTAACCATGTGAAACCAGGTCACTAGGACCTAGAAACAGAATCCTGACCACCTCTCCTTAGAGCTGAACTGGGTCATGGAGGTGACTTCGGAGACTAATCTTTAAGACTTCTGGATCTCTCTGCTTGGGGACTATTTTATGCTTCACCTGATAATTCTGCCTTTTCTATATGAACTAAAAGTGCTGAAAAGAACCAGCAGAAGAGAATTGTATGTCTCAGAATAGCTCAGGTCCCTTTTCCAGCACTACTTCTCTGATCTTCCCTTCATGAAGTTTTATCTTTTGTTAGGAACATAGCATTAGAGATGACATCTGGTGAAGAAGTCCAACTGAACAGGAGGCCACCCCCCACACCTATTCCAACAAAAGCCTGAAGTTTGTACCAAACTGAATAATGACCAAGAAATCCAATGAAAACTATAGCAAGTGGTTTAGTCCACCCAGGGCTACACAAGAGGTCACAGGACCTTTTGAGGTATAGGAAAGGAAGCCTCCAGTAAAGCCAGTGGGAGCACAAGGCATCCTCCCAGGGTGACCTGAAACAGGAGAGGGATGGGTAAAATCTATGAGACTGTGTCTGGAGTCAGCGAGAGCAGAGGGTTTATTCGAGAAAATCGTGGGCTGGTCAGAAAGCTAAGGACTCTGCCTATTCCCCAGGTAGTCCCCCAGACCTGGAATACTCTGGCTCTTCCCTTTCCCTTCATTTTCCTGGATTCTTTCAAGTCTGTGCTCAAAACCCCTCCCCCCCTTTTTATAATTCCCCCAGCTGCCAATGCCATAATCTGTAGATGTCTTGGTAGGTACCTAGTTACTTAAACCCTACCGGAACATCGGAAGGTGAGCTCCTAGATGCAGAAACTGTTCTTGTCTTTTTTTGTAGCTCAGCACAGCACCTGCCACACAATAAGTCTTGTTTTCTGACTTCCTCTAAACTTGTTGGGGAATCTGGGTACATAATTGACAATCTAGGCATTTAACTGGATTACCTGTTTACTGATCTTCAGTCCTTGCACCAAAGACTGGAAATTGGGGATGAGGAAGATGGTCTTGGGCCTAAGAGATAGCTCCAGAGTTGGCATTATTTGCAATCTGTCAGGCCATTTGTTTAACATCACAGAAAGGATTTGCAGCCATCAAGATGCTACTGTTTAAATGTAACAAGGCACTACTGGCTGAGAATCAACCAACCAAGCCAGCCTGAACATTGCTGATAGCAAAGATGAAGTCCAATAACACAGTGCTGTGCTGTTTATAAGTGAGAGGTGTTGGGGCATAGAACAGAGAGAGAGAGAGAGAAAGAGAGAAAGAGAGGGAGAAAGATAGAGAGAGAGAAAAAGAGAAGTCAAGGTGTCTTGGGTTCAAGTGTGTCTCTCTAACATCTATTTGTTAAGTAACCAGTCACTGAACCACAGGAGCATCTCTCAAAGACTGTAAGTTACAAAGAACACGCTGAATTAGCAAAGGGAGTTTCCTACACCAAGGAAATCACAAATCCAGTTGCCCTCCTATGTTTTACAATTAGTTCAAAATGATAATTCATCTTTCTAAATTAGTAGTTATAAGCATTGAATTAAGGCAAACTCCCATATCCAGAATGGCAGGGGGAATGATTAATTTCATGTGAAACATGGGGTCAACTTCAAATGATTCAATGTGACTCAATACACCAAGTACTAATTTTTAAAATTAAATAAAAAATAATACACCTAATGCTAAAATTATCCTGAGCCTCAATTTAATTCTTAATTATTTTGCAGGCACTTCAGGATCCCATATTGTTTTTATCGACTGTCACTGTATGACACTAACAATGAATGTAGAAAGTTGTAGGTAAGATAGCTGAAACTGTATGAACCCTATTCTATACCCTAAAAAAATAGATCCACACCCCTTCAGAAGTTGGGAAAGCCAAGGATTTGTTTATTTATTTCAATTTTAGCTCCCCTTTAGTGAGTTAATCTTCTAATCCTCACCAAAAGTCATCATACATTGGTCATCTCAATGTGAATCTGGAACAGGGAAATGGAGAATCAGTGTGTTTTAGACAGACTAAGTGTTGTCCAGAAAAGATGATCAAGGAAATACTAACCTTATCTCCATGCTTCACCTCCTACCCCCATTTGGCTCAGTGATGCTAGTAGTTGGGTACAAAGAAAAAAATACACAGAAAAAAAAATGGGGGTGGGGGTGGGAAGGAACCTTTCAATGAACATGTAGTTTTTGAAAAGAAGAAAAGGCTGTGAAATTTAGCAGCTTAAGGGAGTTGAGTTCACTCCAAGGATGGAGCCTAGGAATAAACAAAATTCTCTTCCTTCTTCATCCCTTTATATTGTAAAACCCCTAATTTACAGGCTTAAAACTTCAAAAAACACAGATTTCTCCCTCCTGAGCTCTATCCAAAAGGAAATGTGGTTATCATTACCAACTGATACATATATGCATTTTTATGCAGGTTGATGCCTTTAACTGGACTAGCCAGCAAACATAACTCAAAATTATCTTTGGTAGACTTAACACAGAGTATTAAACACTGCTCTGCTAGGTTGTTCTTTTGAACTAATCCCTAATATCCACTTGTTTATTTAACAGTCCTCTCTCACCAAAGCTACAGAATATCATTATTTGTATTCCAGATGAACCAGATTACAACCATTAAAACTGAATCCTCATTTTGTATATTCTCTCAAACATAGCTCATATGTTGCTTGGTTTTGCTGAATTTTTCTTGTTGTTCTTTCTTTTTTAAAATCTTGTTACAAGGGAAAGAAGGCTAGCTATTTAGAAAAAGGGAATGTTCAGAAATGAATGGAACACAAAAAAATATGAATAAAACTACAAAAAAAAAAAAGCCTGGTTGAAAAAAATTTAATCAGCAAAGGAAAAAGTACAGACGTTTTAAAGGGGATTGTGACTTTTAAAAACTAGGTTTGCTCACTAATAACAAATACAGCTAATCCAAGCAGATGTAAACAGTTTACCACAATGAGACAACAAACAAGAACCACAAGCAGGTGACCTACTGGCATTCTAACAAGGGAAGCGTCAAAGATTATGACTTGTAAGAAAATGCTAAAAATTTCGCTTGTTTCTCTCCAAGGACCCATGTAAGTAGGTGATAGCTTGCAAAATTCAAATGAAGGCATTAATAAAAAAAAAAGGGGGGTGCCAGAAATATATGTGGGTGTGTAATATATATGTGAAATAAATGTATTTTAAATATAGATAAAGCTCTTTTAATTATTTCATATTTATCCAGTATCATAGCTTACTTTGTATAATTTGTTTGCATGCTCTCTCATTAGATTGTAAACTCTCTGAGGACAGAAATTTTTTTTGCCTCTTCTCCCATCTCTGGGAGATTAGCATAGTGCCTGATACATAGCGAGCGCTTATAAATATTGATCAATTAATTTGCTAAGATTAGGAATTTATAAAATGCTTCTAAGGAGAAATCCAGGATGTTTTCCCCAATTTACTAATTTGTCCCTATCCAGGATAGGTGCCAGTTGAAGCAAATCAGCAGCACTGCTCTTTTTTTTTTTTTTTTTTGGTCTCACTGAAAACTTTCAGTGTTCCACTCACCAGTTACAGAGTGGTTAATACAACCTTATTTGCTACACCACAGGTTTTGCTTTCAAATGCTCTCCAGGTGCATCCTTTGAGCACGCATTTGGGACCTGGTTTCCTCATTTTGTGTCATCTAATTTGGACAGTTCTGTTCACACCAGTCCCCTGGGTCTGACACTGGGCTAACAGCACAACCATAATCATAACGAAACAGGCACTGGGTGCTGCTGGAAGCCCCCTACCCCTAGATCACTCCTACTTCCATTCCCCATAGCTATGACCAGGAGAGGAGGTGAGGGTGAGCAAAGAATTGAAGCTTTGGGCTTCCCGGGCTTCAATCAAAACTTATTTACCTAAGGGATGGTTACTTTCCAGGAAAGGTCTTTGTACCTGAGGTGGTGAGCCTGGGACAGCTCACAAGCACAGAATTTTCCTGAGATGGGAGGGAAGGTCACAAGCCCTCTCCTTCCAAGTGAATCTGGGAGGGTGTCACAGACTTCCGGCCAGGGGACATGAAGCAGCTTTGACAGCAGAGGCTCCCTATATGCTGTGGGAGGAAATGACATTGCGATTACAGAGCTGTTCCCCTTTAAAGGATCTTTGTGACCTTGGGGCCAGTCGACTCACTGCTCTGGGCTTGAGTTTCCTCTGTCAAATGAGGGGGTCTGGATTGGATGACCTCTGAGGTCCCTTCTAGCCCTGGTTCTATGCTCCTAGCAGGTCAGTTTACCCTCTTTGGGCCTCAGTTTCCTCATCTGTCACATGAGGAGGTAAGACTAGATGACCTGCGAGGTCCCTCCCAGCTTTATTTACATCCATGACTAAGTCCCTGGGAGGGAACTTGCAAACTGGGGGAGGGGAGGAGAAGCAAGCTTCATGGTTTTTTGCTCCACTCTCCTCCAAGCCGGGTTCTCAAGGGCAGGGGCACTTGCCAGGGGGCCAGGCTTGGAGGGAAAACCCTAACGCCCGCAAGGCCACTAGAAAGTAAAAGTACGCACATGGCTAACCCAGGAAGCAAGCCCAGGCGCTGTCCCGGCATGCACCTAGGTGTAGTTCTGGGGACATTGCATGCTGGGATATGTAGTTTCTCGCGGGATGCCGGTCTTGCTCGGCCTCCCCTTCCCCTTCCTCCTCCTCTCTCTTTGGGGCACTAGCTTTTCGAACTCCTGAAATTCCTGTTTCCCAAGAAGCCACCCGCCCGAGTAGCCTGCGGCAACTGGGGGAGGGCTTACTTGGGACTTGCCAAACTGGGAGCCTTATACGACTCACAACGTATTCTTCGGGGGAGGAAAAGCGAAGAATGTGTTGCCATGGACACCGTTTCCCCTAGTAACGGAGCAAACGCTGTCGAGGAAGGATCCGGAAGTGCTTCCGGGGCGCGACTTCACCCTCCTCTCCCCCAGGAAGGGTGGGAGGACGGGGCTACCTGAGCTCGTGCTCATTGGTCGACCTTTCTCCGCTGTCGGAGGCTCCCGAGCTAGGGGCCCGCGGAGGCCGGTGATTGGCCCGGTGCGACGTAGCTCTCGTGGGCCAATCAGGCGGAGCCACGCTTCGGTCCTCGGGCCTCTCACCTGGAGGGCTATCATTGGCGGATGGCCTCCTCCTCCCCCCGCCACCGTTTCCCATTGGCCACGCGGGGTGCGTGGTGCGGCGCTATTGGCCGGTTCGTGTTTCCCGTCCCCCGCCCGCAGGGAGTGGGGGGTGAAAAGCAAGCGGCCCGGCTTGGGGGGGTAGTGGGCGGATCGCATCGTTGTCGCTGCCTTCTGCGCCGCTCCTGCCGCAGCTCGGGGCGTGAGGAGCATTACCCCGCCGGGGGAGGCGGACGGAGGACGAAACTGTGAGCCCGGGCCTGACGCGCCGCGCCGTGCCGTGCCGGAATTGACCGAGCGCCCGCGCCACCGCCGCGATGAAGGCCCTGTGGCTGCTGGGCCTCTGCTGCGTCCTGCTGCTGGCCTGTGGTGAGTGAGGAGGCGGCGGCGGGGGCCCGGCCTTCGGGAAGCGCTCCCGCGACGCCGAACCCCGGGGACCGCGCCCGGGGCGTGTTGTCTGCCGGGCCTGCCCTCCCCTCCCGGGGTCTTTCTCTCCTTGTTTCCGATTTCCTGCCTGTAGAATGGGAACGGCCGTGCGCAGGGAGCGCGAGCGGCCCAGGCGGCCTCAGTTTATTCTTTCTGTAAAATGGGAGGCAGCACGTGGAGAGAGGGGTGCATGGCGTTGCTGTTTAAAGAGGCCGCGTCTTTGTGGTCGCCGGACTCCCCTCCCCCCAGCCTTAATTTACTTAAACGTAAAAATGGAGATCTCGGACCAGAGAAAGCCGGTGTAGTCAGCCAACGTGCAATTATTAAATGCCTGCTGTAAGTCGAGCGTTTAAAGGCCAAAAAAAACCCAACAAAAAACCCGCAGTCTCCTGCAAGTGAATATCCAATCTCTGTTAAGTGCCTACTTTGTGCCAGATCAACCCCCCCCCAAAAAAAACACCTCCCCCAGTCAGGGACCCGTCTTCATCGCATGGCTATCCAGGCTCTATTTGGTCAGCCAGAAATTGCTGAGGACCTATTATGTGCCAGGCGCCGGGCTACATGAAAGGGAGGAAAAAGGCGTGCCAGCCTTAAAGGGGCTCACGGCGTGATGGGGGAGACAGCATGTAAACCTCTGGGGCATAATAGGGTATTCTGTTGTTCCAATGTTATTGGGATGCTGTTCTGGTTTATGTTAACATCCTAATGATAGGTCGTGTCATTAGAGTATTATTCACTGGAAAGAAGGCACTGGAATTAAGGGGGTGGGGAAGGGCTTTTTGGGGGGCAACAAGAGAATGCCCGGGATCCGGAGATGGGCCAGCCTTCAAGTTAAGTCAACCTCCTGACTCAGTTTCCCTCTAAAATGGAACTGGTGGTACCAAGAGAGCAGCATTGTATTATGAAGGCTGAGCTGGGTTTGAGTCTTCTCTAGACAAGCAACAGAGGGAAGAAACCCTAGCTTTGCAGTCAGAGGAATGGAGGTCAGATCCTTCTTGTTGACACAGCCTTTAACCATGTTACTTTGGTTTCCCTGAGACTCAGTTTGCTTCTCTGTAAAATGAGCATGCTGGGCTAGGTGGCCTTCCACTCCCTGGGGCCCTCAGTTGGACTGTCTGGCCCTTTTCTGAAGGCCCCAGGGACCAAAGAGCCATTCTCCTTCGTGGATGGAAAGGTGCTCATGGTTAGGGTCGTGAAGTAACATATAAAACTACCCAGCCTCGTACGGCTTGCTGAGGGCCTTGTATCTGCATTGTCCATTTGGATTTCACCAACAGGACTGTCCAGTTTAGAGACTGAGGAAAAGCCCAGAGAAGGGACAGGACTTGATTGTGGTTGCAGAGATACTAAGGATTCTGGCTGGCACTTGAACTTAGGGCTTTCCAAGTAGAAAGCCAACAAATCTGTTTCTGTGCAGAAGGGGTGGGGCCAAAGAGTTGGTCATACCCCCTTATTCAGCCCCAACCCTTGAACCAGAAGCTGACTTCGGGATTCAGTCCCATGTTCACAAGGCTTCTGGGCCCCATTAGTTCATCTGCTCCATGTGCCTGGGAAGGCAGTTGTCTCACACAGGAATGTCCTTTTCTCTTAGGATCAGTTAAAGCAGATGACCAGATGGATGTGGAAGCTACAGTGGAAGAAGATCTGGGTAAAAGCAGAGAAGGTTCTCGGACAGATGATGAAGTCGTCCAGAGGTTGGTGCTGACCTGAAACTGACTTACTACATGGGACCAGATGTTGTTTGCATTCTCTGGTCTCAGAAAGGAAAAGACATCTGAAGTCTGTTGTTAGATATCTGAACAATTCTATTCTCTACCAAAAGCACAAGCAACAGTCAGGTTTTATTTTGTTTTCTTACGTTGTTTACCTCTTGGCTCCCTTTTAGCTGGTCCAATAGAACTGAACTGAAGGGCAGGGGGAACAACAAGTTTGTCAGACATCAGAACAGAATTTGTCCAACTGTAATTGACCCCTGGTTATCAGGATTAAATATCAAGTGGAGAGACTTGATGTCCATGGGGCAAAAAAGAGAGTATCAGTGATAAATTAGAGAGTAAGTGGTTATTGGTCCTTGCTTATTGGGTGGGTGTGGTTATGTAATATATATTATATGTATTATATTTATATTTTATTATAAAGCATGGAGTAAAAATATGTAGAAGCTAAGAATATATTTAGGTTCTGTATATTTCTGGCCTCAAACTCACATAATTCACATGTATTTTATAATACAATACAGATAAGATTCTAGCATTGAAGAATCTGTAACAGCTAAAGGATAATTCAAGAACACTGTTGACAGCCAAACAGTGTGGTATTAGTTTAGAAACTAAACTGAGAAAAGTGCCTATGCAGAATAGCAGATTTCAGGAAAAAGGGGGTTGTAGAAAAGTAAAAAGTTGTGTTTGGTATATTGTTTCTAAAGCTGAAGTTAATTACCCAACTATTTATTAGTGTGCATTATAGATGCAACATAATAGAGTGATAGGAGTATTTATTGAAAGGGCTTCAATTTTAGCCTTATTTATGGGTGAAGAAAAAGGGTCAGCAGATTACAAACACTGACTGGGCTTCCATTATCATGTTAAACACTATGGTCCTTATACTTACTTGCTAACATTTATTTTATTGTAGCCTAACATTTTCTTTTTCTCTGTCCATAGAGAAGAAGAAGCTATTCAGTTAGATGGATTGAATGCATCCCAAATAAAAGAACTTAGAGAAAAATCTGAAAAATTTGCTTTCCAAGCAGAAGTGAACAGAATGATGAAGCTCATAATCAATTCTTTGTACAAAAATAAGGAGGTAAGAATTGTATGCATCACCCCTTGTATAAAAGCACATGGTGCAAGATCATAGCTTTAATTAACTCTCCTGCCAAGATTTCTTCTAGGGTTTCTTGTTTTTTGGTTTTTTCCCATCTCCATAGTACACAAATGTATTAAAATAATTCTATAATAATGCTACCCTTCCTAGACTTTCCCAACAATATAGCATTTTGTTACCTTGAACTAGTGATTATAAGTCTGGTTAAGGTCAATCATGTTTAAACTCACCCTATCACATAAAAAAGTTAGGCAACAGATAAGTGAATGATGGTTTCTCAAATTGAGCATTAAGAAAATTAAGTCACCAAAGTTTACCAGATGAGATCTCAATAAGAGTAGTTAGATGTAAGATTTGAATAGCTTCTTAAGATTGTTGGACAGAAACAAAGTGGGTCTTAAATCTGATGTTAAAAGTGTATTTTATCTGGGCCCTTTCTTTCAAATTACTGTAGATTTTCTTGAGAGAACTGATTTCCAATGCTTCTGATGCCTTAGATAAAATAAGGCTAATTTCACTGACTGACGAAAATGCTCTTTCTGGAAATGAAGAACTAACTGTCAAAATTAAGGTAAGCTTGAAATTAAGACCAACTAATACTTAAAGCCAAAAGAATTTCTAGAAATTAGAAGGCAGCAGAGTCAATCTTTGGAGAATTGTTAATGTGATAGAGTCTTTCTTTCCATCCTGATAAATTGTGTTTTTTCCCCATATTGACTCTTGGGGTTTGTGTCCTCACTAAGGAAGAGAGAGCATAATGGGTATGTGCATGTGTGTACCTGTATGTACCTAATGTGGTAGTTACTATGAACATTAATGGATGGTGATCTTGGAGTACAATAAAAACTTGGGTCTTCATAGATTTAATTAAGTACTAAATTAGTAATATATTTAGGGTATTGTGTGCTTAATTTTTTTTTAAAGCATTTACCCATTTCAAAGAATTTTTTACTCACCATTTTCTAAAATAGTAACATTTTAATCCTTGCTCCAAACCTTCATTTCTGCTGGCCATGGTAGAGAGGACTAGCCCAGAGTTAGGTTGTGCAGTTTGTTTGAGTGTTTATCATCTGAAAGGTTTCAACATCTTGTCCTTCTTTTGATTGTAGTGTGATAAGGAGAAGAACCTGCTGCATGTGACAGACACTGGTGTTGGCATGACCAGGGAAGAATTAGTTAAAAACCTTGGTACCATAGCGAAGTCTGGCACGAGTGAATTCTTAAACAAAATGACTGAGGCCCAGAGGGATGGGCAGTCGACTTCAGAGTTGATTGGTCAGTTTGGTGTGGGTTTCTATTCTGCCTTCCTTGTAGCAGATAGGGTTATTGTTACGTCGAAACATAATAATGATTCCCAACACATCTGGGAATCTGACTCCAATGAATTTTCTGTCATCGCTGACCCAAGAGGAGACACCTTGGGAAGAGGCACCACCATAACGTGAGTATCCTGATTCCTCCTGCACTATACCTGCTCATCATAATGGTGTACTGTGTTTCCTACCCATGGAGTTCTGAAGATGGTGCTTTGTAAGCTTTAAAATGTGGCCTTGATGTGGGCTACTTTATTATTAGGCTTTTGGAAGATGAGGCTGTGTCTTCATCTGCTAAGTTTGATGATAATCCTCAATCACGTGTCACTAGGCTTAATTTTAATGGCCACGGTCATTTTATTGTTTGAGCACAAGCATTTGTTAAGTGCCTACTGTGTGTTATGTGCGCTGTGCTGGGTATTGGAGGTCCACATATAAGGAATGGAACAATGCCTCCTACTATCAGCTTACATTCTAATGGGAGAGACAAGAATATGTAAACTATCTGCTGCATACATAGAAACGTGCACAGAGTCATTAAATACAAGGTAATTTGGAAGAGGAGCTCTGGCGGTCAGGGGAGATAAAGAACAGCTTTGTGCAAAGGATGAGCTGCTCTAACAGGAGCAGGAGAAGGTGAACATCCCAGGCTGGTGGGACAGCAAGGAAAGTGAAGTAGGGAGTGGTCATGATACAGGCGAAGCTGGCCAACTAGCTACAACAGGACAGGGAGGGATGTCCAGCCAGCAGGGGTTGGGGCCTGGTCGTGACGGGCTTCCCAGAGACAGTAGAGAGCCAAGAGGGGAATCATAAACATCACTTTACAATGAAACATCCTAAACAACTGTTAATACAGTGTTTGAAGTTTATTAAATAAACACACAGTAGTGTGGTTTTTATACCTAGTCCTTTCCTGCAACAGAAATCTGGCCCCTCTGTTCTGGCTTATCAACATCCTGGCAGTTGGAGGTTTCAATTAAAGACTTGATTATCCCAGAACAAGAGAAGTGGTTTGATGCTTAGCTTAGCCCTGCCTTGTCTGTGAGCTGTTTTCTGATTCTCAAAGCTTCATTCCCAAAATAGCTCCCCTTGCACGTGTTTTGTACATTGGCACATGTGCACATGTTCCTTTTCTCTCATAGAGTATAAGCCCCTTGAAAGCAGGAAATGTTTCATCTTTGTTTCTCTGCTCCAAGTGCCTGGCACATAGCAGTCTCTAAATGAATGCTTGTTGGTTGACTGCATAAGAATACTGTATTTTAGCAAAAAAAAAAAATTACTGCAGCCTGGGTGATTTGGGGCTCTTTAGTTTCCAGCTTCTGTTTTTAGTAGTACGTGGAATTCCCTCCTCAGTTTACAGTCGTTGGCAAAATCAAGATAACAATTAGGATTGATCTGTAGACATTACAATTTCTTGTTTCCTTTTTCCTGTAAGACTTCTGACACTCCTTGGCTTGTATTTGGGTAGCAAGGGAGCCACCAGGCCTACTATTAAGTGTTAACTCTTGCTACTAAAAGCTGCAGGCCAGTGTCTTCAGAAGACATTTGCAGTTTAAGTAAAGGTCTTCATCTTTGTCCATAGTAGATAAGGCTTCCCTAAAATTCTCAAGGGAGTTAGTTACTCATGATGAAATTTGGAATCCAGTTAGGGAACACATTTCCCTTCTCTCCCCCTCCCTCTCTGACCTGGGGAACATTTTTCTTTGTCACCAAAGTCAACACACCAAGAACTTCTTGAATTAGGAGAAAAATTTGAGAAAGTACTTACTTTGCCATGATGCTCCTTGAGAAAATTGGAAAGTCAACTGTTTCTGCTGATTTTATCTTTTTTCTGAATGCGCCATTTTTCTTCCTCCCTTAAAGTCTAGCTTTAAAGGAAGAAGCATCTGATTACCTTGAACTGGACACCATTAAAAACCTCGTCAAGAAGTACTCACAGTTTATCAACTTCCCCATATATCTGTGGAGCAGCAAGGTGAGTCTGCTCTGTGTTATGGGATTCGTGTAGCAAGCCTTGTACCCCCTGGGCTCTGCTCTGCAGGGAGGGCTTCTCCATTCTTGCCTTTCAGGGAGGTTCCAATGCACATAGACAAGCCTGGACTTGATTACTACTTCTGACTGCAAATGTATTTTAAAATTAGCCTGTGAAGCTTAACGGCTCCTGCCTGAAAAAAGGGGTAGGGGGTGTCAGAGGGTCTCTTTTTAGTGTTAAGGAGTAACTCACACTGAATTTGGCCATGGAATAAACATTGTCAGAAGACTGAAACTAATCCAAACCACAAGGATGTGGTTTACAAACTCCACTTGAGCTCTGCTTTTGGGTCTCTGCAGACGGAAACAGTAGAAGAGCCCATTGAAGAGGAAGAAGCAGCAAAGGAAAAAGACGAAGTAGATGATGAAGCTGCAGTGGAAGATGAGGAGGAAAAGAAACCCAAGACTAAGAAGGCAAGTTTGGCCTCTTAGGAACTTGTTTGAAACTGGTAGCAGAAACATGGGACCCTAGGCTTGGGGTTTAGCAGCCTTCTCTGGATGGGGAGGTCCTGCTGTGATTGTAGGCACTTGAGGCCTAATTGATGCTTCTCACCTGACTTTCTCAGGGTCAGGTGGCATAATTATGCCATTTTAGAGCTTGAAGGAAATTGCATATGACCATAGTTAAAACAGTAGTCATTAGTCCAACCATTCATGTGTGAGTTATAATGTAAGGAAAGCATTTATGAATAACCCTGGAAGGTGTAGGTATAAGTGCAAACAAGATCTCCATTCTAAAGATGAAGAACTTAAGGGAATTAACTCAGGTTTACATAGCTCATCATTGTATGTGGGTAAGCACAGAAGGAGGTATTTCTAACAGTAGTGTCTACCAATTTAGGTTGAGAAAACTGTTTGGGATTGGGAGCTAATGAATGACATCAAACCAATATGGCAGAGACCATCAAAAGAAGTGGAAGAAGATGAATACAAAGCATTCTACAAATCATTTTCAAAGGTAAGCTAGTCTTAAAGTAGACAGTTTGGATTGTAAGACGGAAGAGTCATTTGGTGTGTCATTATAGCACTGAAGTTTTTAGTTATTGGTGTAATTGACTGGGAAATAAGCTTTATTTTCTGGACCACTGTCCAAGTTGTATAATGAATTCCTCACTGGTCTGTTTCTAACTTGGCTTGAGTCATTTTGTAGTAATCGTTTCAATCGTATCTCTACTTAAAATATCATCCATATAATCTTATAGTCTTATCTTTCCATTTCTATCATAGTAATCTTAAATAATATTGGCTCTTGTTGGTTGACTAACCAAAATAATTTATCAATTAAGGGAGAGGGTAGGGTCTTCATGATCATTAAAAACACACATTTTTTAAAATTCCCGTCTTCTGCTCATTTCTGTCTACTTCCTGACCCGTTTTGGTGGTCTTCTCCCTCCTCAGCCATATCTCCTCTCCACCCAATCCCATCCTTTACCTTGACCTCATCCTTCCAACCTTGATAACCTTTATCTTTTCATTTCTTCATACCTTCACAGGTATCCCTGCTACTTTTTTCTTCTAGAAAAGATTTTGGTTATCTGTTCACATTTTTCTTTTCCTTCTCCCACTAGAACTCATCTGTATGCTTCCCCGTGTTTATAAGAGGAAGGGGACAGTTTTAACAGTATAATGAGCTATAGAAAACACTTGAAAACTGTTCACAGAAGCGTTTACTGTTTGTCTTTAGTCCTGAACTCAGAAATGAGACTTGGCCCCTCAGTGGCTCACCCCTGGATGCACTCTGATTGGAATATCTATTCCTTGTGGAAAAATATTGAGCTTTCATGTTTCCTTGGGTAAAATGAAGTAGTAAAATAATCTCTTTGCACAGGAAAGTGATGATCCCATGACTTTTATCCACTTCACTGCTGAAGGAGAAGTGACATTCAAGTCAATACTGTTTGTTCCCACTTCTGCACCACGTGGATTATTTGATGAATATGGATCAAAGAAGAGTGACTACATTAAGGTTTGTTTGTTTTAATTTTGTTTCAGTATGCTGTCTTCAAGTTTGAAATTCTGCATGAAGTATAATCTGATTATAATTTTGTTTTGGGCTCCTTGTAGCTATATGTACGCAGAGTATTCATTACGGATGATTTCCATGATATGATGCCAAAGTACCTTAATTTTATTAAGGGTGTTGTAAGTATATTAACATAATTTTATTCATCATCATAGCTTTTAGTTAGTGGTGTATATTGTAGCTTGATCACTGATTAACTTTCTTACCTAGGTGGATTCTGATGACCTTCCTCTGAATGTGTCTCGTGAAACTCTTCAACAACATAAATTGCTTAAGGTGAGCATTTGAAGCTTTACTGAGCTATCTGTCCAACCTTGCAGCACACAAATCTGACTGCCTTGACTCATGGCCACCAGCAAGGCCCCGAACAGACTTTTCAAATCTGAGGCCTTCCTTTGTTCTTGCATGCCCATTATGTCTTAGGGCACTGTGTAATCCTGTGATACCTTTCCCCATAATTTTCCAAATATGTTTGAATAAGGGGAAAGTTTTAAGTGGGGTTTTTCATTCTTTTTTTTTTAACTAATTACACCAGTTTTCACTTGGATTTTTTTAAAGAGAATTTTCCTTTAGAACCTTAAAGAATTCCTGGAGAAAACTTGACAAAATTGTCTTGGGGCTAAGAAAAGAACATGTGTCTGAGGGATGCCCCCCCCCCCCCCTTCCCCATAAGCTTTCAGATAATGCACAGCTATCTATAATAAGAATTCCTGGGCAACTCACAGCTCTCCATTGTTTGGGACCTGACTTCTCTAAGCACATATTTCAGCATTCTTCAATGCTGAAACCAAGTCAGGGGTCTGGGCTACCCACAAAAACCTGTTTTAGTTCATAATGTTCCTGAGCCAGAGAATCATAAAGAGCAGGGTGGGTTTTTTGGACTTAAGTCCTACGGGGAGAGTTAATAATAATGTAATCTTTGGGCCCATAAAAGTATTAAAGGGTCTTACCTACATTCCAGAGAATTACATTATAATACTTCTGGGATGGGTAGAAAGCAGAAAGAAGGAAACCCTAAGCCGTAGCAGCAGAGAAGGAAGAAGTTCCTGTGTCTGCTGGAACACCACTCAATTTAAGGTGGCCATCTTCCTGTAATGTGTATCTGGGCCCCTTCTGTAGCACAGGAGGTCTTAGCCAGAGGTCTGTGAATTTGTGGATAGGTTAGGGTACATTTCTAACAACTTCAGTGTGATTTGTTTTCCTTTGTGGTCCTATGTATTTTATTCCATGTATTTAAAAACGTGATTCTGAGGAAAGGGGTCATAGATTGATTGCCCAAAAGGGGATCCAGGACACACAGACTATGTATGAATAGCTAAAGATGAACTATGCCTTGCAAAGAATATCTTGTTAGCTCTTAAGTTGAATCACATGTCTTGCTTGGAATCACATTTAAATGAAAGTTTTATCTCTACCAACCTGTCTCCTGCCCCTTGAATTTTTCAGGTTATTAGAAAGAAACTGGTCCGTAAAACCCTTGATATGATCAAGAAGATTGCTGAAGAGAAATATAATAAAACATTTTGGAAAGAATTTGGCACAAATATCAAGCTTGGGGTGATTGAAGACCATTCCAATCGTACTCGTCTTGCTAAACTGCTTAGGTTTCAGTCTTCTCATCACGAAAGTGACCTTACCAGTCTAGACCAGTATGTGGAAAGGATGAAGGAGAAACAGGATAAAATCTACTTCATGGCAGGATCTAGTAGGAAGGAGGTGAGCATGTTGTTGAAGAACTTAGCCTTTTGGTAGGTAACATAGCTGTGTGTTTATTGGGGGAGAAGGGGAGCAGTCCAGTTAACACTCTCTTAAGGAATCAGTTCTCAGGTTGGTCTATGGACTCTTATAGGTCCCCAAAGTCAAAAGACTATTTTCATCATATTGAAGTGGCATTTGCCTGTTAAAGTGCCCCCTTCCCTTTTCTAGCTACCTATCTGTGAGGTTGGATTTTCTTAATATATTTAAACCAGAAACAATCACCATAAATTGACTGCACGTGCTTAGATGAGAATCCAACCATCTTCTATAAAAGATAAGCAAGAACATATAAAAACAGTGCCATTCTTTTCTTTTTTATTTCTTTTTTGTTTTGGGGAATGTAGTGGATTTTCCCATAAAATATTATTTGTGTTAACATGTAATAACATTTATCATTTTTAATGAGTTCACTATTTCAAAATTTACTGATTTTAAATTCTAACATAGTAAACATTAATAAGTAAAATCCATATAAGCAAAAGCTCTTTGAGGTCCTCATAAAGGGGTCCTGGAGACCTAAATTTTGGGGAACTGCTGCTTTCAAGGAATCTCATCCATGAAGTGGATTGGTTTTGTAGGCAGAATCATCCCCATTTGTGGAGAGACTTCTGAAGAAGGGCTACGAGGTGATCTATTTGACAGAGCCTGTCGATGAGTACTGCATCCAGGCTCTTCCAGAGTTTGATGGAAAGAGATTCCAAAACGTTGCCAAGGAAGGAGTGAAATTTGATGAGAGTGAGAAAACTAAGGAAAGTCGCGCCGCTGTGGAGAAGGAGTATGAGCCCCTGCTTGAATGGATGAAAGAAAAGGCTCTGAAGGACAAGGTAACCCTTGAAAGTCATTGTTATGGTTTGTCTGCATTGGCCCCCAGGCTCATGGGGTGCTGCTCTTCCCTTGTCTCTACTTAGGTGGCCCTTCAAGGTGTGGCTCTGCCATAGACCTTTCCTCAGCTCCTTCCTCACCTCACCCACCCAAATTTAATTCAATGCACTTATTACTCTCTCCCTCCCAAAATGTTTCCAGAACACTGTCTGGAGCTGCCCTTTGCCCCATCCATCTCTGTGTGGCATCTCCCACAATCACCTGGTCCCTTTCCTTCATGCAGAGATTGTTGATCTTTGGTGCCTTACTCATTATCTACCCTTATAATTCTGTTGGTGTAGGGAACTCCCAGTATAGGCAGATCTACATCAGCAACTGTTAATGCACCTCAGAGTTGCTTGGGACTTCGGAAAGTTTGCATGGTTTACCAGGCTTCACACCCTCTTAATGCCTGGTGTTGAATTACTGTAGCTTGCCATGGACAAAGTTCCAATTACTGGTATTTGGTTCATCATGGAAATCCCATTTTAGTCCAGACTGATCTTAAACAGACAGTACAGTAAATAAGTTGTCACCCTGACACTTGGCTGTCTTTTCTCCTGAAGATTGAGAAGGCTGTGATTTCCCAGCGCCTGACGGAGTCTCCCTGTGCTCTGGTGGCCAGCCAGTACGGCTGGTCTGGCAACATGGAAAGAATTATGAAAGCCCAGGCTTACCAGACAGGCATGGATATTTCTGCAAAGTAAGCAGGCCCTCCATGGAGGTTTCTGGGGCTCCTTACACTTTTGGATCAGACTTCTGTGCTGGCATTGGGGGCAGGCCCTCGGTGGGGTGGATGTCCGGGCCTGTCTGTGCTGGGGAGCTGTTGGGGCCACTGCTGCTGTGCTGGATGGGCATTTAATGAGAGACTGGCAGTTTTTGAACAGCCACCTCCTGCCCCTCCTGATTCCCTAAGCTGCAAACAGATTTGATTTTTACATACAGGGTTTCACCTTCTTACCTTTGTTCGCTTCTACCAAGGCAATGATAACTTAAGGGAATTCTGTGTTCTAGATGTAGTTTTATTTGGGGAGTATCAAAAGAAAAATGAAGAATTAAATGGCCCTGGATGAAGTCAGGAGGGTGTTCATGTTTGTTTCCTTTATCTTTGACAGTTACTATGCCAGTCAGAAGAAAACACTTGAAATTAATCCTCGACACCCACTGATCAAGGACATGCTCCGACGGGTCAAGGTAAGTTAACGAGCACTGTTGGGGCTTTTTCTTCCTCAGTCCTTCAGCTTCATTCATATGCGTTTTCTTATTAATGGTAATAAAATTTGTCTCTTTTCAAATCAGGAAGATGAAGATGATAAAACGGTTTTAGACCTTGCTGTCGTCCTGTTTGAAACAGCAACACTAAGATCAGGGTACCTTCTGCCAAACACCAAAGAATATGGAGACAGGATCGAAAGGATGCTCCGTTTAAGTCTGAACATCGATCCTGATGCAAAGGTTTGTCTTCTTCCTTCTCTCTGAGTTAACCAGATTGCAGCTCTCCTTCCTTAGTACACTGAGATTTTTGGTGCTGCTTGGTAACAGATATTTTGAATAAATGATGTGTGGTAGTGATTCTTGTCAGAAAGGAAATTATTTTGAATAAATGATGTGTGGTAGTGATTCTTGTCAGAAAGGAAATTGCAAGCATTGGCATAGCCTTTTTTAATGGAGGTCAGTGAGAGGCTCCATCCACCCTACCTCGCTTTCCTAGAGTTTTTGTAACCTCCCTCAGTTTCTCAGTTTGTAGAAATCCATTTCACTGCTGTACAGCTACTAATATAGGGAGATTTAGCATCATTCTTGCTTGTGTGCCACTCCAGTTTGATAAGTCCGCATGATTCTAGGGGAACCTACCAAATAAACCCTTTGGGAATGCCAAGGGTTCCCTCTTGGATGGAGCAGGGATGCTGAGAAGTGCAGACCTTCCTGCTTCCTTGAACCCTCTGGTGTGAGCTCTGCTTAAGGAAGACTCGCTACTGCTGACTCAGCAGCTTACAAGGGTCAGTTTCCATTTTTCTAGAACCAGAAATGAAAACCCATGAGAATGGGGTAAAAAAAAAAAAAAAAAAAGTTGCTCCAAGGACTAATTTTTTTTTTTTTTTAAGCTTTCAGGGTATGTCAGTCTTTACATGTCAGTTTGATGCTTAAGGCTTTCCTATTTTGTGCTAATGGCAGCTTGTCTTTTTCTAGAAGTACAGATTGTGGGTAGCAGTGCTAACATTTGTGCTGTTCTACTTCTGGGGTCCAAGGCACCTTTGGCAGTCAGTGTGGTGAAGCCTATGACATTCATGGTTTTAAGTGTGTAAACTGCATAGCATTACAAAGGAATGTACTTAACAAAACTTTTTTTTTTTTTTAAACTTTTCCTGGTCCCCAGGTTGAGAGCACCTGATCTATCTATAGTACTAGGTTGTGTTGTGGGTGCCATACTTTAGGAAGGATGTTGACAAAGTGGAATTCATTTCAGCAGACATGGAGCAGTCCAGCAGTCAGGTTAATCTTGTCATCACAGAATTAGCATCACCTTGTGGATGTTTGGAATTGTCTTAAATGTCTACTGCCCTTGATTGGCTCAGGATGTGTCAAGCTCCATGAAGTGAGATGCCTTCACGCATGGGCTGTTGGGGGCTTCATTCCTCTGGCAACTCTGATTCTGTAACCTCGTGGCTTAGGTGGTACACATACTTCTTTTAAGCCTATTTTACAGATGGGGAAAGGGAAGCTCAGATCACATGGCAGTAACTGTACCCAGCTGTAGTTCTCCCTCTTCCTGCTGTTCTAATTCTCCAAAAGTTGATAGTCCATACCTGCTGTCTGTGAATAACTGGAAGGAAGGCCCTAATTCCCATCCTGTTCCTCAGATGTTGTGTTAAGTAGTAGTAATAGTGACATTGACACTGTGCAGAGTGCTTTACAATGATTGTCTCACGTGATGCTCACAACCACTCTTAGAAATAGGCATTGATTAGTATCCCCATTGTACAGATGAGGAAACTGGCAAGCAGGCTAAGTGACTTGCCCAGAATCACACAGCTAGGGTCTCAAGCTGGCTCTGAATTCAGGTCTTCCTGGCTCCAGGCCCAGGACACAGAAGCTGAAAGGTCACACTGTAGTTGACCAAGTGAAGATGGCTTCAGGTCTTTGCTGATGTTGTTTTTGATTTATACCCAAGGTGGAAGAAGAGCCTGAAGACGACCAGGATGACGATACAACAGAAGATGCGTCGGAAGATTTGAAACCAGAAGATGAAGAGGAGGTTGATATGGACACCGAGGAAGAGGAAGAAACAAAGAAAGTATGTACAGAGAACGGCGCCATTGCTCCTGTTTGGGGCTCGGGCTGTGGTGCTACATGTTCAGTGTAGATGTGACTGCAGCCCCTTTCTATGCATGGGCTAAGGTCTGCTCTCATTGGGGAGACCCACACCAGGGTGTGTGCTGGGCACCCACACGAGTGGAAGGGGGTGGGTATTTGGGGAAAGGGTGACCCTTGGTCTGAGGCTAAATGATGATTGGGGATGCCAAGAGGGAATGTACTCCAGATGGGAGGAGGCAGGAGGGGAAGTGAAATTGGGATTGGAGACAGAAAGGGACTGGGGGGAAGAGATTAATACTGGATCCTAGAACCAGCAGGGGGTGACAGGAGGGGATGTGCTCAGATCTCCATTGCAGAAAGTGAGGGTCAGGGAAAAGCTTTGTTGAGGTGGTGTGGTCCAAGACTAGGGTACAAGGTGGGAGACCAGAGGATCAGGGGAGAGATGGCCACTTGGGCCAGATTACCAGGCAGGAAGGGTGGGGCTTGGGGAGGTGAGTCTGGGCTGGCCTTAGGAAGTGCCAAGATGAGTTTGTGTTTTATCTTAGAGGCGGTAGGGAGCCATGATCTGCTGAGCTCTGCTCAAGGACAGTAATGTAGACAGCTAAGGGAGGAGGGGTTCCTTTGGAGCAGGGAGGTGACAGTGGTGGTTTTGGTCCAAAGAAAAAAGATGTGAGATGGTGGGGCTCAGTAGAAGTGGCAAGCTGGCAGCTGTTGGTGTAGGTTGTCAAAAGGGCAGGTCGAGGAAAACTTGGGCTTGGGGTGTTCATGTAACAGTTGTACTTGCTGTGGCCCTGCCTAAGAATATTTGTAATTTTGTTGTCAATTCTTAGATTCTCAAGATACTTTTACCCAAAGGAGAAAGAAATCTGTACTGTCATTTAACAGTGATGCTTCTAGCCAGCATGTTGAAACCATGTCCAGGAGAAAAGCAAAGCTGGGTCGTACACTGGAAATGGAAAGTTAGTTTTATGTAGTTACCTGATCCGAATATGACATTTACTATTTTGTGTTTTGTCTTTACAGAAATCTCCAAGTGGAAAAGATGAATTGTAACTCTCACCATTGGAATCCACTGTGTCCAGTGTAGAGAGAAAATGTGAATTTAAACTGTTTTGTTTGGGGAGGCTTGGGATATTTTTTGTGTGGGTTTTTTTTTTTTTTTTTACCCCCCTCACTGTAAAAATGTCAGGATTGTGGGTCACAGGAAGAAGCAGTTTTTTGTCTGTTTTTGTTTTGGGGTTTTTTTAGTTGAATTTTTTTTAACATTCCTCATGAATGTAAATTTGTACTATTTAACTATTTGGTGTAAAATCTTGTCGTGTACAAAAATAAAAAAATTCCCAAATACCATGTGTTTTTATTATCCATATAAAGGCAGCTGAGTTTTTGGAAATTCTCTTAAGAAAAGCTTGATGTAAGTACATATTATACAATAGTAAATTATGTAGTTCAATTAATGTCTGTTCATATTAAGGAGATGGCACTGATCGATGATTTAATTACAAGAAAATCTAAAAGTAACAGTTTAGCAGATCTTAATTTGGAGGAAGTAGGAAGAAACAAATTGAGCAGTAACAGGATATAGGGGTCCTTTAAAAGACAAAGATGCCCTTTATTCTTTTTTTTTTCTTTTTGGAGGGGGGAGGGCAGGGCAATTAAGGTTAAGTGACTTGCCCAAGGTCACATAGTTGTCCTGACTCTAGGGCCGGTGCTCCATTCACTGTGCCACCTAGCTGTCTCAAAGATGCCCTTCTTTAGAAGAGACTGAAACCAGTAAAAAGCTATTCCACTGATTGAGAGAGACATGTTGAGTCTGGCTCAGTAATTTCTAGGGAAAAAATTCTGGAAGATGAAGATGTTAGAGATGAAGCAATACATCAACTTTAGCCATAGCTTTTTTGATAAACATATTTAGTACTTTCAGTATTTGATAAAACACAAAACTGTTGGACAAAACCAGCCAAGAAAATCGGATAGCAGTATGGAAAAAAATTACATTTGAACCAATGTCTTAAAGATAAGCTTCAACCTAGATGTTAAAAGCCATATATATCATAAGCAAATTAGAGAAACATGGAAAAGTTCAGATCTATAGAAAGTTTAAAGGGGAAATGACGGGAAAACAATTTTTGTAGCTAATTTCTCTGATAAAGGTCTCACTTCTAAGATAAGGAACTCATTTAAGTTAGTAAAAATGGTTTCCCCAATTAATAAATGATGTAAGAATAAGATCAGGCAGTTCTCCAAAGGAAAGAAACCCATGCTATCTAAAACCATATGAAAAAATGTTCCAAATCACTACGTGTTAGAGAAATGCAAATTAAATCTTAAAATTCTACCATACCCACCACAGCGGTGAAAATAAGAAATATTGGAAGGGCTGTGGGAAAACAGGCACATTGATAGAACTGATATAGATCTATGGGTATGACCATTCTGGAAAGCATTTTAAGATTGTACACAAAAAGAAACAGTGAATACCCTTATACCATGCTGACCACTTAAAAGTCTATTCTTTAAGAGATCAAAGAAAGAGGAAAAGGCCCTAGATATACAAAAATAAAGCAGTCAAGATCACAAAAATTTGGAAACCCATTGGTTATGCAATGGCTAAGACTTGCATATGGCTGGAAGAATGTAGTAGAGTGCCATTGCATCAAAAAATGATTTTATAAAGACCTGAAAAGAATATTTTGTGACAGACTAATAAATAAAAATGAGCAATTTTCAGAACATTTATAACCTGATAAGGAATGCAATGAACAGGACCAGGAAAGCAACAGACATAATGATGTTAACACTAAAAGCTGTAAAAAGAATGGCCCCCATAATGACCATTCATGATTACAGGGGGCCAATGACAAACCATGTAATATGGGTGATGCATTTAAGGTGCAGAGTGTGACAAAGATTTTTGTGTACAGTTACTGAGGGAATTTATTTGGCTTGCCTATGAATATTTATTTTAAAAGGGGGGTTTTCCCCCAGTGCAGTAGGGGACAGGAGGAAGTTAAATAGATTCTGTTAATTTTTTTAATAGCTGTATATAAGAAGTGTTGCATCAGCTATAAGCCAACTCTATAAATCTCAGGATGGAAGGAGATGTCCACATTCAGAGATAGATCTAGAAAGACCAGAGTTTAAATGGAGACTGAAGCAAAACATGCTATTGTTCTTTTTCATGTCTGGTTTTGTTTCTTTTTTTCCATTATTCACTCATTGGTTACAACCCTTCTATACAACCAGACTGTTGTACAATGTGAAAGTATTTGAA
>CM053585.1:392170420-392199012 GCA_028646515.1 Pseudochirops corinnae
CCTTTATAAACCCTGCAATGTAATCCCCGGGGTCGGACTCCTCTGGCCCGCTGAGGTTACGAGTGCGACCCCGATGCATCGGCTCTGAATTAAAACCTCTTGTTTTTACATCAAACTGGTCTCCTACGTTCTGGGGAGGGGTCGTAACGGAAGCTCGAAATTGGGGTCTTACACTAGCTAACAACTCCTAATACTCGTTTTTTCAGCCTGCCTATTCCATGCTAAGCTTGGCACCCCCTACCCCCGCTTGGCCCTGGGGTAAACAGGTCCAGCGCAGAGATACTAAGACCCGCTGACGTCACGCCCATCCTCTATCTTCCCCCCCTTCTTTTTTTCTCCCTCCCGAAAGCCCTTGAGGCAAAGCTACTGGGCAGGCTATCCCAGAGGGAAGCCGATTGGCCGGCTTTTCGCACCACGTGTCACGCAAGCCGCTGTAGGATTGGCTATTGGGTGTCGGAAGGAAGGAGTGGAGAGTTTGACGGCAGCGGAGGGGAGCAGCGAAGGGGAGGGGGTGGGGCGCTCTCGGAAGAGGAGTCGAAGCTCTTGATTCTGGTCTGAACCTGTCGTCTCCTTCCATCCATCCATCCATTCATTTATCCGTTCCGGCCTGGGACGGTGCCCTCCTGTTTGGCAGGGGATCCGCAGCTCGCTGGTTAAGAGCGGGAACCACCGGCTGGGAGGGCGGCGGGGAATGGAAGCCGAGGACCCTAGCAGGTACGTTTCAGGGCTTGGCGAGGGGAGGGCTACTGCCCCCCAGCCTCCATCCAGTTCCCCCCCACTACTCCCACCTCCTCCCCCGGTGGGGGCATGCGCAGGAGCCGGTCTTTAAATGCCCTGCATCCTGGTACAAAGACGGAGGCGGCGCGCGTGCGCAGACGCTTGGCCCTTCCCCCACGGAACGTTGGTGTCTGGTCCCCTTCCCCCATCACCCCCGCCCCCGCTCTTTTTTTTTTTCAACCAGCTTTTATTAAAACACCTACTAGGTGTCGACCCCTGAATTAGGCGCCGGAGGATGCGGAGACGGAATAAAGTTCGTGCGAAAGCCTTTCCCCATGCCCCTTTGCCCATCACCTGCGGTTCCCGGGTCTCTGGCTCGTGCCTCTAATCGTTGCGTGTTATCTCCCCCATTAGACTCCGAGCTCTTTGAGGGCAGGGAGCAGTTTTGCGTTTCTTTGTGTCTCCAGCTCTTAGCCCCGTGCCTGGTACGTAGTTTTGTTGTTTTATTTTGTTTTTAATTAATTTTGAGCTTCTCAGTGAAATTAAGCCTTTAATTTAGCTTAAGCCTTTAAATTCAAGTTTAGCTTTTACATTCAATTTAACTTAAGCTTTCACATTTAAGTTAAGCTTTTAAATTTAGTTTAAGCTTCTGAAATTTAATTTAAGCCTTAAAATATTTAAATTTAATTGGAAGCAACCAGGAAACACTGTGGGCCTGGAGTCAGGAAGACCCGAGTTCAGATTCAGCTTCAGCTACTGGCTGTGTGACCCTGGGCAAGTCACTTAACCTCTGTTTGCCTTAATCCACTGGAGAAGGAAATGGCAGACCCCTCCAGTGGCTTTGCCAAGAAAATTCCACGGATAATATGGTCCACAGGGTCAGGAAGAGTTGGACAAGATCAAACAAGAAGAAGTTTTTAAATTTAAGTTTAAAAAAGGATTATTATCCGGCCTTAGACACTTGACACACTAGCTGCGTGACCTTGGACAAGTCACTTAACCCCAATTGCCTTGCCTTCCCTCTCCAAAAAAAAAAAATGATTAGTGACCTAAAACTGTCCTTGCCTTTAAGCACCTTACCTCTCTCAGATTAGTTTCTTGATTTTTTTTTTTCACATGGGTTGATAATAGCATCTAATTTACTGGGTGTTGTAAGAATCAGTGAGAGATCAAATCAAATAATGGTTGTTGTCAGGCATGGGTGCTGCTTTTAAGCTTTAATTCTTTCAAGCTTAAATAGCTGAAAGCCTATTAAGAATTTTGGAACACCTCGAGTGAAAAGCACTTGCACACTTTAAAGCAGAATGATTGATAGCTTTTCCTGGTAGAGCTTAGAGGGGCCTGTGATTTTGATGTGAGTGGATTAGGAAACTGCCTCCACCCGAGGCTCCTTAGCTGCAGTTTAAGGGACGTTAGGGGCCTGAGGCTCCTTAGAGTTTAAATGGCTCCTCCTGGGGCTGGCAACATTACTGTCTTGAGATTGAACTTGAACCCAACTCTGAAGTAGCTCAAGTCTTATCTGCTTCACCACCAGCCTGTCGAATTGTTAAATTATTGGTGGTGTGTATGTGTAAGAAGAGGAGCAAATACAGGAAAACACTGGTCTTTTGAGCCATCACCTCTCTGTGACCCCATTTGGCAGAGATACTGGCATCGTTTGCCATTTCCTTTTCCAGCTCATTTCATAGAGGAAACCGAGGCAACCAGGGTGAAGTGACTTACCCAGGGTCTCACAGCTAGTAAGTGTTTGAGGCTGGATTTGAACTCGGATCTTTCTGACTCCATGCCCACTTCCCCACCTAGCTGCCCTAAGTCTTACCTAGGTGCCTAAAAAGCAATTGGGAGGGAAAGGCTTAACCCCCTATATTTTTTGTGTATTCTTTGATCCACTTGATACTGGCATCTTTTTTTTCCCTGAAACTCCATCTCTGGGCTCCTGGCATTTTTCCTGGCTGTCCCTCCTGCATTCAGTGCTCTCCCTCATCTCTGCCTCCTGGCTTCTCTGGCTGCTTCAAATCCCAGCCAAGAATTCTCACCTTCTGTAGCAGTGGTTCTCAACCTTCCTCATGCCGAGATCCTTTAATACTCGTATGTGGGTGGACCTGCCTGGAGACTAATGAATGGATAGAGGAGTGATGTCTCGGGTTCCTAAGACCATTGGAAATAGGTGTTTACTGATGGCCTTTAGGCGACCCCTGTGAAAGGGTTGTGGGGTCCAGGCCCACTGGTTGTGAACTGCTGTTCTATAGGAAGCCACTCCCAAGCCCTCTTAATTCTTTCCTCTGTAAAGTATTAATTATTTATCCTCTTTATAGCTTGTTTGTAAATATTTGGTTACATCTTCTCTCTCCCATTAAATTGTGAGCCCCTTGAGGACGGGGATTGGCTTTTGCCTTTCTTTGTTTTCCCCTAGCACTTAACACCATACTTGGCACATAATGGGCCCTTAATAAATGCTTATTGTCTGATCAGGAAAGGACTTGCCATCAGGTGCCCTTCAAGCTTTTAATAAAGAAAACAGCCTTGAGACTTTAGGGACTCCATGTATAGGAGATGGCACTTAAGCTGAGCCTCAAAGGGAGTGAGGGCCCCCCAGGCATGGGGCACAGTCTCTGCGAAGGCCCAGTGAGGAGAGTTGCAGTATTGGATCCAGGTTGTACTGTACAGAGTGCAGGTAAAGGGATTTGTTTTTAGTTGGCCTTTGAAGGACTGATTGGAGTCAAACTGGAAAAGACTGAGTGTCAGGCAGTGAAGTTTGATCTAGCAAGGGATGTGGTCAGTCTTCCTTCTGCTTTAGGAATAGCCAAGGATCATTGCTTTACGGAGTGTTGTTCCAGACAGGTGACATAAAAAGATATCAAAAGAGAAATCCAGCTCTAGAGCCACAAAGGACCTCATCTCATCCAGTCCTCTCATTCTACACTTGAGGAAACTGAGTCTCAGATGCTTTGACTGACTTGCTTTGATTTGCACAAGTGGTAAATAGCAGAGACAATATGTCAGCCCAGATCTAGCACTGTTTCCATTGACCTGGGCTGAAACCACAAGATGGAGGATGAATGTAGATGGCAGTGGTGAGGTGGGAAGCCCATCAAGAGTGAGATGGTCTGAGTTCACATCCCAGTTCTAATCTTTAACATTGGTTTGCCCTGGACACGGCACTTCTCTCTGACCCATCAGTCATACCTGTAGACTGGGGATAACGTACTATTTAATGTGAAGGATTGTTGTGAGAAAAGGCTTGGTAAATCTTAAAGCAACAGAAGTTTTGAGTGTCTGTAGTAGACTCAGATGTTGTGGGTTGGTTCTCTGGGGATCTTGTGCCAGAATTGTTGGGTAGTAATGGCATATTCAGTCTTCCCCTAATGTGAGGGCTTTCCCTGACAGTGTTGATCAGAAACTCTTCATCCTCATTTTCTCCTACAGCACATACTGTGCTCATCTTGCATGACCTTCATCTGTCTTCCCATAAATCTCTTTTTCAAATAAATTTTTATTGATATTTCCTGTTTCTTACACCACATCTGTCTCATGTATCTTTTCCCTTCCCTCTCCCAGAGAGCTATCCCATATAGTATCTTTTTACAGGGGGGGAAACCAACACAATTTATAGATATATTGAAAAAGTCCAGAAACCTGTACAGGGTCACACTTGTGCACCTCCCACCTCTACAAAGGGGTAGGTTGAAGATGACGTCTCATTTCATTTAAGTCCTGCTTGAGCTTTATAATTTTGTTACATTGAGTTTTGATTTTCTGATATTTGGCCAACTGTTCTTTCCATTTGCTTTGTTGTAGTTACTGGGGAGATGTTTTCTTGGCTCTGCTGACTTCACTCCATGCTTTTTCCCTATGCATCACATACATCATTTCTTGTAGCACAGTAACATTCCATTACATTCACCACAATTCATTTAGCCATTTCCAAATTGTTTCCATTTCTTAGTTTTCACAAAAAGTGCTACTATAAAATATTTTGGACTATATGGGGACTTTTTTCTTATCAGTGGTTTTCCTGGGATATAAGTGCACTTAATGGAGTTCGAACAGTATGGATGTTTTAAGTCACTTTATTTGCATAATTCCAAATTGCTTTCTAAAATGGTCGTACCATTTCACAGCTCCACCAACAATGTATTAGTGTGCCTTTCTTCCCACAGCTCGTCCAACATTTACCTTCTTTGCCAGGTTTCAAATTATGAGGTAAAACCTCAGGGTTATTTTGATTTGTATTTCTCTTATTATTAGTGATTTGGAACATTCTTTCATGTGGTTGCGAATACTTTGCAGTTCTTTTGAGAACTGTTTGGTCATAGCCTTTGAACATTTTTCTATTGGGGAATGGTTATTAAACTTTTTATATTCATGTGTGATTTTTGTGTAATTTATATTCATGTGTAATTTTTCTATCTTAGGTACTAAGCCTTTATTAGAGAAATTTGATACAAAGAATTTTCCCATTCAATCACTTTCCTTCTTATTCTAGATGCATTAATGCCTTTGCAGAAGCTTTTCAGTTTCAACTAATCAAAGTTATCTGTTGTATCTTTTGTAATTGCCTCTATCTTTTTATGCTGGGGCCTTTCTCTATAACTCTTAAACATCATATGGCTGTCAACACTGTCTGGAATGCTTTCTATAAATCATTAAAGTTCAGTTAACATTATGATCTGCTTATTTCCTCCAAATGAAAACTACATAGTGCTTATATTGAAGCATCTATGAAACGGGATATATGAAAATATCATTTATTATGTTTATGAAATAATGACTAATTGAATAACCAGTAATAGTCCCAGAGAGTACATAATGAAATGTGTCCTTTCTTATGTCAGAGAGATGGGAGAGGGGTGTTGTTTTCATTGTCAGATGAAGTCACTATTGGATGTTTTTGCTTTATTGTGTTTTTTTTGTCACAAGTTTAGGGTTCAGTCTGGAGGTAAGAATCCAATAACTGATATAAAGACAAAAAGGCCTGAATAAAATATATGTAAAATAAAATAATAGAAGAAAAATATGGAGAAAGTTAACAGTAGTATTTAAAACTTTATCTTCAAATTTCTTGAACCCAGTCTTTTTGTTTACTCTCACATGTAAATAGTTAAGTGAATTTTAGGAAGACCTCAGTTGAAAGAATCTTGAAGTTCTGAACTCTTTTGTAAAATTAATGATAATTTAATTACATGAATAATTATTTCTTAGTTAAATCATTCTTAAGTTTGAATTTTCATTTCCAAATTTTCCTAAATGGAGCACGCCTTGCCTCTAAGAGTAAATTGGGATATTTTGGGGAGAGTGGTCATTCCTTTCCATGGTACCACCCTCAATGGTTATAAATGTATTTTAAGCAACTCTTGTTAATAAATATCTGTTCACTGTCAGTCTCTTCGGTTTTTTCAGATTCAACCTTCAGAGGTCTATAGCCACTAGAAAGATGACCCTGAAGTTGTGCTAGCAGTGATTATTTATAGTTCTGTTTTTTTACTTTTAATCACTTATATAAAACATATTGAAAAAAAAGAAATTAAATGTGTGAGACTTAAAGTGATTTTATCATAACCTATAACATAAGTGTTATATCATTCATCAGAACATTTTTTTCTGCTAGTATGATTAAATACTGAAACAGATTGAATATTGAAGAGAGATTATAAACATCTTTAATATTATGGTAGCCAATCAGATCTGCCTTGAACTGTAAACGTAGCTTTTTTTTGAAGGCATGTAGCTGTTAACTTTTGGGTCTTTCCAACTGTGAGATTCTGTGATATCTCTAGAAGACTGTTTCCATATCCCTTAAATACTCTTATTGAAAGAAAGGTGTAAATTCTGATTATAAAGTAGCATCTTGTTATAATTTCTTATTTAGTAAAATAGTTTGGAATATTGTAATGAAAACATGTTCTCTTATTCACTTTTTCTTTTTTAAGATACTTTTTTGAGCAATTTCAAGCATTTTACCAGTTTCCATACCATCCAATGATGGCTGCAGCTCCCAACATGGAATTTATGAATGAACTACCAGCTCTGCCAGAAATTCCAGTCCCAGTCTTTGACCCGGAACCTATTCAAGGTAGTTTTGGATAAGTTGATAGATTAAGTGAGATTTTAAGTAACCAGCCTTTTTTTACCTCTAGAAAACATGTAGTTGATTGATCTCTATAGGTATCCTTTATCCTGTTTATCTTTAATGGGACATTTTTTCATGACTTGGTAATAGTTTTTCTTCCATCTTGCTACAGAATATTTAAGTGATGTGTGGCTAGAAACTTGAGAGCAATATTAAATCACAGTTGTGTAGTATTAAAAAAAATTACCAGATCTCATTTAATTGTTTATGACCAATTTTGGTGAATTCATTACTGTATAAAGAAAGTTACTCTTACGTGGTGACAAAAGAAGCTTTTAAAAAAAGTTCTTAGAGCTTAACTTTAGCAGACCTATTTCTGTCTGATTCTTTACTATCCAGAATTCACTTTTTTCTTTTTTTTAATTCATTTTAAACTTAAAGACAGAAAGACCAAGAAAAAGAACATTTCCATGTACACAACAGAAAAGAATTCAGTATAAAACCATGGATTTCCACTTCGCAGTTGACTTTTTAAAGATATTATGTAATAAATACTACACATCTTTTTTAAAGCTGCCCCATGTTTTCTGTACTTCCAAGTTTTCTTCTTTGCTGTGTACTTTTTTTTTCCCTCCCACCACCACCATTACACACCCACACACACACACACACCCCACACACACAACTATACTATACATACTTCTGTTTTTCTATTTAACAGTTCTTTGGATGTGGATAGCATCTTGCTTCATAGGTGCTTTGTAATTGGTTTGAATATTTGTGATATGTAAAATAACTTAGTCATTCTAAGTTGTTCTTAGAATAATGCGACCATTATTGTGCACAGTGTTCCCTTGGTTCTGCTCATTTCACTCTTCATTATTTCATGAAAGTTTTCTATGGTTTTATAACATTAACCTGCTTGTCATTTCTTATAGCACGGTAATGTTTCATCACAATCATATACTACAGTTTGTTCAGCCAGTCCCCAATTGATGGGCATCCCCTCAATTTCCAGTTCTTTGCCTGCACAAAGACAGCTGCTGTAAATATTTTAGAACATAAAAGTGTTTTTTTTGTTTTTTTTTTTACTTTTCCCCTAATCTCCTTGGGGGAAACAGACCTAATTGTGGTATTGCTAAGTTAAAGGGTATGCACACCTTTATAATTCATTGAGCATGATTGTAGATTGCTCTCCAAAATGGTTGGATCAGTTCACAGTTCCACCAACAATGAAGTAGTGTACCAATTTTTCCACATCTCCAATATTTGCCCCTTCTATTATTTTAGCTAGTCTGATAAGGTGATGTCTCAGAAAGTGGTTTTAATTTGCATTTCTCTAGTCAATAGTGATTTAAAGCATTTGTTGATATTACTTTATATAGTTTTAATTTCTTTATCAAAAAACTGCCTCTTCATATCCTTTGACTATTTATCAATTGTGGAATTAATTCATATTCTTATAAATTTGACAAAGTTCTTTATATATTTGAGCTATGAGACCTTTATCTGAGAAGCTATCCATAAAATTTTCTCCCAGTTTTCTCTTTTCTTTCTAATCTTGGTTACATTGGTTTTATTTGTATAAAAACTTTCTAACTTAATATAATCAAAAGTATCCATTTTATACCTCACAGTGCTCCAGAATGCACTTTTAAACTGAAAAAACATTTTAAATTTCTTAAAAGAATCAGAGGAAGATCTTCAGTGAACTGTGTGGATCTTTTATGGTGCATTTATGGGAAAACAGACAAAAAGCGTACATGATGAGGTGTGTGGGGTTTGTAAACAGCATCAATGAAAGTAAAGATCAGACTATCAAGATGAATTTGACTATATACACTGGCAATATGATTTTTAAAGAAAGTGGTATGTATGCCAATCTGTCCTAAACCAATTTTTGGGTAAATTTAAAAACAGAAAACTTTGTACCAGCACATAGAATTTTACTTCTCAGACTAACCAGCTAGTTCATCACTCAGGTAAAAAAATATAACCAATAAGCATTAGTAAGGATGCAACACTAAGATCTAATGGATTTCTATTCTAAACTGTGAAGGACTTTTTTTTTAAACAAAAGCCACTGGTTCTTAAAGAGAAAAAATCAGTCAACAGCCAAGTGGATTTAAAAAAAAAAAAACCAGCACACCTGAACTTGATTTAGATGTATATGTTCTGGGTTTTTTATTTTAATTTTCAGAAGGACATAGTATTGCTCCTCCCTTTTACTTTTTACATTAAAAATAGAACCTAGTACTCTGTTCAGTACTACATCAGATAATACAATCCTGTTTCTAAAAGGAGAAATATATTTTAAAGAAGATGCTGATGAGCTGGACAGTGTCCAGAAAATGAGAAGCAGAATGGTAAAGTGTCTTGACCTTCTGCTCAAGGAGCTGGTGGTGCTTGGTTTGGAGCAGAGAGCTCATTGTCTCCCAGTGTTTAAAGAGCTCTCATATGGAAGAGGGGTTGAATGTGACAGTAGTTCCAAAAAGGCAAATTTGGACTTGACATAAGGGTAAACTGTCTAACAATGAAAGCACTTCAGAAGTGGTACAGCGGCAGGGTCCTGTCTTGAGGCCTCTAAGCAAAGGCAAAAATGAGGGACCACTGGTGAGGTCTTCGGCAGAGAGAATTTTTGTCCAGGAATGAATTGAACTTGACATTCTGCAAGATTCCAGTCCTAGCTATAATACTTATTGGCTATGTAACCCTGGGGACATTGCTTAGCCTCTCCCTATACTCTAGTTTCCTCATCTAGAAAAAGAGCAATTAGGCTGGATGGCTGCTAATGTCTCTCTAATTCTAAATCTATGATCTTTCCAAACCTGACACTATGTGGAATAATAATTTAGCTTAAACCATTATATACAGTTTTATTTTACATCATATATAATTTTGCATATGAAGTATTTTAATGATTACTGAAAGTTTGTTCTTGAAATACTTTATTTTCCTCATTTTTTAGTTAGAAAAAACTTTTACTTTCTGCTCCAGAAAGTAAGAGACATCCCGTTTCATTTTCTAGAGGGAACAATGTCTTGGAACAGTATCTCCACCCTGTGGCTTTTTAGAATATGGTTGTAATTTAAGGTTGTGTTCTTGAAATTATATATTCAAATGCAGTTATCTCTTGCTTTGTAGATCATATCAAATTAAGCTAAAGGCAGGAGCATTTTGCTATCTATACTCTAATGGCTGTAAGTGTAGTAATTAAGCATTTTTTAAAACACTTGAAAATTAAACTAAAGTGTGGTACAATAGCTAGAGATCTGACCTCAGAGTCAGAAAAGCCTAGATTCAAGTCCTGCTTCTGATACATATTGAGTGAGTGACATGGGGCCAATCTCTTAAACTCTTGGTATACCAGGAAACTTTCTGAGACTACAAGATGGCAGAACATTTGCTGATCTGTATTGCTAGAAGGAGTTGCCACACAGTCTGTGAAGTCATAGGTTTAGAACAAAAGAAATGTATCAGGCATGTTATTTATAAATTCCTGAACTATATATATTCTTATCTGGACTGGGCAAGAGAAACGATAGTCTAGGATTCAGTTGTTTCGGGCAAAATAAATCACAGGAAGCTAACACCAGTTGGAAAAAAAGTAACATAACAATTTTCAGGTATCAGTTGAAAAAAATAACAAACTGGTATGCCTTTGCTGAGCTTGAGCTGTAGGCTTTGGAGAACTTTAGTAGAGATCTGGATGCTGGATTACCTAGGACAGTTCTAGTTTTAGGCAGTATGGTACAGTAAAAAGAACACTGAACTTAGAGTTTAAAGACCTGAGTCCAAAGCCCAAGTATGCAATTTATTGCTAGAGTGACCTTGGGAAAGTCATTTAACCCTTCCCCCCCCACCTCAGTCTCCTCATGTGTATAAGGAAGAGGTTAGATTATGACTGTAAGACTCCTAAAGTGTCTTCCAACTCTGGATCTATAATCTTACGTATTATGAATAATTTTAACTTTTGAATGTAAATGAATTAAATTCACCCATAAAATGGAAGAAGCATACCAGATTAGAAAACAGAACCCAACCATTTGCTGCACATGAGAATTGCAGGTGAGACATGTACAAGACACATGTACAAACTTGAAAACCAGGGCTAAAATAAAATCAGTTGTGCTCTAGGTAAATATAAAAAGTGGCAAGAATTGCAGTCATGATTTAAGCTAAAACAACAGTAAAAAGAGATGTAATAGATGAATTTTGAAGAATCACAAAGGATAGGGTGGCATGGACAGTTTGCAATTTTCATCTTTGAACTCACAAATCTATTAAAGTAATACATTTTGAATATTGACTTGTGGGTTTCAGGTTTTTCATAGAATCTACAGTAGCTTACTTGCCTTATAGACTATCAGTTTATTAGAGTAACACCACATTTTTCTGCCATTATTGAGAAAGGAGATATTGTTCCATAGAAGTGAATTAGCCTACTAACTTAAGGCATGACAGTTTTTTTAAAAATTAATTTTATGAAGAGAAATCTTTCTTAAAAGTATTTCTTATTTTCCTATCATGTATATTGGATCAAATAAAATATTTTCTTGAAGATTCAGGTTTATTACTGTGAACCAATCAAATGCCTCTCCTATGCCAGGCACTATGCTAGGTTCTGGGGATAGAGGTACAGAAGTGAGACATCCTTACCCTCCAGAGAACTATGTTCTATTGGCCAGATACATCATGTTCACAGATAAGGAAATTCAGCATATATTCAAAAGAAACAGAGATTTGGAAGGAACATGGGACCAACTGACAACTGAGAGTTGCCTCCAAATTGGTGAATTGAGTTCCTTGCCCAGACCACCATTTCATGAGGAGGACCAGGCCATGCTCACTTTATTCCTGCCTCACTTCTCACTCTCTAGACTTCTCCATCCTTGTTTGTATATAGTTGTATAATGTGATTGTGCTAAACTTCACTGTGTTGGCTCCTAAGTACTATTTATAGATTCTTTTTAATTAGACTTCTAGCCTGAGTTACTGATATTTTAAAGTACATAAGGACTTAATGAAGATCCTGCATATGGTAACACTGAATATAGTACATCTGTGGTGGAAATGTCAGATTTCTACAACCTAAATAATTCCAATGTTTCAGAAGAAAAAGGGAGAAAAAGAAGAACCAGATCATCGGAGCAGCCAAAAAAGCCAGAGCCGAAAAAACCCGCTAGATCCCCCAGAGCAGCCAAGTCAGCAAAATCCAAGGGGAAACAAGAAAAAATTACTGACACTTTCAAAGTGAAAAGGAAAGTGGATCGTTTTAATGGGGTCTCAGAAGCTGAACTTCTGACCAAGACCCTGCCTGATATTTTGGCCTTCAACCTGGACATTGTCATTGTAAGTTGACATCTGCATAAAATTTTTCATAGCAGACTGAATTTTTTAAGTGGATTGTCTGTATTTTACAGGCCTCTTTCGAGTTGTTCCTGTACTTTGATGGAAAGATTCATTTCAAAGTGTCCCTTTTGGGGATTATAAATATCAGCTTCTGAGCCAATGAAGGTTACAGTGCAAGAGGCCACTCAGCTCTTAATGTCCAGTTTTCCTCCTGAGAAAAAGTTTCACTACTAAGAGCTAAAAGATAAAGAGAACAAAACATAGCTGTTAACAAAAGTTATGCAGACAGCTCCCCCTTGGCCTCATTCCCTTTCTGTTTTTGCTTTCTTGCCCTGCTCCATGTACCACCTTTCAAGCACATTTCCTAATATATTCCTGACATCTTACTCCTTACATTTTAAGTAAGTTGATCAAAAGGTAACAACAGCACAAGTAGGGCAGGCATTGAGCCATGAAGTAGCCGCTGCTCATTTCATTGAACCAGAAGCCTTAAGTGTTCTTGGCTCTATTTCTTCATTTTCTTCCTATAATTTCATTTTGATCTTTGACAGAGTATTCGAGTTGGGGTTTTGGGAACATTTAGAAAACATGTTACAAGATGTGATATACTGGTGGGGTAGTGCTATTTCTAGCTCATATTTCTGTAGTACTTTATGGAAAACAAAGAAAAACCTGTGAGATTTTTACCATTTTACAGACAAGAAAACTGAGGCTCAGAGTGAGTGACATGTCCAAGGTCCCACAGTTGATGTCAAAGACAGGATTTGACCTGGGGTCTTCTGGTGCCACATCCAGTGCTCTTTCCCAACAAATTGTGACCCTTCTTACAAAAGAGTGCTGAATTCTTTTCTGGTCACCATTCTTTTGAACTCTTCTGTGTTGGATTGTACAGAAATTTGAGTTTTTTGTGCTTTTTAATTCAAATTTTGATTTAAATGCCTTCAGTATTTTTTTAAAAGTGCTCTAAAACCTTGTGTTTAGGGTTAACCATTGAGTCAGAGGTATCAGGCACTTTTCCCACAACATTCCACAGTGTGCCCTAACTAAATTAAAATAGTAATTAGGAAATGTTTAATAAAATAAAACACAGTAGAGGACATTACATTTCAGGTATTCCTTACTTATGGCTTCCATTTCTGTTTGAGTTTGACCTCACCTTTAGCAGAGAGAGGTGTGTGATGTAATTGATCCAGATTGAAAAAATAATTTAGCACAACGGATTTTCTTTCTAAAATGAAATTATTGGAGCAGCTAGGTGGCACAGTGATAGAGCACTGGTCCTGGAGTCAGGAGAACCTGAGTTCAAATCCAGACTCAGACACTTGACACATTTACTAGCTGTGTGACCTTGGGCAAGTCACTTAACCCCAATTGCCTTGACTTCCCCCCTCCCCTCCAAAATAAAATTATTTCCTCAAATTAAGACTCAGAAATTATTTAAAAGCATATATTGTTAATTACATTTACTTAAATTTGTCTTTTAATAAATTAACTTTGGAAATGAAGGGTTGAGTACCCCTTTTTTTCCCCAATAGATCATATGTTAGTAACTCTATAATTTGAACTGTCTTGTTTTCTAGATTGGCATAAACCCAGGACTCATGGCAGCTTACAAAGGGCATCATTACCCAGGACCGGGAAACCATTTCTGTAAGTTGTTCTCATACTAAGATTTTATCATTAAGTGTCATTAGCTTTTCAGTAGGTTATTTTTTCTTGCCTTATCCTGGCATGGTGTTGTCACTGAGGTTTATAAGACTGCATCAGCAGGCCATTTCTACCATGCTAGAAAAGATTAGCCCACTGAGGGGTTGTGTCTGTTGTCACATAGCAGCCTGATTAATGTAAAGGCACTCATCGCTAGCAGAAGGGTCACCACATGATGACTTTGGGGGCTTTGGTAAGCCATAAAATTGGTAAAAATGCAAACCAGCCTAGTCCTGAGGAGCCCCACCCTCTGCTTCTAGAGCAAAAATAGTTGAGTAGCGGAAAGGTAGAACAAAGGACGCTAAAAGCCAGGGAATCTTTAGGATGTCTACCAAGAACTATTTTCATTGCATACTAACTCTTAATGCATCATTCTGTCCAGTGACCAGAGTTAATTAGAGTTCCTGTGTCCATATTAACATTCTCACTGTGAGTAAAAGCAAAGTATGTAACAAGAATTGTGCCTCAGTCTCTTTTCAGAGGGGTAGATCTAGGCTGGAGTCAAGATTGCGGCCTAGTAGGAAGAAGTACAGTCACGTTCCCCTATCAGAATTCCTCCAGCATCACAGAGATCTTGGACTTGACGTTTCGTGGATTTAGGGAACTCCCTGTGTCAAAACTCCCTCAGAGCCTTGTAGAGATCCCCGTGGTGCAGAAGGATTAAGTGACTTGCCTGTCATTACACACTTGTTAGGTGGCAGAGGCAGGACTTAAACCCCAAGACCTGGGATAGCCCACCTCTAAAGTAATAAAATTACAGGTTCGGATGCTCTTCCTTCTTACCCAAGGACTACACATGTGTCCTCTGTGATCTGATTTACCTTTGTCCCTGGGTATTTTGGGGGGAGATGGTGATATCATCTATTAGCATGAAAGGAACCTAATAATCAGATGAATTAGGCCACCACATTTCCAACTTATAATTATTTAGTACTGGAGTAGTTACCAAAGACCTGATAATGCTCCAGTCACCAGTTTAGCTCAGCTGCTCCAGACTCATGGTTCACACTCTAGTCATAGGGCACTGTGAGCTCTTGAATATCTACCAAGAAATATGATGCAACAAAGGAGAAACGCGCTGGTGTCCATCTCATCACCCAGTAGACAAAATACCAGGATCTGTTTAAGGCACTGGATCCTAGGATGTGATTTTATCAAATCTCAAATGTGAAGAATTGTGATCGCCTCAGATTCATAGAAACCTAAAATGGAAAGGAAGCTTAGAGGCCAGCCGGTCTAGTTTTCAATTATAATATAAAAGTTCTCCTTATAAAACACTTCTGTTTGTTAGAGCTTCTAGCTTATTTGATTGAATGAGTAACAGCATTTATAAGTGTTTGCACTCCCCTAAGCTCTGGGATAAAACAGAAAAGTCAGACAGTCCCTGCTTTCCAGGAGCTTGCTTTGTAAATGGGGCCACAACACACATAGAAGGTTCTGTTCCTTAGGGCAGTGGGAGAGTAGAGGGTCAGAATTCCAAAAGACCTATGATGGAAAATGTTGTCCATGTCCAGAGCAGAACAATGGTGCAAGTGAATGTTGAAAACTATCTTTATATGTAATTGGGAAAAAACCCAAAATACTATTAAGGGGGGGAGGGGAGGGAGAAAAGGAAATAGATGGTCAGACCTCTTGTCTAATGTTATTTCTCATCCATTTCTGATGTAGAACACAGGACTTTGGAGGTGAAAGCTTTCTTTTCTGGGTCTTCTGTGGCTGTGGCCCCAGGAGAAGCTGTCTCCAGACTGCCTCTTCACAGGATGTTTCATGGCTGAAGGCACTAGGCTGGAAGCATCGATATTTTGAAGGCTCTTGTGGTCAGGGTACTGGGCTTTTTCCACTGGGGTCTGAAAGGAGATGATGGTCAAGGCTTTATTGGTCATTTGACTTTGCTGCACATGCAACCTCCTGTCTTTCCTGGAGAGTGCCTTGTGCCCTTGGCTGGGCCAGCTTGCCTACTACCCTCAGGGTGGCAGTTGGTTGGCACTTGATGGGGATGGCTGGGGAGGCAGGGCTTGAAGTAGGATCTGGTTAGGGACTACTGTCACTCCCAGGGCCCCTGCACCTCTTGGGCAGTTCTTCAACAAATGTTACTTTTGGCCATGAGGAAGGTGGCCCTTTCTTCACAGTGATTTCTCCCTTTGATGATGGCACCAGGGGCTGGACTAGAAGCAGGTCTGGTGGGCCATGGGGTACTACCATTCCCATGGCTCTTGGGGTCAGGGTCCTGGGCTACCACCACCAAGATCCAAGGGCAGATGATGGGCCAGGGAGCTACTGGTGCTGTCTCAACTTGCCCAGTGTGTGCAGCCTCTTCCTCTCCCTCTCGGGCCGGACTGGCTCGCCTGTCCTCTGAGTAGCAGTTAATGAAAAAGGATATGCTGCTCTTCTTACCTTGCGTAGCATTCTACTTCTTACTGAGAAGGGGTTTAGTGATTTGTTTTTTTGTTTTCTTGCTGTGTCTTCTGAAGAGTGGAATGTGGAACAGAGAATATAAATTCTCCTTATCCCAGTAAACCTTTCACCTTGAAGTTAAAATCATACCTTATTTTTTTTCCTACTCTTGTTATAGGGAAGTGTCTCTTTATGTCTGGGCTGAGTGAGGTCCAGTTAAATCATATGGATGACCATACTTTACCAGGAAAGTATGGTATCGGCTTTACAAATATGGTTGAAAGGACCACCCCTGGCAGCAAGGATCTTTCAAGGTAGGGTGGTAAACAGTGATTTCTAATGCTGTAAAAGATAAACTTTGTGGGCCATAATTCTCTGCTTGTCCTCCACTTTCCATCTTGTTTGTCTGTTGTCTCTGTTGTTACAAAATTAGGATGCTGTTAACTTTTTTTTTAATTCTGAAGATTTGCCAAGATGATCTACTACTGTATTACACAGTCATCTCTTGACTGCTTTCTGATTCCATTTTAGTAAAGAGTTTCGAGAAGGAGGACGCATTTTGGTGCAGAAATTACAGAAATACCAACCTCGAATAGCAGTTTTCAATGGAAAATGTAAGATTTTTTTTCTTTGTGCCCAAGCTGATCTTTTGTACTTGTTGATATTGTTTTCCACAGTTCTACATGTCAGTATGGCTTTGTTTCATTTTAGGTATTTATGAAATTTTTAGTAAAGAAGTTTTTGGAGTAAAAGTTAAGAAGTTGGAATTTGGACTTCAGCCCCATAAGGTCCCAGACACAGAAACTGTAAGTTCCCCAAACTGCATTTGTTAGCAAACTAATGATGGATGTAAATGAAAGGTTTTTAGTCAGGCCGGCCCTTCTCTTTCCTCTAGCTGGTGGTAATTGATGATAAGAAAAATAGCATAGTGGTCTCAATAAAGACTGCTTTAAGATGTGATCTCTAAAAGGAAAAGTGGACAGATGTACTATGGTGACACCAAATGGACATCACATTCATGTTTTATAGAAACCATTTTTTAGGGGATAAACAATTTGGCCCATAATTGGGCCATGTGATAAATGCATTTGTTTGTGTTATTAAATAGCATCTATTTAATTTAAGACTTTTGAACTTTGTCTATGAATATAAACATTTGCTTAACAGTGTTAGACAAATGAATTAGGTCCAATTAAGTGCAATTAAAAGATTGCAATCAAAAAGATTGAAACATGCTTGTAAAATTCAAGCATATTTTCTTATTGACAAGGTAGTAAAAAAAAAAAGCAAAATTATTTGGACAATAGAAATTTATTTTTTTAAATGAAGGGGGAATTATGATGTTAGTTCCAAATAGTTTTATTTTATAAATTCATTTATTCTGCAGATTTTTATCAGGCTTATGCTCTGCAATGCAGGATTCAAGGAAATATTTGTTGTTCAGTCGTTTTTAGTTGTGTCTGGCTCCCTCTGACCCCATTTGGGTCTTTCTTGGCAAAGATACTGGAATGGTTTACTGTTTTCTTCTCTCGCTCATTTCATAGATGAGGAAACTGAGGCAAACAGCATTCAGTGACTTGACTGGAGTCACACAGCTAGGAAGTGTCTGAGGCCGGATTTGAACTTAGGGAGATGAGTCTTCCTGACTCCAGGTCTGGCCCTTTAGGCACGATGGCACCACCTAGCTCCGTCAAATGAAGATAGAACTACAAGTAAAATCTGGTCCCTGTTTTCAGCATATAAATGAAGAACACTTCAGATCAGACAAATACATAATTATAAGACTGCCCTTAGTCAATGAATTTAATTAATAATGGATTCCTTTTTATAGAAGTTAGGTTAATTTTGTGATCTATTTACAGAGAATTTCCTGATTTACTTTTTTCTTTTAGCAGTCAGTGGTCTTCAGTGGGTGTGTACACACACATACACACACTCTGACACTCACACACTCACACAGACATACACCCCTCTCTCCCTTGAGTGTAGAGATTATTTCCCTTTGGTGTCTCTGCCCCTCCTACCTACCTTTGTGCCTGGTGGATCTGCTTTTGCTTTAGGGCAGGCACACTGCCTGGGAGCCAGGAGCCTTGGCTGTGATGACCCCCTGGGCCCCATAGGTTGGGGTTGGAAGATGCTGGGCTTGGAGTCGGTCTGCTTCGTGTTCTTGCTCCAAACGTCTCCTTGTCTGCCCTTGTAGCTCTGCTATGTCATGCCATCGTCCAGCGCGAGGTGTGCTCAGTTCCCACGGGCCCAAGATAAAGTTCATTATTATATCAAACTGAGAGACTTGAGAGACCAGTTGAAAGGCATCGTGCCCAGCTCGGATGTTCAGGAGGTTCAGTACACATTCGACTTGGAGCTTGCCCAAGGTATGTAACTGCTGTGCAGCCTTGTATGGGAAGGCAGAGATAGTAGGGCCTCTGTTATGCCAGCACTCCCATAAGGGGCATTTGACATGAACCATTTCTGTTAGAGAAGGTTTTGTCTCCTCAGGCCAGACCTTCCCTGACTCCCCCCAGGTTTTCAGATCTCCCAGATGCCCCTAAAGCAGGAGATCATCACCTCTTCACCTTTTGGGGTCATTGCTTTCTCATGAAGCCTAAGGACTCCTCAGAATAATGGTTTGGGGTTTTTTTTTTAATGCATGAAATGGAATATATTAGTTACAAAATAAACCAATTATAGTAAACTACTATTATTAAAATATTTTTTTTTAAAAACATGTCTGTGGATTCAAGGTTAAGAACCTCTATCTTAGAGAGATTGTTGTTGGTTTTTGCTTTTTAATGTGATGGGTAGGACTGAGAAACATTCTAACATGCCTTTAAAAATAAGTACCAGATATTTTTGAAGTTACTTCTTCCCTGTGATTATAAAGTAGCACATTTGGATTCTGCTCCCAAATTACCATTATGGGAAAAGATGTTTGAGCTTATCACAGATGCTCTATGGTTATCTGCAAAGGTGAATTACCGAGTAACCATTTTAACATCAAACTTTCATAAGGAACCATTTTCCAACTAATGTTCTGAAGGAGTTTTCGTTTGTTTTTCTTCTTACAGAGGATGCAAAGAAGATGGCTGTTAAGGAAGAAAAGTATGATCCAGGCTATGAAGCAGCTTATGGAGGCGCTTACTGCGAAAAGGCGTATGATGTGGAGCCGTCCTGTGCCTTCTCTCTGGACGGGACAGGTAGAGGGAGGCTGCTCTTCCTGGATCATGGAATGATTCTGCTGTTTGCCCAGGCTGTGATGATGTCATTCTTAACCGTGTTGAGGAATATAGGGGCATCTAGTGCAGACAGTGTAGATCAGGAAGCCCTAGCTACACACACACACACACACACACACACACACACACACACACACACACACACACACACACACCACACATACTCACACCACTTACACTCACACACCCCCACATACATACCACATACTTCCTAGATCTGTGACCCTGGAGGTGTCACCTCCTTCTAGGTCTCAGGCAGACCCCCTAGCACTTGTTTAGTACAGCTTAGACTTAGGGCTACACTTTGTGCTGATGGAAGGAGTTTCTCCTCCAAGAATCCTCTTGCTCCTGTGTTACTGTAAATGATTGGGTTAGTGATGGCAGAGGCACACATCTTAATTTAATGTGTAATTAGGAGGAAAAAAGATTTCTTTTCAGTTACTGTAATTCAAAATAACCCTCTTGACACTTCAGTGATTTCCTACCCTGAACAATTTTTAAATAAATCCCATTCCCAGAAACCTCTTGGCCATCATTCCCCATTCCCCTTTAAAGGCCTCCAGTTTTATCATCTCAGTCTTTTAGACAGAATAAGCTAATGCTGAAATTTTTTTTCTGCCTAGGAGCAAGTAACATAGCCTTGGGTGGAGAACCAACCTTTGGCGACATTATAGGCGATGAGTGGATGACGCAGTCCTTCACAGACCAGATCCTGCCTTCCTTCAGTCCCTTTGGAAGCCCAGAGCAGGAAGGTGGCTTTGTGTGAGGGTGGCCTTCAAAGCTCTTCTTATACACTGCAATTTTAAAAGCAGCTGTCTAGAAGGATGCCTCAGTTCACAAACTGCAGCATCTTCATAGAACTTTACTCCTCTTGTTATTTTCTGGTAGCCCATTTGTGTGGTAGGATCAACTTTATGAGCTAGATAGTTTGAAAGCAAATGTAGATCCTTTTGTATGTGAGTTTTTATATTTAACGTATGCCATCATTTACAGTTTTTGACAAACTGTAGTCTCATTTTTGAAGAAATTCTTTGTTTTGGGAGTTGCTTGTAGTCTGTATTTCTTTTTAAACAGTCTGTATATTTATACTCCTTTCTTAAATCTACATATGGCAAGAAATTCCAGAGTCCTTTTATGGCTGAAAAGCACATTCTGTGCATGATTGTCACGGGTATAGACACAAAAATGTGTTGCAGTTCACATGTGGACATGAGGCTCCTCACCTACTGTCTATGGAGCATGTGCTTTGGGACTTGGGGATTTTTCGGTTGTGCTGATGGGAAATCTTAAATCATTCCTTTCACCAGAGTGGCCCCTTGCCCTTTTAGCCAGCAGTTGGCATTTCTTGGTAAGGAAGCCACCTGGATCCAGGTCACAGGTCGGAGCCAGCCGCCTTCCTTCCACAGAAGACAAGCGTCTGGCTGCCCCCCCTGGAGCCTGCATGCACACAAATCAGCTCCAGGAAGTGCGGGCAGGTGTGGAAAATCGAGTTTTTGGTGGTTCATTTGTTATTTAGCAGATTTTTACTTGTGAGGAAGAGCAGAGGTGTGTAGTTGGGAGGTGATGACAACCTCTCTGTCTGGGTGCCTGCCTCTGCTCTCCGTGTGCTTTTCATACTTGAAACGTGCGTAAAATGTGGTGTCTAGTAGAATGTGATTTTCCCTGCTGGTCCTATCTAATAAGCCAGTTGTTTTCATTCCCTTTCTCCACCATAACCCATCATGTCCATTGGTTAGAGTCCATGACAAAAGTATTTTGATTGTGTCTTGTGATTTTCTAGCATATGGTCTCCTTGGTGCTACAAGGACCCAAAATCACTTCATCTTGTGGGTGTTACACCCATTCATCAGTGCCACTTTTATGAAATTCTGACCTGGTCAGAATGCTAAAATCATGGAAAAGTCAGAGCTGGAAGGGACCTTGGAGAGGTCTGCTAGTTCAGCTCCCTAATTTTTTAGTGGGGAAACCGAGGCCCAGTGAGGGTAAGTATTAACAGCAAAAGTAGGACGAGAACCCAGATGTCCCAGTCCCCCATTCAGTGCTCTTACACACTGTGCTTTTATATTTAGATAGTCTGTGGCTTTTTAAATATGAAATATTTATGATGGTTTATAGTTGTTTTCAGGGAGTCATGTGACTTAGCCCTTTCTTTGTAATAGCCGTTTAAAACTCTATCTTGTGAAGCTAATCCTGCTTTTTTTTCTGCTGTAAGCTGTGGTGGAAATTTTGTCCTTTTTCCCCTTAAGTTTAGGTGAAACTGTGTGAAAAATCTTTGTTCTTTGTTATTTAAATGATGTACTGTATTACGGTTTACATGGACATTCTCCTGCAGGTGCTCACAAGTGCCTTGCATCAGGGATTAGTAGGAATCAATTATATTTTCACAAGAACTATGTAAAGCATGTGATTAGATACCACTATAGTATGTACCTATTGTAGCTTTACAATAGTCTTGTTTTAATTTATAGGGGAGGGAAATACAGTCCTTGGATTTTGTCTTACACCTGCTATAGAAGTGAGTATTGGAAATATCTAAACACAAGACATGGCGTTTTCACAAAAAACGGGAAGTCAGTCCTGGCTGTTAAATTGTCTTACCTAAGGTGGTCTGGAGCTTTTTCATTAAATGGTATTGGAAAAGATTTTAAATTCTTTCGAAAGTATGCCAGTTTTGACAATAAAAATATAGGAATTAATCTCTTTGTTGTCTTTCTGTCGTATCAGATTTTAACATTTTATTCACCTTATTGTATCTTTAGTTTTGGGCAAAGACCCTTTACTTAATTGAAAATTATATATTATCCTCCCCCTCCAAAAAAAATTGAGAAAATTCAGAAATCATTAAATATTTTAAGTGTAATAGTTTTTCAGAAGACTGGAGACTCATGAGTTAGGAAGAAAAAAAAGCCTCATCTTTGGTGTGAAATCTTAAACTAGGGTGAAGAAATTTTTAATTTCCTAATTTTATTCATCCATAAAGATGTTTGTCTTTGAAGGTCAAGCTAAGCAATTGAATGTTACATTAATATTCCAATGTAGCAATTTCTTTCTAACCAGATACTTACACAATCTTGATTTTTCCCTAAGAGAGTACTTTAGAGAGGGGAAAAAAGAGCAAATCCATTTCTGCTTTCCATAGTACAAGGCCTTCTTTGTCAAATGAAGGCGAATTATGACTCAGATGTGTTGATAAAACGTTCATAAAAATAATCCACTTGTTGTGAGTCGTAAGTTTGTGCAGCGAAAGGGAACACGTAGTGCCAGTCTTTATATCAGCTCCCTCCACGATTAAGTTTGAATTTTCCAGAAGGGTCAGGGATGAACCAGCTTTCCCAGAGGTCAGGGTGAACACTAGGGAAGTCCCAAGGCTTGTGCCTTCCATTCCAGTGAAGTAGTTTAGCCTCCTGAAGAAAGTGCTCAGAGTATCTGGCCTCTGCACTCCAGCCTTAAGTGTGTGTGGGAAGAAAGGATGAGAAGCATCCTATTAGCGGGCACTTTAAAATGCAAACTAGCCATACAACTGATTTGATATGGAGAGAAAATAAGACTGGACTGTGCCGAGGTCCTAATTCAGTAATGGAAGAATCAGAGGAGCTCTGTGAGAATTGTTCATGCCAGAGATTTGCTTCTGACCTGCTCTGAGGGGAGGGAAATGGCCCTAGAGCCCTAGGTTTAGGGCTGGGAAGGATCTTGGAGACCACCCAGTCCAGCTACCTCAAATTAAGGGAGAGGAAACAGGCCATAGAAGTAAAGTGATGGGCTACTGGCCATGTAGGGAACAACCATCAGAATAATAACAGTAGCATTTTAACTTTGTGTGTCATCTCATGTAAGGCTTGAAACAGCCTTGGGAGGATGGTGCTCTTATTCCCATTTAACAGATAAGGAAACTGAGGCAAGCAGATGAAGTGACTTGCCCAAGGTCACGTAGCTAGTGAGTGTTGGAGTCAGAATTCAAATTCAGGTCTTCCCCAACTCCTGTGCCACCTAGATGCCTCTACTCCTACATTAGAAGTTGGATTGTAGGGGCAGCTAGGTGGCGCATTGAGTAAGAGCACCAGCCCTAGAGTCAGGAGGACCTGAGTTTGAATGTGGCCTCAGACACTTAACACAAAACTAGCTGTGTGACCTTGGGCAAGTCACTTAACCCCAATTGCCCTGCCATCCCTCCTCTAAAAAAAGCAAAAAAAAAAGAACTTGGATTGTAACTTACAGAGACTGTGTGCGTACTTACACATATAAGCATGTGTATATGTGTATGTATATGTATGTATGGGTATATATTATATCCAGATAGGTTATGTGTATGTATGTATTATATCTATATATGTTTTATATCTAGATACATGTATTATGTCTAGATATATTATGTGTATTGTTATATCTATTATATCTAGATGTCTATACACGTGCTATTAATGTGAATATATACATATGTATGTGTGCACACAAGTGTACATCTATATTATGTGTATGTACATGTATAAGCTATATAATGTGAATATACACATGTGCCTATAAGTGTATGTGTATGTGTGTACATGTGCACACATACAAATTATATATGTATATATTATATCTATACACATATATACCCTATATAATGTGAATGTGTACATACGTATGTTTGTGTATACACATGCATATATACACACACATACATGCACCAGGGCAGCTAGGTGATAGGTGCATTGGGTACAGTGCTAGGCCTGTAGCCCAGAAGATCCTCACCAAATCACTTAAACTCTGCCTCAGTTTCCTCATCTGTAAAAAAATAACACCTGCCTTCTAGGATTGTGAGCATTAAATGAAAAAATACACGTTAAGCACTTAGTGCCATGCCTTGCCCATAGTAGGCTCTTAAAGCTTTGTTTCCTTGCTTGCCTCATTGCCCTGGACCATTCCACTTCTAATGTTTAAACAAACAAAAAATGGACTCAACTTGATTAAAGCCCACATGATTTTTATAGCAGGTATTGTTATCCTGTGGAGTCATTAGAACAGAGCTGTAGGGTGCCGCTTTCTCCCAGTTCTCAGAACATTTAGTAAGCATCCTTTGCAATTTAAAGTTACAGGATTTTGTTGGGTCAGAAGTCTCCTACCATCTCCTGCCTACAGTTGTCAGAACCCAAGTAATGCCGCCCAGATGTGTTTGGTCTTGAAGGTGCCAGGACTCCCTTCACCCTCCCCTCGGTGGTCTGGACCTCAGCTTACCCAGGTGCCTGATGTGCCACATGGGATTAATGTGGGAATGCTTCCCATAAAATACAATGAGCATTGGGGAGGTGGCCACTCCACCACCCAAGGAGCCGCTATAGAGATTCTCCCTAGGAAAAAAAAAGAAAATTAGGACGTGAAACCTGGAAGTCAACAAGCCAAGAAGGAAGGCAACTTGTTTAACCAAAACAGAACAGATTTGCCATTTCAGAGCACATGTGAAATCCAGTTTTTAATTTCAAGTGTTAAAGACTTCTTGAGGTAAGTGCCACCATATTAAATGATTTGACAGTCATGATAAGCACATTTTTCTAATTAATATTCCCAGATTTACAGTATTTCTCTTTTGTGTGCCTAAGTCATGAATACTCAAAAGGATTTGCAATCTTGGCATTGTAATCCATCCACACCTGCCTATCCTGTATGATATATTTATGGCCTCCCATGAGTTTGCCCCCAGGGGATCTTCCCAGCGTGCTAGAGGACTCCCCATTTTCTCCTTACATCATGGGCTTATCAAGGGAGCAGTTTCACTATCCACCTGTCATTCTTGTCTTTAAAAAGGGAAAACAACAACAACAAGCTAAACCCATCCAGGAGTGAGTCGCAGTCTTACATAGGGTTGGGGGTAGAGACTGCTGATTCACTGATATGGGTAACCCCTGAATGAGGAAGCTCCTCTTCCTGCAGAGACGCACGGGATCACACAGCCTGGGTATACGGGCTTGAATCCACATCCCCCTGGTCCTGAGGTTTGCTCTCTAGCCGTTACTCCCAATACTCTTAAAACGCAAATTCTTTAATTTTTTTTCTACAAAAAAGGCTAGATCTTGAGTTTGGAGGGGCCTTCAAAGGCAGCCAGCCCAACCCTAACTTAACAGATGAGGACCAGGAATACTAAGGAGTGTGCCCAAGACAATTGCACAGGCTTCTTCTTAGCCCAATTTCAGGGTGTCCTCTTTGAGAGTGTTTGCGTGTTTCAGTTCATCACCCAACTTGTGCTCAGAAAATACTCAGCTAGCAGAAATTCTCGAGGCCATTTAGCCGGAACCTCTCATTACACCTATGAAAGTTATCTAAGAAATTGAAAACTGAGTAGTTTTGCGCCCTGGGATGAAAGAGACCCATACGTACGCCACATTTCTCTGCATCCACTTTTCTAATTGCTTGGTGATACGCTGGTGTTTCCACTCAGTCATGTTGGCGACAATCACACCAGGATTAAAAGAGCAGGTGCCGGGGCTGATGCCAAGGTCCTTGATTGCCTTCTTTCGGTAGTCCAGAAATCCCATGTATGTATTCTACAAAGGAATATGGATTTTGGCTAATGAGCCAGGTTGAGCAATTTTCTGGAAAATTATCAGCCCCTTGAAGTTATAATGTAAGGAAAATGACATCTCACCCTTCACAACATCATAATTTACCTCCACCCATGTTGTTTCCCCACTGTCATTGTGAAATGGATAGGCTGGGTCTTTTAAATAACATCTCACCCCTACAAGGACACTTTTAGTTTACAAAGGACTTTGCTCACTATGATTGTATAAGATTGGTTCCAAGGAGTGTACCCTCAGGGCTGAAGTGGTCTGCACCTGGTCTTAGCACTGGGACCTGATCCAAGACCAGTACTCTATCCCCTATATTATGTAATGTCTTTTAAAATGTTTCATACATAAATAATTAGCAGCAAAAAAAATTGTAGGCTAGATTCCATCTTTAAAATAGATGTAAGTTAAATCCAGTGTTTTTGGTCTTATAGAAACAATAGTTTTTGTTGTTTTTCTTTTCCATTGGAAGAGTCCTTGGAAATAATACTATTGCCCAGACTTTCATTATATACATAAGGAAACTGGAGATGTTTGGCTTGGAGAAGAGACTTGGGGGAAACATGGCCACTGTCTTCAAGAATTGAAAGGATCACCATTGGAAGAAGGATTCAATTTATTCTGCCTGGCCCTGGAATTTGGAACAAAGACCAATAGGCGAAAGTCACAAGGAGAAAGATTGCAACTTGGTCTAAGGTATCATTTCCTAAAGGCTGAGAGTGCCCCAAAATGGAATGGACTATTTTGGGGAGCAGGGAACTGTCCTTAGAACTTGAGGTCTCTAAGCCACAGCTGGATGACCATAGTTAGGACCAGTAGATATGCTTTTTGAGGATTGGGTCGGACCAGACATGAGGTTGGCATAAGATACCCCTTCCAATTCTTTAATGGTTTAAAAAAACACCTTCTTAATTTGGAACTCAAAATTTGAAGAAAAAAAAATGTAAACATTTTTATATGTAATTGGAGCAAAAATAAATTAAAAATGCATTCTTCATAATAAGCTGATGGAGTAGATAGGATAAGGAGTTTTATCCCCATTTTAAAGATGAGGAAAGTGAGGTTTACACAGCATGTGACTTTGGAAGTCAGATAGCTAGGAAATGGTGAATCTGGGAGTCTAAACCAGATCCTCTCAATCCAAATCTGGTCCATTTTCCAGCACACTGTACTGCCTCCTCCAATTGAGTAGGGGTGAAACTGGATCTTTGAGGTCCTTTCCAACTGTAGACTTCTAGGGTTCCATGAAACTGAGGCTCCAAGAAATTGTGAGTAGACTCTGTCTACATGGCTAGTGTGGTGACAAAACCAGAGCTAGAACCCAGTCCAGAGTTTTTGTTTTTCCATTACCCATTTGTTCCAAGTCTCTCCTCACTCCTATCCTCCCCACAGCTGCCAAAGTCATTTTCCCAAAGCTCAAGTCTGACTATGTCGACTCTACTCAATAAACTCCAGTGGCTCCCTATTGCCCCAGGATGAAACATTCTTCACCATGTGACATTCTTGGTCCCTTCCTATCTTCCCAGTCTCCTTTCACTTTGCCCCTTTCCACATATTCTGCAATCAAGCAAAACAGCCTTCTTCCTGCTCCTCAAACATGATGCTCTACCGTCCTGCTTTTCACTAAGGGTTCCCCATTGCCTGGAATGCTCTCTCTCCTCAACCTCTCCTCCTGGCTTCCCTGGCTTTCTTCAAGGTTTGGCTTAAACACCATCTTCTTCGGGGAGGACTTCCTGATTTCCCCCACTGCTAGTGCCTTTTCCTCTAAAGTCACTTTGGTTCTGTCCTGTATTTTGTATTAATGAGTTTGTATATATGTATATGGAGAGAGAGACAGAGGACAGAAATGTATCTATAACTAATTATATGAGTGTTTCTTTTGTATGTATGTGTATATGTGTGTATATGATTATGGGCAGCTAGGTGGCACAGAGTGCCAGACCTGGAGTCAAGAAGACTCATCTTCCTGAGTTAAAATCTGGCTCTCAGACACTTATTAGTTGTGTGACCCTGGGCAAGTCGTTTAACCCTGTCTGCCTCTGTTTCCTCATCTGTAAAATGAGCTGGAGAAGGAAATGGCAAACCACTCCAGTATCTCTGCCAGAAAAACCCCAAATGGGGTCACAAAGAGTTGGACATGACTGAAACAATTGAATAACAACAAAAATATTTATATGTGTAGGTCTATCTTATATGTATGTGTGTATACATATGTGTATATATATCTCCTGTATGTAGATGGGTATATATATATGCATCTAGCTGTGTGTATACATGTATGTGTATACAGATATACATACGTATATTATATATGTATGTGTGTATAGAAGTATATGTTGTCTCTCCCATTAGAATGTAAGCCCCTTGAGAGCAGGGACCCTTTTATTTTTCTTTGTATCCTCAGTGCCTAACACAGAGTAAGTGCTTAATAAATTCTTCTTTTTTTAATTTAAATTAAATTTTATTATAGTTTGCATTATTCATTTCCACAAGATTTTGATTTACATATTTTCTCCCCCTCTTTCCCCCACCCACCGCCCCAAAACAGCCATCCCAGTGTGTTCCCCCTCCCCCAGT